>JAWWEW010000001.1:98787214-98797374 GCA_035583185.1 Anabacerthia variegaticeps
CGGCCGGCGGCCCGGCCGGGGGCCCGGCGGCGGCGGCGGCAGCGGCGGGGCAGGGCGAGGCGGAGGCGGCGGCCACCCCCTACGTGGGGCTGCGGCGGCCGCTGGGCTACAAGCTGGCCAAGGCCACCAAGGAGCGGATCTGGCGGGGGGAGTTCATTGACCTCTTTTCCTTGCTCCACACAGAGCTGGCCCCCGAGCACGGCCCGCGCCCGGGGGACACGCTGGACCAGTGGGTCTCGGCCTTCCTGGTGTACGCCAGCGTGCTGTGCGAGAAGCACCCGGCGCGCTGCGGAGCCATGTTCAAGTACCTGGACACCATCCGCAAGCTGCACGCCACCTACGGGGGCACCTCCTGGATGAACTACGACGAGGACTTTCGGCGGCGGGCGGCCAAGAACCCCTCTCTGCCCTGGGGTGATGTGGACCTGGACCTGTGGATGAAGTGGATGGCGCCCCTCAAGTCGCTTGTCACCAGGCACCCCCGTGCCGAGGGCGAGAAACAGCCCTCGCCGGCGCCGCCGCCCCCGCCGGCACAGAGCCCCAAGCAGGAGGAGAAAAGCCAGGTGTGATGAGCCGATGGCCGCGTGTTTGCCCGCTCCCCCGCGGAGGGGAAGGGCAAGAAGGGGCACTGGGGTGCCCTGGCCGTGGTCGGCGGCTCCCGTCTCACGGCTGACCACAGGCCGTGGTGCCACGGGTGCCCAGCTGGCCACCGGGGGAGGTGTGGGCGTTGATGGACGCTCTGGGCAAATAATTGTTTGCGGCATTTATTGCTCTGGCCACCAGAAAATAGGAACCCCACTCATTTCCTCCTCTGATACGTAATGTCATTTTCCTGAAGAAAGATGTTCTGTGTTTTGGGTTTGGTTTTTTTCCCTACTGAGTTGTCTTTAAAAAAATTAACTTTCTCAGCAACACAGTTATCAGTATGTAACACAAAGAGTACAGACTCTCCTGTTACTATGGGAGCATGTGGGTAGTTGCATGCTGTGTGGGAGGGCAGCAAAATTGATGTGAATAAAGATAAAATTCAGTATGAATGGCCACAGCTTGCAAATTCGCCGTGAATTGAAGATTAAGCATGATTTGTGACTCAGTAGGTTTAATCCACAAGCTATGGTCTGTTTTGTGGGAAAAGATGGTGAGTGTGATTAGGACAAGTAGGGAGGATTTTGTGTACTTTTTGCTTTCAGCATAGGCACCACTGAATTGGCATAACTCCTGGTGTACACAGGCAGGTCTACCTTTTCTACTGCTTGGGGTGTGGCGCCAAGCTCCAGCTACAAAGGGCTGCCTGCCTATATTAGGGGTTGTGCTGCTTTCTGTCACACTGGTGTCTGTAATCTGCCAGATCCCCAGTGCAAAAAATGCTGAACGCTGAGTTTTGTGCCAGCTGAATGGTGGTATAGAGATTCTGTGATACTGGCTGTATTTATTTCTAATCAGTTTTTTTTAGGACTGTAGGAAGAACCTTTGCATTCCTGAAGAATTTTTGCTAGCTTATCAGATGCTGTGTTTCCTGGGGGTTGCCAGCATAGAGTGGCTCAGTTGTTTGATCCTTTTTCAAGGCAACTGAATGTGTTTGGTGTGTTCTGACCTTTAATACCTATCAAAAATGACTTTGCTAGGCCAACTCAGACAAAGAAAGGGAGCAGACACCACACAGGTCAGATAAACCCAGGCCTGTTGGCCTTGGGCCTTCTGTGGTTGATACTCTATGTTTCTGCAGCTTTTTTTGCTGTCTCATTTATATTTCTCCATTCTCAAGAACAACAGCTCAGTTCTTATTCTCCTACAGATCTCAGTTGAGTGCCAGATGGGCAATGGCTTATAGCTTTCATATCATCTGAGACTGTACCTTCAGCTTGTCATGTTAACCACTCCTGTAACTTCTTCCACAGCAGCTGGTCCATCACTGCAGAGCTTTGCTCTGTTGTCATCTGAGGCACCAGAGGTCTCAATTCCCTTTCATTTTGTGGAAACTTCCCAGCTGATTTTTAACAGTGGCATTGATACATATTTTTTCCCTCAGAAAGTGTGCAAAGGAAAAATGTTTAACTAACTTACAAAATACTGGAAGTTTAATGTTTGTAAAAAGAGCAGTGCTTTAGCAGCACAGTGAAAAAGTAAAAGTTGTGCAATTATTCAGTGTGGTTTCAACCACTTTTCTATTATTAGAGCAGTTTTTAACTCTCTTATAACTGTTTAAAAATGTCCTTAACTGAAATAAGGGTTTGAGCAGCTGTTAAATGTAGATGAGGCCTAGGATAAAGCCTGAGTTTATCATTGGGAAGGCAGCAGCAAGGAAATGTTTTCTTGGAGGTGACCTGCATGTTCCCCCCACACCTCCCCAGTGCCTTGCAAGGTCTAATTTTTTGTGTAAAACTACTTCCGCAAAATAAGATGTGACATCATACTTGGGCAAAAGAATGGGAGAATTAAAATGGGAGAGAATAGCCTTTTATGGGCTTACAACTTTGGCCAGAACGTAAGCTTTTCAACATTCATACTGTCAAGAGGAAGAAGCAGTGTTCTACAAAAGCGTTTTCCAGATTGTTGAACTGATTTTGGTTTTGTAATTTCAAGGGATAGCATTAGGCAGCATGACTGAACTTCATTTCTGCTTTCAGCCGAAAGCTTGAATTTCAGTGTCATATAGTTTAGTGCCCGTATCTCTGGTTCTACATTTCCACAGATGGTTAAACAGTAAAAACAAAGTCAAAGTAAACAAAGTGTCTGAAGCTAGTTGTCCTTTCCAAGGCACTGGTGAAGAGCTGTAACTTTGCTTTACATGGAAAGAACAAAGTGAGAAACCCTAGTTTTAGTTTGACTGTGATAATTGGCGTGTATGTAGGATAGCTGAGATTCATTCCTGCACATTTATGTCTGTATGTATAACTTCAGACAATTCTCTTTCTTTCCCCAGACTCCATGAAAACAGAAGGCCAATTGGGATGGCAGTCAGACTAAGTGGGTGAGTTTATTTATAAAACTGACTAACTTTGGATCTTAAATATTTGCAGATTTGTTAAATACAGAATTTCTTATTGGTGCCAACAGCCTGACTCCGTTGGTGTTTAAGTGGAGCTCTGGTATTCTAGTGCATTCTTTTACCTCTGCTTCTGTTGCGTTGCAAGCTGTGCTAGAGAAGACGTAGGAAATTCATTTTACCCAATCAGCAATTGTAACAATGGACTACAAACCTGCAGAGCAAGCCAGTTTGCTGGAAAACAGGAATTCCTGCAGCGCAGCACTTGTCACAGACTATCCAAAGAGGGCAAAGATTCAGGAAGGTGAATAAATTGAACATTGGTTGAATGAGGTCAGGAACAGTCTCCCGGAGGAGATCCCTGCCCTAAAATACTACTGTGAAAGTATAAGCCAATTTAATGTGCAGATTAAACCTTCTCATTTGACCAAACTTGTGTGCAATCCTGGATCTTTGCAGATCACAACCGGACACTTCAAAACCCTATGTATTATATTTGTTTTAAAAAAAATAAATCATAACTTGTCTTGTTACAGCTGTTATTTTTGCCATTTCATTGAGAATATCTGCAACATAAATGTGTATTTGACTCAGAACAGTATCATACACTTGCTATAATAACTCAGGTTGTCAACAGAACTATTCTGTGAGGCTCAGTATCACCTCTCCATTGTTCTCTAAAAAATGCGTTAACCATTGCTGTCATTGCCAGATAGCCCAACTGTGCATTACAAAATTCTTCATCGAGTGTAGTCATTGACCTAAATTATAATTCTGTTTTTATCCTTGTAGAATACTTAAGATTGTGAGCATCAGACTACACCTTTGTAGTCTGGTGTTCATGAAAATCATGTTCACTGGTTCACGGTTTAATTGTTCTGCATCTCAGTATTTTGTTTTCTTTTCCTTTTTCCTTGCATACTAGGGGGTATGATCAAGGTAATACTATGATCCAGTAAGGCGCATGATGGTAAGGGTTTGCCTCTAGTTGTTTCAGGAAAAAGCTGCCATTATTTCCTCCTTTACCTTTCTCAATAGTTCCAATAACACACATAACATGAAGTGTTTGTAAATTGATAACAAACTGTTTGTGACTTCACCTAAATAAATTTTTATATTCAAATGCTGCTCTTAATCTTAGTGGTTTTTTCCTCCTTTGTTCTTATATTCCCACTTCCATTTTGTAATAACTTTTTTTCTTCACATGACCCTTTTACAAAGTATCTGGTTTTCAGTTAATAAAGCACAACCAAATTTTAACTGTGAAAACAAATCAGCCTTTGAAATTTTCTTCGAATATTTCGCATAAAGATTTCATAATGTATTTGTAGTTTTTGTAGCTTATTCATCTGCCTGTTGTTGAGACAGTGATAGGTATTAGGCCTTGATTTCTCTGAAAATGAAATAACCTGCTGTACTACAATACCAGTATTTTAATGGCCTCCAAACTGAAACTGAGGCAGTGAATGCTGAGATTTCTGTATTTGATGCAGCAGAATATAGAGCACTTCTACAGATGGAATTAAAAAATTACTTTTCTATTTTTGAAAAGGGGCTTGAGCTCAGTCATCAGATTATACTTGCCATTGTTCTCTTGTCCTGTTTTCTCAAAAAATCCGAACTTGGTTACTTACTGGTCCATGCTGCATTTGTTACCATTGTGGCTACATGAAGTACATGCCTGCTGCATCACTGTAGGCATTTCCTCCTGAGGAAGTACTGCAATAGTGGCAGAATTTAGGGAGAGAGATGTGGGAAAAACGGGGTGTGGAGTGAGGAAGGATGAGCAAATACTGGTCTCCCGTCTCCCTGGTGAATTGTACAAGTGTGGGTCTTAAACTATTGACTCAGAGCAACAAATCAGCAACAGTTTTGTTTTTTGTGTCCTATTTGGGAGTAGCATACCCAGCTGGAGTCTGAAACACTTCCGAATGTTCTTTGCTGAGTCCTTCTGCCAAGAATTTTTTGGGCTTTTTGTTACTCTTCCAGCCTTCATACAGTCTAGTGTTCTTCCTGGCACTCACCTCCCAGTTTCTTGGTTGCTACTGGTGCTGGGTTGGACCACCCTGTCTTCTGTGTCTGCTGTAGACAATTGCCAGAGCTCTGCCTTGCTCTCCAGTGTCAATGGCTGCTTTAAACTTGTTGCCTACTTTCATAAGGAAACTTGCCTTTCACATTTTTGGCAGTGCTGTTTTTACAACATGTGGGACCTCTTCCCCTCCCCCTTCCCTTTTTTCCTTCTTCATCACTCTCTTTGAGCCACACAGTAATTCCACTCTAGTACTTGTGCATCCTTTGGTGTTTATTGTTGCACATGTGCTTTCCCCCTTATTGCTGTGCTGTAAGCTTCAGCATGAAGCTTCCTTGTAAATCAGTTTCTCATTAAAAGTGTTGGACTCCAATGTGCTTCTTCAAACTTCAACAGTTAGTACACGGGTTTGCTTATGTCCTTGACGCCGAGTGAATCTTATCTTTACAGCTCCCAATGTTGCCCTGTCCTTGTTGACTCGGCATGATGGCTGTTTGAAAGGGTGGTGCAAAACTGTATCTCTTCTGTTCACGTCTGATTTATGAGTAGATTTTTTGGTGATTATAAGCTACACTTGATGTCATTTAAATGATACAGCAGGCAGCATGGAGATGCTGAAGATGCCTGCTGTCTGAAAGCAGACACTAAGGATAACTCTTTAACAGCTGTGTGAACAGAGCACACGCTTGGAGAGAAGCTTAGGAAATGAACCATGATTCTGTTGTTATTCTTGCAGTAACTGTGATCTTCAGCAGAAACCAGTGATACACAGGAGTTACTTTTCTATATAATATTCCTGTAAGCCCCATTTCTTAGCATGGGGGGATGTCTTTGGTGTTGCTGCAATTTCTTACACTCTGCTCAAAAAATCTTGAGCAATTTTATAAAGATGCAGCAAAGCTTTTCACCAAGACATGGAATTTCCAGTTGGGAATACTTGTAAAATGCATGGGAATTTATTTGTTTGGGAGGACCACCATCTTACAGAAAAAAGTTTTTGCTCAGTTGACTGGAATTAAGGAACACATACTTTTGGGGAGTAGTTTCAGATATTCTAGCAGGATAGGATTCTTTTTCACAGATGTGCTTTTTCATGTGCTGGATTGATACATATTGTTATTGCAAAGAACAAATTAAAACCAGTGCAATGTGACTCTGATAGCACAAAATGTGTTGCAATGTATGATTGAGACTAAAATATGTAAGTCTTTATCAAGCTGAAAGGCCTGGGGAGTTTAGACCTGAGCTTCAGCAAAAGCAGAGTAAAAGCAATGGGATCTCTCAACCTCCACCTGTGTGCAGCACTTCAGTTTGAGATACTTGAAGCATCTTGAAAACACAAGGCCATTGGTCATAATGATATGACTTTAGATGTAAGATGACACCAGAATATTTTGCCTGTGGAGTAGCCTGTCACATCTGCAGTTGAGCAAAATCATTACTTCTGATCTCTGATGAGATGCTGTCATTTATAAACTTGGTTATAACTTGATTATATTTATAAAAATCTGGTGAGCACAGCAAACATGTTCTGAGGGCCAGGGATCAGGCAACGTCTGACTGCCATGTCAGTTTGTACAGAGCCTTTTACCCCCATGTAGGTAGTTCTGCCAAGTTGGTGTGGTCTTGCATGAAGAAAGTATGTGTCTCAGTGTGGCTGAATGGAGTGCACACAGGAGGCTCCCCAGCTACCTGCAAGGCTTGTGTGTTTTTGAGAAGCTGGTGGCATTGGCAACAGGTTTCTCTGCTCCTCTGGTAAAATCAAAACAAAAAACGCAGAGACTATTGTAACCATTGAGGGAAGGTATGTGACTCAGTTCTAACAGCCTAGGCGTTTGTGGAAGTGTTGCCTAGTGAAGTTACCAAGCTTCTTTTTAGGTCATATGCTTAGCATGCTGCAACAATTGACAGTGTCTCTGGAGTGCTTTTGGTAGTTCTTTCTGCACAGAGATTGTCTCTGAAAACTCAGCTGGAGAAATCACAAAGCTAGATCTTAATTTCCTTTCTTGGTGGTTTGCCACTCAGGTTTTGTCTTTTACCCTGTCATGAAGTTCAGCATTCATCAGCCCAATAAAGGACATACCTTTTTATCCATAAAATCTTCTGGGTCCAGCACTGTTTTTTTTCTTCCCCTGGGAACTCTCGTCAAAAGAAGTTGGCATCTTTGGTGTTTAGCAGTTTACTGGCAATCAGCTAAACAGCAGCAGAGATTTAAAAAGGAGGAACATGTTTATGGTATCTTACATATTTGTAAACTTGAAATAATTCAATAGGTACTTCTATCTTTTTTGGTGGTTGTGGCTCTGTCTTTACTTTAAAAAATACTTTCTTTTTCCAAGTGTGTCAGTGCAGTGTTGCTGTGTCAATATTTCCAAGGCAGCAGGGGAATGTTTACATCCAAACAAAATCTGTTTTCTTTGAATTTTTTTATTGCAAACATTTGCATCCATAAAATCCTTTCCACAAAACTTTTTATTCTGTGCAAAGCCAAACTTGGATCACATTCACTTTTCAGATTTATTTTCTGAACCATGTCATATGAGCACTGTATCTGAACCTACGTCAGCAGGTGTAGAAGATGCCACTTGCCATTTCAAATTGCAGTTCTAATAATCAGAAGTCAGGAGTAGTTGTTTAAAAATGGCTACATTGCTTACACTGGCTTCAGATATTATAAGCACCATTTGCCTTGCTGATGTTCAGTGTCCATAAATGCCGTCTATTACCCCCAAATATGAGGTTACATGAAGGTAGTAGGCAGTAAGGTGTGCTGGTGTTGGTTGGTGGGGCTGCTGATAAGCTGCAACACAGCATGGTGACAGAGGACCTGGACTGTGTGTTCCTTGTACATGCCCTCGCATAAACAGGCAAGGCATGTCCTTAAAATGTTTAGCATGGGCCAAGAGTTTGTACCTCCTCTGCCTAAACTTCCCACCCTTTGCTGGGGCACACCTGGCACATGTCTTCCACCATACCTTCTTTGTCTCTGCTGTTACGTTTTTTCACTTCGTAACAGTGAAATGTCATTCATGCCAGTGTTTGGATGAAGAAATACCACTGGGACATGCAGATGATTCCCTACCATATACATGTCTCCTATGGATGATCTATGCAGTGCTAATGGAATGTCTTTAGCTGGAGAATGGCATTTATATGAATACTTTAACAGAGCTGCTGGAATTACAAGTGTTAACAACTCTGGATTCTGGAGAATTAAATAAGATCAGATGGAGGTAGGGAAATCCCTGAGGGTGTCTTTGCTCAGGGCATGCAGGCATGTCTCTTTCTGCATTTGGTGTGACTACAGCTAATGGACCAGAAGCAACAGGCTTGTTGAAGTGCTGTGGGATTAGGAGAAGCATTTAATTTTCTGTGTCATCTTCCTTGTCCATTCTCCCTCACCAACAGTTTTCCAAGCAAGATATATGTCTTTGTTATCAAGTACTGGTGGACAATAAGGGAAGTCTCACTGCCATTACATGGGTTGCTGGGAGAAATGGGTGAGTTTATACCTGTAAGATCATGGAGTTTTTCCAGAAGCAGCACAATAATTTTGGTGGTCTTGAAGGGAAAAAGAGTGATTTTGAGGGTACCCAGTCTGTCCTTTGCTTTCCCATTGAAGATGAGAAGATTTAGCTATTTGGCTTAATGTGATATTGGCCAGTGGAAAAGCTTTGGGCAGAATATCTCAGTGAGGTTTGGTACCAGAAAGTAAATTATTTGTGCATCGTTACTGTTGCAGGTGCTCTGTAGGCCAATATATGAGCAGAAAAAGGACAGGTGAAGTTGGCTAGGCTCCCAGCAATGCTAACCCACTAAATTTGAGGGCATTTCATGGAACTGGTTATGGAACCATGCAGTCCAAGGAGGAAACTTAATAGCGCACTCTTCTTGTGCCTTAGCATGTTTTAAAAAAAAAAGACTCAAAAAGTACTTTCATTGTATAACTGGAATGTGCAACAAATAATAATAAGATATAATTGCAAAGGCTTTCTGAGAGGAGAGGGGGTGGTATCTGGTATGCATCATTTCCTGCACCATGCATTTTCCATGTTAAACATTTTGATTGCATGCAAATGAAGGAGTAAAATTGAATCTTTCAGTACAAATAAGGTAGAGAACAATACAATTTACCAGTGTGTTAAGACAAAATGTTTTGTAGGTCTGTTAGCAAGCATTTAAAAACACTTTTGGTTTGTTTGGAGGTTTTTTGTCAGTGATCAAAGCATTGAAAACAAACGTTTAGCATGTTAAAACACTTGCAATGTTGAGAGCGGCACAAGCTGTTCATGGTCCTGTGTTGCACAAATGTATAAGTAATCTGAGTTGTTCCCCATCAGATAGGAGAGGAATGGATAAGCACATCCTTTACCTGCCCCTTGTATGAGGAACCAGTTAATTTGGAGTGCTTCCCCAAGTGAAGAAGCTGAGAGCTAGACCTTAGGTCACCTGGTTCCCTGCTGGTTCACAACATCCGAACTGCTGGGTTTGGAGATAAGCAGTACCTTTTCACTTCACTTGATCTCTCCAGCCCACAGCTGCTGAATGAGTAGTTTGCACTGACCATGGAAACAAAAAAACTTTTTTTTTTTTTTTTTTAATTTATTTTTAGTGTGGCTTTTTTTTCCCCTCTGGTGTTTTTGCAGTTTCAGTCTTGACACCTTAGTCTGTGAAGTAAGAGGGAATCACTGAAACAGAAACAGGCGAGGAGGGCTGGCTGAGGTGTTTCCTCACCAGTATAAGAAAAGTGCAATGAATGCCACTCAGCTTTCCTAAGTCTGAGAAATGTTTGTTATAGCCTAGCTCATATCTCACAGTGGTAGAGGACCAAGAAAGTAAACCTGCTTATTGTGGTAGCTTGTGTTGCCTAGCAGTGTATCATGGCATGCCCTGTGTATTGAATGGCATGGGCATGGGAAGATTTGGCTGTGGTAGGAGGTGAGAATTACTTGACAGACATGTCCTGGCAAGCCGCAGGAAAGTAAAACATGTCTTAATTCTATTTCAAAATGCAGAAGTGACTTTCCTGAGATGATGATGTTGCCTTAAGCTTGCCTGTTTGATGTAGAGTTGTTGCCCGTTAGAGAGACACAAACCAACAGAGTGTTAGTTTATGCGATGCTTTATTAGGGCCCGGAGTCCTGT
>JAWWEW010000001.1:98797474-98824491 GCA_035583185.1 Anabacerthia variegaticeps
TGACAAGTCCCGGCTTGTCCCTGGCCGGGCCTTTCCAAGCCTATGCTGCCAGACAAGCCTTGACCCAACTGCAACAGAGTGATTAAAAATAGTGGTGCAAATGATGAGCCTGGTCAAGCAAGAGCATGAAAGCTTTGAAATGCTAGCTCTAGATAGCTTCACTTGTGAGTTTGCTCTGCTCAAAACTACTGGCAATTAAATTAACTGCTGTAGTCCTGTCTTAATGCCTGTGAAGTTGCACCAAAGGTTTACAGCAGCATTATTGATTAATTACTTAATGCACAACAATCAAAGGATCTATTCTGATTTGTCATTTCCTCACACGCTCTCCGTCTGTGGGAGAAATGGCATTGTGAAAAGGAGAGCAATTTCACCCATGGTAGAGAGGGCTGGAGTTCCTTAGGAAGCTTCAGAGAGTGCCTTTTACCTGATCTTCCCCTCTCTGTTGCTGCAGACCTTTAAAACAGACAGGCCTAGAGACAAAGAATCAACAGTACCGGGGTGGGTTAGTGAAAATGAGTGAGTCCTTTGAGATAGCTAAGGATAGGAGAGTTGTTAGTATTTAATGAGTTTCACCTACGGTGCCCATTTTAAGGATTTGGGGGAAGTAGGAAATGTACCCACCCCACATACAGGTACTTACACAGAGCTCCAGAAAAAGGGTGAAGTTTGGGGCTGGTTTTAGATCCCCTGCTTTTGCTTCTTGCCTCTCTGCTGTGCCTGCCTGCAGAGGCTTTGGCCAGAAGAAGGGGTCAGTTCATCACCCCTGTTCCCCATGGCACCTGGGCTGTGGAGTTTAAAGTGGTGCTGGAATAGTTGGTGCTGCTGAGGGAGAGGTGGGATGAGTTGCATCTGAGGGCTGGTGGGAATGAGAAAGAAAATTAAGTCGGGCTGTGCTGGGATAGTCTGAGCTCCTCTTACTCCAGGAGCTGATGGTAGAAGCAGGAATTGAGTTGATGTCTACAAAATCTGAGTTTTTCAAATTTGTGTTAGCATTGGAAATTGTAACTACAGAGCTACAGGAGGCTGGAGAAAACATAGTCAACAGTAAACTCTGGAAAATACTCTTTACTTGGGAGCCTTTTTCAAGCTGTAAGGAAATACCAAAATCTGTCAGACTTTATTGTGTGTCATGCTTTGTGAGTAAAGGACAGTCAATACTGAGAGGTCGGAAATTATAAAGATGCATCGTAAAGCTCAAATTGGTGAGTGAGGCATGTAAATATTTCTTCCCTTTGTTACTTCTTGCAGATTCAACTCCAGTCTTTGTCCTGGAAATACTCTTTGTTTGGTTGGTTTTTTTTGCTAGGATTTCCCAGAGGCAGTCAGTGGCAATGCCCTCAGTAGAAACCCTTCAGAGCCCTCCAAAATACATTCATGGTTTGTCTTCCATGTGTGCTCCTTTGCATTTATGTATGCTGGATTTTACCTCCTGTTGTTCTGTGTTGTTCAATGGTTTGTCAGGGCCCGTGGCAATTTCTCAGTGTTTCCTTTAAAGGTTACTATTCTGCCTGCATGATTTCCAAATGTCCCAGTATTCCAATTTCATCTGAGTTGAAGGTGCTTTCAAACATCTCTTTGCTATGTAGTCGGTAAGAGAAGCTCTACTACTGTGTCCTCAGGTTTATTTTGTCCCTGTCATGTCTCTTGTCCTCTGAGACACTGTACTGTTCTTTACAGTTCCAGGTTCTACTTCTCATGTTTCTAAAACAAAGCTTAGCCACCTGATCTTGGATGCAGCATTATGTCCAAGAAAAATTTCAACCCATTTTCTTCACAGTGAAGCTGCTTCTACTGAAACTATATAAAAATTGTTCCAATTTTTCTCAGCAGATGGGCCTCTTATGTTCACCATCACACTTGTGTACATTTATTTATAAAAGCATTCCCAATTGTTTTCATTGTTGAAGATGTTATTTTAATGTTTCACCATCAGAAAAGTTGTTTCTTTCAGTAAACAGCAATTTCTATAAAACAGAAAAGGTTCTGAAAACCCAACTCAGTTATTCCAAGATGTTTTTCTCCTTTTTACTCCATGAAAGGAGAATTGATTAGGAATTTGCACAGAAAATTCTCTCACTTTACTGTAGAGCCCTGCAAATACATTAGAATTGTCTCGTCACGCAACTTGTCATGCATAAAGGTGTGTGTGCTAACAAATGAGTCTTGGCTTTTACATTAATGAAGATGGCCTGCAGCACAAGTGGGATGTTTCAGAACATTTTTAAACCAGAAATTTTAAATAATTACTCTTTTTTTTTTTCCTTAGAGGATAACCAAATTGTTGTGAACCAATTTCTGGAACTATATTTGTAGATCTATCTTTAGTTTCTCTTTTGGTGGTCCAGCTTGGAGCCAGACTTTTTTTTTTTTTTTTTTGTTAACTTGGATTTTTTTCTGATACAATGCAAAACTGGCTCTGTTTTGTTATTCCAAACATTTTGCAAAATCTCCTCTCAGAGTAGACTTTTCTAAATTAACCAATGCTTGTGCAGTTATTTTCTACTTCTTACAAAACCACAGCTGAAAGGAGCAATTAAAAATCTTGATTGCTGCTTTAAGCTTGGAATTTAATCTGTATTTAACACAAGTAAGTTCTCATTTCAAGATTTTTTGATGCAGCCATTTCCCCTGTCAATGTTAATTGTAGTTTTGGGTGTGTACAGACTGTAGGATCTGGCGCTTAGGGGTTTAGAAACCACGGGCTCTCATACAAGTGATTCCAGATGGGTGAATTATTCCTTTGGACACTTCTGGCTCTTCCCAACTTGTACCAACCAGTCCACACTTGCAACACAATGCCTCTCGAGGCATTTGGTGTAGCTAGGCTGTATCATGCCTCCGTAATGCTGCACCAAATTTATCTCATCCAGACTTGCAAGCAGAATAATTCTAAGCCTTACCAAGACTAATACAAAAAGAAACACCTGAAAAATCCCTGGGGGTGACTCCTTGCATACTCCCAGCATTTTTGCTATTGTTACAGACGCAGGGAGGTGCTCAGTGCAGAGTCAGCTGAGCTAATCCTGGTGTGAAGTACCACAGAGCTGTGGCAGCATCCTGTTGATGTAGGTCTGGCGAGTTCTAGTCCCTGCTTGCTATAAACAGTGTCCCCAAAAGATAGAAACACAAAGGAGGTGAGCTGCTGGTCATCTGTTGCTTTTGGATAATGTTCTGTAGTGTGACCTGCAGAGCCAGTCTAAACATAGGAGAGCACTGGGTACGAGTCACACCAAACCCAACCACAGCAGTGACTAAACCTGCATGTGACTAAGTTTAGTGCTGTCAGTTACTGTAGAGGAGGCCAAAGCATTGTGCCTGCCTACCTTTACTCCCTTTGTCCTAAAATATAAAGCTGAGTTTATATAAATATGTAAAACACACATATATAAATACAATGCTGATTTCATTCTCAAATCTTAAATAAATGTCAATAGTCTAATCGTAAATAAATGGCTGTATGTGTGTTTTGTTCAAAGCTACATTTGCAATTCAGGAATGTTTCTTGGAGCTGTCAGACTTTTCCCAGTTCTCAAGCAGAGAGAGAATCTGCTTTGGGGAAGCTGCTTCAAGTGCTGCACTACTCATGGAGGTGTTGCATCTACTAACTGCAACAACAGTCCCTGTCTGAAATTCAGGGCAGTAGAGGGCTCACCTGCAATCTCACTAGAGCATTACAAAGCTTGTCACCTAAAATCAAGACATTTTTAGTTGGACTTGGGTAAGCAACGTTAGGACAGAAAACCAGATCACAAACAGCTGGTAAGACACAGTGTCTTTTGATTGCTCTCTTGGTGCACATCATTCCTGTGTCCCAGGAAAAGTCCCCACCATTAGGAAAAAAATAAGTTGTCTTATTTTAAAACAGGATGCAACATCACATGCACAGGGTTGGTATCCACTGAGTTCCAATACAAACTTTTCTTTCCTGGGCAATAAAAGTTCTCATTATCCTCCTGAGGCATTGATAGTCTTTTCATTTTAGTTCTCCCAGCAGAATACAGAGAAAATAACAAATGAGTACTTTGGTTTTTACCAACTTTTAGTAGTTGGCATGTTTTCATAAAGCATAAATTATTACACAGATTGTCCTTTTGGCTGGAGAAATGAGTTTTAACACATTGCAGAGCTTTAAGGAGGAGAATTTGTTCTGAGGACAACCATGTGTCCTGAGAAAAAGATGAGAAAAGATAAACAAAATGAACATTTGGAATGGAAATGGTGAGTTTGTATCTGTGTTAGTGGAAAGCAGAATTCAAGTGTATGTCTTCACATGCATGTGCAGTAGTTTGGTATCTTGAATCAAGAGAAAGCACAGGCAGAATCTGCCCATTTTTTCCATTAGCTACCTGCATGCTCACATCCAGCTAACATCTGCATTTTCAGTGTGAGCAGGTATACTGTAACAAGTCCTAACCAACCAACAGACAACCTATTAAAATGGTTAATGTGATATATTGTTAATTCTAAACTTTTTTTGTTTCCATTACATTTAGATACTCATTTTGCTTTGTTTGAAAACTTAAAAAAGTTTGAGCTCTGCTGTTTGATTTTATCTATACAGACACATCCTGCAGTGCATCATTAACTCTGAAGATTTTTTTATCATAAAAACTAGGATGAGGAGTTCTGAGTTGCAGTATTAGGGATGGATCCATCTTCCTTTGTGTTGATCACAGGTCAGCTGAGGATTTCACCAGTGTGGGAAGACATATGGCTAATGTGAGTCAGCAAAAGCTGGCCCTATACAGCACTCTCCTGGCCCCTTCAGCATCAGAAATGTTCCTGCTGAAAGCAAGAGGTCCCAGTTAGTGCAGTGCTGAAATATGCCTGTTGTTGGCATAAGCAGCAAAATTCCATACAGTCCTCAGGATCAGCCTGACAGCAGTTCACGGGTACACAGACACTTTGCCATGCTCTTCAGGATGTGCTGAAGAACCCTTAGCCAAACAATGGAAATAAGCACATTTCCAAGTCATGTTATTGAACTATGGTGAAGTGCTGGTCAGTAACTCTGTGCTCCTATTCTGTCTTGTTTTAGTCTGCCCTGAAGAGGGAGGAAATTTTGCAGCTTGCAAAGTACCTGTAGGTGTTCTGGCTAAGCCTCAGACTGATTTTTCATCTCCTTAAGCAAACCGAAAGATTAAAAGAAAAAGCTCTCTGTTTGAGCTGACTTCTTCTGGAAAAAAATATTTTTTAAACAAATTTTAGAGAGAGTTGCAGAGGATTAACAGACCTAGCCCTATTTCTTACTGACAATGAAGTTACATAATTTGAGAAGGTGCCTTTCAAGGACACCATTTGTTCCTTGTCAATACAGGTCAACAATGCAGATTTAATTATTAAATTAACTATTCCTCATCTAAAGTTTCTTCTGAGCTTTTTGTTTACACATAGTCCCTATGCTGTTTGATTCTTTCTGCCTCTGTTGTCAATCACCTGCTTAATTTTTTAATTTTTTTTTTTTTTACCGTGAGTTTGATAAAAAACACCCCTGTGAGTTTTTTTTCCCTTGCTTTATGACAGGAGTCTTCACCATGTACGCAGTTTCCCATGACTGTCTGCTCATGTTGTATACCAGAGCCTCTCCACGCCCCATCTCCCCACAGCACGATGCTCTGCTTCTCTCCTTTGCCTGAAGCTCTGAATGTCCTCCCACCTGCTCTTTCTTCACCACACTTTTGAGTGCCATGAATGTGCCTCTCATTCTCAGCTGGTCCTCACACTCACCCACATTGTGGTCCCTCCCTGCTGGCATTCCTGTTACTTGCCTCTGCTCTGCTTCAGAGCTCCTCTCCCAACTCAACCCTCAAACTAGGAGACTCTCCTGCTCCTGCTGATGTTTTGTTCTCACCCCTGACGCTCCTAACTCAGCAGCTTGGGACCTGGTTAAAAACAGGGTACTGGTTTTACAATTAATAAATAAATAAATATTGAAGGCTCTCCATGGCTCTAATCAGCAAAGAAAAGGTGAAAACACTCTTGTCGGAATAGAAATCTCAAAGGTAAAATGGTGGAGTAAGGAGGATAGATGAAGCAAATCACAGAATCACAGAATAGCTAAGGTTGGAAGGGATGACCGTGGGTCATCTGGTCCAACCTCCCTTCTCAAGCACGGTCATCGCAGAGCACATGGCACAGGATTGTGTCCAGACAGTTCTTGAATATCACTTGTGAGGAAGACTCCACAACTTGTCTGAGCAATCTGTTCCACTGTGCAGTCACCCACACAATAAAGTTCTTCCTCATAAAGAAGTACTTCACATGAACTTCCTGTGCATCTGTTTCTGACTGTTGCCTCTTGTCCTATTGCTTGGTATTGCTGAGAAGAGCCTGGTTCCATTCTCTTGACACCCTCTCTTCAGACACTAATGGACATTGATGAGGCTCCCTCTCAGTTGTCTCTTCTCAAGGCTGAACAGGCCCAGTTCCCTCAGCCTTTCCTCATAAGAGAGATGCTCCAGTCCCTTAATCATCTTTGTTGCTTGTTGCCCTCTGCTGGACCCACCCAGGAGCTCCATATTTCTCTTATACTGAGGAGCCCAAAAGTGGACACAGCACTCCAGATGTGGCCTTACCAGGGCTGAGTAGATGGATGGGATCACCTCTCTCCACCTGCTGGCAATGATCTCCCTAATTCACCTTGGAATATCATAGGCTTTCTTGGCCACAAGGGCACACTGCTGACTCATGGACAGCTCATTATCCACAAGGACCCCCAGGTCCTTCTCCACAGAGCTGCTTTCCAGGAGGCTGGCCCCCAGGCTGTGCTGGTACATGTCAATTTTTTTTGTTAATCTGTACTGCCATCATTCAATAATCTTTATCAGTGTGTCCCATATGCCCACAATACTACCTAAACTGCCTTAAGTTTTCCCCTTCCCCTTCTCAGCCTTCAAATCTACGGCTCTGGGTTCCAGAGAAGCAGAGGGTGCAGGAACTCATAGGAAATGCTACAAACACCTGCTGACTGTTTTTTGCCTTCACTGACTATTCCCACAACAACCTGCAGCCTTTTTTTTTGTGGCTTCAGCATATCTCACACTGTGAGTCTGTAGCCAGAAGCATATGTATAAGCAGGTGAATGATTATCTGAAGAGCTGAGGCAATGCGGTTTCACCTGCAATGTGAAACCTCTTGGCTTCCATGACCTTCTTGATAAGGCTGGCCTCAGTCAGTGTGGCAGGTGCACACCTTTTGGAACACAAAGTAGAGAAACATATCTTGGGAATCAAAGTACAAGTCCAAAAAGATCTATGAAAAGCTTTGTGAGCAGCTTTATTTTTTTCCTTCTGTCACAAGCCTTATCATGAGTATGACTTTGGGAATGGGGTTGTGGTTAATTAGAATTAGGAGTGCATTCAGGTTTGTTACTAGGAAAAGAAACCAGCAGAAGCTTGTGCTAACAGAGCATTTTAATTAAGCCAGGTGAAAACTAAACCCACATTGAAACTCTCCCATATTCTGAAATCTTTGAAACCTCAAACTACATCTAATTTTTGTAGCTTAAACAGATATTACTGTTAGATGCCTTAGGTATCTCCCTTAGGCTGACGTCACCTTTGGGGTGATCTCATAACCAGTATCACATCACATATTCTTTTGCTGTTTTCCCCAGGAGTAATGCATAAACAAGTCAACGACTACACTGAAGACTTCTTTCAAAAAAATACCATAGATGTATCAGTTAAAAAAATTAGGATGTTCCACTGTTAAATATAAAATATACTGCTCTTTACCTGTGGCAAAGTCACTTTTATAGCATTTTACTGAATGAGATTGTCACAGCCATTCTTTGGAAAAATTAAGCACACTTTTAAAGCCAGTTAAGCTCCACAGTCTGTTTCACCCTCGAGGAAATAAGGCAAATGAGAGACAGACTTGATCCAAAACCTCATGACTTTCAGAAGGAGTTTTCTGATCTTTGGATTAGGTTCTACTGTAAAAAGTAACATAAGTCCTGGTAATGGATACACAAGCTGTACTACTGGATCATCTGGCAGCACAAAGCTGGTGATATCAGATGTGAACACCTCTGCATTATGCTGAATCAGAGTGAAAAATATGTTATGTATGTTGATTTTATGCCAGCCACACGAAGACAAACAATACCTCAGCCAAAAGGTGTTATAATACTTTATGTAATACCTTACACATAGCTTATGTAATAAGAATACAGACAGACTATCTAAGTCTCTAGGACAAGACATACCTCCTACCTACATTTTTTTGAACCAGTATGAACCAGCAGAGTGAGTTTGTCCAGCACTTTGCAATTTGTGTCTGGTATGAAACACCCTAAATCAGCTTGTCAAACCACAGACTAAGCACATAATAAAACAAGCTTTTTCATACAAAGTTTCAACCTTACAAGCACAGTCATGCAGCTGAAGTGTCCTCTGAAAACAAATCTGTGGTCAGGGGGACCCTTCATGTGCTCAGAATTAAGTAATTGGCTGAGAAATTGCACAAAAGGGGCATTAATCCATGATTTCCACATTTCAGTTTGGCCATAGACCCGGCAATGTTTAGCTAATACCCCAGAAATTCTTCCAGGCTGGAAGGATATCTTTCCACTCTCAGCTGGAAATATTAAACAAGACGAAATTTTTTGTGTGGTGGGATCCAAACACTGCTGCTATAACATGCTTGCACAATCTCTGCAGCTGAGTTTCTCAAGAAGTTCATGTATCAGAGGTCCAGAGGTTCTCAGCAGTACCAGAGGCACACTTTGCACCTGAAAATATAAAAAGGTCACATTCTAGAAGAGTGTTTTCCTGTCATTAAAATATGAAGTGCTGTTCATTCCCTTACCTGGCTCTTTAATAGAAGATGCCAAATATAAGGAAGAATGTTTGCATATGCCTCCACAAGAAATGCCTTTGCATCAGAAATCATCTATTTGAAAAATGCTGTCCTGTAACATCATCTGTGAAGAGACAATCAGAGGTCCTGGAAATACAACAGCATGCTCAGTGACACCTCAAGCAACACAGAACCATACTGGGCTGAGGCTGAATATTTTGGAAGCTATGTTTTTGGCTCTATTCAGCCCTGTTAATTAAGAGGACTAATCACTGTGTTCCTGAAAGTTTTATTATCTTCGCAAATTCATTTGAGATCAGTACTAAATGAAGTACAGGCAGTGATTTAACAACAGCAAGTCTCTCAAAAGATCAGATACTTAATTTTCCTTAAACAGAAAAGGCATCCTGAGGAAGAGAGGAGATTTATTTTCGTAATAGGGTGCAAAACATAATTATCTGTATCCAGAGAGTCTGTAAGCTGTTGGCAGTAAATATTTAACAAATAAAATGTAATCTGGTAATGAGTTTAGTGCTGTGCCTTTACCCTGAACTTGTCTGTATGAACTCAGAGCAGAACATCACTTAACTCCTGGCACCCAAGCTATGGCAAGGAGGGGGCTTGGCAGCAGCCACTTGCTGGGAAGGCTGAGTGGGGCCACAGTGCCCACAGTCAGCGACAGCATCTCCAGCAGGGTCCTGAGACCACAGTACCCTCAGCTGGCCTGTTAGGAGATGAATGGGCTTCAGTACCTCCCTGGAACTAAACTATCACAATTCATAGTCTCTTTTAAATTGGAAATAGGCTGCATATTCTCTTTTTCCTTGCCCACACTTAGCTTCCACTTCAATGTATCATTAAAATGTGTGAGATGAATGTAAAACAATCAGAGGAAGCATTTCCCTTACCTCAGACTGTGCTTAGGATTGGAATGACATATTGAATTACTGTG
Source organism: Anabacerthia variegaticeps (assembly GCA_035583185.1). Classification (NCBI taxonomy): domain Eukaryota; kingdom Metazoa; phylum Chordata; class Aves; order Passeriformes; family Furnariidae; genus Anabacerthia; species Anabacerthia variegaticeps. Next base: position 98,807,232 of record JAWWEW010000001.1, read on the forward strand.
GAGTAAGGACTGCATTTGTTTACTCACTGAAATACAGTAAAAATCTAATAATGTTTGAGTTCATTTTTCAGCCTTTCACTAACCATGTCTTTTCACATTTGTTAGTTTTTCTGGAACTCGATCAGTAAAAGGTCTTTCAGCCTCCATTTTTAAGTTCATGCTCTATATAGAGACTGTATGTTTCTTAACATATGCTCTCGTCTTTATGATACTCTATGGGCATAAGTCAGTTTTCTTGTGTTTTCTTTTCAAAAGATGCTTTAAAACTTTCTCAGAAACTTTTTTCTAGTTCTTAGTACTCTCAGATATGTATGAAATAAAAATCTATGCCACTTTCAGTAGCCAAGGCTATTCTGCTTAACAGTTTAGTATACATGATCCAAAGAAGTTTGGACATTGCATAAATAGTCTGATATAAACAACTGTCTTCAATAATAAATTAAGTAGAAATATAAAAAACAACAGCGTAATGGAAAGTGATTTAGTTTACACAGAAAACTAACTGCAAAATGTCATACTTTGGATGCCAAAAACTATATTAATATGGGATAAAAATGAGCCACTTACTCTAAGTAGCTTCTCTGTAACCCCACATCCTGTCTTTCCAATATCAGTACTGGAAAGAACAATCTTCTAGGCTGTTGGAATGATTCACTTCATAGCTTATTCAACCTTTCTCATCTCTCCTTCTATGTAATGCACAATCTGAGAAGACCCCAAGACTCATCTGAGCCCCCAGTGTCCACCAAGGAGATTCCAGCCAACACCCGCTCTCCTGGATTTGCAGACTTTGTCACAAGCTCCCAAGGCAGCCCTTATCTGGTGCTTGATGAAGCCCTCTCCAAGACCCCTGAGGACTGAAATGCTTGGCATCAGAAGAGCAAAGCTGGACCAGGGGTTAGGACCCCTGCTCCCCTGGGGACTTGAAGGCCTCTGGTTTGCCAGCCATATTCAGTCATTCTTAACTGGTACATGCAAGGACCATGAGAAGAACACATCTTATACTAGGAATAGCTGACTCCAAGATAACTAATTTATTTCTTTTTTCCTGGTAGGAAGAAGATTTTCACATTTTCCTTCCCCCACTGTTGGGTCCACTGGTTTTGGTAAGTTTCATCCTGGCCTTGGGCTCACAAAGCAGCTGCTGACAGCATATTAACTGTATTTCTCCTTTCACTCCTTAACAGTAAGGCATCTACTAAATATAGCTTTGTTGAAGGGGTAAACTCCTCATGATTGACTTAATTAGGACATTAATTTGTCCTCCAATTCCTGGAGATTTCTTTTAGTCTAATCAGTGAAATCACATTTTGTTCAAGCCCAGAGGAATCCAGACCAATATCCCTTGGCCCTGCTCAAGCTCAGGGTATCCATGAGTACCTGAACTTCTGGACAGGAGAAAGCAACCTATACAGGACCATTAGACATGTCAGTGGACAGATAACCTGAATATCTTCAGTTTGATTTTACAACCTAGTACACTATGTATGGATCAAAGAAGAACTGATATAGACTTGCCAGAAAGAAAAAAATAGGCCCTTGCTCTTTTTTCCACAGAAAATTGTTTTTGGAATAAGAAATTAAAAAAAAAAAAAAAAAACAAACAAAAAAAAAACCACAACAATCTGTTCCTGCATTTTTTTCTTAAAATTGCTGCCATATGTGGTGTGTGATGAATTGCTGAGGGTGCCAGAACATAGCTGGCACAATGGGGCAGGAGAGGGAGATGCAGATTTGCATGCTTATGTCTGGACTACAAAGAAGTGGGAGACTGAATCCCACCAGCAGGCTGAGCAAAAAATGTAGCAGGCAACATTAAATTTCCTCATGGCAAAGCATACAAGATCTAGCACAAAAAACCCAAACCACTGCCACCACCAAAACCTAAAGCAAATAGAAAAAAAAAAACGAAAACAAAACCAAAAACAAACAAACAAAAAAAACCCCAAGGAGATGGAATGAGCAAACGACCTACCAAGCTGTCTTCTGTGCCTGTTAGCACGGCTCTTTGTTCTGCCCCCTGGGTGTCTGGAGATGCCTGTGGCTGAAAACAGCAGAATAACAAGAGCTCCCACATGACCAGCACTGTCCTATCTCCGATAGTCTGGGCATCACACTCATGTCCATTCTTCTGCCCTGAAAAGGCTCCTTGGAGAAACGATGCCGAACATAAACAGGGATGATGTTCACCTCTTGACTTTGTATGTGACAAAGCAGGAACCTTCAGTGTTGTCACAACGGTGAACCCAGGACTTCCATTATTTTCTTCAGCTTTTGTTTTGGCCTCCCTTGAACACCAGGTCCCTTTATTCCTACAGCACCCATAGTGATGCATGCTGTCAGTGGTAGATGCTGCTGGAACTGGTATCACCTGGGAGCAGGTGTGAAGATCTCTGTGCTCAGGGCTTATGAAAAAGAACCAAGGGAAAAGATCTTGCTTTTGCTGAAGATGACTCTTTTTACCATCCATCCATCCATTAATAATAAAACTCCAGGCAGTGATTTCTTGAGTACCTTTACTGTATCTTATCAGCTTACTTATTTTTCAAACAGATGATTGCAAACTGTTTTTCTGTGTTGGGCATTTAGGTATCTGCACCATTTTAAAGTCAAATGCAAAAAGCCATGTCTGCAGATAAAAATATTATTTAAAATGCTTCTGCCTCATAACTTCATGAGTCTGAATGCCAGTTTATACTGGCCCACTCACTAACCCACAATAAGTGGCTCTAGATCAATACAAGCTTAAAATGCGTAGCTCACTTTTCTCTCTCAAGACCTAATCATTATTAACAAGACAGGTAACAACAATAACCTTTACAAGAAAATCACGCAGTGCTTTCTCTTCTTATTAGACAAAGATCCAATTTCCCCCTTTGTATTTTATTTTGCCCCATAGGCAATTTATTCTTTCCCATGATACAGGAGGATCCCTTGCTAATCAGGAGGATCCTTCGTCTAACTAATCCATTAAATGGACCCATATCAAATTGCTTGTACATCTAGATAAATCAGGGACTATGCATTTCCCATTTTTCACCTTGTCCTTAAATTTCTCCAAAGTATGCACATGGAATGTCAAGAAGAACAGCCAAGAAGCATTCTCTTCTTGAAAGAAATTTTTCTTAACCCTAAAGATTTAGTCACAGTTTATGACACTAAAGTAGGTACTAGCATTTCAGTGTGTGTTAATACTCTGCTGAATAGGAACTGAGTTTAGCTTATGCTTAATTTCCAGCAAAACAGGGAATTTCAAACATGGGCTAATTGTGTGTTTTGCTGAATTTCCAGCCTCCAGCAAAACGACCAAAGAACACAGACAAGCCCACCATCTGAGAAGCTTTCCTGCTTTCTCTTTTCAGGGTGCATTACTTCTGTTTAGTTTTATTTGCAAATGGCAAAAAACCAAAATTGCACTGTTTGTTTTTTTAGCTTAACTATTCTTCCCTGGGAAAGGCTGGCTAGTCCAGGGCACACCAACTAATACCAGAAGGCAGAAGAGACAAGAAAGAACAAAGATACATTCACTTAGTACAAAATAAATATGTTGAGAAAGGAACTACTCAAAGCTTGAAAGAATATGAAAGCACATTTTTATTTCTCTACATACCAGTTACAGAAGCATGAGTAATCAACAAGAAGAAGTAATTGCTTTAAATTAGCATAAACTATCCTCTCAATTTTACTAATAAGACACAGTGAGAACATTTATATTATTAGATTTTTAATAATAAATCTTTTATATAAAACTGAGCAAAAGAAAATAAAGTAAAAAAAATCCCATTAACTGTGAAAACAGTTTAAATCTTAGGTATTAGATATGTTTCATTAGAGGAAAAAAATCACAGAACTGTCAGAGGAAAAGAGTTGTTACTTTCAGTTCCTTGAAGAGAACTAACTTGAGGTAGTATAGACCAGGGCTGTGGTAGTTTCTCTGTTTTAGATATCCAAACCCACCTCTCCCCATATCTGAGGAATTGCTATGGTCTCCAGCTGCTGTACTAGGCTAGACTGAGAGATTTTACTCTTAACACTTTTCAGTCTCTGTGAATAATTAAACATTGACTGGAGCAGGGGTAGGTCCAGGTCCTACCTCCAGGGAGAAGGACCCAGCCACTGGGCCACTCAGTCAGACTTCATCACTTAGTCTTTTTTTCACAGTAGTATTTACACACAGTGAAATAATATTAGGGGAAGCCTGGAGGAAGGTCATTGTGGACAACTTTGTGAGTTGAATGTTGGGTGGTATTCTAAGAAAGGGAAGAAAATCTCTGGAGATGGGAGAGTGGGGAAGACAAAAGCCATATTTTTCCATTCCCATTTTCAGACTGGTTTGCAAAGCCTTCCTTATAAATTAATTAGGATAGATTGAGTGGGTAGAAGGGATGGAGAACTTCTACGCTATATTTCTGAACTGGGTTCCAAGTCACTCAAAGCCTGGAAGCAAAGGAAGGACTGAGAGGATGGGATTTCATGCTGCAAAGGCATAATTCACAGAAATCAATTTGGCTCCACAAATTCTTTCACACACCATCTGCTGCTCACCCCTCTGAGTCCTTGACTTATAAGCCCACCTCTGACCTCTACCTCATGCTAAATATCCTTCATTTTATAACTGTAGACAGGCCTATTGTCTGTCCACAATAATTTGTCTCAGCTTGGGAAGAGAAGAAGAAAATGTGGGAAGACACACAACTGTTCCCAGAACTACACCCCTTCCTATACTTATTTTTCCATAAGCCATCAGTCAGACACTCATTCTGAGGATAGCAAAGGCCATTCACAGTTATTTACCATGAAGCCAGGACTGCCACTCTAAACTTAAAGGACTCCTTTACAAATAGATATCCTTCAGGGAAGAGCACGGAACGTTTCACTGTTTCAGAGAGAAGTTTCTTTCTAAGCACTCAAAAAAATTACATTCTGTTCCAAAGTAACTATGTGCCAAGTTTCAAGCTTAAGTCATTTTGGAGTTATCCAAGCAAGGAAGAAAATAAAACACATATCCCAAAATTATTTTAACTACAGAAATTTATGCTAAGGGTCTAAATAACTCAGGAGATGCCTAAAAGTCTTTTGTGAATTACATAAAGAAAAAATCACTTAAAAGCATAGGGGCCCAATAAAGCATGAAAAATATCAAACTACTGGACAGATTATAAACACGTGAACATGTAAATTTAAAACTTTAAAATTTGCCTTATCTTCACCCTTATTTCCTTAATGGAAAGAGTAAAAGTAGATTAAGTTAAGAAGCAATTTCCCACATATGGATTTTGCTGTGTCAGTTAATTTAGAAATAATTCAGAAGTGCTCTTGTCATGTCAGATGACAAACTGTCAAGAATGCTCCAAGGAAACATATCTTCATTACAGCAGGCATTGTTATTTGTATCTTCCAAAGGTTACCTTGGTAACTTTTTACACTGACCTTCCAGAAGTCGCATAGTCCATGTCCTGTTGCACTAGAGACTGCTAAACCTTTTAAGAATGCTAAGTCATATTTCAATGACACTCTATACTTTGACTTCTTAAACTTTGCTTTGTCAGACTCATTCAATGTACAGGTACAGCAGCAAAGGGAGGAACAGAAGTTGTTGACTGAGTGACCTTACAGAATGAAAGACCACATTGTATCTTGTTATCTCAGGTATTTCTTTTTTAAAGTCTCTCCCCTTCTTTATACTTTGGAATAAGATGACCATGAAAAAGAGAGCTTAGCAAAAGAATGGACATATGAAAAGAAAGACTTTACTGTACCAGCACATCAAGTGAAGATATGCAGTATGTTTGGCAGCATGAGGACATTGCAAAAGGTAATTTCGTAGATAAAGAGGAGAAGGTGCAATTTGCTCACCTGTACTTAAAATCAACTTTTCTGACTCTTTGAACAAGGGCACAGGGTCAGGTTTTTGTATCAAGCACCACTGACTTTCATTAATTGCCAGTTTACACTCTTACATCTACATGAGAAAAAATCTTGACCCTGTGCATGTACTCTACTTTCCCTTTTCAAGTCATGCAAAAACCCCTCTATCCAAAGAATATTAATGGGAACGTGCACTCCAGCCAAGTGAGCGGGAGGTGTGGGAAGCTGAAGGAGACTAGAAGCTGTGGCATAGAAAAGGTGGAAATTTTTTTTGTTGTGAGTCTTTCTTGAGCACTACTCCCTGAAGCTTTTCAGGGAGGTTCTCTCAAGCCTCCGTCTTGGAAAATTGAACAGGAATGAAAAAAAGGCTTAGGTGAAAAAAACAGATGCAAATTTTGTCACTGATCTTTCACACCAGGTGGAGATGTCAGCCCATTTCTTTATAAAACAAATTGTCATTTCATTTCTCCCCACCCCACAAATACAGGAGGTGAGTGAGAAAAAAACAACCCTGAGAAAAACCAAATGGTTGCAGAGGGCAACAAACAATACAATGAAGAGGGAAAAGAGTAAAAAGTGTTGAAACATAAAATGGGTGTGGAAAAGAGCAGGACTGCTGGGATTACAGAGGTTACATGAAAGAAGAAAAGAGCCATGTGTGGATCCCAAGGTCTCCCCAAAAAGTAAAGGATTTCACCTGTACTTCAGCCTGTGGAACTGCCAGAACTTGAGGACTTTTCTGCAGACCACATCAACATCTGCAGCCTATAACTACACGGGGCTCTACAGGAATACAAACATCAATACCCAAGAAGTGGCTTTTCAAAGAAGAAGAAACCAAAAAACACTGTTCTGTACTGTGGGCACTGCTGAATGGAAAAGGCTGACTTCTAAGTGTTCCTCACACTGTGGGCAATCCTCTCCGACAGCCAGGGGATGCACGCTGGTCCACAGCCCAGCCGTGCTCCACATATCCAGAAAATGGCTTCTTCAGACTTCAGACTGGGGGCTTGGGGTACCCTCTGCTCTCTCTGGCACTTGCTGCTTCTGCTGAGCCACAAAACGCCCATCCACCCAGCATTCTGCAGTAGCCCCAGTTCCCTCCCCACTCATTGCACAGGCCCTCTTACACATCCTGGCTCACTCAGCACTTCTCTGGGCACCAAGGCAGCCACAGGGTCTGTATTTTCTTTTTCCTTTCCAAGCTCCTGACTTTGGGGCAGTAGCTTCCTGCGTTATTTACGATGTTGTGGTGTGAAGGCCAGGAAAAAGGGAGGTTTGCATTCCAAGAGAGTCATTTCTGTCCCAAGAGAAGTATGCACAATCCTAATGCCCAGAGTGTGTTTTTTACTACAGACAATTACTTTCCATGATATGTGGCATTCATAAATACCTTATTTCTACCTCTCCCCCTACAACTTTTGCCCTCCATAGCGACTTAAAATAATGACAGACTCTGTCAGAAACCAGCAAAATTTTGTCTATTTTTCTTATATTTATCCTATGTGGATGGGATTGAGCATTTGTAAAGCTTCAATGAACGCCCTTTGAATTACTTGTGATTACAAATATTTAATCCTTTTTTTCTCCCTCAAATACTTCCACAGATTCATTGATCCCACACTCTTACCATGGCCAAGCCTCTCTCAGAATAAATAAATAGACTCTCTCATTATTCTGAGAGAGTCTCCTAAGAATTTTAGGCCACCAAAGGGTAAATATGAAGATAAAACTGAAGGCCCAAGGATTGTACAGCCTGGATGCCTGCAGGCTTCATACCCTGATGCCAGCACCACTTCACACTTCATGATTGCTGCATGGTTCATTTAAACCAGAAAGGTGTGAAAGTTTTAGTTTAGTCCCCTGCTGTCCTGAAGTATTATTGTTATTTCACAAGACAGGAACCAAGGCAAAACCACTGAAGTCAAATGTAATTTGTATTTTGTAATAACTCCACCTGGAGTTATTTAAGTCTTGATTTTTTTTTAAGAATATTTGTTACTGTATGTTGTTTGTACTTCAGCCCAAGCTTCTGCTTGATTTTGCTACAGCTATAAAGAGTCAACCCACAGTCAGATCAGGCGCCTTGCTGCGTACACAGCCGTGCCAGGACAGCTGGCACTGGTGGAGAGAAAACAGGCAGCAGCAGAAACTTCTTAGGCTTCTTCAAGGAACCCTGGCCTGAGACCTTCTAAAATTAAAGACATCTCTACTGGTGACATGAAGTATAATGCTTTTTGCCTGAAGTACTCTAAAGCTATGACTACAGCATTAGAAAAAAGAGGGCCTGAAATGAGCTTAAGCACCGGACTGCTAATTGCCCATAATGCTTAACTGCAAGCATGTGTCCTGGAAAAGGTTTGGCTCATGTCAGCTAGTACTTTCCCAGACAGAATCCAGATCAGGGGATGGAGCCCATTCCAGCGGGCAGCATGCACCATCAGCCTCCCTCTTTTCCCGTTCCTATGCCCAGCACCACCTTTTTTTCACTTCCTTTAGATTATCCATAGCACAGTGTAATACTCTCATCTTCATATCATGAAAATATCTCTCCAATAAACCTCTTTCCCCCTCCCCCAGCGAAACAAAGCAAGCAAACAAACAAACAAACGCAGAAACATACCAATGGTTGTGTCTTAGGTCCATGGAAGGGAAGCAACTGCTTTGCAACATGGATCAGGCCAGGTCTTGGCACTTGGCCAAAAAGCAGTCCTTCAGTTCTTTTATTTGTTGTCATAAATGTAGCCCAGTTGCAAGAATCTGAGTTTATCTTCACAGGGATGGCAGAAGGCACACTTGTGACACTAAGGCCAACAACCTGCTGAAATCCTTGAGGGTCTTAGAACAAGCAAAGATTATTTTGATTTTTCTTCCTTGTGCAGAACGAAGTTAGTTTTGCCCCTATGAACAGCAATTGCTTTGGCTGAAACTTCTGAGTTTGAAACAGACACCCAAACAAGAACAATCAGGAGGAATGTCCTTTATAGGTAACAATAATCTCCCCATTTGTAGCCCTTTTTTATCACAGAGATGTCAGTAGTTTTACAGTAAATTAGGGTGGGTTTTTTTTGTTCTCTTTGTTTTCACTTTTAAGATCGCACAATTTAATTAGATTGAAGCAGGAAACATGCTTTATTTAAATGATGTCAGAATTTTCTTGAATGGTTTCATGGGAACCATTCTTACTTCTTTTTCTCTGTTTACACTGAAGGTTTATGAAGCCAATGTAAACAGTAGAAATGAGTGTAAAAACCAGGGATTAACTTCAGGAGATTTGAAAGGAACACTGTTTGCCTTAATAAAATTAAGCAAACAGTTTAGTATTTTTATGTATTTCTATATATAGTTCAGAAATACTGAAGTATGTTCTCTTTACTAAACATTTATCATTTGAGCTTTTTGAGGATTACCTCAAAAAATCAAGGATAGCATTATGTTGGTGTTCCAGCCAATTTTTATTAATGTCAAGGAGAGGACAACTGGGTTATTGCTTCATTAAATGTACAGACACACACTGAAGTTGTGTTATCTGTGCTGCAATCCAGCAACATTGTTATGCAACACAATATTATTTAAAGGGTTATTGTCTCTTTCTCAGGAGCCATGCTTTGATTCTGACTGCCTCCTCCTCCGCTCACCATAGATGTCCTCTGCTTCCTCTGAGTGTCCTGAAATATTAATGGGAAATTTTCCATGATCCTAATACTGAAACTACTGGTTATAATTACTTGTGAAAAATGAGTGGGCAAAAAAGAAACGTCACTCTGCCAGAAATAACGTATTATCTTGCCCTGGTCAACACCAAAACAAATAATTTTATTTCCTAACAAACAAAACACACAAGAGAACATGCAGGCCATGGCTGTTGAATAAGTTTAGGAAGAAAGTTACACAGTCGTCAGGGATTCCAACCTGGGCAAGGTGACAAGAGCCTCTTCAAGTCAAAATACGCTCAGAGTGCTTAGAAGTTTCTGCTTGCCTTTTCCAGTCTGAAAGAATGAAGGACGAATTTTAAAGAAAAACTCACTGCACGGTTGAAATAGTTCCTGTTCGCTTGAACACAGCTGAAGTGTCCCCAGGGTTTATGAGCGCAGCCCCCCTGCCGGGGCTCCCGGAGACAGGGCTCGTCTCTGCCGCCCTCCGCCCACGGGCCTGCCTTCCCCGCCCCGGGAAATGAAATACACACCTGCCACCCCAGCCCCGATCCCTTCGCGTGTCACATCCTGCCCAACTAGCTGCGTGTGTCTGTGGGGCGCTGGCACCTTTCCTTTCGGGATGCAGGTGTGTCCCTAGCCGCCTGCTAACAGCAGACACGGCGGTGGAACTGAGGTTACACACGCCGGGGCACCGCTTTTCCCGGGCACGCTGAGCCTCGGAGCTCCCCGAGCGCTGTGCCGAAGGGCCGAGGAGGGGAATCCTCATCCTCTTTTTTCTCTTCTCCGTCCTCCTCCCCCTCCCGCCCACGACAGGTCCCGGCCGGCCGTTCCCGACCCGGGACTACAGCTCCCGGCCTGCCCTGCGCGCCGCCGCCATGTTGCCGCCCCCCAGCGAGCGCCGCGGGTGGCGTTGCTGGAAATAAAAACCCCGTCGTGAACAAAACTCTCTGGGAGTGCGCTCTGAGCCTGCGGGGAGGCGGGAGGCTGAAGCAGTTCCTCAGTCAGCCGAATGAGCCCTCGGGATGTCGCTGGGTGCTCTTTGGCAGGGGGCGCGTGGCAGCGGGCCGGGGGTTTCCTCTCTCTGGCCGCTGTCTCCCAGAGGAGCTGTAAAAACGCTCTCCTTTCCCGGAGGCAGGTGTGGTGTCCTGGGAACGGCCTCAAAATACGTGGTGGGTCAGCTCATCTCCTGGTTCAGCACTACTCAACAAGCCCTGACACTGGTTACACCTCGGCACTGGGGAGCATTATCCCAAACACCGCCTGGCTCTGCCCTGCTTGCTGCCCGTGATGGCCCTTTGTAGCAGCCTGGCTGCACACCAGTGAGGAGCTGCAGCTCTCGCTGGTTTTGTTTTAGTTTTGCACAGCCATTTGGCAGTCCTCGCTATGGAGAGCTCAGTACTTTTGAAAAATACACGTTCTGCATTTTATCTAGAAGTAGGGTAGCCTGGGTAGCACTATCGCAGGGCAAGTTTTTCATAAACACACCAGTGTTTCTGCTCTCTGGGTTCCCTCTGGGTGGATCTTAGTTAAGCACAGCCCACATACAGGCTTTTAGAAGCCCTGCTAGAGGAGGAACCTTGGTGGGAGCTCTGGCAAGGATCTGCAGCAAGGTGGCTCAGTGAGATAGTGGCAGATGCACATGAGCACCTATCCCAGTGTGGGAGCAGGGACAGGGTAGGCAGGGCAACAACTGGATCTCAAATACCACGGCAGAGATCGGTACAGGAGTGTTAGGAAACCCAAATGAGAAATTTGAGTCAAAAGGTTTGAGGAGTAGCTTAGGTGGGAGCCATGAAAGTGGGCTGGAAGTGGGAGAGGCTGAGATGAGAAAAATGAGAAACTGAGCCTGCAAGTGGAGGCCAGTGGGGAGGAAGGAAAAGGGGAATTTAGGAGGCAGTGTAGAAATATATAAGGCTGTTTGTGCAGAAGTGATATGAAACTCCTCTTAGATGAGTACTCTTAAGACCAGGTTGGAGGCAGAGACACAGCACAAGTTGGTGGTTCTCCTTCCCTTGTTTTGTTGTTGTTTTCCCCCATTTTTTAAAGCATGGTTGTCCCTTGGAAGCAGGCTTACTCTGCAAGTGTCCAGCACCATTTCCTTTATCTTAAAAAAAAAATAAATTCAGTAGCACTTTCTGCAATTGATATTGCATCCATGCATTCTTGGAGCCTGTTTGTTAACTTTAGCAGCAGTGGGCTCTGAACAATTTCAGGAACATCTCCTTAGCATTCTCTCCCTCTTTCTTTTCCATCAGTTGGATTCTCTCACTCCACGCTGTCTAAGCAGCCAGTTCTCAGGTTTTTTCCACCACAGCCACTATAAGGAATATGTAAGTTTTGAATGAAAAGAAATTGAGTATTTGACCCATCCTATCCCAGGGAGCATCCCTCCTGAGTCTTGTTTTCTGGGCAACCCCTATTGCTTTTTACCTTCAGAAACCTCCTGGTAATACCCTAGCAGCTACCTGTCCTTTCCCATGGCATTTCTGCCAGTTTCCACCTTTGCATTCAGCCTCAGTTTCTGGAAAAAAACACCAATGATTTAAGTTTCTCTTCCCCTTAGCACCGGACTAATGTATGCTCAGTTGCACTGTTGCCTTTCTCTGTTTAAGTCATCCACCTCCTGAACAGTTTTTACAGAGAAGCAATTTCAAAAATGCTAAATAATCACAAATTAACTGGTCTTTCTACCACACTGGCTAAGCCCAGGCCTCTCAGCTCTGTCATGGTCTTGTGTCAATCAGGACAGAACTGCCATCAAAACACTAACAGCCTGAGGGAGCATCTAATAACATCGTGTGGGAAACTGCAATGTTACCCTGGCTGAACCCCCTGGAGGCCCTTCCAGGCATCAGTCAGCATAAAGTGCTCTGGCAAGAAAGCTGCGTATTGATTTTATTTCCACTATTTGTATGCTTATGGAATCTGAAATTGAACATTGGAAAGATAAATCAAACTCTAGGCAATTGGGTTGCTATTTCAACGTCCTATTTCTAGGATTTTTTTTTTCTTGAAGAACAATGACAAAAACAGTAGAGAGGAAAACAAGCCTTGGAGGAGGCTACAATATACTCTTAACCATCCTGGGAGCAGGGGCGGTTCTTTGCTTAGCGGCGAACACGGGAGACGGTAAGGAACAGGCGCGCCTGGTGATGTTTAGGGGCAGCAGTAGCAGAGACAAGGACAGCTGTTTTCCTGGGGCTGCCCTTATCCCTCTGCCGCAGCCGGCTGGGCAGGCGGGCACAGGCCCCGCGCACGGCCCTGCCCCCGGGCCACTGCCCGGGCCGCTCCAGCCGCCCCCTCCGGCGCGGCGGGCACGGGGGCACAGCCCGTCACGGTGCCCACCCCGGCCGGGGCCAGCGCCGCTGCCCCGCGGAGGGCAGGGGGGACAGGGCGAGGCGCAGCCCCGCAGCCCCAGAGCCCGCTCTGTCCCGCCCGGCCCCCCCCGAGGAGCCGGGGGCGGGGCCGGCCCGGCCGCGGCGCCGCCCCGCGGGAGCGGGCGGGGCTCTTCTCCTTTGCGCCATGATGAACAAATGACCTCGCGGGGAATGAAATTTAAGTTCCACCGGGGAGAGAGAGTTCTCTGCTTCGAGCCCGACCCCACCAAAGCCAAAGTGCTCTATGATGCCAAGGTGACCGGCCGCGCGCGCCCCCGTCCCCCTCGCTCCCGCCCCATCCTCGCGGGCGCGCGGGGCGGGGCGGGGGCGGCGCGCGGCCCGCCCGCTCCCGTTACCGCTCCCGCGCTCCCGTTACGGCTCCCGCCGGGCTCTGCGCGCGCCCCCGCGGGACGGGCGCGGGAAGCGGCGCGGGCCCGGCCGGGCGGGCGGCGGCTCCGCCAGCGCCAGCGCTTGTTGCGGGAAAGGGGCGCTGGCCCGGGCAGCGGGGAGAAGGCGGAGAGGCCGCGGGGCGGGGGCCGCCCTCCGCCGCGGGGCAGGGAGGCGAAGCGAGGCGGTGCCGCCCCCGCCGGGCTTCTGCTCCCCTCGCCGCCGCTCCCTGCGGGCGCCTCAGGCCGGTCCCCCGGCGAGGTTCGGCTCTGTCCCTCGGCGCACGGAGGCCCGGGGCCGAGCGGTGCGCGGGGCAGCCGTGCGGGAGCCGCGGGGGTGCAGGCGGTGGGGCCCGGGCCCGCGGGGCCTGGCTGCGGCCGCAGGCACGGAGCCGAGCCGAGCCCAGCGGCCCTGCGGGCCTCGGGAGCGCCTCCCGCCTTCCCTCCTCGGCTGAACACCTGCGAAGTAATTCTGAAGTCTTGTTTTCATCCCTGCAGTTTCGTAGCGTAGCTAGATTTAGTCCCCCTCCCGCATTCCCACGTTTACTGCCCTTCCTTCTGCCTTTCAGAAGGGTTTAAGCGGTACCGTCGGTGCAGAGAGTATACGGAGATAGGATAGCAAGCAGTGCGCCTGGACCATAAATGTTGCAGTAAGAGGTGACTGACTCAATGAGGCCTGACCTTAAGAGTAATAATAGTAATTACAGAACTTTATGTAAATGCAGTTTTGTTTTAGGATATCAGTGGTACACACGAGAATCTTTTTGCAATCCTAAATCATCTGTGCCCAACTTGCAAACAGAGGTGTGGTCGTTTTTGTTTGTTGGGTTTGGTTTTTTTTATTTTTTGTTTGCTTGTTTTTTGTTACAGAGAGGGATGAAAAGGGAAGTATTGCAACTAGATTCTTCACCTAGTTAATACTTTTTGCTGCAAGTTTGCTAGTTGTGTAGGTCTGTGTTTCTCAAGCATCTTTGATTAGGAACACCACCATCCTGTAAAATTTTGGGCTTGCCTTTTGTTCATATGTGTATTCCTATGTTCTGACAATCCCAGCAGTTTTAATTGCTATCCCTGGAGGTAACCTGAGTGCAAAACTGTATTTTATGTTTTCTTCTTTACTTTCAAATAGCCTAAACAGCGTAACTGTCCTTTATTGATAATTCTTAAATTCTGGACTCACAAATTAAAGCCAAATTGTAGACATATGTAGCCAAAGTGCAGATATATGATTTATTGAGAGCCACTCAACTGCAGGCAGCATGATTCCTCTGTTATTACTACTACCAGTGCTTTCCTTAATGATCCACCTGACCCATCTTTTTCTTCTGAGGTGCAGGCTCTTTCAGACTGGCCCATTTCACATTTGTGGAAGAGAAAGAAAACAAAAGCTCAGATATTCACAAAACTTTTGAATGTTTTGTGGCTGACATTCTGTGGTGTTCAACAGAGCAGCCTTTCTGAGGTTTATATATAGAGAACTGTGTTTTCTCCTACTTTGAGGTCTTGAGGAGTCAACACACAGGAGAAAGTGTTAGTAGCCCAAATCTGCATATCCATATTGTGCTACTGCATTGTTTGACATCTCCCTTTGTCTGTCTTGAAGGCATGGGATATTTGAGGACAGGACAAGGATGGTGAGCAGTCCCCAACATTAAAAGTACTCAACAAGAAAGCTGGTTTTTCTCACCATTTAGTATAATCCGTGTCTTCTCTTAAGTGGCGAAATAATAAGTCTATTTAACTTTCTTCATTTGTGCATGAACTCCCTGAATATCAGAAGGGTTACTTTCTTTCACATTTTTAACACATGCTATTCAATATTTGTTTCAGATTGTTGATATTGTTGTTGGAAAAGATGAGAAAGGCAGAAAGATTCCAGAATATCTGATCCATTTTAACGGCTGGAACAGAAGGTAAGAACCTGTATGTGTGGTTTCAGTTCTTCCATTTCTTCTATTTTATTCTGCAAAGACAGGCATTGCACTGAATGTCAAAGGACTGATGTTTTCGGGAGTATTTTCTGTTTTGTGAGTGCCTTTAGTATACCTTGGTATACTCATGTGGGCACATTGGTCTGTATCCATAAATTTCAGTGACTCAATTTGATAGCCATAAGTTTAAGCTTTATGGGATATCTGTCTGTGACATATACTTGTGGCTCCTAGGTTTCCATTAATAAAAGTTTGTGCTTTGTTAAATCTAGATTGAGATTGTTTGGCTCTCAAGGCTAGTACAGGAGTGGGGTGTCTGACTGTGATCGACAGCATGTGTTGGTGCTACAAATGCTGTTGCATGTGAAGTCAAAGCTTGAGAGGTTTTAGATAGCAACCCGAGAGTTGAAGCCACGTGAATACAGAAGAATGCAAACCTTGTGATACAGAAGTTGCTTTTTAATGACATTAAAAGAGTGCTTTCTAGATTTAATCTTATTAGTAATCATGAGTAGTATGTATTCATAGCACTGTTAATTTTCTTTTGACTTATCCTTAGCTGGGATAGATGGGCAGCTGAAGATCATGTTCTTCGTGATACAGACGAAAACCGCAGATTACAGCGTAAATTGGCACGGAAGGCTGTGGCTCGCATGTAAGAAATCCTTTTGGCCTCAAAATGAATGAGGGATTCATTTTCAAACGGATACATCCACGTGTCTACCAGTGAGCTTGGCCTCTAAGCTCATGCTCTAGATGGTAGATATGCACTTAGTACAGTCAGTTTGCTCTAGAGACCTACTCTGCTCTTGCTAAGGTAGATACCTATGTATTAGTCTTAAGCACCACTCTAGGAAATTAACACTTAATAACTGTTATTCTTAACTATTGCATGAAATGCCTGTGTATTGGATCTACATCTTCCCAAAGAAATGTATTTGCTAAATAACTTTGGAAAACCTGAAGTGTTTTTTCAGCCAAAGGCATTAATCTAATATTAGTTGGCCATGACTTGACGATCTACTGGAGAACATGAGTGTGAGGTAATGTATAGATATTAAGGTGTCCACTCTCAAGTAAGCAATGTCCAAATTATTTCAACATTAATTAATGAAAATAACTCAAACATATGTTTCCTGTGCATTTGCTTGTAGTTGAGTCAGCTAGGATAAACAAAGTTAAATACTATTAGCCAAATTTCAGTGAACTGTTTTATATTCTGTAGGAGAAGAAAGGGAAGAAAGAAGAGACGTTGCAGGTTGCCTGGTGTTGACTCTGTGCTAAAAAGCCTTCCTGCTGAAGAAAATGATGAGAGCAGTGAAAATTGTAAGCTTATTTTCATCCTTTGGTAGCTGGTGTGATACCTTTAACTTCTTGACCTGGGGGAGCAGTGCATGCTGTAACTTGCTATTAGGATGATGTGAGAGTATCATGATTTTATGTGGAATACATAGAGGAAGCCACATGAAGTGTGAGCACTGTGTTTCGTGATAAGCATCTATTAAACTAAGACACGTATGTTCTTCATGTATTCCAGAGGCTTTTTCTTGCATCTCTCAACTGTTTTAATCAGTGATTTTGGAGCTAAATTCTGTTTTCTTTAGTGTTGTATTAATAGGTGTGAGAAGCCCTCAGTTTTCTTTGTTTGATGTTAGGAAGCAGAGCACTTTCCCTGCTAGTGTTCCTATTTATTTTAGAGGGCAATAAGATTACTTTTTTCCCCAGTCTACCTGGCACAAAGGTCTGTTTCTTGTCAGCTGACTGGCTGATTTCACTTTCAAGACAGATCTTTAATTTCCTGCATTTTTCTTTGTAACTAGGAAGCCACCAGGCACACTGGCTGGCGTTTAACTGATGTTCTGGAAACTGTCACTGCACAGATCCAGACTTTTTGATTGAATGATTAATATGTTAATCCCCTGTTCAGAACTAAAAGTCCAGTGAAAATTGAAAAGATCCCTTCAGATGATGCCTGAAAACCCTGTAAAACAGACAATCTGCACAAAGTTATTAGAGATAAGAAAGAAAATACCTTTATTGAT
>JAWWEW010000001.1:98824591-98866214 GCA_035583185.1 Anabacerthia variegaticeps
CATAAAATCCCTTACTTTTACAGCTCTAAAATCCACACTAAATACATAAAAATACATAAAAATTCTTCGGCATCACAGAAATGTAGGGAGTTTTTAAAGGTGTTTTTAAATTGGAGAGGATGCAAAAATACTTCCTATAAACTCATATATTTAAACTGTTTATAGTGTGCTGTAAATAATACTTGTGTGTTTAATTTAATTAGAATTATTTGTTCTCATTAAATATAACAAGCCAGTTGTTTTTTTTGGTGGGTTAGTGTTTTGTTTTGGTTTGGGTTTTTTTTTTTTCACATTGAGGCCTGAAATTATTAGTTCATAACTTCTGCAATATAATAACATGAGATAAATATGTAAAATCTCTTTTATGCAGCTATAAGTAGTTCTTCTTCTGATGACAGTGATGAAGGAACAGATGAAGAAATAAAAAGTGAAGAAAGTGACATAGACGAGAGGACAGAAATGGTATTTCATGAGCTCCTTAATTTAATAGAATTTAAACATCCATACTTGAAACTCTGGAAAAATTGAAGTAGATGAAATATAGGCCACAGCTAGTAATTTAGCTGGAATTAAAAACATAATTTTCTTACTCTTGCTGTCTACTGTGGCTGAGATTTTGAAAATTATACAGTATGTTATGTTCTTGTAGAATTATTTGATATTAGTCTAAAAATACAAATTTGTTTCTCTTCTTCTTTTTCTACACATAAGGCTTATGTGGCGAAAATGTATCAAACTAGATTTTCCACTTTTGTGGGTGCTATAAAAATTTACTGATCTGTGCAGGCTGGACAATTCCTAATAGCAGCAGGATCTTTCTGTCTTGTATTTTACTGTGAAACAGGCATGTCAACCCTGGTCTTAAGCTAAAATGTAGAAGACTGACCTAAAAAAAACCCATTTATTTTTCTACATTTCTACATTTTCTCTATTTCTACATTTTTCTACATGAAAAAGAAATTACAGAGTAAACAGTTGTTCTGAAGGTGCGTGGAATCGACGTACTATAGTCTACATTGAGGGTGATCAGAAGCAACAAGCCTGTGGTACTTTTTTTTGTTTTGTTTTTTGTTTTTTTTTTTTTTTGTTGTTGTTGTTGTTTTTTGTTAAATACTTAGACAATGCTAAATTAAAAAAAAAAACAAAGTAAGAAATGAGTTTGCAGATGCTTTCCAAAGCTTACAGTAAGGCTATTATCCACTTAAATATTTATTCCACAAATAATACAATTTTATTTTTGTTTGACAAAAATTGATTGTCATATTGCATCCTGACTGTTGAAGATCTTTTTTCACTAATGTTCGTAAGCACAACCAGTATATTGTTTCTTGCACTGGTCTGTTGTAGAAAGAAGAACAAGACACTCATACGAAAAGGGACATGGAAGAAAGAGCAATAAGCATAGAAATTCCTGAAGTCTTGAAAAAGAAGCTTGAGGAAGACTGTTATTATATTAATCGAAGAAAAAGGGTATGCAATTAAAGTTGTAAAATGAATGTGCATGGGAGGGTGAGGAGGATATAAAAAAGTTGTGTGTTCAAGTCCTGATTTTTTCAACTTCTGCTGAAGGTGAGCTTAGACAGTGTAAGGAAGAACACCAAGAGTGTAGCAGACAGACTTCTCTATAGATAAAACAGTGACATTTTAACAGTGTAGTGTTTCAATACCCAATTGTGTTTTAGAATACAGATTGTTTTTTAAAGCTGGAAATGCAGTAAGCTTGTTAGCCTGACCATGTTGTTCCTCCAATTATTTATAAAGCGTTGATCAAAAATGCAATTTAAGTGCTGAAATTAATCAATCCTGAAATAGCTTCATGAACTAGACACTTACTAACTTGACTGGTACACTATGAGCTTCTGTTTTAACTTGGTATATTTTTAGTCATTTATATAAGACATTAATTTGTTTCTTTTTCAGCTAGTGAAGCTTCCTTGTCAGACAAATATAATAACCATCCTGGAGTCATATGTGAAACATTTTGCTATTAATGCTGCTTTTTCAGCCAATGAAAGATCTCGGCACCATCAGATGACTCCACATGCTAATATGAATCTTCATTATGTGCCACCAGAGAAGAAGTAAGTAGTCTTTAGTCCAGTAGTACTGTTACAAGAAGAATGGTCTTGCATTCTGCATTCTGTTTTATGGCTGTTCACTTCTGTGAGCTTATACCATGATGTATTGATAGGGCTTAAAGTACTTCACAGGTACCTGTAGTGCAGTAACACTGACGATTTGTTAATCAGTAAGAGTCCCTATATTCTGAAAAGTCACTATGCAAAACTATCAATATCCTGTTTTATCATGTAAGTTCTTATAAATATTGTGACCCATTTGGAGGAATGTGTTGCTGGTGTCAATATGAGGAATTTCATATCTTAAATAAAGCTGAACACAGGTTCAAGTTTTATAAGGGATAAAAAGTTAATACGAATACTTACAAAGAAATTCAAGAGCAGGTTGTTTTTTGTTTGTTTGCTTTTTAGTAGACATGATCTTAAATCCTAGAGTCAATATATAGGGAAACTGTATAACACCAGTCCTGTTTGTTAAAACTGGTTGTATCTTAGTTTCTGTTTTCTTAGCTGAGCTGTATGTTCTTCTACCATGCTACAAATGCATTAACCCACCATCTTTGCAGTGTGGTGGTTTTTTGGTTATTTTTTTTCTCTTATGTTAAAGATTTGTGATATTAGATGAGACTGCTTCTTTATATAAGTCTACAGTGGGGGGGAAATATTGTATTTTAGCAAAGAGAAATCTTGACTAGTGTTACAGTGTTCTATTTCAATGATGTGTAATTATGCTACTCCTTGGAATAATTTGGTCTGTGTGAGTGTTTATGTTGCTGTCATTCATTCTTTGACAGCTTAATGATACTTTTCCTTCTTTGTAGTATAATCTCCCAAACAAGAAGTCAGATGAAATATCAAAAATAATAACAGGAGGTTGTACACACATTGTGATTTTTAAAGATGTATGTTTAAGTAACTTCCTCAATAAAGACAGTGCTTAAATAAGGAAAATGCATATAGTTTCAGTGATCCATTAAGTGGGAGAGATTCAGCTGACAATTTTATTATGTTGCCCTTAACTGCTCTAACACTGAAGGTTACGGACCTTGTTGGATCTAATAGAATTGCTGCACATGATGGTCCCCTGACACAATTTATATGTAGTGTTTAAAAAAGAAAAGGCAATAGATTTAGCAGGTGGTATGAAACAGTGATAGGAGGTTTGGCATTTCTAACATGGGTCATTTTGTCAGAATCATATTTCTATTACCATACGTATGTATGCACTTGAAACCTTCATTGAGGTGTTGCAGGTGGGCTGCACTTGCTGTTCATGGTTCTGCTTGTAACAGTACATGTACTACTCCCCACCTAACACTGTGAGTCTTTTACAAAAGCCTCAAACTGAAATTCTGGAGAGCCTTTAAATGTGATCCTTGATTACTGGAACAGACCATTGGAGACTGTTGTCCAGTGGAAATGTGTCTGGTTTTGTTAGTTCACTGGCTAACTCTTAAGCACAACCTCAACTGCATCTTAGCAGCTGTAGGTCAAATTCTGCATATGCCTTTTAGAGATTGTCTGTTGAGTACTTACTTTTTCTGGCAGGTGCCTCTTTTTTCAGCATAGTAAACTTTGAAAAATAAAATAAATGCTAAAAAAAAAAATCTGACTAACTTTATTTACTCTACAGTAGATTTCATTAATCCAGTGATACAATAGAAAAATCATATGTTTTTATGAAACAACCTTTTTAAAAAATTTGTGTTTGTAAGTTAACAAGAGCAATCACTGTCTTTTAAGTATGCTTTTAATCACCTGTTGGTGATTAAATCAGCATATTGTAGTTATGTAGTTAATAGTCTGAATTAAAGGGCAATTTCTTAAAACTATGCTGAAAAACTTTGACATGAAACTTTGAAATTTATATTTTTTTGTCCCCTCTAGTGTTGAGTTATGTAAAGAGATGGTGGATGGGCTGAGAATAACCTTTGACTTCACACTTCCATTAATTTTGCTCTATCCTTATGAACAAGCTCAATTTAAGAAGGTGACTTCATCAAAATTCTTTCTTCCTATCAAAGAAAACTCAACAAATACTAACAGGTAGGTCGGATATAAAGAGTTTAATACTGCTTATCTCTTGAGAAAAATGTAGGAGAATGTGGTATTTGTGGTTTTTAACTTCTCTTTGAAAATAAATGTGGTTCTGAAAAATAATATTTAATAGAAGGCCTTATCACTTTAGTAGTTATTGGGAGACTGTTTTATCTGAATAAGTGTTTAACAAGATGTGTGAAACTAGAAGAATTTCTTTTGTGGGTAGAGCCATGATCTCTTCAGTTCTGTAAAGCTCTCTTAATTTCCTAGAAATCAGGAGGAACTTTCCCCAAGTCCTCCGCTGTTGAATCCACCAACACCTCAGTCAACTGACAGCCAGCCTACCACGGGGGAGCCGGCCACGCCGAAAAGGCGGAAAGCTGAACCCGAAATCCTGCAGTCGCTGAGACGTTCCACGCGCCACAGCTCCAACTGCGACAGGCTGTCAGAAAGCAGCGCCTCCCCGCAGCCCAAGAGACGTCATCTTGAGACCCCGGCTTCTATGCCAAAGCTCTTCTTGCACCTGGAAAAAAGTAGGTTTTGCTCTTTAATTTGTTGGTCTAAACAAAGTGTAAAGTTCTGTTCTTTTTTTTTTTTTTAATTCTGTATGGACTGTGAATTGAATGATCAAAGTGGGAGTTCATTACTTTCTGTATCAATTCTTTATCTCTGAGGCCTTATTGCCAAAGGGAGAAATATAAAGCAATATTCTCAGTACTTCGGTACTGTATTTTTCCACAGAATTCAATGAGCTCTGTTTCTGAGAGCCTATTTTAGGGGATAGCCTTTATTGAATTTCAGTGTTTAAGACTTCAAATATTTTAGCAGCAGGCCTTAGTTGCATTTAGTGGCTTATAGTTTCATAAAACAAGTAATAAATTTTATTTCTGATTTCTTTTGTTTTGTTTTTCCTTTCCTTTTGAAGAAACCCCTGTCCATAGCGGGTCATCTTCACCAATAACTTTGACTCCGAGCAAAGAAGGGAGCACAGTTTTTACTGGCTTTGAAGGCAGAAGAAACAATGAATTGAATGAGGTAACAGATTTTTATATTACTACCCTAGATTCCATAATTAAAGATTTTGTGGACCTCAGAGTAGGGCTGTGTAAGAAAAGGTTTTGTTGGTATTACTTATCTTTGAATTTGTAGTTCTGTACAGACTATTTATGATGCTATAAAGATTTCGTAATCAATGTTTTATGTTTAGGTTTTGTCCTGGAAATTGATGCCAGAGAATTATCCACCAAGTGATCAACCACCACCTCCCTCATATATCTATGGATCTCAACATTTGCTGCGGATGTTTGGTAAGCTGATAAAAAACTCTGCTCCATCAAAGTTGCTTTTTGTTTTTCAGTACTCATATCTGTGTGATTTTTCTGTTTGCTTTATCACATTTAGTTTTATTTTTAACAAAATGTACATCTTAATCTATTTGCAACTCTTAGGCTATTCATAGATTTATTTATCTTTTACTTGCTCTGTAAGTCTTCATTTAAGAAAAGCAAAGCAGTATTAGTTCCATACACTATCAAACATCATTAAACCAAGCAGCATTCACTTTCTCAGCATGTTTCTATTTAGTAAGGCTTTGAAAGATCACTGAGTAATTTTCAAGGAGAAGTGAGGTCTGCGGGAGAAGAAATTTTTATATTCTTTTCTGTATAGTGGATAAAAGTAATTGAAGTTGCTTTTGCAAGAATAAGTTTAAACATTATTTCTTTTATTTACAGTAAAGCTACCAGAAATACTGGGGAAGATGTGTTTTCCTGACAAAAACTTGAAGGCTTTAGTAAAACACTTTGAAATGTTTCTGAGGTAATGTGATCACAGCAGTGTTTCCATTGTTACGTAGATCGAAATGTTCTGGAATGACAAAGGGGGTTTAAAAAGATGATAATTTTCTATTACTATAAGAATATGATAAAATTAAATTTTACAATAACAACTTGAGTAAAGATTAATATAAGATTTTCAGTTCTGTAATTCAAATTGAAGGGAACGTGAATTTCCTACTTCAGGTTTTGATAAACAGTGACAGAGAACTTAAATGTGAAGGTTTGTTACTATGTATAGAATGACAAGTGTAACTTGATTAAGAACCCTCTTGTATGAAGAAATACAAAGTCTGTATTTTTTGAGAGCATGATCCTGAGAGTTTTGATGTTGCATTGATAATAACAGGAGGAGAAACGTGTGCTTTAAAACCTGTTCTTAATTATGGTAGCTTTTTAAAAGAAATGTCTGTCTTAACTGAGCTTTGAACAGAACGGTCTCTCTGTGGTGCAATACAGTGGTTTGTAGAGATACCCAAACTCTAGCTGAACACACAAGCCCCACAGCTGGAGTCAGTAAGCTCATACCTGTGCTGTGATCAGCTTTGTTTATCAGTTACTGTAGTTAGTATCTATGCAGGACAGTGAAATGGTAGTTAGATCCCTAGTGTGGCACTATGTTGTGCAGCATCAATACAGTGGAAAACAAAATTGCCAAGAAAGTGTTGTAAAGGGTAAACATTTGGAACAATTGTAGAAATTGTAGCTGAATTTTTAGTCAATGACTTTAGTATGGCAAAGTAACATAATATTACACTAACATAAATAAAAGTCTTAGTAGAGATAAGGGGGATGAAAGCTTTAAAATGCTTTTACTTTGTTTATAGAAAACAAAAGATGTCTCAAAAGTCAAGAGTTTCTTTCTGCAATATAAAATTTTTCTCTGGAAGCATTTAGTTGTTTAGTTTTACTGATTCTGCTTGGCATCTCTCTTTTGTCAGATCCCTGATGGCATTCAAAGTATCTTGAAGTTAAACAGGACAGAAGTAGAGCTCGTTGTTGGAAACCTGTTTTTTCTTGAAATTAATATTTTTTAGGGAGCTTAACTCCCTGTGGATCAAATCAGTTTTTATCAGACCTTTACGTGTTCAGACTCTTCTGTGTTGATCAGAGCAGGTTTCTGTTCTTTAGTGTCTTTAATGCAGTGTTTTCATACCCATTCTATGGATAAGCCGTAGTGGAATAGAATAGAGGGAAGGAGAATCATGTTCCCTACTTCTTATGCAAGTTGGGAGGTGACTGAACTGAAAGGAGTATCCATATGTGTCTTATTTTTCTGAAATATGTAGTCATCATTAAATAGAAATAAAAATAAATCATGTTTCCTTGTAATCTTTTTTAGGTGAGATGGAACTGTGCTTTTGAAGCAAATCTCTCAGTAGTTCCCACTTACCAGGCTTTGTGTTTCAGTGTGGAATACTCCCAAGTACACAAGCTGCATTGCTTTTAGAAAACATTTAACCAAAAGTGTGCTTTGGTCCTCAATACCAGGCTACACCAAACCAAAATGAACCCCCCAAGGCAAGCATGGCAAGCAAGTGTGGCTGTCACATATCTGTTACAGAAAACTATTTGAAGGCTCTTTGTTTTTTTCAAGTTATTTCTTTTTTGACAGTGTCAAAAAAGCTTCCAAGTTACAGTTACTGCTGTAGGCAGCATTTGGTCTTAGTAGCTTTGTCACAAATACTCTTCCTAGTCTAGTTTCCTTATCAGCTATGCTATTCTGTATTCAAGTAGGTAACATAGAAACCAGTGCAAGTAATCAGAATTTTTTTGCAACACTATTCATGGTGATTTAACTTGTCTTTCATTTGGGTATTTATTTCTTTGTCACAATTAAATTTTCTAGAAACTTGTTCCTGCTTGATTTTTATTGCAGAAAAAAGCCTGCATTGTTTGTTTTTAATTACAAGAGAAAACTTGTACTAGTTCTTCAATTTTCACATCCTGTCTTTTCTTTTTTGAGAATGAAAGGATCAATGGACGTTTATAAGTTTCAGTTCTCTTCTGTCTTACTCTTTGAAGGGTAAAAACTGCCCTACAAAGTCTATATGCAACCAGTTTACTTATGGACTGCTTAATTTTTTTAGTGAATTGCTCTTGAGTGACAAGCTGAAGTACTCCCCTTTATTTTTCTAATAGCAGACAAAGGATTGCTGTGTCTGTTTGCATTAATAAAACTACTTCTGAGTCTTCTTTGAAGCCTAGGTAGAGTAGCCCAGGCATAAGTAGTTTATGTATTTTTAAATAAAACTTTCATATAGTAGACAACTGCTTTAGTTCTTGCATAGATACTGATTTAATTTTGAATTATGATTTTATGGCTAAAATTTAATATTTGTACTATTAATCTCATGTGGGCTGAGAAACTGAGACTTATTGAATATAATACTTATTCTGGAATCTTGTTTTATTGATTTTACTCCGTACTTGATAGATGCATTAAATTTGCTTTGAGATGCTACATGGATAATATTTTTCAGTCATGCCCTGAGACTGCTGCTAGACAAGATTGTTCTCAGTTTCTCAGACAACATATTTTTTTAGGGAATGTATCAGTATGAAATGCATCTTTTGATTTTTTTGTTAAGTAGAAGCTGTGCCCTTTGTGCTTAGCGCAGCTTTCTACAAGTGTGCGTAATGAAAATTTCTTCATGGAGAACATTAAGGTTGATTTCTCAATTATAGAATTTTAGAAGTAAAGAAAATCAGTTTCTCAAATTAAGTACAAAACTCGCTGAGTCTTAAATTATTTAGCTTGGAAATAATTTATAGTACTTGCAGTCTGAAATAGACTTTAATGGCAAATTCGCCATTTGGTTTCACAGAATTTCACTTACAGTTTGAGTTTAATCTTCAGGAGCAAGCAA
Source organism: Anabacerthia variegaticeps (assembly GCA_035583185.1). NCBI lineage: Eukaryota > Metazoa > Chordata > Aves > Passeriformes > Furnariidae > Anabacerthia > Anabacerthia variegaticeps. The sequence continues at coordinate 98,833,415 of JAWWEW010000001.1, forward strand.
TGGAAGCTAATGCAATAACTGGTGCTTAGTAACTGATAATCCAACTAGTGGAGGACCCCTGATTAAATCTTCTTGCTTGTTAATTAGTTTTTGAGTAGAGAAAGTATTAACTTTCAACCAATTTCATTATTTCAGCCATTTTTGAAATAAAATGCTCTATGTGCTGTATTTTATGATTTTTATATACGGTGAGGTGCCTAGCACACCTCCAGAGACTGCTTTAGCCATGAGAACTGATAAGCAAGAAGGTGCCAGTTTCTGTTTTGCTGTTTCCATTGACTTGAATACAGCCTTGACTTGGAAAACTTTTGGGATCAGAGAGGTTACTTCTCAGGATTGTTGACCAACAGGAGCTACTTAAAAATTAGGAGAATACAACATGTCTGTTTTTACAATAGCAAGACCCATCTCCACTGAGGTAATTTCAGGACTGTATTTTAGGAGAAAGGGCACACCAAAGTGGTACAGCACTTCAGAAAGACATAGGTATTTTGACTTTCATGAAATACAAAAAAGCAGGTGATGAAATACCTCTAAAGTATTGCTTCCAAACTTCCCAATGTTTTTTTTTCAGATGAGGCCAAAATGTATAATTTCAGATATTAAGACCATTATTCTTAATGGTCTTTATTCTTAATGGTCTCTAATTTTCTTAAAAATCCGTGGGTATTACAAACTCAGTATTTCCTGTAAGCTTAGATCAATTTTTTCCCCCCAGTGCTCTGTGATTTGCTTGTATCTATTGTGGCACTCTGCTTCATGGGTAGAAAAGTATTTTGATACCATGAGATTTTTTGAGAAGGAAGCCAAATCAGAATGTAATGAAATTAGAGGACTGTGATAATAAAAGGTATATATAGAAAGATGGAAAGTTATTTCAAGTAAGCTTAAGAAATAGAGTTCTGGTTTTGACAGCACACATTTTGAGTGTAGTAATTTATTACATATAGCTGCGGTGGTGAATTATCACCACTAGTCTGTGCTAGTGTACAGTTAATGAGAGGTTATTAGTGTCTGAGAATGAAAAAGATGAAGCATTGCACATGATGAATAGAATAGAAGACATCTTTAGTTAGGTGAAGTTGCTTTGTGGCAGAGTTCCTGCTCACTGTGAGTCATTGTGACTTAATAAAGTTGCAAGGTGGCAACTAACTAAAAATCACTTTCCAAAAGATCACAAAAAATACAATTACGCCAGTGTTTTTAATATTGATTATTAGTTGATTCATATTACTGAGTCGTATAGATAATTTAAATTTTTTTTTTTGCCTCTCAATTTTTCGAATTAACAGGTTACCTGGCAAAAAGTACCTGTGGACCTTAGCAGTTACAATATACTAGAAAACTTTATGAAATTGGAGCTTACATGTGAGAAAATCAAGTTTTTGAGTATAAATAGAGGTGTGGGTTTAGAGGGCACAAACATATAAAGGAACTTTTTTTTAAATGTTTTGAAACGAGGTAATTGTGTTTGCACAGTGCCATATTTTAGGGCATCGCTATCATTTATTTGGGCGTTGCCATATTCATTGAATGGGTAGAGAGTTTACTGCTGTTTTGGGTCCTCTCAGACTTCTGGCACCTTTATATTGAATGTTTTTTAGTCAATGAGTACCTGTTATTGTACAGTTTCTTATTTTCAGAGGGTTTTTTTTTCTGCTTGGTCTGAAGAATAGGCTCATCTGTGCTTATTGTTCTGACTAAGGCTTGGTTGCTTTGCCAAAAATACTCGTGGAACTCACCATGTGGATTGTTTCTCTTCCTTCTGCTTACCAAATCGTCAGGTGTCTGGGTATTTGAATGAGCATATTGCTAGTCAATAGCTGAGGTTTAGATCATGCATCTAAATTGAGAGGTTGCCCAAAATACATTAAATGTGTTACAGTAGTTTTTTTTGAAGGCAGCTCTAGGGATCTGTGCTGGCCTTGCCACAAGCAGGTCTTCATTCTTAAGGCAAACCAAGGACTTCCATATTGAGCTCTTGTAGGACTGGCCAAGGATGATCTCAGTTTCTGTGTGTGTATGAGTGACAAGAGTCCAGCCAACAAAACAGGCCGATTTGCTCCTTTGGTGTGATTCTTGAGACACTGGGTACAAGAATAAACATCTCAAACTTCAATTAACTAGTTCTGTTGACTACATGGTGTTATGATGGAGTTTGTGTTGGTGATCTTTTGTTCTGAACAGCCTTCCAGATGGAGACAGGCCTATAAATTGGGGAGGAGGTGGTGGCATATGCTTTTTGTGTGAAACTAAAGTCTTACAGTTTTCAAATCCTGCATTTCAGTAGTAGTCATGGAGAGGAGATAACTTCTTAATCTGCAAATGGCATTTCTTTTGATGAGGTGACTCAGAGTTAGGATCCATAATGCCCTTTTAGCAAATTTCTTTAGATAGATCATTACAGTTGCCTTTCAAACATCAAACAGCGTCTGTCTCAGGTCACTGATCTCTTCAAAGCATCTACGTACCTTCTAGAGCTCTGTAGTGGAACTGTTTAAGACGTCACTTTTCTGGAAGCTTTTCCTTTGGACTCTGTGGCTGAGGTTGTCTTTCTAAAACTTAAGGCTTTCCTTTTTTTGGCGTTTTCACACTTTCAGGCTGTCCCTGAGTTTATTCATGTGATGGTAGCTGGTGTTGAGGATTTTTTTCTTCATGCAGAGACTGGTAATACCTTGTGTTGACACTGTCAAGACAAGGCCCTTTTTGTTACCAGGTGATGCTCTTAAAGCTCACATTAATTCAGTGACTCTTGTTGATAAATGTTCCTGACATGTGTCAAGTGGCCTTCTAATGTGGAGAGTGATAATTCTGTGCCTCTTTTTGGTAGATATGCCTGTATAACTCAAAGTCAGATGGTAGTATATTTGTGAGGCTATTACTTAGAGTCACCTGAGGTAAGCTTGCTTACAGACTCCCACACTTGAAGATCAGAACATAGGAATTCTTCAAGCTGAGTTGCCCACATATCTGTTTCCCTTGTCTCCATTCCTTCTAGGGATATGTGAAGGTCTTTGTGAAGTGTTGCTTCTACCTGTGGTAGAGAGGAAAATAGCTTCATTGTGCCATGTTACCCTTGTGTTCTAAGCATGAGTGTAAAGCATGAGTTTTCTTTTTGAGGACATGTAGATGTATGCATATGAGCTCTATAAAAAAATATAAAAATGAATAAGGCAATAATGCAACAGGTAACTGAATCGATCAGACTTGTAAGTTAAAAGTAAAGAAACAGTTTCTGAGTAGCTCCGTAGCACTGTGCTTTCTGATGTGTAGCTGAACATTGACTCCCTCAGTCTTTAAATCTTGGCTCATGACTTGCGGGTACCAGTGTACTTCATCCTGGAGCTATTTTATTCTTGTCCAAGAGCAAAGCATTAGCGAAATATCCACTAGCTAAGAGTCTTAGGAGACTCCTAATACTTCTGTGCCAGTGTTCTGCACTGTGATGTATTTTGAATAGGAAACAGCTTCAGAATGGCCCTGCTCTTTGTGTACAGATATACAAGGGATTGGGACAGACGCTGACCATGTGTTCTTTCGGCAGTTTTCTCTCACTCTCTGCAGAAAATAATTTGTTAGCTCTGGGGTATTTTGCTTTTCACAACTGTTCAATGGAGAACAGGGAGATGTACATTTGACTGCATGCATTCTGCCTGCCTTTTTTTTTTTTTTAGCTGTAACCGTGGCACAGCATCTCAGTTAACATTTCTCATCTCTAGCAACTGTCACTTTAGCATGCACCAAACTGTCGCTTATGACTGATGATCTTAAGCAAAAGTCAGGAAATTTGTAAGAGAAAATGAGCCTGTTTCCCATTACTTGTCTTAGAATTCTTGGAACTGTCAGCTTCCCAATGCCCTCTGAAGGTTCCTTTATTTTAGTGTTCTTTTAAAACATGTTCCCTAGTATGATCCAGCCCTTAGTACTCTGTTTTATTGAATGTTATCCAAAGACACTAAGATTTTTATCAGCCTCTGTAATCACTTGGAATCATTAACATGTGTTAATGAAGAATTATTAATTAAATACCAACTGTGGCTCATCTTAATCTTGTGCTATCTACGCATGATAGGTGCAAGTCTGTTAAATTTCAGGCCTTACCACACTCGCTTCATACCAACCCCTTGTATCCCAGAATGTTATTGGTACCTAAAGTCAGAGGTCACAGCAGTTGATGACCTTAGGTATTTTATTAGCTTCTAAATTGTTCTAATTTCGGTACTGTTTTGCAGTGGTTTGAAACATTTTACACCAGAAACCATTTTAGGCCCCCCCCTATATGTTGTTAATTACAGAGCTCCTTTGAAATAAGCAAGTATGGAGGAAGTTGACAACATGCCATCTGAATTAATGAGGACATGCCAAAGGATTGGTTTCTTCTAAAACAGCTTGTATTTCTCACCGCTTTTTCTAGAATTAGTAAGATGTAACTAGTTATTGTTCCGGTTCAGCACTTGTTTGATGCCCATGTTTAAGTACAAAGATTGGGGGTGTGTGGGAAAAATCAACCTTTTTTCATTTATTTGCAGTTTTGTGCCGTCACCATTTTCTATGAACTTTGAGCAATTAATATACTCCTTAATAAATTTAAATTGCTCTATATAGAGAACCTTGCCAGTATTCTTTGATGCTTTTGCTCTGTTAAGTTCAAAGGTCGTGCCTAATTCAGGCATTGTAGCAGTGAGTGAGGTTGGAGAAACTGTCAATTTGATTGCATTTGCATGTACATCTTTTTTAATTTGGACTTTCCAGAGTATTGTTTCTGTAAAACTGATATTTTTAGCTTCCAATAGTGAAGTCATCATCCTAGCCACTGTTTTTTGAGAGAACCCATATTCTGCAAATGACATTGTTTCCTGTTGCTTCTTTTGCTTCCTACTCTTAACTCAAAGAGAGAACCTGGAGCTAACATTTTGTCATGTTTATTGATGCTGATCTTTAATATTCAGGTATTTTTGAAGGTCTGTTTTTTTTCTGAAGTACAGCTTGATTGTACCCTTGAGTTTAAGAACTGTTTTGCTCTTTTGTCCCCATGCATAAAGTGTCTTTGATTACAAAGGAAACAGCAGACAGCTAATAGTCATTTTAGCTGTTTGTTACTGGTGTTACTAGCAGCACTGTTTATTCTCATTTTTAGTCCTAAGCCAAGGAAACAGTGGTGTATTAGCAGAGCAGGAAGATAAAATAAAATATTGTGTGCTTGGCTGTTAGAATATTATTTGAAGACCATCATGCAGAAATATGAAATCAAGGAACTGGATTTGCAAAGGACATGTTTTGGTTTTGAGAGCCATATTTAAATCAGATATGCATGAAAGATGGAGGCCCTAAATGCACAGCCACATGAAACATATGAAATCATAGCTTTACTTGCCTTGAAAGATACAGTTCGACTTAATGGCTCCTGGCCATTTGTATAAGATACTGTCATAGCGATAATGGAAAATACTGGTTTAGACACAAATGAAAATAGTATGCTGAGCAGGTAATTTATAGAAATTGCAGGCAGATCTCTTTAACTTTTTTTCCCTTCTGTGATAGTTCTTTGATTTCTTTTTCTGAGCATAGCGTCAACTTTTGGACTTTTTTTTTTTTTGTTGGGCTTCAGTAATTTTTTTAAATGCTGTTAGGATTTCAGAATGTTAGGGGAAGGCTGCTTCTCACTATTTAAAACTTGTGAAAAATAGGACAAGTTTTATGTATGCCAAATTTCAAAGTGTAATAATTCTTAATTCCCAGGCTGTGGTTTTGCTGAGCTTAAAAATTAATTTGAAAATAGCATTTCTGTTAAATGTTTCATGTTCTGTTCTTTTTTTTTTTGTGTGTGCTTTCTTCTCAGGTTTTTAGCAGAATACCATGATGATTTCTTCCCAGAATCTGCTTATGTAGCTGCATGTGAAGCCTACTACTGTACTAAGAATCCTCGGGCAATCTATTGAAGCTATTAATAAGGATTAAATCCTACTATACATAGTCCATGACAATGCTATTCTGCTATGTGGCTACAAGATGATGATGAAAAAGGAATTTAAACAACTTCTGGAGTTGAAGAAATTGGAAAATATCTTTCGTGATGCTTGGATTACTTAGGAATGGAGAACTACTTTGCAGAAATGTGTGTTGACAATGTTGTGAGGCACTCAGAGGATTGGATATAAATCTGACTCCAGTTGTACGAAGAAGCCTTATTCTGACTTCTAATGCATAGGGCTTCACAGGACTAATAAAGAGGAAAGGAAGCAAAAGCAGATGCATTAGCAACAGGACATTTTCATGAAGATAGATCATCATGCTGTGTTTCATTTTAGCTCAGCCTCTCCTCCCTGAGAAATAAGACTTGACTGCACAGTTACATGAAGAGAACATTTAACTGTATTTTATGGACTGTTTTCTCACAAATTACACTTCATTTTGTCGAAAAGTATTGCTTAGTGTAAAGATGACTTTGCTATTGGCTAGATGACATCTGCCTCAAGAATGACTGTTGCTTGAATGAAAGATGTGTTGCTTTGCATTTTGCAAAGGTAAATATTACCCTTTCATGGTAAGGCTACCAGAGTTCCATGCAGACCATACATTGCCAGGGGTTCAGCATTTACCTGGCATTAAGTGATTTCCAGAGCCATTATGAAAGAACTGATTTTCTACAAGTAAGTGGTGAAGTCAATAAAGTCATTGCAGTTTAACTGGCAAACACTTATTTTCTTAATAAAGTTCAAGTGGCTGCTGTGTAAATGTGTGATTTTGACTGTCTAAAGCATCTTGTTTGTACTTAATTAGTATTTTTGAGGGTGCTAAGTGTGTGTATAATGAGAAGTGGGAGCACTGACAACATACGGAGAGAAGCCTTTTCTGTATCCTTGGGTGTTCTTCTGCAGACTTGAAGGATGTCTCTTTAGACAGTTTTAGACCCCTTGGCTCTGGAAATAGCAATTCAGTGAGAACTGAGTTCCTAGAAATCTGACAACACATTCGGTAGAAATTAATTGAAACATAATGTCATCAAAAACTCATCCATGACTTAGAACACTGGCCTTCAGAATGCTCTGTTTTGTCAAGATAGATACAGATTTTAAAAGCACTGGGAGAAAATAGGACTCTGGTTTACAGACCTAACTGCATTAATCACTGTTATCCTTCTTGGTTCAGAAAACTTCTGTTAGAATGCTACCTCCAATGCAAAACTCAAGTTTCCTCACAGATTTGCAGAAACCAGTAATATGGAAGAATCATCTTTCAAATGTAAATGGCAAGCTTAGTCTAAGGCCAAAGGAAATCTGAAATACTGTTTACATTCATTGTCACTTTTCAGAGTGCACTGGTGTGCTCAAGCTTTTGAACTGAAAAGAGAAGTATTACCTTGGTCTTAGCAGTTTAGGTTCTGCTTTTTAGAAAAACTTCTGTGAAGAGTCTGTTAAACTCAATGGTTGTTAAACCAATGTTTGGCCTGGATGCATGCAGATTTGGTGATTGTTAATTCTAAAGATTACCAGTTAGCAGTACTACTCTTTTTAAAGTGTATTTCTTTTGTACTGAACAAACCCCCACATTTGTAAGCTTTCCTCATTCTCAAGTGAGAAGTTTTGAATCTCTAGCAGAATGCGTGTATGCCAAAATCCACTTTGCCAACATGTTTCACTCTAGGTTTAAACCCTGTTTCTCTAAAAAAACATTTCACCAAAACACTTAATGACCATCTAACACAAGATTAGCCTAGGAATGCTGCTTGAAACTTCATTCTTTATCCTCTCTGTTGTGGGAATGTTAGTATATAATATGGCAGATCTGGTTTTGTCTCACTCTTGGTATCTGTGAGTATAAGGCAAGTTATGAACAGGGTTTAAACCTTATTGTGTGGCTGTGTTTAACCATTAAAATGGAAATTTCTGAATGCGGGGTTTGGAAATACTGTTGGTATTGCCTTGTTGGTACATTGTGGTGATGCTCAAAAGACCTGAGGGGGGAAAAATTCTGAAAGTCCGGTTAGTGTAGTCTACATGTGAAGAAACTTTTGCATTAAATTCTCTTGGAGCTGCTGTTGGCTATGTTACAAACTATCTTGCTGTCTTAACAACCAAAAACTTTTGAGAAAAGTTGCACTTTTTTTGTGCTTCTTGTCACTTCTAATTGATACAACTTTCCCAGACACTACGTATTTGAATTAAAAAAGTTGAGGCTTATGTATTCAAGTGCAGTAATGTACATCTTTGACATCCCCCTTCCCTGCTATCACTCTCCCTTGACTGCATTCCTGGTTTTATACCTGATTTACTTATTCTAAAGCTGCAGCAGTGGGAGAGACTTACAAAATCTTTACCAGAATGCATAAGAGGGGTAGTTCTTACTAGTCTTGAAATACATAGGGACCTTACCCTAGTGTGGGCCCCAATATTCACTTGGAATGTAATGTTCAAGGGTTCTTGTGGCTGGCGGAAGCTAAGTAGTGCAGTTATATTGTTGGTGTGAATCTGTAGCTCTTTGAATGTCCTTGACTGATCAGATATGTGATGGGATTCATATCCATCTGAGATGATGAAAGATGCATTGAACTGTTTGTCATTTCATGGTCGCTCTTTGTAGAGCTACTCCTGTCAATGTTTTCTAACCTGATTCAGTCAAAATGGCTTGGGTTAAGTGAAGGAATATGAAAACCTGACTAAAGCAAGCTAGGGAGCCTTCAGGGGAGCAAGTCTGCTAGCAGACTTCAGAGACAGTCTCCTGCAGAGGAGGAGCTGAGCTGAGAAAGCAGGTTAATGGGCAGTGATAGTTTGCAGCAGCATACCTGTTTGTACAAGTCATATGTGCTCTGCTTCCAAAGGAGGGGGGGGGGGGGGGTTGTTTGGGTATTTAAGGAAAGTGTCCCACTGTAATTATAGTACGTACTTAAACTGGTATGGCTCTATGCCCAAGGCAAGTCCTTGCACTTGCCTTCAAGAATGGGGTGCTCCCATAGATATAGAAGCAGGTAATTGCAGCTGGTGTGGTGTGGAAAGAGTGCTGCTGTTTATGTACCTAAGGGGCTTGGTCTGTGCTCAGTAGCTGCTTTGCCTTTGTCAACATGAAGGACAGTGGGCCCCAGGACTGTGAAACTGACCTTTCGTAAAGTGCTTTACATAGGCAGTAAAGATTACCAAAGAAGAATAAATGAACAGAGTATAACTTCAATATTCTTCTGTTTTGTTCCTGATTTTAGGCTTGATTTTGTACCTATCATGCTTCTGAGAAAAAGAAGCATACTGTTCTTTCAAGTGCACTATCTAGAGTTGCCATATTGCCTTTTGTTTTGCTACCATGTTTTTCAAGCTCCTGTTTCAAAGCTCAGGCTTTGATGTAGGGTCCTGTTCTGCTGAGATGACCAGTGCAGAAGAAACCAAGTGCTAATTTAAAGTGTGCTGCAAAGTGTGCTACATGTCACATTCTGAAAGCAAGCTTATGCAGATGTTAGGGTTTTGCTTGGCACTTGGTGTGAGTTAACATCGTGTGTGTTGTCAGCTGTTATGTCAGGAATGTTTGATGGGAACTTGTCAAACAGTAGTGTAGGATGACCTTGCTCTGAATTGTGCTAAGAGGAATATTTGTAGTCAAAGAGGAAATAAAAAGCTTATTGGAAATAAAAAGCTGTTAACTGCTTTTCATGTTTGTATCATAAAAAGTGTTATCAAGACATTTGGGAAATACACTGGTGAGATTGTTATTGGAGTTAAAATGTATATGTATATATTAAATCCTTCATTTCTTGAAAATGGTATATCTTCCCTGCTGGAGTCTTAAGCATGTTTCCCAAAAATACGTATACTGGGGTGGAAATAAGCTTTTCAAGTTGGGGCAAAGGAAGGAACATGTATTATTCTTTACAGAGTTTCAAGTCAAGCCTTTATTGTGGTAGTTAGCTGTAGAAAAGCACAATGCTGATGGCTCTTGGACAGAGAGTCTTGTCCTAACTTTTAGCCTGGTACATATTTGATTGTTTTTAATTTCTTGACCTATTAACAGAACTGGAAAACAAGTTTGCACTTCAGAGCACACAAAGTCTGACACTCTCTAAGTTCAACAATAAAATGCCAAATAGCCACAGCAAAAGCATATTTAGGCCAAATGCATAAAAATATGTATTTGTCCTGTGCACTGTAGAATCTTTGTGGTATGAGGTGATGACATTTAATTGCGTGAACAAGTCAAGTTACCTATTTAATTTCCTATATAAATACATCTCAGTGTCATGAGGTTCCCAGGAAAAACAATTCTAGATGGTATGTTACATTCATGGTGCATTTGACTCTAATTGTTACAACCTTGATGTGTTTACAGTTTTTTCACTTGCTTGTGAGACGATGAATTTGGAGGCATTTTCAGTTTTTTGTATAGCTGCATCATTTTTCTGTATGATGGTGAATACAGGTACTACACTTCTACATTCAGAGGTGGAAACAAAATGCAGTGTTTCTGTCTCAATTTTTGGTGATTTTTACTTCAATGGCAACACCCCTCACCCTCTGCAACTTCCAAAACAGTTTGGAGTATATATTGCCTCGGGAAGACATTATCAGCAATGACTGAGTAGCAGATGTAGATGCTTGCTAAGATCTAACGTAATGCATCCTCCCTATTGCATGCATTATGTATTTTCCCCTTCTAACTCATATAGCAGATGACTTTTTTGCATTAAGACTAAAGATTATAGCAAGCTGAATAAAATCAGGGAATTATAAACTCGTGCTCAAAGATGAAAAGGAGAAGTGTGTTTAAAAAAAAAGTGTGAGGGGGCAAATGAAGTACACATTGTTCCGTCTGTCTGTCAGTTGAGAGTGGTCGCTGATATGTGAGCTGAGCAACATCGTGAAGAGAATGAACAAATCTCAGATGCAAATTTATAAATCCCAGCACTAATACAGACTTTTAAAAATGCTTCTAAGGAGTGGAGTAATTTCTCTGCAATTTTGTTGCTAGAAGTGACAGAAGGTTTTGATTGAAAAGTGCTTTTTCTCTTATCAATACAAGATATTGGAACTATTTCTTGGGAGAGCAACCCAGGTATTAAAGTGCTGAATCATACAATATGTTCATGGGGATGTTTCAGTGCGATGCAAGAAAACAAAGTGTGTTTCTATAGAAGAAATGTAGAGAAAAATGTGTTTAGTTCCTGGAAAATGAACAGCAGTCACTTTCATCACCGCAGTAGCATTCGCGCTGTGCTTTGAGTATCGAGCAGATGTTCAGTTTAATACAATTTTTCTAGTGTTTAAGCTATTAATAATTACTAATATGATAATTAAGTTATTAATCTTTAAAGTTCTTGAAACAAAAATATGTCTGAAAGTACTTTCTTCTTTTCTAGCTTATATTTTTCTAGTAGTCTAGAAAATTGTAAAACCATGCTTATGAGGTTCATGGAGAGGAGGAGTATGGTTCTGATTCAGACTAACCAAGATGCACGTAGTTTTCTTAAATGTTTAGATGTTTCTGATTCCTTCTGAGGTACAATCATCACATCTGTGTTACATATAATTAGGTTTTTATTTGTAGACTTGAAAGTAGAGCCAAAATTCAGGTGAACTGAATGGTGTAAATATCTAGTCGAGTTAACAGATAATTTAAATATGCTTGAAATTCATTCTACTGTATGTATTTATGCAGGGAGGGAGTGGTTAGTTTTAAATGTGGCTTTCTGATTTGTCTTGGTTACTTGATGCCAAGCATTTTAAATGAGGGCCTTTCTCTAAAGTGTAAAATTGATTAAATGTCAGCACGAGTAATGAGAACATCAAATTTTGCCATCAATTTTAATTCAAACTTGTAAATGCTACCATCCCATGTTATAAGTGAAGAGACATTCTGCCCTTCTTTTTTCAGAAGCTTCTTAGAAGCACAGTGTATGACAAATCTACTGCCATGTGGCTGGCCTGGTGAAGGTGTGGTTCTCTGTGGCAGGACAAAACTAACCTGCAGCTCTTCACGAAGTGCCTTCAGCCCGTGCAGAAGCTGCTCATGGTCTTCCACTGGTGGCTGGGGGTATTGGTAAGCATGCAATGAGAGAATCCTCAGATGGAATAAACCTTCACAAGTTCCGTCTTTAGTTTGTATTTCAATGACAGCAGTACAGTGAATGCTTGTACAGTTGATATTTAGTATAAGAGTTTTCATAGCTTACAACCTTTTGGTTTTTTAGGCTGCTCAGTTAAAAAATTTAAACTGGTTCTGTTTAAGTTTCACAAGCCTGATTGAATAGGACATAGATTATACTGATTGTTTTTAATCAGATTAATGAGGAGATTATATTCTCTTGCTGTGAGTGCCTACTGCAGTGATGTAACTTCTTTGGCACCAGAGATGTGAACATTACTTTGGAAAACCATTTATTAGAAACATGGTGAGTAGTAGCTAATTGGATATTTCATAAAGAATTTGTTTACTGGCAGATGGATGATATGACACATACAATGTATATACAGTGTTGCCAACTGTAGGCCTTAGGAATCATGAGTCAGAGACTTAAAAGTCTTGAGAGTGGTTAAGAAAATGTGACGACTCACTCCTGTTCTTTGGGTCCCTAGGGTAACATGAGTCAAGCTTGCGACAAGGTTTGCTTGAGACTTTAGAAAGGAAAATGGGGTTTTGGCTAATCACATGTCCTTTAGAGTTGGAGCTTTAGAAAAAAAAGAACAAAACCTTGCAAGACTGGCAATAAAATGATGATTTGGCAATGCTCTAGTAGAGTAGGATGTCATTAGTCTGAAAATTATCAAGAGAATGAATTTATTTGTGAACATCTGTGTGAACATAACAGAAGCCTCGGACAGTGAGGTTTTCTGTGTAGGACATTTATATCTGCTAATCTACAAAACAGTCTGCCTTTGCCAAAGGCATAAATCTAAATTTGTAGATTCAGATTTTTAATTGTTTGGAATGACTGTTAATGAAGTGAGAGAGATAAATTGTTTACCATAGTAACAGAATTACTCTGTGCACGATGATGAAGTTGATGAAATCAAGCATGAGAAGAAAACACGAAACAGGATAAGAACTCCAGTGTTTCTATGCTGTATGTGCAAGTCTCATATATTATGTTGTTAGACCCACTCTGAATTATTTGCCACTCTTTTGTTGTGACAAGACAAGTTGTCACTGTTGCCTTAGGCCCAGCTATGTCAAAGGTCGAAGGTGTCTAAAGAAAAATCTAGACTGAGATCAGATATATGTAAGCTAAAGGGAGCAATTGACAAATTCTTTCTTTTTCTAAATCTAGCACAGCAATCTGTATGTACTTTATGCCCAACTGTATGCCCAAGTTTTTTCCAGTGAAGTTATTTAGATATTAAAAAGACAAACTAAGTTTTTAGCACTTGTGCCAGGTTTGCAAGGGCATGTGGGATGTACAGATTGAACACCAATCTTTGCACTTGATTCTGCTGGACAACACGTGCGTCTCATCCCCAACAGTGCAACCCATCTTAAAGCAAGAGCAACTGCAGTAGCAGGAGGAACAGACTGGAAATGCAGTGGCAAGTCCCTTTGATACACTGATTTAAAGGTTGATAGAAAGTGGGAGATCTAGATTTGGTACTTACTCCACCTGAGAAGTTTTGCTATGCACTCTATTTACCCTGTTGCATGAGGCTTCATTTTACACTGTTCATAACACTGAATCACTGCACAGAAAAGACAGCGAGAGCTACAGACCTGGAAGGAGAAATTTTCTTTCTCATTGAGCTGGAGAGTAATATTTCCACTTGTTTATTCTGATTTCCCCATACAGGTCTTGGATTCCTTTCTTTGTACATCTTGAGGACAGCCTTGCCACCAGCCTGCTAGGAGATACTGAAGTCATTTATATGAGGAATAACAGACCCAGGTTGTGAGCATTTTGAATGGGTCAAAATCTCAGCACAAATCTGAAAATTTGCATTCTTCTGGTAAAAATTGAAAAAAAAAATCCAATAAACCAACACCCCTCCCCTCAACTTGTTCTTTCTGATGCTGCTCAAGCATGTAGGGTGGGATTCAGCCCAACAAATAGGGATGATGGATTTGACATACCCTTGTCTGGACAACTTGTATAGTCCTTGGACAGAAGAAATACTTCCAGGGTGGTGTGGCTGATCTTGCTCTGAAGTGGGTGTAGAACACCGGCTATTGAGCGACAACACCTACTCTCTGCTTAGAGAGAGAATCTAGGCACAAGAGCTCAACACAGATGCATGGGCATACATTTAGAGTGGGGTCCCTCCCTGCACTATCTGTTTAAATTCAAACTGATTTGGAGCATTCTAAGAGCTTTTACTTCATGGTTTTACTCTCCTTTACTTAAGGGATTTTTGTAAATATAGATTACTCTCGCTCAAAGCCCAGCAGAGGTTAGCTGTTACAGTCAGCTACTTGAAAATAACTGGTTAATACATGCACAATGTGCAGTTGAAGGCAGGCAAACCAAGCAGAGAGTAGGCATGATCCACATTATGGTTTTGCCTGCCTCTCCTGCAACATTTAGCCCATGTTTGCAGGTGTCATGTAGGCAAGTGCAACCAATCAGTGAAACCTGTGCTTTCTCAGATCCTGGAGCAGAGACCCTATGCTGCATGCCCTACAGAAGTTGTTGCTAAAGCACTGCAAAATCTAGTACTGCTTAGGGAGAAATAAGCCTCAGCTCAACATCCTTCTCATTGTAGGACTGCATTCTTCCCCAGTCCCATTCCAATCACCGTTTTTAATTGCTCACATCAATCGTTCTTTTTCTGTTCAGGAGCCTGTGATGTAAAACCAGTAGAGGATGCAGCCTGGGTTCAGTTTTGCCACTTTCCTTACTTGACCTGTTGCATCAGTGTGAAAGCAGCCATGCTTTGTGTACTTCATGGATTGAAGCCACGCAGGGGGATTTAAATAATCAGTGACATCTTGGAGTTGTGTAGCACTGCCTTGCTGTGCGGCTGCCCTTGCCTGTCTCTGTCTGGCTTGGAGGGAAAATGCCAATAGGTTGGTGCGTAGAAGAGACTTTTAAGGCTGTGTTTGGATTTGGGAGAATAGCTGGTGTATGAGGTATGTGTGTGGTCCATGTGGTGCTACGAAAGAGGTTCAGGACAGGTAAGCTGTGGGCTGCCATGTGGATTTAAGAGACTGCATGCAGCACAGGGTTTCATGTGGCTTTGCTTAATATTAGCAATAGGTTGGTTTTCAGGCTATGCATGAAGCTCTTATGAAGATGACTGCCAGGCACTGTGAAAAGAGTTATTTCTGAATATACACTTTTCTAAATATTTTACTTTCATCCTTAAGTTTAAGGCCACACAAATTCTAGTCTGTTCAACACTGCACCTGTCATTTGCATGGACATTTGGGCTGAAAAACGTAACACTAGGTTTTGAAGCACTGTTTAGATTTTCCCTGTTCTTTTTTTATGTCTCAACAATGTTGAAGCCATTTTATCCTAGGGCTGTATTTAAAAAAAAACAAAACCAACACAGCTGAACAAGATGCAGCAACACTTATATTTGGAATCAGTTGAAGATACTGAGTGTCTGGAGTGAACTTAGCTCTTAATGTGGCACTTTACTTTAAGAAATAGACTTGTGAGTAGTCATCAGAGCTAATAAATCTCAAAACCCCAATTCTGTTTCCTGGAGTCCATCCAGGACACCTGTGTACAGAAAACAGATTAAAAGAAATCGGGCCTCCTTCACTGAAGAGGTTTGATGGTGGCTTGCTTATTGGGACTAGAGCACTCAATGCCTTGGCAAACAAGTTTTGAGGGTGGCATTGCAGGGGTGATGATGGAAGTGAGTGTTATGGACCAAGAAGGTACAGAAATGCAGAGGAACTGCTCAGGAATAGGATGAACAAGTGGATTTTGTGGCCATGTAGTACATGCTTTCTAAAGTGTAATGGATGTAGGCTTCTCTCTCCCTACAGATGAAATGATGAAAAATTCATAAGGACAAGAAGCTCATTTTCTGGGACAGCATAGATGCAATTAGATTAATATTCAGAAGATTGTAGTCCCCCACCTGGGATTTAAACTCTGGATTAGAAGATTAAAACTGAATCACCATATGCTGCTCAATCTCTGTGTGTAATTTGGTAGTTGTTCCTCTAAATAATTAATTAGATAATGCTCCCTGTCAAGTAATCGGTTTGGGGTTCACTCAAGGAGAATTAATATAAAGTCCATCAAACCAGAGAGGATTTTTTTAGGAAAACCATGATTAAAGTTTCAAACTCTAAAGGAAGACTTCTTAATTATGCTGTTCAAGTGAAGACGGAGAAATATTTAGTGTATTGAAAGATTACAGAAGACACCTCCATTTCCTTTGATTTCATCTGAGAGCAAAACAGGAAGAAAGTTCACATCTTCCTCTTAGAAAAAAATGAATTTGACAAGTCTTATGGAGTTATGAGTGCCAGGCCTGAAAGCACAAGGGGCAAATCAGTCAAAATGTTTTTTCAAAAAATTGCTCTCCCCTAGTTTGACAATGCCATTTCCTTGAATGCAGGGTTCTGTTAGGTATTTTTCCAGTCATCTTGTAACATTTACTGTGCTTTAGCTGATATGAGACAGAGCAAAGTGAAGTCAGAACCGTTGCCTCTGATAAATAGCTTGAAAATTGTAAGTACAGCTGCCTGTAAAGACAGGGAGATGCACATACTTTCCATTCCTGAAAACTGGGGTTATCAGTGGTCATGCTCTAGTCAGAGTGGGGATAGTTTCTGTACTGTAACCTCATGGTGACACTGAACAAGGCAGGGTAATGTGAACAGCACGGAGGGGTCTGGTTGACTTGGATATCAAGTGTTTTCTATGGTCTCTGTTTTGTGGTGGAAACTTAACAGTGTTCTTGTAGAGGAGATAGATGTGTGTGACCTGCATTAGACTTCTTCCTAAGGTGTTTAATTCATGCTTAATGTTTGGCTGGAAATATTAAAACATATGTTTGGGTTTTTTTCTAGAAGAATAGGAGCTTGCCCCTTACTTTTGAACTTTTATATCAAGAAAGAATTTATAAGGAAACATGTAAATATTGAGCTAGTTTTTTTCCCTTCTTATCTGAAGGAAAAAGAGATAAGAAACCAGAATTCTAAGTCTTCTTCTGGTAGTAAAAATCCTTATAATCAATGTGCAAGAGTAAGCAGCTGTCATTATAATGAGTCAAAGGTAAAATTTTATTAGGCTGTGATTATATATCTCAATTTCCATGCAGTATGTGTAGAAGAGTGCAATATGTATACTTCCTTTACAGTACAGCAAGTATGAAACTCATTGTTATGTAAGCAGTCGTATATAACCAGATATGCTTCAAACTACATGGTTTGAAGAGAAGCCCAAACTTTGTTCCTTTCTTTGTACTTTTACTTGATAAAGGAAAAAACTTTCTCCAAAAATCTGAGTTTTTTTCCCTGAAAGAAATGCAATTTCAACAATTTCTTAAAAAGCCCACAGTGATAATTGCAGTTTTAATTAAAAAAACAAACAAACAAACAAAAAAAACACAAAGCAAACCAAACCAAAACAAAAAAAAAAAAACAAACAAACCCAAACAACAAAAAAACCTGGCTGAAAAATCAGAAACCAAAGCAATTATGAGTGGGAAAATAGTAAAGTGGAGGTCACTGAGGATTAGTGTTGAACCTAACACTCACTTCTGTATAAATGACCTAAAATAATAATAAAAGAAAACTTACACATCAATCAAATTCACAGATGGTATCAAGAGGCTGCAAAGAAAGCAGAGACAACAGATAAACAACCAAATATACTAGAGAATTTAGAGAAAAAAAGGAGCATTCAAGGGCGAGATAGAACTTTGAAGTGTGTGAAGTTCTTCTGTAGATTAAGAGAAGGCTAAAAATGCAAATGTGTTGGCAGAAGCCCATGGACACTGATCCCATCAGGAGACATGGACAGTCTTATATAACTGGGCCTCACATCCTGTAACTGGGGGCAATTAGCTTCAATTCTTTTTTAACAGCAGTTTTTGGGTTTGTGAGTTCTGTGCCTGAGGTTTGCAGAGAGGCATCAGGATTTTGTTTTCAGACACTTCTGGAAAGAGAGAAAAACTCTTTGAATCTGTTTTCCCAGTTTTGTCAGTGCCTATGTTTTAAAAGGATAAGGTTTGGCTGGCATTATATTTTGACAGTGGTGGGAGACTCGCCCTTTACCAAAAGCTTAAGCAAAATCAGTGTGCCAGTGAAACTTGTTGACTTTGTATCCATGGGTGATGTGGTAGGTCAATATGTGGCTAAATGTATCTTCATCCACCTGTATCTGATGTTTGCTTCCATATCCACAACATAACCTCCTTGTTTTCATTTGGCACACATAGGCCTGGTTGGAAAAGCTGTTGCTTTTAGCACAAGGCTACAAAACTCTTTCAGTTTGTTATCCTTGGGTAAAGGACAAGAGAGTAATACTCTGCCAGACAAGCAAGTAGCCAAGAAACAGATAACCAAACTGATTCCTGGCTAGCAAAGGGCATTGCCTGAAGAAAGGCACTAGTACTTATAAAATGAAAAAGATTATTTTACAAGCAGCCTTTCTTTGATTATGAGAAAAAGAAAGATATAACTTGACTGCAGGGACAGGAAGAGATGAAACTTCAGGAAAACCCTGGAATTTCTGCAGACACCAAAAAAATCTAAAGAAATGGTGGAAAAGCTGAGGCAGTGTTTCAGATGTTGCTATATTTTTATTTGATTTTCTATATATCTTTGTTTCTTGCACTGATTGAATAATGTGATTTTTTTCTTTTTAGACAAAAGTTGGCAAAATTTTATGTGTTTCTTTTTTCATGGATCCCTGAAAAACAAAATATTAAACCAATGTATCTGCAAAGGCAGATGCATGTATCAGAAACTTGGAAAATATTTGATAGGAATACAAAGGAATCAGGCTGTGAAATGAAGCTGCTCATGGTCTAAGATTATTGCCATCCTCCCAAGGCCTCACCAGGTAAGGGTGTGCACATTACTTCAAGATAATATCTGAGCCTGCGGGCAGCCACTGTAGTGGCCATGTTAACTTGAATAGTTATTTAAGAAGGGCTGATTTTTGTTGTGACAAATAAAGCAGTGTTGTGGCAAGAATGGATATGCCTTTGCATATAACATAGGAAGGGCAATGGGAAGAGCTGGTTGAGGGCAAGGCAAGTCTGGTAACTCAGTCTGAAGAGCCTGTGACTCAGGTTCACCATTATTAGCACAGATTTATATAGGATTTAGGATCCCTACACAGGACTGAGTAATTTCACATCTTAAACCCCGAATTTTGATCCTTACTCCCCATTCCTTAAGTTAATTATTTAGATATACAGACTTTCATACTTCTATTTGCCAAGTGTTTAATATTTTGTTTCTGTGCACACAAATATCTGTTGCAGCAGCAGTTAGAAACCAAGCCTCTATACTTCTGATCAGGTTTCCCAGTCACTGGTTAAAAGATTAGGCAGCTTCTCTCTGTTCCACTGAATCTTTAATCATTTTTTGCCCAGGAAAATGATTACAACAGAGGGGAGAGGAACATCCCGAGCATAAAAACTGCAGCAGGATGGTTGAGATAGTAAATGAAACCTGTACAAAATAATTTGGTTAAAATAGAAACCTCCCACTTCCCTGTCACACAGGTAATGACTTTTCTGTGTGTTACACAGGGCCCAGTACAATGAAAAACTCCAGTGCAGGAGAGGACTGCAGGCTAGAAGTTCCAACCTGATAGTATCCTCAAGGTTGTAAAAGGCCTTTAAGGTCACGTCCGGCCATAAGCCTAGCACTGCCAAGTCCACCACTAAACCATGTCCCTAAGTGCCACATCTACATGCCTTTTAAGTATTTCCGGGGGTGGTGACTCAACCACATCTCTGGGCAGCCTGTTCTAGAGCTTGACAAAACTTTTGGTGGAGCAAATTTTCCTAATATCCGATCTAAATGTTTCCTGGTGCAACTTGAGGCTAATGTTATAACCTTGACTTGGGCAGGTGTGGTCACATGAGTGGCAGGCTGTCAGGTGTCTCTCTGAACTGTCTCTTGGCAAGCCCAGGTACCTCCTTGCTCCCAGCTCTGCCTGGTGCAAATCCAGTGGAGGTGGCACACAGTAGGCAGGCATGAAGAAGACAGACACTGCAGTGGTTGCTGCAAAATCTGAATGCCACAAGATATTGAGCCCTTGGGTTTCTGAATTACAGTGCAGATAATGGTATAGAAGGGCTGTTAAAAGTCAACAACTTACTCGTGTAATGCAGTAGCAGAAGGGAGGTGAAGATAGCAGACCTCTCTACACTTGCATTTTGCTCACTTTTCTTTCTTCACAGTAATGGAATATCCATAGGGTGGGATGGAAATTTTCCCCATTTCCAAGATGCCACATTTTTCAGTGCAAATTCTTTTTTGTTTTCTTCCTCAAAACCCTTGTCTTGTTGTGTGTCTGGGTGCTCTGTGGATCGTGCAGCTTTGCATGTGGGATGCATGCCTGTCCTCTCCTCCCTCCTGATGGTGGGTAAGGAATATAGGCTGCAGAGGAACCCCAGAAGAGTGCGGCTAGTAGGGTGGATGTGGCCTGACAAACCTTGTCATGAGCCAGTACCCTGCATTTTTGAGGCAGAGATTATTAATGTTAACCTTCTGTATATTTTCTGGAAATGCTGCTAGAAGACTTCCAGTTAATCCCAGCTCTAACAGGTCATAAGCACAGACTTTGTGTATGTACTTAGTGTGGCTTGCTTCTGCACAGCATGAGATCCTGCACCATGAACCTTATTTCTGCAAACCCCTAATAAGCATTTTGTTGGACATTTTGAAATGTACTTAATTCTATAGTAACTATAATTCTATAATTTAATTCCATAATATGTTATAGAAGGAATTTGACTACTGGCTAGCTGTTGGAAATACAGCTTTAAGTATAATGGCTGAACTATTGCTGAAACTATAGTTTCACCTTTAGTGATAAAGAACCTCTAGATCTGTCAGCCTGAATGATGTTTCGTGTGGTTTTATTGGCCTGCAGCTGTTAATAGACTTCAAAATCACCATTTTGATAAAATGACTCAATGAATATTTTTTTTTTTTTTAATTGCAGGTTCATTTTTTGTATTTTGTTTTTCTCTTGTGATTGTAGCAAGTCTATCTGCTTTCAATTTAATTGAAGTATCCTGGCAGGGCAACAATTTCACAAAATATAGGAATTTTCAAATATGAAAAAATCATTCAAATGCTTATTGTGACAAAAATCCCAACTTACCTATTTCAAATGAAATGACAGGCTTTTCTCATGTATTTAAGCTAAATTTTAAATCTTAATCTAAATTTTAAATGACTTAGGGATTAACTGTATTGCATAATTAGGCAAACCCTAGAAGGTTCCAGTGATTTTATGGGAACTTGAAAAATTTACTTCATGCTTTCTAAAGTGCTTTCCCAATATATTGTCTGCTTCTTATAAAACAGCAGCTTGGAATAGTGAACCCATAGTAAGTCTGAGTCGATCTGTATTATTCAGAGATGTACCGCATTGTTTTTAAGTGTTGCATTCAAGCCAACACTATAATCTCACCAGAGTTACTGGATCATATTATAGGGCTTTCTGGGTTTTATGAAGTCACTGCTTCTCAGTCTAAGTACATCACTGTTTTAATTGATCTTCATGTAAAAGCTGTCTGTATTTTTAGAGCTACAGCTCTACGCACCCTGACTTAGAAGTATATGCTCCTCTTGTTTCAGAAAAAAAAAAAAAAAAAAATCTCCTTTTCTGAATATTTTGCCAGAACCTCTTGCAAAGTGTGCTCAATTATCAGAATGGAATTGTTAGTATTTTGCAGAGGAAAATATGAGTATATGGTCTACAGCTTCCTTGTTGACTTCCAGCAGCAGCAAGGCTTTGCAGCATACTTTCAGTTTTTGTCTTGTGGATGTTACAACCCAGTTCCAAAGGCCCAGCCTTTACCAGGTGTTACACTTTAATTTCAGGCTTCAAGGGATTTTGCTCACACAAACTCTTGCAAAGCCTTTGTTTTTTTGGTAGCTTAAGTTAACATCCAGAGAATAACCACACATTTTTCTCTAAGAGATTTCTTTTAATTTGGTGAGAAAATAGGCGTTTTGGCAAAAAGGGTTTTACAGAGACAACATGCAACTTTCACAAAAGCATTACAGCAGATTATCAGGATTAGCAAGCATTGCTATAATAAGGAACCTTTGTTACACCCAGGAAACAAAAACTTCATACAACTTAAATTGGGTACCCATAATCTACAGAAAATAAGTGTTTAAGCTACCCACAAGAGGAGGAAAAGAATAAAGGAAGAGAGATTAAGACAAGAAAGAATAAAGAGAGAAAAAGCATGGTTCCCACTCAGAAGGTCACATGCTGACAGCTTCAAGGAGAACAGGCCAGAGCCCAATGGAGACCTCGTGCAGTGCCTCTTTATCTGCTCTGATTATTTGGGCCAGTCCCTCCAGGGTGGGATCTTTGGTTCACTGACCAGTCACTGTCCTCATAGCCAGAGTGAGGAGTGTCACAGCCAACTAGAGGCTCCAGGGGGTGGTGTGGGCAGGTTACTCTTCCTTGACCACCAGCCCAGCCAGCGGTTCCCATGGCCATGTGGCTGCAGCCTGTGCACTCTTGGCTCTGCCATGTGCTCTTGGCAGCCTTGTCATGTGCCTGCAGGCCCAGCCCAGCCCTTCCCCCACACACACTCACAGAGATGCACCCCACATGGTGGTTCCGACCCAATAATCACTGATCTGGTGTGTAACAGTGGATTCAGTGCAGTGCCAGATGTCCTGTCAAAATAGCTAGATGGTGATAATTATCCTGCTTTTTAATTACCACTCTTTTCTGCTCCATAAATTATTGCTCTTCCATGTTCTCCTGTTAAGTCTCTTTCACTGAAACACAACCTGACATTTCTTACCTCATGCCTGTTGAGACCTAAGAGTGTTCATGGAGTCAGCTGGTCTTGAGGAATGGTGATTCATCCTACTGCTAAACCTCCATCAAGTGATGATGTCTTTGCCCTTTCTATGGGTGATGCTTTGGAGTGGGAGAAAATTTTCAAAAGGTTTTGTGGTGTGTCAGTGTCTGAAAGCTCCAGTGCACAAAAGCATTTCTCTTTGATCTAGAAATCCCAGACAATCTCTTTGTTTCATCTGCCAGATGAGCTCCAGCCCTGCTGAACATAGGGTAGTTAGATATTTTTGGTTCTGAACTCTAGAGATGAGGTCTCCAAGAAGTATTAGATAAGTGAAAGAGAAGTAATTTCAAGTATTTTCAAGCTTTATTTTCAGCATCAAGTGCTGTATTATATATATATATATATGTATATATATCACATCAGACTTCTTTACTGTGAGGGTGACCATGCACTGGAACAGGTTGCCCAGAGAGGTTGTGGAGTCTCCCTCACTGGAGATATTCAAGAATCATCTGGATGCAGTCCTGTGCAATGTGCTCTGGGATGGCCCTGCTTGAGCAGAAAGGTTGGACCAGATGACCCACTGTGGTCCCTTTCACCTTACCCATTCTGTGATGGAGATTTGAGGCTTATAATGCTTGCTCAGTGTCACAAATACATTGAACAACTCAGCTGAGTAAGGTAGAGCCACCAGTGTTCCTAAAATAATGATATAAATACAACTTTTTGTGATGGATTTTTTCTTGGGGGGGAGACTGCTAGGCTTGATCTTTAAATGCTTGATTTGCAAAATACTGCTGAATCTAGAGAGCCATTGGAAAGGGTCATCATTGCTGAAGTTACAACTTTCCAATAATTTTTTAATTTATTTCAAAGAATGCTATGGGAAAAATTTTGCCATAATGAGAGAGTTCTACTTTCCAATAATGATATTAAATG
Organism: Anabacerthia variegaticeps; assembly: GCA_035583185.1. Classification (NCBI taxonomy): domain Eukaryota; kingdom Metazoa; phylum Chordata; class Aves; order Passeriformes; family Furnariidae; genus Anabacerthia; species Anabacerthia variegaticeps. The sequence continues at coordinate 98,857,243 of JAWWEW010000001.1, forward strand.
CAGAACAAAAAGAGAAACTCAACAGATACCTGAAAGTGCTTTATCAGCACAAGATAGTCAAGGCAAGAAAATATTGATTTGAAAAATGGGAATTGATGGGTCTGTTCAGTAAAATGCCTGAGACCAAATGAAAACTACTAGAGAGAGAGCAGCTCTGTGTCCACTGTGCCTTTTCTTAGTGTAGGGTTTGGGAGCATCCTTCGTCCCACTACAGTACTGCTTGGTGCTATATAAATACGGGTTTGTTGGATTTTTTTGGGCTGCAGAGAGATGCCTAGGCAGTAGTCCTATCTTGAGATATCAGGGCTTATGCATTTTGCATGCTTTGAATAGGGGCTTGGCGTCCTTGCCATTATGTAAAGTGAAATGAAGCATTGGCTCAAATTTAACTTAGCTGCAAGAAAGACAGTTTTATTTGTAAGTGAATAATAAGTTAATATATGCACTCTGACATGTCTCAAGGCAAGTGAAGCTCTTTGTTTTAGACATATTTACATAACTTCCTATGCCTTTTGCATCTTGTTGCCATTCCACCTTCCACTTCTACATTTCCTGTGTCTCAGAGAACACACAACTGGAAAATAGAAGTTAAAAAGCTTTAAATTTGCTTTAAATAAAAGCTTTAAAAATCTTTTATCTGCATTATGAAAAATGGCTCATTAATTACAGCTGGAAATATTAAATGTGAAAGGCTGCCAGCAGTCAACTCAGGTTTGTGACAATGATCATTTTATAACTTGCATCCTGTCAGTCCCCCAAGTAGATTCCCTCCTGCTCATAGAATAAGTGAATAGGTGATTTCTTACTGTTGCCAGGTAGCCTGGGGCACAGAGTTGTGTACTAAAAGTATGTTTAGGTTCCATATTCTGGTATCTAGGTTTGGCTTGCCTGATTGGCATAAAAACTATGAGATGAGTGACATCCATATTCCTATTCCTTGTTTGTTTTTGAGTATGATACAGATTCAAGTTTGGGGCTGAAGCAGGTTGACATTGCAGCTTCCATCTATCAAAAATTAAGGACCATCTTCATAAGACTTACATGAGCAGACTGAGGGGGCAAGAGCTTTATAAATGTGAGGTTCCTACTCCTCTTATTGGGGGCAGGCACCTGTTAGAATGGTAGAGAAACTAATACTATTCACAAGGAAGGTGGGGAAACAGGATACAATCATTGCAATGAGAGGGTAAGGCAGACCCCAAATCCCTGAAGACCAAGTGGAAACATACTCTGTGCTTGGATAGACATTGAATGTTTAGGACCAGAAAAGTAGTAGAGGGGAAAATTAATAATGTTTCATCTAGTAGAAATATATAATGGCATCAATAAAAGATAAAACTTTTATTCCAGTCTACAGATTGTCAGTAATAACATATTCTCTCATTTTTATTGCTATTATTTTATAACTCTTAAGTAAGTGTATCTGCAGATGAGAGTAGTTGTTCCTTCCATGGCTGCATTTTGTTATTTTGATCTTCTTTAGTTAAAAGTATAAAATATGAGTTGATTTGACACTGTCGTACATTGCTACTGTAGCTCCATCATAGAAGGGCTGAGACCTGCAGAGTGCACAGTAGTGTAAAGCTGCAATTTAGATAAATGAAATATGTGCAACAATGCCTGCAACAGTAATGTTATCTGAGAACAATAGCTAATGCTTATGGTACAATTTTCATGAAATATATGAATCATCTGTCTTTTGGGGAACCCATTGTAACTTCCTTCTTCTGATTCTGAGTTAATATAAAAATTTAATTTCTATTTCTCACATATTTTGCTTACTGGACAAATAGTAGCAAACAGCAGCATTTAACAGTCACAGCCCTCAGAATGCAACACCTGCACTACAAAAGCATACAAATAGGCTGGGAGCATGCAGAGTTATGGAGAAAAGAACAGCATGTTCCTCAAAATTTGCAAGCACCCGTTTGGAGCAATGCTGCGAAGCAGAACTGCCATGGAACTTGGCACCTTGTGATGAACCTTTCCATGTGCCAAGGCTCACTGTGGATTATTCTGGACCAACGGCTTCCCCAGCAGTAGATGCTATTGAGATTACTCACAGAGCTTTCATGCTCCATCCTTTGGAAAGATCCTTGGAACTTGTTCCAGATATCAGGGGAGAGAAATTTTTGGGTGGGATGCTTGCCTGGTGTAGAGCAATCTGGGCAGAAAGGATACCTTCAGATTGCTACAGTTCAACTAGCAATTGATTTTATCTGGAGACAGGATTAGGGCTCCCGAGACAGTTTCTTGGCCCAGTTATCATGAACACTGTGAGTTCTCCCTGGAAAACCATGCGGGCATTTCTGGGGATATCTTCAGTTAGCGTAGGGTGCCACGTGGGTTGACTACATTGTTTGATCAGGTTTTGCATGTGTGTTTCATCTGTTTATGCCTGCAAATAGACCATATGGTCACTTCCAGATTAAAAACCTTATTGAAAAACTATGATTGCTTGTTTTCTAAGAAAACTCTAAAAATGATGAATAGCCCCTGTTATATTTTCCATTTCACAAGGATATTTACTAATGCTTTGTCCAGATCAAACAAAGAAAACCTACCCCTTCTTTTAATTTCCCATTCCCCATTTACTAAAGTAATGGTTAACAAAGTAGAACAAGGGTGGCATAATCCAGGAATGCTTGGCATTACAAAATCACAAGAGGGTTGAAATCTCAGCAATTTTTTCCCTTAAGAAAAATGGCATAAATTTACAATTAAGTATTTTGGAGCAAAGAGTAAGTGTGGATAGAAACAAACTGATAGTACTTCCTGTGGTGTAATGTTCTCTAGCCTGAACTGATTCAGATTTCAGAAAATTCTGAATGTAAAGCCTGCAAAGCCTACAAAGTCAGTGCAGTCCTTCTGTTGTGCCAGCGGTCTGTGAATTAGGTACTCACTGGAGATCTGCATGTAGAAAACATTTCTGCATGTTCAAATCCCATGTCACCTTTCTTATGTCTCACTGTCCCCTAAACCCCATTGCCTATTTAAGATTCGTAATGACAAGAACTGCAAGTAAGCAGGGTTTTTTTGTGTTAATTTTTGATATGTGGAAATGACAGGGGTGACTAAAAGGTTAGTGATTAAAGTCTCAGGCTGAATGTAACCAAGTTATTCTGATCTCTGGTTGGACTAATGAGAGGAAGTAGAGTTCCTTTTTGTTTGACGCCTTTTATTGCATGACTTTAGTGATAAAGCATGCATTTGAGGCAGTCTCTGCTGTGCCACTACTTGAGAGAAGAGACATTTAATTTCACTTTGGCAAGGAGATTCAGTGTTCCTAACATTGGTGCTCAAATCCCTCATGCTGTCAAAGAGTGAAAAATAATCCCTTCCCTATGCCTTCTGCCACATATACAGACGCACAAACACATCCTAGGGCAAAATCCTGAGCTTGCTAAATCCAGCAGGGCCATTAAGGTGTGGATGGAGTAGCATATATGTGTGTGTGTGTGTATAATCTCTAATAAAGGTAGGATTTATTGTTGGAAGAGAGACAAAGTAAAAACACAGCTTGTAATTTGATGAATTTATAATGATGAATGAAGAATAGCATTAATTGGTTATCACCAAAATTTTCAGGATGATAAGCAGAGTGTTCTGCTTATCAGTTTGTTATATTTGATTTCCTCAAACAATTCATACTAATTTTATTATAAATAATACCTCTATTTTTTTTTTTAAATAAAGTTTTTTTCAACGTGTCCAAGTGAGGTAAGATTTATTAGAGATATCCAGGGATGTTAATCCTCATTCTGGTCAGGACTTGAAATAGGTGGGTGTGTTAACATTAACACTGACTACTGTCCTGACTACTGCCCCATGGCAAAAGGTGATACTTGCCCACTTATTGCTTCTTCAAAATGCAGTACATGTACACAAAAAATTCATACTGGTTTTGTTTAGGTTGGAGTTAATTTTCTTCCTATGAGCTGATACGGGGTTGTGTTTAAGATTTGTATTGTTGAGAACAGTGTTGGTAACACACTGATACACTTAGAAAGTCAAGGCCTTTCCTGCTCCTCACCTCACCCCACCAGAGCAGTGTCTGGGGATGCACAAGGAGTTGGAAGGGGACACAGCTGGGACAGCTGACCCCAACTGTCCACAGGGATATCCTACCCCGTATGTTGTCATGCTCAGATTATGGAGGTGGAGGAAGAAGGAAGGGAGCAATATTTGGAGTGATGTTGTTTATCTTCCCAAGCTACTGTTATGTGTGGTGGAGTCTCGCTTTCCTGGAAATAGCTGGCCACCTGTCTGCCCATCGTAAATGGTGAATGAATTCCTTATTTTCTTTGCTTTACCTATTAAACTGTCTTTATGTTAACCCATGAGGTTTTGCACATTCACCCTTCCCATGCCACTGGCGGGGGACTGAGTTAAGTGGCTGTGTGGGGCTGATCTGCCTGCTGGGGTTATACAACAGAACCAATTTCTCACGGTTTTTACAAGAATGGATGACATGAGGTTTTTAGTTCAAGGCTGCAAAATGAGTCAGTAATGGGTGCTGCTCTCTGTTTGGATATCAACTAATCTATTGAGCTATCATAGTCATGGTTCTTCATCTGAATATTTGGCAGAACTCTGTGACAGAAGATGGCAGAAAAGGATAGGGTCAACTTAAAGGAAACATCAGATTCCATCAGTTGAATCTTTTCACAAAGTAAAACTGGTATCCCAACTCCTGTCAGCTGCTCACTAAAAATCAAGTATTTAAGGTTGTTTATTAAAACACAATCAAAAAGCGTTGCCTTCTGTTCTATGCCTCCACACAAGCAAGATATTTAGTAAAACAACTGCTTCCAACAAACAAGAGCCAACTAATGGGTATGAAACTGCTTTTGCAGCACTATAAAAGTTTAAACCCAGCAAATGCATCTAGAGAACAATAGAACATAGCTGTTTCTACTAGAATCTCATTTACACAGATGATGTTGGCAATTATTTAGAAATTGTTGATGATTTAGAAATATTTGTAGCATTGTATACTGAATATTGTAATCTTTTTAAAAAGTGTGACATAATTTGCAGTGTGCATTATGGGGGAATTAATTGTTCATAGCAAAGCTAATGGCTTCTTCGCAAATGTCTTTGTAGACATTGGTAGTCATGGTACAAAGGAAATTGTGAAACAAGCATAATGAGCCTGTGAGACTGTCTCAGTGGTGGCATCTGGTCTATGTGTCCATTTACTTCATTTTGTCATGTGAGTTTTTAAAATCTAAGGATCATCTTCATGATTTTCCTTTTTGCAGTTCCTTGTGGAAGCAGATTCTGGTCCGGAATGCCTGCTTGGTGGAGTACAGCCCAGAGAACAAGCAAAAGGAGGGCTGCTCCTTGTTCTGTATTCCTTCTGTCTGACCTAGGACTGCTGTTTTCTGCCAGCTTTTCTCTAAGGTCAGTTAAACTTCAGAAATCTCTTCAGCTTCTGTAGATCTTAGTACTGAGTGTTTTCAAAAGGTACTGGTCATCAAGCTAGGACCCTCATCCAGCCAAGACTGTGTCAGGAAGAAAGAAGGTTTATATCTTTGAGAGGGGAAGAGAAGACAGGGTTAGGAGATAGATATGCCATGTGACTGGTTAAATACAAAATAAAATGTCACTTTTGGATGTGACAAATGCACACTTAGACACTAACTTCAGTGGCACCATAGACATGTAGAGAGTCAGCTGGTAGGCACACATTCAGCAGTACAGCAGTACACCAGATCAAATCTGTCACCTAGAATAATGACATGGCTGCAGTAAAGCCAACACCAGCCTGTAGGGGGTCACATAAGCTCGGGGATGAGTATCAGTGTGGCAGGAAGCACTGTACAGCTGCAAGGCCCATGGGCTTTCATAGACTGGGATGTGGATGGCAGGTCCCCACCGGTCTTATACAGCAACCCACTGCAGGAAAGGGAAAAATCTGTATGGAGGGACCTTCTGTCTGACCAGGCTTCTGACCACACGATACTGCCGCAAGGCTGCTGTACAAATGGCAGAGGACTCAGGCAAAGAGTTCGCTGTGAACATCAAGCAGAGACCCACTTGGGCCAATGTTATAGGTTGTACAGGGACAAGCATTTCTGACAAGCTCCAGGGTTTTCCAGGAGCTCCTGCCTGACTTGTAATTGAATTGGATAAACAGAGAAACTGCACACTGTGAATATCCACTCTTCAGCTTAAGTTACTGTAGGAGATATTGTAATTATTATTATGAGGATTAGTAGCAATCTTTCTTATTACTTTTTTAGTGACTCTACACAATCTCTGCATCTGAGTTAGTCACTTGGGGCACCATTGCAGCACCAGTAGATGAAGATGTATTTTAAAGTATGATGTATCTTCAGCATAAATTAGTGAGTCAGAGAAATGCATCAGATGCAGAGAATATTTGGTAAGCAACTCAGATTCACACATGTACGTTGTAAAATCTTAAGTTGGATGAAAGGGATGAAAGCAATTCTCTGTGTGCAGTGACCCCTGTTTACCTCATTATTTTCTAGTGTCCCACTGCTGTGTACATACCTGCTGCTTGCTCTCCACTTCCCATCTCTTGATGCCAATCACTTGTTTAGCTCTCCCGTACTTTGATTGTATAATTCAGAGAGCAGAGAAACTGATGCTCCAATTCTTATGTTATGCCAAACACACTGGCACTCTGGCCTGTAAATGAGTCCAATAAAAATTACTGTAATAAGCCTCATTAACAACATATTCCCATCAGGAGGGCACTTAAACACATTAATAAAACTAAGGATGTTCTTATGTTCCACTGAGGACAATGTTACCAAGGTGTACACTTTGAATTCAAGATGTGTTTTTTTCACCCAGCCACAGCTTGTAACTCAGTTATCTGAAACAGTTGATCTAAAACTCTGCATCAGTGCCACGGAAGGGGGAGCCTAGATTACATCTAGTAATCAGGAAAATTACTGTTTGACTGCTATTGGCGTTTCCTTGGCACTTTATCACCGGAGTGTGAGTGCCCACAATCACTCTTTGCCTTTCTGTTGCATCTCGTTCCAGTCAAGGATCTCAACACATTTTACAAACAGCACCAGATTTGGTGAGAAGTGGAATGTCTTGCTAATTGATTGATTAGCTGTCTTCTTAATAACATCTACCCTTTATATAAAATCTGGGCTTTCACATTAGTGTTCAAGTTTTATTTGGCAGCAGATTTTAGATTTGTTCTCATTATGCAGCTGACAGTAACTGTTGTTAAATGTGGAAAATAGAGTTAAACCATTTTAAATACTTATATATAATGTATAATGCTCGAGTTTGCAGCCCTCTGCATAACATGTAGTTCCCGTTTTCACTGGCTTTGACAGAGATGAACTAAAAAATAAAAAGTCCACCCTATGCTTACAGGTTTATGACGTGGGATGGAAAGCAGTAACAAGGCCTTTATCACAGTAATGGTTTAGATTGGTTTTGTCAGCTGTTATTGTTTCTAAATTACTTCCATTTTTAAGCAGCTGTAGGTAGGGCTTATTGATTGTGCTGTTTCTACAATGCAATGAGATCTTACGGTCCAATTAAACAGTGTTCCCCAGCAGCTTCTCTCTGAATTTTTATGCAAACAGTTACACTTACAATATGAGAACAAGCTGCGTTATTGGTTTTTTCTCAAACTGTCAAAACATTTAGCAATCCTATCCAGGCTGGTGCTGCAATCTTGCCTGCTTGTAGAAACAAAACATCACATGTGCAGAGGGAACAGAAGTGTGAACAGTCTGTACCAGAGGTTGCTTTCATCTGCCCTGAGGTGATGAGCAGTGGAAGGGGAAAACTAGCATATCTGAGTGGGTCTACTTTTTAAATTAAATTCTTTGTATAATATATTCAGAGTAAGATATGTTTTATATGCTTTCAGTATTCCTTGCTGAGCTACAGGAAAGACAGGTGAATAGAGGATGAGAGAAACAGTTTGGGAAATTGTGGGTTAAAATGTTGTATCCTTCATTTATTGTTTGTTAAGTACTGTCAGAGGCAATGTGTTTTGAGTTTCTTTCAAGACTTCGGTAATAGTTTGTCTGCTGTTCACACATGTAGATGTTACAAAAAGAGGAAAAGCTGCTTAATAATGTTCCTTATGTAAAGGCTTTTTTTTAAAAAAAATCTGTTCTTATCAGGAAAGGTTAAAAATCAGTGTGTATAAAAGGAACAGTCCAACCATCATACAACTAGTCTTTGAAAAAATCTTATTAATCTCTCTCTTATATTAGACTATAAGGAAAGCAGAGCGTTTGATAGACTAATTAGAAGCTGAAATGTGTTTATTACCATCTATTTTATGTCTTCTCATTTCTGTTGATCAGGCTGACTTAGTCTGTTCATCTCATTTTTGAGTTCATTTCATCATGGACTGATGAAGTGTTTGAAAGAACTTGTGATGTGTGATAAAACCATTTTTCTAAAACTTTGTTTAGGACTCCAACTCCAGATACTTCTTTTTGGCTTGGAAGAGGGGAGGTCTTAGAGGAGAGAGCTGTTTTCCATGTGCCAAATTCTGCTCCCATTCCTTGCAGCCTGAGTTGACTTACCCATCCACTGAGAACAAAAGATTACTCTAAATCAACAAAAGTAGCCAAATCTGTCCTCCCTATGGATACTTTTATGAAAACAATAGCACTACTGTTTAGGAATTCATCTCCTGTTCTCTTAAGTCAGCTTTGTATATGTGACATAATTATTTTCTCAGGAGCAAAATAGACTATTGTCTGAAAAGTGAGTGCCTGGTAAACACTGAAACAACCACCTAATCACAAGGAAAATGCCACATTTATGACTGGGTTACAAAGAGGTACATAACATTCAGTGTGTTAAGGGGCATCACAGTGATGCCTAAGGATTTTATGTATTTTTGGTGTGTATTTGATGGATTTTTAGAGCTGTAAAAGTAAGGGATTTCTTGCTCACATATTAACTGTTGTTTAGAGTTACTAAGGCAAGTTTCTCACATAGTGTCT
>JAWWEW010000001.1:98866314-98979757 GCA_035583185.1 Anabacerthia variegaticeps
GGGTGTGGTCGTTGTAAAGGTACCTTTTTCTGTTAGTGATTTACAACAATTTAAGACTATGGCAGGAAAATTCAGAGATGATCCAGAGAAAGTTGCAAAGGTTGTAAATATGGCTATAAAATCCCAAAATCCAGATTGGATGGATATGGACATTATGTTAGACACTTTGCTAGAGGGTACAGATAGAGATATGGTTCAGAGAGCTGCTAGAACAGCAGTTGAAAGACATCTGGCCGCTAATCAGCTTCCAGGAAATGTGGACGATATATTCCCTTTGCAGAATCCGAACTGGGATCTAAATAACCAGAATCATATGGATAGGCTGAGAACTTATCGAGAATGGGTACTATATGGCTTACGACATGCCATTCCTAGAGCAACAAATTGGTCAAAATTGTATTCTATGAAACAAAATAAAAGTGAATCACCAACTGATTATCTTGACAGGTTACGAGACGCGATGAGTAAGTATACTGACATCGATCCTGAAACAGACAAGGGAAGGGAAATACTGATCTGTCAGTTTATTGGTACGGCAGCCGATTCAGTAATCTCACCAGTTGCTGCCCCGTCACTGTCTGGGAAGCTCAAAGGACTCTCTCTATTTTTCAGAGATATAAAAGAAGCCAATCTAGTGAGATAATAACTTTATAAGAGACCACTGGTTTACAAAATATGCAGGACTATATTTTCTAGCTCTGAAATCCTTCAGAGCTAAAATGTGTTGGACACTTTTGAGAGGCATGAGTTGAGGTTCACTGCCACCCCCAACCTCACCACACTCCATGAGGTCTCCCAGGCCAGTCATTGGTTTGGTGGGAGGGCACACATGCTTTCTTGCTGCACGGCCTGCATTTACTGATTCCATTCATTCTCCTTCAATCGGCTTTACAGGGGAGTCAGAGTCATGCCACAGTATCTCTGTGGTTTTTCCCTCTTTGAGGCTTGGAAATGATGGGATTTCTTTGAAGAGATCCTCCTCTCCCCCAGTACAACCACATTACAGTTTCAGACTGCCCACTTGGAGGATAGACGTGCTTCAAAGGGAAAGGCAAAACAACATTCTTGGTGCTGCTCTTTCCCCCAGCCTGTAACTCATGACAGGGCCAGCCCACATGGACTAACAAGAGCCCAGAAATACAGCATGATGTGTGTGGCTCCTCCTGGAGCTGCCAATACCCACAGGCCCCCATTTGCACTGTCAGCTTTGGTGCACCAACACACACATGTGCTGGCAATGCTGAGACTGAGCTCACATGTGACACAGGCAAGTTATGCCTGGTATGCTGTTCTTCTTCTAGTGACAATTGTTGGGTTTTAATGATAAAAGTCAGCTGCATTTTCTCTTTCTTCCTTCCCAGCTAACAAGACTCAAAATATGGGAAGGATTAAAAAGCAGTAATGAGACTTGATATAATTTTGCCCATATAGTTCAATGAAAGAAATAAAAGCTCAGCTTCTCTACAGCTGTATATAAAAATTGTGGGGAAATGAAGTGAAGTTATAGTAATAATAAAAGCAACAATACCCATTACTTGCTACTTGATTCCTGGCTTTTCTGTATTAGGTTTCTTTTACCAGAGATAGTGAGGAACACAGAAAATGTTTCAAGTGAAAGAACTGCTTTGCTTTTATGGAGGTATCATTTGATGTTGGAAGTAAAATGCTATAAATGATAAAAAATTGAGGTATGTTTCTGATTAAAAGGTAAAATCCAATTCTGTCTATAGGATATTGACTTGCTCTTTGCTATTTTGTGACTTCAGGCAATTTGTGTCTCTTGCAGTCTTGTTTCTCTTTCCACCTCCCATCTATCTAGATTGCAGTCTTTTGTGGTTATTGACTAACTCTTACTGTTGTACAGTGCCCAGCTCAGGGTAGTCTCTGTTCCAGCATTGTGCTTCAAACTCTAAAAGAAAGAAAATTGATTAAGCAGTGACCAATTTTCTCTTCTCTGACACTGACTCGGTTAAAAGGGTTAGTCCTGTAAGCTTGTAGGATCTCCAAGGGAGTCCTTTGAATCAGCAGTAAGATTTGCTATAGTACTGGTGACACTTCTTGGGTAAAAACACTTACCCGAGTCTGTAGGGTCATCATTGAAAGGTGACATCCACAGGAGCCTGCCATAACATACAGGAGGCACTGTGTGTCCAAGAATCCCTACCAACAGACGCAGTACCCTGCTGCTTTTAACCACTGACTTGGTCTACATTCAACTTGCAAATTATAGGTTGTACTTTAGCTGGTGCTTGAGAACACCACAGACTGATGTTGAGCACTAGCATGTGCCATCTCCAAAATACTTTTCTTTTTTATATAATGTAGTAAGAACAATAAGCTTTTGTGTCTTGCCTCTCTTAAAAAGTTAGACACAATACTAGTTCTTAAAGTTCCTCATGTCAATTAAAATGTATTTTTTGAAGGCTACCTGTGAATGAAAAGCTCATTAAATTCATGGTGACCTTCTAATCCAGAACAGCCTCTGAAAAGCCTTACAATGTATGCAGGTAATTTCTTTAGAAATATTTCTCATTTGATTTATGTTCTAGAAAGGAAAAGTGCAAAATCAATTTGACTAACTACAAAGATATTTCCTTTTCTTCATCTGTGAGAAGAGATAAGGTTTCTTTCTTTGTTTTTGATCTAGCTCGTCACACAGAGTGAAAATTAACAAAGTTATTCTGATACACTTGATACGTAACAACTTTTGTTTCCCTTTTTCATTCATAAACTTTGTTTCTGCCCCAAAATTAATGAAACTTAGATAAGAAAGAAGATAATGGATATTGTAGCTCACATAATTTCTGCTTTGTTTTTCTGAAGACTGAATGTACAGGCATAAATGTTAATTTTCTTAAAATTAGAAGGAAATCTCCATGTCATACAGATTTACTTATTATTTGTCATTTTTATAACCTTATCTTAGTGCCTGAATGTTTCCTGTGTCCAGGGTTTATCTCCTTGTATGACTATACTCCCAGACCATTCTCTCACCCTTCCTGTCTCTCTGTGTCTCTCATTCAAGGGTGTCTTGAAAAGCACGTGATGACTGACACAGCCAGTGCACTGGTATTGCCTGTGATTATTGGGGGATCTCAGGCCAATATTCCATTGAATTTCTTCTTTTGGTATTGGTCCTTCACTTGTGCCATAGCTTCGGCGAAAATCAGACCTCACTTTGGTTTCTCTGTGTTTTTATTCAATATAGTAGTGAGGAAAAGAGATGTATGGCAGATATGTCTAAGTACTCAGTGAGTTGTCTATTCATGGGTGTGCAAAGCTAAACACTAGTAGCTCCCCCTGGCTGGGAAAGGTAGTACTGGGCTACAAAAAGGATGGCAATATAATTTTCTCCATTAATTCTCCTACCTGGCCTGCATAGGTGGGTTTGCAATTAGCAGATGATCTCCTGTAGGGATGTGGTTGAGCACCAGAGACTCTGCTATTAGGTATTCTGCAAGGCTTTTTATTTTCCTAGGTTCTAAGAAGGGGAGAATATACCAGAGAATTCTCAGGGCTTGAGAATTCTCAAGCCTTTGGCTTGTTGGTTTGTTTGTTTGTTATTTTTATTTTTCTTTTTAAAAAGGAAAAGAAAAGGTTAATTTGAATTTTCTGATGTATTTTTGCAAAGGCTTTCAACAATAGGCAAGCTGGCCTCTTTCCCTTTTTTCCTTTTCCTTCCTTTCTTTAGCTCTCCTTTCTTTCCTTGACTATCAACTGGGTTTAAGGTAATGAGGTTATGTTCAAATCTCTGAGGAGTGGCTATGCAGCATGTGAATCATTAACACACAGAGCCTGCCTGTGTGACTGCGTTGTATGTGCTTCTGCTTGCAAACTTGGCTGCAGAAGAGACTTCCAGAGAAATAACACTGATTGGCAAAAAGGCAGGTCTGTAAAAGTCACTTGGCTGTAGATCAATCCTTTGCCAAAAGCTTGCATATCCTGTAATTCTGTTTATGTGAGCAGTCCCATGTGTTTCCATGGAATCACTCTTGGAAGTCAAATTATGTATATGAAGGCATCTCCCTGAACTGTGTTTAACTTTCCTTAATTGTCACAACCACGTTATGAAAATTACTCCAACGCAGTCATATACCTAAGCAAGGGGATATTTTCAGATGTCTAAGATGAAATAAGGTAGTTTTTCTTCCTTTCCCTTCTTTATCTTCTCCTAAACTATCTGAAAGAGATCATCTACATTTCTAGGCAGTGATAGTGAGAGGAACAGCCAGCTCTGATATTGTTAGAGCCAGTGGGGAACAGTAGCTGTGCCTGAAGTGGGCCAAAGGTCCCCAGAAGGAGACCTGTGCAGGTAAGATATTTCCTTTAGATCTCAGTGATTGGCTTTCTGGAATAAAGGCATCTATTATACTTCTGAACTGACATTTACTTTTAGAAAATAAGTCATGAAGGAGAGAAACCATTTTGATGTTTTCTTCACCACTGCTGCTGTCTTGCTTTCAATAAATTGCTCAAAGCCACCCCTGTGAGTGAGTGGTGACTGTCCCAGCAGCACTCAAGGAAGCTGGAGTGTCTTCTTGCATTTCCTAACTTTGTAATAGATGCATGAGCAGATACATTGTCCTCATCCTGGGATTCACTAGTTGTCTGCTAAAGATTCCAAATACTAATGCAGTGTGCATTTTATGCAATGAAGTGCTTCTAAATCTCCTGCTGATTTGAAAAATGAAGCAGCAGTAACAAGTCTGTTAGAGTACCTTAACTGTGAGTGGGGGTCCTGCACACTCAGGGCTCGGAAAAACCATATGGTCTCCCACTGGTCACCTACAAATTCTTCTGTGCCCTAGAGGGAAATGAGACATTTGCATTGGTGCCATCCATGCCAGGATTTTCAGGCTAAAATTAAGAATGAAGTAAGACAAATTTAGAGCTTTCATTAAGTGAAACAGAGGGGTGGGTATTTTCAGTAATACTTGCAAAGGACCTTGCAGGCTGTATGATTTGCTGCAGGGAAGGTTTTCTCTCATCCCTGGCAGGATTACCAGTGCACCCTCTGCTGCATCAGTTAGTGGAGCGAACAGATCTCAGAGGGCGGGTGTGGAGCTCCATGACATGTTAAGTGTCTCAAAAATAGGCTCAAATGTTTTATTCTCTTTCTGCTCCCATTTGATACTATTTATGTTAAGGCAAATCTGGATGTATAATATTACTGTAAATAATTTAAAAGCCACAGTCCCTTAAAGTGTTTTCTGTATTGAACTCACAGCCATTTGGAATTTTAATATGAGAATTGTTGAAACAGTTGCAGTGTCCTTATTTTTAGATGTGGTAGGAAGAGAGAACACCAAGCACAGTCCAGCTAGAGAGGGAAATAGAAATGCTGTCAGATTAAAATGATGCTGTCTGAGATCTTCTGCATTGTCAGAAATACCTTAAGTACCTCCCTGAAGTAACTGAGGAAAGGAGGACTAGGCAAAGGGAAGAAGTATCTTCATATCGTGAATTCGCATCCATGTTTTGTGGCTCATTAGAACTGTTTCCAGTTACCTGGTAGCAGTCCAGGGGCTGCTGTGTGAGGACTCCATCACCCCTGAGCCTCTGCAACACCTCTGATGTAGGGCAGCAGTGCCCTAGACCCAACCCTGCTCATTATTTCATTGCTGTTTGCACTGTGGTTTCACCTAGGAGCCTAGTCCATGTGTCATAGACTCACAGTACCAAATGGTGGTAAAGCTAAAATAGAGAGTTCTATTTCCAGACTTGTAGTTTTTGTATACACCAAGAGACAGCCAGGAGGAGGTGAAGAGGCACAAGTGGGCAATGCCAAGCTGGACTAGCTCTGTAATTTCTGCCACAGTTTGAGTGCACTGGGAAGCCCTCCCTCTTGGGTATCTACTCATGAAGGTGCTTCAGGGAGCTAGTTTACACTGAGAAGGCTGACCACGATTTCCAGCTCAGCTTGCTTACAACATAAGTGAAAGATATGGTCACCTTGCAGAAACAATAAGTGGGGCACTGATGAACTCCTATCCTCAGGCTTTGGTTCTCCAGACACCCCAAGGCTGTGGCCAAGAGATAGATGCTTTTTTCCTATCTACATTGTCCCCCTCACTCTGCCTTTTCTATCTAGTATGCTGTGTAGCCCTCCCTTGCTAAGCATAGTGTGCATAAATTAATTACGGTGGTCCAGGCACAAGATCTTGTTGCAGCATCGCAGATTTGTCTAGCAGTGTTTTTGCCTGTGTTAGGGGGCTGGTGCACAAGAATCCCACATGTTTTCCCCTTTTGGATCAGAGTGCAACTTAGAGCTGTGAGTCCCTCATGCCATGAACTGATCTTCAGTCCCAGGAGGTACTGAGCCCACTGCAGATTTTTAAAAGAACTTCCTGTGACAGAGTCCTTTTTTTTTTGTGCCAAATGTTTCCCTGCATTTTCTACCAAATTTGAACTTGTTTTCTCAAAGAAAATCTCTAGCCTCTTTAAATTCAGTTTGTGCTAGAAGAGAGGTGTGAAACATATTAAGCAGATGAAAGAAGCCAAACTAGTATAGGGAAAGACTGTTCAAGGGACTAAAGTTCTAACTTTAAATTATTTAAAACAGCGAATTTGAATTTACAATATTCCTTTAAATCATCCTCTGTATTCCATAATTGGAGGTAAGACATCCAGAGACATTCAGCCTGCTGGCCTGTGCTCAGCATCTCTCTTTCTTTCATTTTCTTGCTGGCTAAATATCTGACAGCTTTCTCTTCCTGTCTGATCATGCTGCATTTAAAGTTCCTTTTAGGTGGACTTTAAACACTTGAAATGTGGGTTCACAATATCCTCCTGTAAGCAAAGACCCTCTCTGTGTTTCTACAAGCATTATATAGTTAGGCCCTTCCAGACAGAGATACACAAACAATGGTATATGCTTTATTTTACTGTGTTGTGTAAGACTCCCCTGCTAGCAACCTGGCTTGATTCAATACTGAGTGGAGGACTGCTGCTGTGCTCCTCTTTTTTCACTTGAGAGGGGAATGTGGATACACACAGAGCTGTATTCTCAGCATCATCTTCCTTATCCCTGTAGTAAATTGCCCTGGTTCAGAAAAAGAGGCTACTTTTCCTTATCAAATATGAGTGTTAGGATCCAAGGCTCCACTTGCTGCCTTGGAGAGGCTTTCAGTCTGCTACTGAAAGTGCTAAATCCTACACTTCTCATAACTGGTTGGAGGAAACACCATCCCCCAACCGAGTGGGTTTTAAAACTGGTTTGATATAATTTTAAGTGCTTTAGCACTTCTCTTGTTTGTGATGGGCGGTCTCTAAGCCTGCATGTTGGACAAATTGTCAATAAAAGCCTCTGCTGCTTTTGAAAAGAAAACCTCATGCGGCTTCTTGTGCAGCCATTGCATTTGTAAATCACTCAGGGCACGTGACCTCTTAACCGTATCTTGTTTCCAACTTGCAAAATGATGTAAGTTGATTGGGCTTCATATGCTCACCACCACTCTCCCCCCTTCTCTCCTCTGTACAGTTTTCCTTCCTCCGAGTTGCTCTGACAGAGTAAGCCCAGCTTGCACCAGCCTTTTT
This sequence comes from Anabacerthia variegaticeps, assembly GCA_035583185.1. NCBI lineage: Eukaryota > Metazoa > Chordata > Aves > Passeriformes > Furnariidae > Anabacerthia > Anabacerthia variegaticeps. Next base: position 98,873,851 of record JAWWEW010000001.1, read on the forward strand.
CAGCTGAGGGGCAGCAGGCGCAGAGCAGCTTCATGCGCTCCTTGCTCCCACAAAGGGCAGGGTCGATGATATATTCCTGTCTCCGTCATGGAGAGAGACTTTGTCCGTGGGAAAAAGCAAACCCTTTGCATTCCCTGGGACATCAGCGAAGTCATGGATGAAGGAGAAGAGGAGCAGTTTTGCCCGTGAGTAGTAACACTTAATTTGGTAGCCACTTTCCATGTTTTCAAGAGGATTCACGGTGTTGAGAACTGTCCCTGCATAACGTGGGGACAGACTGAGGTCCGTGTGTCCCTCAGAGTGCCAGGGTGTGCACACAGCAGCTGGCCTCCAGCCCCTCAGAGGACAGAGGACAGCCATGGGGTGAGGGGCATCCCTTGTGTGTGTGCAGTGTCACAGGGGACTATGACGTTTTTGGGAACACTTGAAAGAGGAAGAAAATTCATAATAAATGCATTTCTAGAAGAGAAGACAACTCTAGACTAACTCATATGCTAATGCATTTAATTTTTTAAATGGCTGTAGGAAAGTCTGTTTCTTTCTTAAGAGCTCAAACATCCCATCCAGAATAAGAGAGCAGAGAGTACTTGTTTCTACCTAGATACTGTCCCTTTTGCTGTTGAAGATCTGAATATGCAGCTGCAAAAACTGCAGCAAAGAGGGTGGGTTTGGACGGGTGAGACAAGGGTTGGCATGAAAAAGAATATGTTGACAGGATTTTAGGCTAATGTAGTGACAACGTCAAATTTTACTTCAGTTTTAATCTTTGATAAGATGAACAATTCTGGCTGAATTTCAATACTAATTGAAGGTGTCTCTTTTGATCATTGTACACACGCCAGACTTCAGCACAGTCTTTAGAACTGCTTAACAATACACAAAGATATTCAGATGTCCTTCATAATCAATAATATGGGCATATAAACAATCAGATTTTTTAAATGGAAAGGACGTTTTTCTGATACAGACATTGTCAGGTGAAAACCTGTGTCTTGCAACACTTACTGACCTTTAGTTTCCTTCTGCCTAACCAAGCTTCCCTCATCCCTAGTGGGACCTGGGATATGGGACAAAGATGGGTTGGCTCCACTTGTTCTGTTCATTTGATCTTAGCAGATTAAAAAGGATTTTATGGGAAGGGAAATCTGTGTCTGGGGTGGGGTGGGGGAGAACTTTTCTGCATGCTTTTGAAAGGCTGTGTGTTGGTTGATGTGCTGCTGTACCGTCGGCATATCTTGGTCATTCAGCTGTGACTGTGTTAACTGCACAATATTAATTTCTGGTTTTTTTCACTGGAAATCAAGGGAATGGAGAGAATTGAATCCTTTTTTCTCATCCAAGATATTCCTTTGAGTCAAGATCACATACTCAGGCTTGGCAGATGCACTTGGACAGGTGACTACTTACTTGCTTGTAAGACCTCCTATGCTTTTCTGGTTTGGGGAACTTGGAGTGTATCTTTGTCACACAGGATTAACAGGGACCATCCCAAGAGTCATAAACTACACCAGCAGTTTGTTAGGGGCTTACTATAAGCAGGTACCCTAGACTTTGCAAAAGCATTGGTCACAACCTCTTTTCATATCACAGAGTCCTGCAGGGCAGAAAGATATATACAGATATCTATATCTTTCTATGTCTCCATATATATATATGAAAGAATATATCCCAAATTAAGTCTGGGATAAATTGCCCTCTGCCAAGGTTTGTGGGAACAGGAGGCTCAAGAGCTGCCCTGCAGCACCCACTAGAGCCAGGGTTAGGCTTCTCTGTGGGCATGGGTGAGAGCTGCCACGGCAGCCACCGTTCCCCTGGACTGAGGGTAATACTTTGCTGGTGGGCATTTCACACAAAGAAAAGAAGTTGCATTTGAGAAAAAAAAAATTGCAGGCTATTCTTTCATTCACTTTAGGACTCAATGGGGAAAGGAGTGAGATAGCCCAAACCACATCAACTTCTTGGAAGAATAATTACAATTCTCCTGCCATTAAAAAGAGCAAAATAAAAAACCAGTAAGGGACACCATATAAAGAAAGACAACAAATTAGGGAAGTGTGGATACAAATCTTTATAACAGTGAGCAGTGTCCATTTTTTACCATAATAGCATTTCTTTATTACTGCTATCAGTTTAGTCTCAGCTAAAATAAATCCTTGAAGTATCATTTACATTGCACATGTGGTATGCTTCCATTCTCTCTCCATAGCACAACATGCAGGGTCCATTCAAATGGCTACTAATGGTTGAAAATAGTTAGCCTTAAAGAGATGCATAATAAACCACTGGTACAAATGTCACTTTTGTAATCAGGTGGATATCCTACCAGAGGAGGTCAACTCCACTCTGTGGAATAGGTGTGGGAGGTGAAGGTACAGAGAATTCAGTAATTTTTGCAAACTCTTTCCATAGCTCTTTTCCTGAACATTTATATCACACACTGAAATGCCATCAAATAGAGTTGCTTTTGACTCCTGTTCTGCAGTGCCTACACCTTTCAGGATAAAGCATCTTAAGATGCTGAAATGACTTTAATCTTCCACTTCATTCAGTTTGATGTTTGTTTGTCTTTGAGCTAAAGATAAGTATTTTTATATTAATCTGTCTAATGCTCATTGAGGTCATTGTTGGTAGGATGAACTTTGGCAATGACGTGGCTTGTTCTTTCTCTTTTAGTTCTTGGGTAACTATTATTACTTTTATATGTGAATAGAAACGGCAGCTGGCTGATCTTCACATTAGGAGGTATATGATTTGTTAGCTGCCTGTGAAACCTTTGACTCGCTGAGATTCCTGCTCCACTTGCAGTGAAGCTTCTAGCAGATGTTTTTGATGGATTTCAGGGTGGTGGAGAAGTGGTTCAGTGAGCAGTGGAAGGAGTCTTATGCTTTCATTCCCTGAAGATTTATGTCTTGAGATTGAGTCACCATGTGGACACTGGTTCAGCTTGGGTGGCTGTCATTTCTCTACCTCACTTCCTCTTTTCATGAGTCAGGTTCAAACCAAACTCCCTTGATTCTTCTGCTACTCTGTCAAATCTCCTAGAAACTGGCCAGCAGCTTCACAAGCTACTTGGAATGACAGCTAGGCATATAGATAGCAATGCTTTGTAAGCATAGTAGAACATAGTAGGTATGGCCAGATATCTCTAAAACAGATTACTTTCAGTATTTTACATTGGAGGGGAGGAGTATGATGCGTACAGGCCAAGCCCTAAGAAGTTCCTTCAATTCCTATTAAATTCCACACAAACTCAGCATTACTCTTTACCTTTCAGTCTCTGGCCAGGTGTTTGGAACTGGCTATGACTTTCTCCAGAACTGAGGTAGGTACTCTAAAAGATATTATAAGTTAATCTAGGGGAGAAAAAACAACAATACCTCATGATTAAACACCTCAGAACTGTAGTGACCCCAGATGTATTTTAAAAGATGTGCAGACTTGCATTTGTCAATAAGAATCTTCTGGAGCTCATTTGACCATTTCCTATCTCACTTTGGGACAGATGTTATAAAATGCTTAAAGCAAAAAGAGCTTCACCTTCTGATATTCTGTCATAATATGTCAGACTGGTGATCACAGCTGCAGGATGAGCACCATTTTCTTTGAGGAGGTAGAATGTGCATTCCTGAACCCCTCCAGTAATGGTCCTTCACGTCTCAGCAGTAATTAGCTACTTCAGAGCTGGTATGAAGCAGTGTTTCCTGTGTAATTAGGTAAGACCCAGGAGTTTTGGGCAGGTGTCCAGCCAGGGCTGATGGGCAACAGAATGTCAGGAAAGAGGGTGGGAGAGAGAGGGACTTAGGGTGAGATGTGCCCTCCCATGGGTTTGTGAGGCTGTTTCTGTGGCGACTCAGGCAAGGGCTCATGTAGGTAAGGGAGAAATTTTGGCTCAGCTTTGCCTGGGACTGGAGGGAAGAAGGATGAGAGGCAGCAAGGAATGTTTTATGTTGTGATGTGCAGTATGTTGCTCTGCAACTTCTGCTTAGCTAAAGCTGAAGGTCACCTTGGACTCAGGCGTGATTTAGATTTGGGTCAATACAGGAATTGTCTCATCTTTCCGTAGAGCGTTGGTGGTTGCATTAACCAGCTGGGGTTTTGTCTGAGAGGCTGCATTTTGCTGCAAGCCCCAGCTTGTGCCGCAGAGATATCGAGCCTGGTTTGGAAGCTGCAGGAATGGCGGTTTCTAAGAAACTTGTGCCTTTCATGTTCTGGTACCACAGTTAGTGTGCTGATGCTCACCTCAGTCTCATGCAGTAATATCTTCCTTTTTAAAGAGGAAGAGAGTGCTTGTGAGTTTGTGTGAGGCAGGCAGAGTACAGTGGGCACAGGGCAGAAACAGGACTTTCCAGCCTTTTCTATAATCAAGTAGGTTGCTATGATGTTTAGTACTAAAATGAAATGGAGAAGGAGGAGCAACTTTAAGGCTGCAAAATGTTATTTTTTAAAATCAGTTTAATAGCATAGACAGGTCTACAAAAGCCCTGATATTCATGATTTTTTTATTTTTTACCAAGTTTGAAATTATTAGCTTTACAGAAAGTAAATGCCCAGTATGCTCCTGGTAGGTTCAGTCATAAATGTGTATCATCAAAAGATTATTTCATTCATTTGTCTGGAGAAAAATGTTCTAGTTAATTTTACCTGTCAGTTAGCCAACTGTTAATTAAGAATCCACTGAGAAGCTTTTGATTAACTGAAAATTTTCCTTTTATTAAGCAAATTAGATCCATTCAAGCAGCACACGAGACATTTGTAAAGCCACTATTAGAAATAACTTACTGATTATTTTACAATAAGAAATCAAACTGCCAGGAAGAGGAAACCGTTTTAGTTTCAGTGGGACTGGGCATAGTCAGAGATGTAACATCACATCACAATGTGCAGTGAAACAAAGCAGCTGTACTGCTCAGGATGTTTCTAATTATTTGTTTCCTCTATGAAAAAATCTGCTTCTTGTACGTTAGCACTCAGAAATGTTAAAATATGAGGTAAGAGTAAATAAGCTGAACTGCATTTAGTCACTGTGCCAGCACTCTCAATAAGAGTTGACCTTAACTCAATTAAGCAGAAATTATTTTCAAAGTGATATAAACTAAGTGGTGCAGTAGAGGCAGCAGGTTATTAGATTGCAAATTATTATGTATGAAGGATCTGCAGTAATTGTCAATGGTTCTTAATATGTAGTAAAACTGAAGTAATTCAAGCTAGAATGGTGCTGGGGCACAGACCACACACCGATGCTTATGTAGGAGCTGGCATGCAATAACATGTTACCTCAAAACTTGTAGTCCAAACAGTAGATCACTCTAATACTTTTTAAATTCTTTATTAAGGCATCTGCAAGAAAATTTAATTACATTTACCTGCACTACCTTAAAAATGGATTGGGATTCACTCTGCTGACTGCTGTGCATAAGCAGGCTGTGGTGTTTTAATGGGATCCTGGAAACAGCCAAGGAACTGCTGAAATCTCTTCTGCCATCTCTAGGGATGTGCTGAGATGCAAGGGATTTAGGTTCCTCTTGGGAAGGGAATTGCAGAGGTGACTGAGCAGGGCATGGTCTCTGGATGAAGAAATGACAGAGAAATGCCTCTACTGTTGAATTTTTGGGTGTGGGGGAGCTGGGGACTGCCAGCACTGGGGAAGCAGGCAGCTCAAAGCACCTGTCAGGGTGAAAACTCCCAACACCACCCAAATCAGGCTCCACATGTCTTTATTCTTCATCTCATTGCACAGGAAGGTACCACCATGTTCAGCTCCAGAACTAATCTGACACTGCAGCTTTAACTCATGTATTAATTTTTTTCTGAGTAACACAAAGAACACGGAAAACTTGTCTGAATCTCCCCTTGTCTCCTTGGTACACTTCCCATTTTCTCTGTCTCATTTGGCACTTCTGTGCTCGCTCATAATGAGCATTCACGAAGAACAATAAAGAGGAAATTTGGTGAAGAATAAAGGTAAATTTATGAAGACTAGTAAGTGGGGAGAAAGATGATGTGTACTGCATCTATAATTTTTCCAATACACTGCGACAGAAATAGTAGTTTAGGGTTTGCATTCAATTTATGCATCTGCATTTCTTCTCTCTTGCTTTGCAATCAAACTAACAGCCACTGCAGAGACCATCAGTGACAGTGATTACATTATGACCTTTTAAAGCTTACTTTCAGAGTAAAGATTTTTATCCCATATTACCAATAATTGCTGACTGAGTTTAATACAATCCTCCCAGTGCATTGAAACTGCAGGGTTTGTGATTTCCATGATTTAATAGATCAAGTGTCTTGGCTGTGGGGGAGACAAACTGTTGTAATAGGATCTTAGGTGATTTCAGATTTCCTACCAAGATGTATTTGCTGTATGACTCTGCTGCCCCAGTCTTGCAAATGACATTACCCTGCTGTAGAGTATAGCCATGTGTTTGTCATAGCTTTGTGATTGTGGGACTCCCATTTAGTTTTATCTACAACCTATCCACAGGTGCAGAGAGAAAAAGGTGGCATGTTAGTCCCATGCTTCAGCCCTCCATGGCATGCCCTTCCCTGGCAGCTGTATAATGCATGTGGCCCAGCAGATGTTTCATGTGACACCTGTAAAAGCCAAGACACAGTAGCCTGTGTCTTGTGTAAAAATGCTTTTGTGCATACCTTGGTCATTCATGTGCCTGACTTCAGTCACATGTAGCATGTTAATTTGGACTTGTGACATATGTGTATGCCAGATGATATCTCTTGGACACAAAATAAAAACACAATCAGGTCACCAGCTCTGTATAAACCAAGCAATTCCATCACAGTGTTTTGGAATGAGCAGTGTCTAGAGGGACTGAATTGAGATGTGGACTGTGTCTTATGTATTTCCTACTTTTTATTATAAGGGACACTAGCATTAAGACAGTCCTAATAAACAATTTACTTATAAACAGTACAAGATCCCATGACAATATCTGGACCATTTTCCCTGAGGAAATCCTACCAGCCTGAGAAACACTTCATAAGGCAGGCCTTGTATACAGTGCCTGGGACATTTTGTGGCTACTGAACAAAAGCAGTGGACACCTTGGCTCCTTCAGCAATGTATTTCCTGCAGGACTGAAGCTTACGTGTGCACACATACTCCTTCACCATTCCCCCTGCCCCAGTCAGTTCTCCTGGGACAATGCAAAACTGGGGTATGGTGGAGTGGCAATTCCTGGTGCATATGCCAAGGGCAAGCTGCCATTGCTTTTGCCATGTGCTGAAGTCAAACAGAATAAGAATACCCTCTACAGCCAGTGGCATCCAAAGCCACTTGGAAAAGGTCCTGTGGTCAGGCTAATACTGTGAGAAACCAGGATGAGCCAGTCTGTGTGAATTACTAAACAGACTCTCAGTGAAGAATAAGAATGATCCCAATGATTTTTAAATTTAGGTCAAATTTGGAAAACTTGATTTTGTCTATTTAGTTTTTGCATTCCTTGAATGCAGGTGAAGATGGGAATGACTGATCAGCAAAGAAAGTGCAGGGTGGCTTTGAGTGCTCAGCACAACAAAAGCTTCTCTGAACCCTCATCCTGCTGTTTGTCTTTCGGATAAAGATCTCCATGCTTACCTTATGGCTGATGGCAACTTGTTGGCCCTGAGAAGCAACTAACATACCAAAACTGTGCCAGAACTACCACTTCTAGGAGCCTTGTAGTTATGTGCTTTTTCACCTACTTGCTTCTTGGTACTGGTTGATGAATAGCTGATGCTTTGCCAAACATGTCAGTGGTTTACGAAGTGAGAACATATTCACTGGGTTCTGGATGAGACTTTTGAGCTGAATCATGGGTTCACTAATAGTAATAACTTCTGTTCACTGTGATTCTTGCTCTTGGCATGAAGGCAATGGCTTTGTATCAACAACCTGAAAAAGAAAGCCATTCCTTACAGGTTTGCTAAACTAACCAGTTTCCCCAAATGATATTAATAACTCTACAGTATAATTTACTCATTAACAGAGAATCAAATGCTTTTCCACACCTCCTTTTGATAGAATCCAATATAAACAAGATAAGAAATCTCATGTCTTATATTTTCTAATGCAAGAAACTTTATCTTTTTCTGAAACACTGAAATTGAAATCTATTAGATATAACAACTTTAATGCTTTTATTAAACAGTTCTGGCATCCATGCTTTCCATGTATTGTCTAAAAGAGCATTAACTACATGCACGGGAATTATGAAACTAGTCAGCTAACATCGAAGCAAACATTTTAGCAGCACGCCCCCACAGTTTTCAGCGGCTGAACTTTTGTTTCAGCTGTGATGTTATACAATCCTCTTTCCATGGCAAACTTACAGATACACACTTGTCAAAATCCATGGTTTATTTAGCAAAACTGTCGAGGCACATATGTGCCATATGCATTCTCCCATTCTTTACAGATATGCTTTATAAAACAGCAATTTCCTGCAGCAATTAAGTGTGTTGCTCGGACTTCAGTAGATGTGTGTGGCATTGAAAAGGAATCTGGCTTGGATTCCTATCCCTAAAAAGAGCACTAGTCAAAAAAACCCCATGTGTTTTTCTGCTGTTCCATCTCCTGCCTATTAGTCTTTTAAACGTCCTGTTTTACTTGATTTTTTCCCTCCCACACTGGTATTTAACCGATTCAGAAGGCACTCTTTACTTGAACAAAACTGATCCTTGTACTTGAATGCACCTTAACATCAAATACTTTGAGCACTGTCTATGCATGAATCTCAAAGATCTGTGACTGTTATCTGTCCTGACACTTCCTTCATACAGCCCAGGATAAGCGCATGGGCAGTTGGAGGACAAAGAGAAGAAGGTGTGTGCTTCTTCCAGCACAAAGGTGTGTCAGGCAGGCAGGTGGGATTTTGTGAACCCTCACTCTACCCTGAAAGCAGAGGTGTCACCTCCATGCTAGGTCTGGAGCAATAGAAAATAGTAACAGGCAATGAAAATTGCATGCTCAGGCCTTGACTTCCGGTTGAGTAGAATCTGGGAATCTGGTCAAACTGGAAAACTTCATGGGTCACACAGTTTTTTTGTTGTGTTTTTTTTTTGTTTGTTTTGTTTGTTTGTTTGGGGTTTTTTTGTTAGTTTGAAAATATTTTCAATAATTCCCCCTTCTACCTTTATGTCCTTCCTGTTTCCTTTTCCTTATTCCCAACCATCACCACTAGCTCCTTGCTCTGTGGTCTGTTCCCAGTCTCTGCACCAGCTAGGATGCATCCCACCCCATCCCCAATTCCCCAGTCCCAGTTCACTCACACCTTTGCTCCCAGTTTGCTGTCATACTGTTGTTCCCCTCATCACTGTGGTGCCATCCTTGTGCCTTGCTTTATCCCATTCTACTGTCCCAGCTCCTGACCTAGTATCAGCCTCCCCTCCCCTTGGTACCTCTACTACTCTTTCTCCCGGGATCATCATACTCTTCACAATTAGTTGTATTTGCAACTGTCCCTGGGCTCCAGGCTCAAATGTGTCTTGCCTTCTTTGCACACAGTGTCCCATGACAAGATGGTAGTGACCAAAATATGGCAAATATAGGCAAAGTTCCATACAGGACCTATATCTGTGACATTGGGCAACGCTATGCCAAGGAGCTCCTTGAAGGTGTCCTTCGCACATGTACTGGAGTTTAGCTGCCTAGAAAGGCAGCAGTGAGCCAGTGCAGATGGAATCCAGACTCTAATAAGACAAAGCACATCCTTTTAAAGGGTGATGTAAGACTGCTTGTTTAGAGCTTTATTATCAGACCTGTCTGAAATAAGCAAACCCAAGCAACAAACTAGCAAAAAGCAAGGCACAGAACTGACAAGCTCCAGCTCTAATTTTCCTAGCTCTGATCACTAAACTGACATAATCTCAGCTGATTGTGGAAAATATCACTGAGAATGAGTGGTGAGCCCTTTCTGCCTTTGCTGATTACTCCTCAACCCCCAACATTAATGCAGTGAATGCCATCAAGCCACGACTTAACTCTGAGACAACTCAAAGCACAGCCACAACAGAGCCAAAATGAACTTCAGTGCTTGAGGAAGAGAAGAAAAATCCCTTCCCTGTCCTTGTCCACAGTGTGAGGAGGCAGCTTTGCACAGTGGCAGAGCCGTTTGTGTTGTGAGAGGAAGGAAATAGAGGAGTAACTTGAGGAGGGGGTTGCGCTTTTGTGCTTTGCTCTGCAGGAGGCTTGAGGTGGGCAAATGGGAGCCTACAAGGGGATGCATATGTCACTTTAATTTTTTCCTCACTAAACAGCTGTCCCTAGTACAGCCTTCCCCTTCCCCACTCTAGCTCATTCAGTTGCCTCTCACTAGTGCTAAACAGCCTTTCTTCTTAAGAAGTGCTTCTCTGTACAGCAAGCAGCACTCAGTCCTTCAGCTTCCCGGTTTTGCCATGTGAGTGACACATGGGATAGTGGAGGGGAAGGAAAGGGGCTGGCAAAGAAACCCTGGCCAACTGGACTTGACTAATTTTTTTTTTTTTTTTTTTTTTTTAAATAAAAAGTTAGTATTAACTAGTTATGGTGACAGTGTGCAGAAGGATGTGGTAGGAGAGAAGCCCCAGAGGGAGCATTTGAAGCCCTAGTAGATCAGTCCTTAGCATTCAATATAAACACCTGACTACATGTTGTAGCCATGTATTACTTTTACTACCACTGACTGCCAGCTCAGAGTATTGAGGTTAGACTCCTGAACTAGGAAGTGAGAGAGCAGATGCTTAGTTTGCTGGACTGATATAGAAGAAAATTAAGAGACCTACCTGCATTAGACAGATTGCAGCTTTTTGCTACACCTCAGATAATGATCAAGGTATGATATAATTTAAAGTAGCTTGTTTTAGGGTCAGCAGTTCTGTCTTTGATCCTTCCATATGCCATTAATAGTAATATACATAGCAACCTTCAAGCAACCTTAGTTTTGCATCCTTTTCAAGGCTTAAATATTTTTTCTTACTTTGTTTTGCTTTGTTTTTGGAGAGGGGGGGAGAAGGAAATGAACCAAATGTTAGTGAGATCATGTGGAAGAGAAAGAAGTTTGCAGTTTTGAGGTTGCCTGTGGCAGAAAGGCTCCCTGAAAGGGCAAGCTGTTACAGCATTTCATTAATTTGCCTGTTTTATGAGATTGTTAAATAACCAAATCCTTCAGCTGAAATTGCTCTGTCCCCACTCTTGTCTGTACCACTGTACAAATAAATGGACCCACTGTGGTAGTAGGTAGTTGAAGTTTCTTATTTGACACAGATGGAACTTAATGCACTCACTAGTAACAAATACTGAAAGATAAGCAGAAGCTAATCTGGATAGAAACCAAGTGAAGTTCTCTAGTTTGTCCCAGAATAAATCAAATGGTCTTCTGTGATAGCTGTCAAAGGTTCAGAATTAGACACATCCTTCCAGTGAATTGAACACAATGGTTGCATTTATTTCCCCTTGTTTTAGAAGGAATGGTAGCAGCATCGAGGACACACAGTCAGTAACAGTAGTCCCATTATCCCATCACGGCTCTTAGGGGAACAAGCATATTCATTTATTATTCCATTTCTACCTGCACCAGCACCCTCATACTTCATCTTTCTCCCTTCTTTCTGGAAGCACTATGTGTCACATATGGAAGCATACAGCTCACACAAGGTTTTGTCTCTCTGGGTAGCTTTTCTGCACTGCCTGCCTACTTTTAGATATCCAGAAACTTAAAGCTACATTAAAGCATAACAAGGCTTAGGCAATTTGCTTGAATTATTCATACAAAACACTGTCTAATTACTTTTTGAATTGATTTAATTTATTCCTCCCTTTGCTAAATGTAGAAAAAAATACATGTATTCTACAACCACTGTTATTAAGTAGTTCAGGCTATTCCCTCTGATTGTGGTTGCCTGAACATCAGTCTTTGTTTTTGAGGGAATTAGTAATAGGTTACACGCAATTGGCCTGAGTCTTCATTGCTCTGCCCTACACAGAGGACAAAGCTACATAATGGCCTTATTCCCTGTTGTTTTAAGTGCATATGTGAATCCAGTCCCTGGAAGCATGTTCCAAATTTGTGAGCAATCTGTTCATCTATTCTTTCAAATACAGTACTTTTCTTCCAATGCCAAAATTTGAAATAACAGAATTGTTTTCTCTGCCTCTTTTCTTAGTCTTTTGTGCATGTAGCCACCTATGAAATTATTCATTAATAAAAACCACTTTCCAGATAATGTATTGCTCTTCCTTACCTAAAAATGAATTAGAATGTCCTTCATTCCTGTGACATGGAGAGTGACTTGAAATACCTGCATAAGTTTTAGGCTGAAATATGTACATGAATAATTTTTAATAGTCTTTTTTATGTCCAAGTCGTTGTGAGTGACCAGCTTCCTTTACTGCAGTGACTGGCAAATTTACAAGAGCCCTTATACCTTACAGGTCAGCAATACACAGCAATCACTTCATTAGCCCATTTACCTACCTGAGACCAGGACAGAGAACTGTGACAGAGAAACAGTAATGGAGGAAATCTGAGAGATGAAGCCAGATTTGTTGCATGACTAAATACATACTAAGTAATAACTGAATACATACTGACATGAAAGCAGTTAACCCGAATGACAAATATTTACCTTATTCCTTTTCTTCCTTTTTTTTTCTTTTTTTTTTTTCCCAAAGTAGCCATTTATTTGTGTTACACAAGTTTGCAGGTAAAGTAATTAAAAAAAAAAGAAGGATGGAATCATTGAAAATATATGTTGGCATTTATGAAACTGTATAAGTAAAAGTACCAGGATGCTGACTCAAATATAAATAGCTGAGTTAATACTTACTCACAGTTACCATGGGTATCTTTTGATATATTTAACTAGTATATATCTAGCATGTTACATCACTTTTAAAATAAAAGGTTAAAGTAACTATTGCTATATAAGCAGTAGGTAACATCGGTGAGTCTTCACCAGTAATGCTGAATGTGTAAACATATGTGGTGATCAGTTTAATATCGCCATACCCGTGTATACCTGCGAACAACTGGCTCAAGATTTGTAGGTGTTCATTACAGGAATTCAGCAGAAATGTTTGTTTGATGCTCTTTTGTTTTCATAAACTGACTCTCTTTTGAAAAGCATTTTAGGTGGCTTTTTTCCTCTGGAGCTTGAACAATTATTTCCCATAAAATGTTTCAGGAAAGTGTTTAAAATGGGTTTCCTTTAGCTGCTATGGATACAAAAAGTGCTTAAGTGCCTCTTAGGAATTTTTTGTGTTCTTCAAGGCAAGAGAGTAAGAGAAAGGAGTTAAAAAACAGAAGTGCCATAAGCAGAAATAGATTTTACAGTTCTTCTACTGGAACGCAGTATCATCCCAGTGGAAGTCATTAGGTATTTTTTCTCCATATATAATGAAGGACTGCAGTGACTCATTCCTGACTTGTAAATGAATTTTTAAAACCTTTCAGAGCTGTGGTCAGGGACATCATAAAAAGGAATGGCTCAGGATATTATTCCAATCTGTAATTTCTTATCAAGGAGATTATACAGGTCAACTGCTGAGTAAACCCTGTTTATGGTCACTGAACTTTAGGTCAAGTGTATTCCTAGGAAATTAATTTTTTACTGGAAATTTAAGTGCTGATGAACAAAAATCAAAAGAAATTTTGACCATTTATTCCTGTATTAAGCTGAACATGTCCTTTTGGTTTTGCTGTTTTAAAATATTAGTGACCAGAAAATCATCAGAGACAAATCAACAAAATAATTTCCACAGATTTCTTGTCAAAATGCCTTCTGTCTTTCTTTTTCTCTCATCTCTGTGGGATGCAAAATGACACCATGTCATTCTTTCTCACATAATTATTTTACTGTATTATTGCCTTGATAGAAGTGGGAAATCTTGTTCAGAGGCTATTGTCAAATATTATCCTTTCCAGCCTGTTCTCACTTAGTCTTTACTTTTCAGAGTAACTGTTTCTTCTAATGTGATTTTATCAATTTTCCACTAATGGCTTGGTAACCTGGAGAACAGTGGGCAGAAGACTGCACCTCAGTGGAAGCACAGCATCCCTTCCCCTACATCCTGACATAATTTTCTTTGTGTGTAGCTCGCAGGGGTGTATTTCACTAGTGGCCTGAAAGGTAGGTATCACTTCTGAGAGTCAGGTGTCTGGTCAGGCTGAAAATAGTACAGAGGGATCACAGGACAGTATTTTTATTGCTTTCTGTGTCTCTTGGAAAGTTCCTTCAATACTGTGTGCCTCAGTTTTTGCATCTGTAGCAAGCACATGGTTACTTATCTCACAGGACTGCCAAAACTTAGTTCATCAATATCTTTAAAACGCTCTGAGTTCCCCAGATTGAAAATGCACATATTTTAGAAGATTAAATTTAATACTTATAGAATCCTTTAGAATCTTTAAAACCTCTATTCCATCCATCCGGAACATCTACTCCAACCTGCACAAACCAGCCCTTAAAACGTCCCTCAGTCTTTTCATGAAAACCATGGTGAGTCCAAGCACCTTCATTCAATACTGTGTTCAGAAAATATTCAGAGTGAAATGCTATCCCTGACAGAATGAGTGGCTAGGGTTTTGTTTTCAATTTAGATTTAGAGTCTCCAGACAATAAAATGCTGGATATGTCCTTTGGGATCATATTCCAATGGCTTAGTGCCTTCATGGCTAAAAATCTTCAGTTTGGAGATGGCGTTTCCCAAAGGAGTCTGCCCATCCTTAGACTTGTTTTTGAACCATCTCTTCTGTCTGGTAATTAAATATTAAATATATTCAGAAATGTATTTAATAATATCTTGTGCCTGTTGGCCTTTTCAAAAACAATAAAGTGAGTATTTTCTAATCATCTGAAAGCATATTGCCTTTCCAAACATCTCAATTTATACACAGGAAGGAGCTCAAGTGATGGGAAAAACCCCCACCATTCTCATTCGGAGAACTATTAAAGTGTTTTTCAAAGGCTGATACTGAGAAAGTAGAGGCAATGGAAAAATGAAAAAGGAGTTTATTAGGGGATATATATCCCTTCTGTACAATATAATTCTTGAGCAGAAGAAAGCACATAGCAATTGTTTCACTCTTATTAAAAGAAAAAAGAAAATGAAGTCTGGATGCATGCTTTCACATCCAATAAGATAACACTGGTATTAAGTCAGCAAGCACTACAGGAATTTATAATTCCATACAGCTGGATTGCAATTTCAGGTACAGGAGTGTGGAGACAAGGGAAGGAAAGAAAAATTACAACACTTCAGGCAGTATCACTTTGATCTCCTCAAATGATCCTGGATTGTAGTGACAATAGGTGATTGGTGTTACAGGGATTTAGTTAAATGCTTGGGTTATTATGCTGCGAGAATTCCAGTCAGCCATAGCTGCATTGTTGCTGTGAGCTGAGCCTCAGTGAATTTCTTTCCCCATTATCAGGCTGAGCTAGACCAACCTATATCTCCATGCACTAGAAGTGTGGCACTAAAATCTGCTTTAAATCATAGAAATTTTACCCAAACTAGCCTGAGGACTAGATCAGATCTTTAGATGTTGTTTCCTTTTATTGCTCTGTTGCATCTGTGCTGTATGATCCACATCTTCCCATCTGTTCAGAGTTGGATGGAGGAGTCGACTTCTGCTCCTTAGAGAAATGGAAAGGGAATGAAAATCTGTAGTGTTTACCTTGTTAAGGATGGAGACTGCCTAGACTAAATTCCTTGTTAATCATGCAGCCTACAAAAGGGACACTAAGAAATGAGGCTAACAGCTAGAGAAAAAAGGTCAAGAAGTCTTGCAGCACACCTCCTGTCCAGAAGAACCAAATACAGGATAGACAGTTCATCCTCATGAGAAGGAAGCTTGTGGCAATGCAGAAAGGAGGTCACTCATGCTGCCAAGAAGTAGTCTCAACAGGAGAGCTCATCCACTCTCTCTTCTTTGCCTGCATCCCTGAGGTGTTCTCAGGCCAAACTCTCAAAATTGTACAACTGTTCAAGTTGGTGTGGCTTCGTGTTTAACAATTTCCATGTAATGGAAGTCAGGAAATGTTAAATGTCTGGTTACAGTGGTGTACTCGTGTCTCTTAAGCAATGAAAGCGTTGACAATTTAGTTCAGCAAACACTAAAACATGCTGCATCTAGATGTATTTTACTGCTATATTTTAAATCATTCAAGAGCAAATGCAGTTTTCCTGTCTAAATGCATGTCTCAGCCCTTTGGATCCAGTAATAGGTCTCAAGAAAGTTTTGCTGATGCTGTGATTTCAAAGGTGAGTGTGATTCTACATCCTGCCCCAATTATCAGCCAGTTTCTTTAATAATTCAAAATCCTTGCTAAAATCCTGACCTTAGAGATTAATAAAATAATCCTTTATAGCCTTTCCAAGTCAGGCCGATTAAACACAGATTTGGCACAGACAACCTGAGAAACTTCAGTAATGTTATTCATTTAGCTAACAGAGTTACCTCCCCTGCTGACGCACTCCCAATTAATGCCAAGAAAGGCATCTGATCTGGTGGAAGGGGACCGCTTGTTCCGTGCTCCCTATTACCTTGGATTTTTTCCCAATTTAACGATAACGTCACTGTGTTTTTCTTGAGAATTATAATTATTTTATGGAAGTGGGTAGCATTCTGTCCAGCTCACAAGCTTTCCTGAGACAACAGCAGCTCCCAAGCCTGGATGAAAGCAGGTGTTTTGGAGGGAGGCATTTGTTAGCTCCACTAAAAGCACCTGAAGAAAGGCTTGTTCTGTATGGCAGTGGGTGATTAATTTATACCCTGCAGCAGGAGCTGAAGTATTTTATAATTACAACTGATGGTCTTACTTGTATCAGTCCGCCAGCTTTTCCAGACCTAGGCTCTGCTGCAACCAAGCAGCGCCAGCTTAGTTTAACTCTGCCTGCCTGCCTACTGCTCCGCTTAAACTGATGAAACTGCACATAGGATGATGGATTTAAAATTAGTTTTTTGTTACGCTAGTGTTTATGAATGCCAGCTGAGTCACTGCAAGCTGAATTTAAACCAGTTTACTAGAGTTCATACCTAAAATTAGCAGGGTTTAGCTGAAACAGTTTAAAACTTAGCTGTGGGGGCGGTGCTGGCTGAGAAAGTCGTGCTGCGAGGCTGCCAGGGAGGAGGGCTGTGCTGGGGGAGAGGACATACCTCTGGCCACAGCCCGGCTGCCCATTGCCTCTGACTTGTCTCCAAGGGTAGGAATGGCTGTGCCTGCCCCTTGGTAGGGACCACAGGAGGAAGAGAGCAGGAGGTCTGATCCCAGGAGGAGTAGAAGGAGTAGAATCTGAGAAACATTTAGGTTGGAGAAGATCACTAAGGTCATTGAGTCCACCCATTAAGCCAGCACTGCCAAGTTCACCAATAAACCATGTCCCAAAGTGCCACATCTGCAAGTCTTTTAGATACCTTCAGGGATGGTGACTCTTGCTGGAGTTCCACCAGTCAGCACCAGCTGGGAACTTTACCCAACACTGAGCTCAGATGTTATCCCTCTTGCCCAAAGACCAACATAGGATCAGGAGATAGAAGCTGGATCTCTTGGGCTGTTTCAGGCAGTTTTCCAAACAAAACTTAGTGATGCTGCTTTCAGGGTCCAGGCCACATTGGAGAAGGGAGACATTATCTAACCATGTAAAATTTTCCCATTTCTAGAATATAAGATCATATAAAGTGATGCCATGCAGAATGAGAGCTGGTTGTTTAACGTATGTTCTTTCAATGCTGGACTGGAGGCTTTGCATAAGATCTCATAAGGAGAGGTTGAGGGGCACCTCCCAAGCCCCAGGCAGAGAGGAGAGCCCAGGTGGAGGCTGTGTGGCACACAGGGGATCCCATGGCAGGGAAGGCTGGAGGTTTCTGACTCCTGTCAATGGCAGGGGGCTGTCCCTCCATCCACAGGCCTGCAAAAAATGTGTGTGCTCCATGGAAGGTGGGGGCAGAAAGCTGGTGCCTGGGGAGGCATCCCAAATTCACAGCAGCACCAGGAGGAACCAGTGAGGGAGACTCGCTTTCTGTAGGGACACGGGACCTTGTCTCCCAGATTGGCTTGCTGATGGGGACTTGGGCAGGCTCTTGGTCCACTGCTCCACACAGGCACCTCTGCTGTAGCCAGAAGAGGTCCTGGTGCTTTTCTCCTTGGTCCTGCCACTGAGGGGAATTGGCTTTAGCTGCCTGCATAGCTGTTGTCAGCAAAAGGTTTGGCTTTTACAACGACAGGCCCCTCTTCAAGAATTGAGGAAGGCTTTGAGGGCACCTGACAGATACCTCCCTGTACCTATAAGGAGATGGAGTCAGGCTCCTCACAGCAGTGCAGGATGGGAGGGCAAGAGGCAACAAGCTGAAATACAAGCTGAAATTAGGATTTCAGGCTGGGTATAAGCAGAAACTCTCTTTCCATGAGGTAGGCAGTGGAGCTGTGTCAGCTCCATCCTCAGAGGGTTTCAAGCCCCAACTGGTCCAAGCCATAAGCATCCTGATCTGCTCCAGTGCTGACCCTGTTTTAGGCCAGGAGGTACACTGGAGGTCTCCTGAGATACCTCCCAACCTGAATTACATCATCATCCTATGATAATTAATACATATTTTTAAACAAAGACAACTTTGCATATACAGCAGATTCTACTCAGCCCTTAATCTCAGTAAGGTCTTATGGCAGCCAAATTATATAGATTAATCAGCTAACCATCATTTCAATCAGCTTTGTTTTCACCCTGACTTTTACGTAAGAAAATAAGACAGTTTCATTTTTGCAATCCCATGCACTTGAGGTAAACTTTTCAACGTTCCTGCTTAAATAAGTAACCTCTTTCTGAGGGGGCTGAGCTCTCATCAGCTGTCTCTTGAAGGGAAATTTTTGCCAACTCAGCATTTTGGGAAACTTGATCCCATTTACCCACCTACGTAAGACTTTTGGACCCTAATTTTTGGCACATCTTCTCTAGTGTCTCTGCCACAGTAGCTTCTATGCAAATTCTTTCCTAGCAGAAAAGGTGCATTATTATCACAGAATCATAGAATATCCTGAGTTGGAAGGGACCCACAAGGATTGAGTCCAAATCCTGGCCCTGGACAGGACAACCCCAAGAAATGCATCATGTACCTGAGAGCATTGTCCAGTGCTCCAACTGAACTCCATCAGGCTTGGTGCTGTAACCATGTTGCTGGGGAGCCTGTTCAAGTGCCCAACCATTACATCTGTGTTATCATCCTCCTAAGATCAAAGACAGCACCTGGCCCATTGAAAGTCTCATGGTAAGTGAAAACAGATACTTTCAAGCACAGCCACTCATCTGTTAGCCTTAGACTTCACTAGCAGAGGAGCCAAAATGCACCATCCTTATCCAATCAGTTATAAATTCTGCTATCATATAAGGGAATATATATTATATATGAGCCTTACTATGTTAATCTAAACTATTAAATTTTGTGTATATTCTATTTTTAGTCATATGCTATCTGTAAAAGAAAAGATATCTTTCTTTTTCAACTTTTATTTATACGTCTGTTTTCTTCTCTTTTTACAGTAAATTAGTCACTAATTTAATCATCTTTAAGATCCATATGCTCGCCCACACCATCCTTCATATGAGTACAATGAGATAAAGATTCTTATTTGCTACACTACAGTATAATTAAACATTCTGAATTTCAATTATTTCAATTTCTTACCATGAGAGATCACATGGTTATCTGAAGTGCAGGGAGATAATATTTTAATTTTAAATGTTTCTGAATTTTCTACACTCATCTTTTAATTTATCTTCAAGTCTTTGATAAGAGAGTTTGCTTGCATCAAACCAGTAATACACTTTAATGAAACAGTTTCTTTTGTTTTCTTTTTTTTTATTTTTTTTAATTTTTTTTTATTTTTTTTTTATTTTTCTTTTCTTTTCCTCCTATGGCCATATTGGCAAGTTTCACAGCTGAGCAGTACGACAAATACCATATGTTCACCTTCAGGCCACTATGTTATTTGCTGGTAAATGCAATTCTTGCTGCTGTATTTGCTCTGTGAAATTAAGAGTGACTATGACACTTTCCTTCTATTACCTTATGTCATCTTATGTATCTAGGCAAATTTCTAGAGTCACTGCTCCATGAAATGGAGGGAAATGCTTGTAGATTCACATTTCAGATTGGTAAAACACAAGTAACATTTGAATTCTCAACAGAAATGAGAAACATTCCAATTGGAAAGTTGCCTGCAAAGAATTCAATACCTTTCTGCCTTTATTCATTTATTTCAGCTTATATTCCTTATGAATCTAATGAAATGCTAGGCTAGAGCTCCATTTCAGTATGAAATGACTCAAGGGAATAGAGTAAATGTCCAACTTCATGAACAATATATGACAAAGCTGTAGAGCAAGTCCTTTGATTAGTTTATCTAGTGGCTTGTAACTTCACTTTCAAATAACAAGGGGTTTTCAGGCTGAGGTAGCAGAAGAGTTTGCTATGAATATTCATGCAAACATACCCATCCTAAGTCTTTCACAGTTTAATGGAGCTATTCCTCTGCCTTTCTTTGATTAGTTAACTTTATTAATGAGTTTTTGCTCATTTTTGTTTAAAATTTCCAAGATAGAGGGCATAGAAGAACAACTGACCAAATTGTCACCCCTTGAAGACCAAAATAGCTGTGAATAGGAGCTAAGAGTTCAATAGAAAGAGGTGTGAGCCTTATATTTCCTACTCTTTTTTTTGAGCCCTGCTTCCCTCAGAACCACAGAAGAAGGGCTGACTAAGTAAGAGATTTCAGGATTCTTGCTACTTTTGATCTTTTAACAAGAGGTGCAGTCCACCCAGAATGAAATTCTAAGCTAGTCCTGGACCAGAGGGTTTCCTTCTATGCTCCACTGCCTCTAGAGAAGCTTCTGCTGGTCGTTCTCCATCCAGAACATTAGCTTCCTCACCTCCTCCAGTTGGGGAAATCCTCCTTAATGCTTTGAGATGACTCTTCCTCATAGTTGGATGTAATCTATATGCTTGAACAGTAATAAATAGTTCAGTCTGCACTCATAAGGAGGATTTACAAGGTGTTCTTCCAACCAGTCAGAGTTTCCTTAAGGAGGTGTGTCTGCTTTTTCTACAATGTGTGAGGAAAATTAGCACCATAGAATAGAACCTGTAAAGCAAAAGCAAGAGCTGTCTAGGTAGCAATAGAGACATACAGAGCTTTAGATCTGCTTCCCTGCAGGCAGCATTATTTTGGGCTGACTAGAGATGCCTTCACACCTGTGAGTCCCCTCCTGGATTAAGCTTCCATAGAAGCCAGGACAACTTGTACTCAAAAGAACAAGCAGGTGTTGTCTCCTTTTGTGGAACTGTCCAAAAATCGATCACTCAAGAGCAGTGGTGGCACCAATTCTTCCTTGTGGCTTTGTTTGCTTCTTCAGGTATTCCAGGTTCCAGTGAGATGCAGGACACTTGCAGATAGAGAGGTTTCAGCTGAAGTGGGAGTTTTGATGAAATTTAGGCTCCTAAATTCATAGCTGTTGTCCTGAAAACCTCTGACTTATCTGTTACATATTATTAGTAGAAAATTTGATCAGAGTTTATGTTTTGGGTCAGTATCCAGAAATACATATAGTATAGAAATTGAGAAAATTAATAAGAATTTGCCTACAGTGTTCTTCAATGAGGATAATTAAAATGTGGTAATTTTATTGTGTGGTATTGTCAAAATCCAAAGACACTTCCATTGGTGTAACTTGGATCAAGGGCACAGATCAGGGATTTGAACATTCTCCCTTCCCTCTCTCTTAGACATGCCTATATCTTTTTAAAGTTGTAAAGGAGGTAGATGAAGACTTCAAATGAAATTATTTTCTTGTGTGCATTTTGACTACAGAAAACATTGGTAATAGCTGTTTTCCAGGTAATAAAGCTGAAACCTTGTGAGACCAAGGTGTCAAAAGAAGAGTTGTTAGAACAAGCTACTATAATTAAGCAGTAGCATATTTAAAAGAAAACTTGGCTGCTGTTCCACCAAGTATTCTGTGGAAACACAAGAGCAAAACGGTCATGTTGTTAACAAAATACACAACATTATTTTAGCAGCAGAGTTTAGGGTAGCAAATTTCAATCCTATCTCTAACAGAGGCTCCATGGTAACTGTGGAAATCATAAAGAAGTTTGTCTACTGTCACGACTGAGTAACAGGATGAAACAATAATTAAAGGAAGTTATTAGAAGGCAATAAGAACATGAAGAGGTGTAATACTCACAAGTCAACACTGATGCTGTATAAGAAAGCTATTATACATGCTAGCATAGCAATGTCTAAAGCAAAATAGCCTGAAACAATTAATTTGGACTTTTAGAAATTGCTTTTGCCAAAATTCCTGAAATGGGGGCTGTTAAGGAAATTAAGTAATCATGAGGTAAAGGAATTATGATTGGGAAATAATGAGCCATAGAATAGCAAGAACTATAAATAAATACACAGGTACCATGCTGGCTAAAGGCCAGCCAAGTGATGACTGCAGAGCAGCACTATGAATGCTGTCAAATACATTTCAAATGATGGAAGAGCTCACCTGAAGCACAATAGAATGTGAAAAACACCTAACAAAGGGACCTAACAAAACTAGGTAAACTGGCAGTGGGATGATAGATGGAATATGTCAACAAAACAGTATCATGGATAATATTCCTAGTTTAAATTTTTTGGTTTTTTAAACCCCAACACTTAGGGATGGAAATGGCCTTGAAAAAAATTCACCAATGTGCTCTTTATCTACAGTGATAGTCAAAACGTGACTGGATGTCTACATGAGAAGTAGTAATAAAATTAATACTACATTTTATGTGTAATGTACTTTATTACACATCTATAAGGTTTTTTAAGGCATAAGGTGTGGGCATGTGGGTAGCAGTGCATAAGTACATCTGTGCACATATATGCACTGGCATAAAATATTCCCTATCTACAGAGCTGAGTTTTAGAAGCAATAATATTTAATACAATAGTCCTATTGGTCAGATGTTCTGTGCAGTTTGTGATGTTACACCTCAGAAGTGCCAATGCTTCAGATATTCTGCATGTACACATATGCTCACAGAAACATGTACCTACAAATTTCTGATATGCATATAAAAATATTTTTCCCCTGTTTCACTGCCTTTTATAACATTTTGCCTGTTTATGGACTCCTTACAGAAATGATTATAAGCAGTGCAAGTTTGCCATAGGAATATAAGCTGAATAGACCAGGACACCTTGTTTCGCAGAGGGGTTGAAGAAGCGTATGAAGAATATGTGAAATCATGGTACAGAGGAAGGCAATCAGGTGGTGTGTTTAAGGAGATATTTGATGCACCTGAAATACAAAACCCCTGAAACATACAGAGCTACTCTTACATTTATCAGTAGAAGAATAAATTCACTCCTGTACATAGAATTTACTGCCATGTGATAACCACTGAGCTCAGGAATTTAGCAAGATTCTCCAAGCAGTTAGATTGGTGTATCAATGACAAAAACATGGAACCATCAATAAAAAAAGACATTAATGAGAACACATGGGGACAGTGAGGCTTAAAATGGTATTTACTGTAGCAGCAGGGCTTTCTACAGGTTTTTGAAGTGATTGGAGGCACCTGAAAATACAGGTGAGCATTGGATTAGTGGGTAACAGTGTGATCTGGCAAGACAGTTAGGAATGATGGACTAAATTCAAGGTAAGTAGGAGTCCCAAGTGCTGTTTCTATTGCCTTAAAACTGAAAATCATTCAATCTGATCAGAGGTAAGTGAGTATCCATTTTGTATTCCTGAAATAAGTACTGAGTTATATTTCTTTCAATGTAATTTTTTTATTTAGCTCATTCAATTGTTTCAGTTCAATTTTAATACTCAAATAAAATCACAGTAAAGTGAAATATTGCATATAGAATGTTAGGCTGAGGCACAAATTTATAAAGGCCATTTTAGTATCCTATTTGCTGATAATGTTATACCAGGAATAGAATTTTTCCCTAGAAATTTCTGCCCCAGATAAATAGAGAAGTAATGTCTCTATTGTGATGCATAGTCTTTTGTCACACCACAATGGTAACTAAGTTTGCAAATGTTAAAAGTGGGCGTTCACAAGCAGATATCTCCATTTATTTGTAATACTTAGGTATGAAATAAATTAAATCCCTTGAAACATCTTAACACGCTCATGAACTGCAGCTGCAAAAATGGAGGAAAGTTCTCTGGCTAGACAGGCCTTTGCAAGTAATTAGCTTTTTTTTTTTCTTTTTTCATATTGTGTGTTACACTGTAAGCCTAGCTGTCTGACTTACACTGAGCAGTAGTAACCATCCCAGTCTTATTAAGTGACTAGATGCTCCTCTGTCTGGTCAGTATGAAGACTGACAGTGTCTGATTCCTCCTATGTGTCTTTATCTGACAAAAAAACTGGTGTTTCTGTCTTGGGGTTTGGTTTGTGGTTTTTTTTTTTTTCCATTTCAGTAAGAAATAGGCAATCCTTTCAAGGAAAACTAAAATCAGAGCTTAAGTTTAGACACTGAAGTCAAACAGCTACACTTCCCAGATCCCTTTGTTTACTTCTCATGGGACTGGAGATTGCCCCAGAGCAGGAGCAGGAGCTCAGCCAGTGCAGTATAGAAAACAGCACACTGATTTCTCTTTGTTCTTTTTGTCTTAGGTATTTTGGGTTTAGCAACAAGGTGCAAGAACTTCAAAAAGCATGCCTTTAAAACCTCTTGTCAGACAGAGGAAATCAGTCATTCCGTGGCTGCTCTGTACAGGTACAGGATGGCACTGAAGTGAGAACCATGTTAATTTGGTTTTTATTTGTGTGAGGGCTACTTTATATTCACCACAGGATCCTTAATATTGTGCTATTTCAGCTTTCTTCATTTGAATATACATCTCACTATTGCCTTATAATTTTGTTCCTGATTCTGAAAGTATGATAATTGGTATGCTATTTGGCTTTTTGCTGTTTTGATGGAGAATCAGCAGTAGATATCTATATTTACAGACTGAAAGTGAGTTATAACTCTTTCTATTACTGTACAATTTAGTGAGTTTTTTTGGTTTGGTTTTTTTTTTTTCCCCTCCCAGCAGCAGTAATCTCTTGAAAATGGTTCTTGTTGTTCCCTATCAAATTAACAAGCTGCTTACACTAGAGTTATTCATCACAGGCTATCATTTAAAATATTATTTAGAAGGTGAGCCAGGTAGTTCTGTTTCATGTAGGTGTTCAGATTTCCTGCCCTCTTACAAGTAAATACTCCCTTTCAGGAAAATGTTCTGAATTTTTAATATCAGGTATGCCAGCCTCAGAGAGGCTGAGTAAGCTGAGTAGGCAGCTGAAGAGATCTCTCTCCTTACTGTTGAATCAGAATCCATTCCAAAGAGAGGGTGGCTTTCTAGCAGCCCAGGCTGTGTGTCCATGGAGAGCTGTCTAGAGAGTTTGACCTTCTTTCTTTCAGAAGTGTGTTTAAGGCAAATAAAACAAGGGTTGTTTAGAATATTTGCAGGTGTGGTGACATTGGTTTCTTCTTCAGGGGATGTGAGCTCTGCTGGGGCTGATGTCTGGCATTGCTATCCCTCTGGTGTTAGTAGTGGAAGCAGGTGTTACTGAGCCACACATCAGAAGGCAAAAATACCCATTCCAACTCATTTGAGTCTATGAATGGCAATGGACCACTTGTTCCCTTCTTGGAACTTACACCATCTTCCTTAATGTGTGTGCTAATTACTGATGTATGCTGCAGTAAATATTATTTACTCTTCTTCTCTCAGGGCAATTTGTAATTCATAGAGGGTTGGGAACAGCTGGAAGGCAAGGCAGTGATCCTGAAATTTTCTGGGACTAAAGTCAATGATGTTTTTATGGTCATCTAAGTTTCCTGGGAGTATTTTGTGTTACATTTAAGTGGTTGTTATGCACCAATGAGCATGTTTAATGAACGTAGCCACTTCCCTCTGCTAAATTATGGGGACAAATTTGAATGTTTATTAACATAAATTAACCCTGTGTGAACATTGCACTGCAAGGTACAAATTGTTGCTGTGGCTTATCCTACTGTTTGGATCTGGGTTTGTCACTTGTTAGAAGGAGATCAGCCTAAATGAGAATAAATTACTTCTTTCTAATATGGGAAACTGCAATAATATAAAACTGATTTAAATGCCCATACCTGTGGGGAATCCCTTTTCTATCACTGAGAGAAGATACTGAGAGAAATAACTGCATGAAACAATATAGCAGTGAGAAGAGAGGTAGGGAGGGCACTCCATGCCAATTGCAAACTGAAACAAGTAAAAGTGTCACCTTGCTTTATTTCAGAGGAGGCTGGGTTCCTTGGGAACAGTGACCTGCTCAGGTCCTTTACAAGTCCATCACTTACGTTTGCTTTTTTAATATAATCCTAGTTTTCTATAGCCACATGCAGATGGTTTTGTTGTTGCCATGAGCTGAGGTAGTCTGTTATGGGCAAAGGAATATTTTTCTTCTAGGAAAATTCAGCAGGTAAGAGGTTTTTAATCATAACATACAAAGTAAGTCAAAAAGAGTAATTTAAAAAAAGTAGCTTTTGATCCAGTATAGCTTTTTTCCCAGAATCTCTGATCAGATAACTGGTTGCATTAATTGGTACTCGGTGTAGAAAGAGATGCTAAATACTTCTGCCTGTCAATTCACCTAGATATATAGAATAACCCAAAAAAAGCAGATGCAGTAACTGACAGCAATGAATTCTAAACCAGCTGACAATCATGAATAATGCAGTAAGGTAAAAAAATATATTGTAGTTGAGAGGTAGTTCAGAGATTCCTTTACTAGCACTTTCTTTAAATGTATTGTTCAAAAATGGAACTTTTCCTATGAGTTGCACTAAATTAGGCAGCAAACTATGAAGGCAAACCTACAAAAGAGTGGTATCACAGCTGAAATCTTTGAAATATAAAAACCTGGGGCCTGGGAAGGAAGATCTACTAAAATTATATGTTTGTAATTGTTAAACAAATATAATTTCTGTGCTGCCTGTATGTATAACAGAGATAGATTTCCACAGATTGGGAAACAGACATATTAAAAAGATGCTCCTGCACAGACTACATTGTTTGATGCAAAAACAACTGAGATCCTGTAGAAAGAGTCCCAGTCACTTCAGTGGGTGCTCATGAGGGAACATTTTCATATTCCCTATGTATGTAATTTGATAACAAAGGTGATGCCAGTATTCCCTGATACCTAAATCAACATGTTCTTCTCTCTTGTTTGATTATAGTTTTGGTAGAGTTAGTAGTTCTACCTGCATAATTTCCTTTTCACCTTTGTCAGCTTAATGTAAGACTGCAAGAATAGAGGTACTGACTGTTGTCAATTATTCCCCAGCAATGACCAAGAGCAGAAAAGTAAGAATAGAAAATAAAAGTATTTCAAGGAAATTTTGCTACTTCCCCAAGGTGGTGTCCTAGCCTCCAGCAATTCACAGCTCAGAGACTGAGCTGAGAAGTGGTGACCCTGTATTCAGATGCTCTCAGTGGATGTCCCTTCCATAACTTACCCATCTGTACCAGGAATCTGCCATCCCCTGTCAGAATGACCTCTACAGTATACTGTGAACCTTTTACTTCTATCCTTTTGACCCATTTGGTATGAGGTTGTGTGATTGGTTTGGGTGGTTTGTTTTATTTGTTTTGTTTTGTTTTGTTTTCCTAGTCTTTGTGGAAACATTCCTTAACCAGTGAAATTGTTGATGCCTGAAGGTTCCTGGGAGGTGGTTGAAAGCCTAGTGAGATCTACTGGGGTGCTGTTTAACTTCTTCACAAGTTTATGAGGCAGGATTTCCTTCACAAAATCCATGCTAAGTCCTCCTTGATGCCCCAAAACTATTCACGTCTCCCATTATTTTCTTTATTATAAGTAGATAGACATTTTCACCAGAAAAGCAGCTTAGGTTTTGGTTTTTTTCTTTTCTTTTTTTTTTTTCTTTTTTTTTTTCCTCTGGGTGCCTTGATCTTCTACAGAAGTGGTTTTTTGTTTCCTTTTCTTTTCCTTTTTTTTTTTTTTTTTTAAATAGATGATAACTTTGCCACCTTCCAGTCTAGAGGGTCATTAAGGAAATATGTTGGACTGCAACAGAATACAATAGTCATTTCCCAGAATGTAGTCTTCACTGTGTGAGAAAAGGAGAAGTGTCAGACTGCTGTGTCCTGCTTGCTATAGCAAGCAGATGAATATGTAGATCAATTTTTAACAAGGAAGGATAAGCATAAAGAAAAGTGAATCAATCAAAGTAGCATGCACCAAGGCTCTGTGATACAGTAGCATTCAGAAAGAGCAGCTCTCAGGAATGACTTAAGGTTTGATTTTTGCACACACAGATCATGCCTGGAGTTCTTGCACTGTTTTCCAGAGCTATGTCTACCCTGCCATATAAAAGGGGACCTGGTTTTAAACCAAGTCCAAGCAACAGGGACAGGGTTTACGTGGATGCTGTGAAGCAGCAGCCTCTTGCAGATCAGGGCTGTCTTGCAGACAGCTGTTTGGGGAAATCTGTACCAGAACCAAGGGCTTAAAGAACAATTAAGCTGTGTGGACAATCAATAATCAAGCTTGGCCTTGTTTTATTTAGGGGTATAGAGGCACTCAGTGTGATCCTTCTAATAAACAGGGACAGCTTGTAAAAGGATAAGAGAAGCAGAGTGATTTCTGAGTAAATAATCTGATCTAGGGAATGATGTAAACGACTAGCAGAAACACTTTCATGCAGCGTGAAATCATTACTGTTATGTAAGAGCTGCAAGCATTCATGAAAGGCTGGTGTACTTGTATCGGAACATGGATCATGCTCTTAGTGACATTTAGTGTCCTTTTATTCCTGGTTCTGGGGTCACTTGGGAAGCTCCATCCAAGTAAATTGTATTTAGACTGTAATATTTTGATGTTAACTGAGCTGAAAAGTACTCTCCTGATAAGCTTCTTAATGAGAAAAACAGACAAATCTGAATTTTGAAGGGAATAGCTACACGTGTCTTTTTGACCTGATTTCATGTCTTGAAGTTGGATCTGAAATGTAACCTAAGTAAAACTGAAATGTAAAAAAGCAGATGTCGGTTTTGGTTTCTGAGAGCTGTAAATACAAGCAGTGCAAAGGAGGAAGGTAGTGGTGGTGGTGGTTTGAACGCCCTTCAGGCCAGCACTCCAGAGGCTGAAATAAGTTCTGTTTAACATTAACTGCTTTTCAGGCTGAGATCTCTTTCCACAGTTTTGGGGTTTTTTTTTCTTTTTTTGTTTGGGTTTTTTTCCTTGAAGATTAATTAACGAAGATGCTTTCATAATACAGTTCCTATTTCCCGATACAAAATCCTCACTTTTCCTTGTCTAAATGGTAAGCATAAGTTAATTAATACAAGCAAATTTGCCCATAAAGTATACCTTCGAAAAGCATAGCAGACATGCCTTGTTAACCAAATGAAGAATTTCAGGTACAAAAGCACATTATTGACACATAATGTGCAGTTAAGGGAAATACTATCCTGAGAAGCTTTCAACAATGTGACACCGAATGCTGCACTATGCAAAGTTCAAGAAAGAGAATTAATGGGCTTCATTAGAAGATTACAGAGCACGCTGATCCATCATTGAGGAAAACCCAGCTCAACAGTACCTTGAAACATTGTGATTATTTTGTTTCTTTTCTAGTACCAAAACGTTTTGTATTTCAGGCCTCAGAGTGCAGCCTCCACAACATAAGAGAAAGGTGTTACCTTAAAAAAGCTGTGGTTCACGCAGCCCGGGACACCATAGACTCATAGAATCATAGACTCACAGAATAGTTTGGGTTGCAGGGAGCCTCCAAAGGTCATAAATAGACCTTGGATCTTGCCCTCCCTTACAAGCATCCCAAAGACCTTTTCTGCACATCATGCTCCTGGCGCACCATGGCAGGACACAACTCACTGCCCTGGAACAGAACACCTGGGCAGGGAACCGAGCTAGACAAAGATGCTGCATATGTGATTAGAAATCAACATCCTTTGATAATGGCAGTCAATATTATTATTTGTGTGCATTTTTTATTCCCTCAGCATCTTAGTAACTGCATGTTTTGACTCTTCCCTCTGTACTTCAGTCTTTTTTTGGGAAACCCTGAATTATAGTATCATAGAATCATTTATGTTGGAGAAGACCATTAAGATCATTGAGTCAAATCAAGCCTGAGAGTGCCAGGGATGTTTTCTACACATACAATCTTTTCTGAACACAAGTGAGTGACAACTCTGTAAACCAAAGGGAATAGAGCCTGACAGGATACACAGAGCAGTGTTTATCTCAATGTAATTTTCAATCAACGGAATTACACTTTCAATTCAGGGAGACAGAGAATCTGTAACTTTGGATAGCTACAAATTTAGGCAAATGGAAACAGCAAATACTCTTCTGCAGATTCAGACATCTTCAAGAGACAGGCTAAGATTGTTTTCTTGAATATTCCATTTAAATCAATTGCAGTGGTTAGCTGCAAAGTACCTCTTGGGTACTTTAATTTCATTTGTTTCAGAACACAAATCAGGTATATTTAGCTAATCCTCTAAAATTCCCCTGTATTATCTTCTTTCATTAGCCTCTCTGAAATGCATTTTTGCTGTTATATTTTAAAGGGGATTAATATTCCTTAATATTAATCACAATAGTCCCTTTAGTTATGGTGCGTCTTAAGGTTTACAGAGTTTAAACTATTTAAATGTCAATTTATGTTGGCTAAATTATTCTGTTATGGTTGCTGAGAGAGTAAGACTATTAGAAATATTTTACTGCTTGATGCATCAGCTAAAGATCTCATTGAAGACCTGGTTCTTTCTTGAGTATTGTCCTACATGTCATCCAGTCCTTATCTTTTTCTTAAAAGTTTGAGAACAACTAGCGATGGATGTAAAATAATTAAAAAATGTTAAATTGTTATATAAAATGTTTGATAATAACCCCCAGCAGATGCCTTCTCCATATGTCACTGATACCTGGAAATGCTAGCAAGCCCTATGCTGCCTCCTAAGAACCTGAACATGAGCTGTCTCTTGAGCATATCTGGAGTTCTTAGATATTTTTTTCCTCCATTCTGTCATTCTTCTACTGACATTTATCTATTAATTTTTTCTCATCTGATGTGAAATACATAAGACACTTTCACTTCCAGAAAAGACTATTGTTATGACTCTGCAGAAGTTACCCTCTTTTGCAAAATGCAATTGGGGTTGATCTGTGAAACTCTCAGCAGAGGTCTCCTCTCTCCCACATGTGCCCTCTTTGCTCTGAATCACAGCTTCCACTCAGAGTGAACTACAGAAGCTGGGCACAGAAAACGCCAGGAGACCAGTAAGCCAGCATTGCCAGGGGCAAAACGAGGACATGCGTGTTTTCCTTTGGATGGAGATTTTAAAGTCATTGCAAGTGGCTTATGTATAATTCCTTGGATTTATTAAAAGTGTTGGTTTTAATAGGTGAGTGGGGTTACAGCAGGAATGAGGAATCTAGTCACAGTTTACCCACTGATCTTCTGGATGATCTCTTAATAGTCATGTGCCAGGACTTTCAGAAAGGGCCTGGAATTTGGGGTGTCCCAATTTAGAGTGCCACTTCTGATTTTTATTTAATTTACTTTTTATTTATTTAGCAGGAACATATAAAAATGCTACCTATTTTTTTCTAGGTGGAAACAACAAACTGATTCTTTTGAAACAAGCTGAGCACATCTTAGCCCAGGCTCTTGGTGAAAGAAAATGTTTTTAGAAATTCTCTTTTTGTTGTTTTCCTATCCATATTATGGACACTGCAATGTTAACCATGTAAAGCTTTTGCATCTCTATTAAGGACATTTAGCTCTGCTTCATCTGAAATTGTTATAAAGCTGTGAAAGCTAGAAATCAGGCATGCCTATCTTTTGAGCATACAGTCAAGTATTTGTACATCCATTTGCATTTTGAACTCATGCATGTTTCAAACTGGTTCACAGAGTGCTGAGAGTGGAGGCAGATATGAGGTGTGTCTTAAGGACAGCTTCTCAGTGTGCCAGTTGGGTGCTCTTCCAAAGGGATTGCTTGTGAGTACTCATTTGACTACACTTTGCTGGCAGGAGAAGGAGAAAGGAAGAACCCTTCATCTCATGTTCTGGGGTTGGCTGGTGCTGAGAATTCAAACACATGAACATGAAGGAAAAAAAGGGGGATGTAATCATTACATCTGCGACTCTTTACCAGCTTCACATTCCTGCCAGATTTCCAAGGGAAATGATTCACTTCTGACCATGATAGCACAGCTAGGTCATAGTTCTGTAACTGTAATTCCTGAGGGCATGTCACGCTCATGAGGGCATGAACCTCAGCAAATGGAAAACTTCAGCTTCATTGACCTCTTGGGAACATCCCAATGTTTGTCATTAAAGAAACTTTGGTAGAAAGTTCAGTCAAAGAGGCAGTGACTATTTTTATTTCAAGGTGCAATAGAGAAAAGGAGAACACTTCAGCAAGATCTTCATGCAGGATTATTTCTTGTAGCCACCTCACCTACGAATTGCACATTCCTTGTGAATAATTGCAGTCTAATGAAGGGGGCTTCAGCATTCCATGATGGGTGTGTTCGTTCCCAAATTCAGAGAACCCCTATGTCTAGGTGGGAATTACCTGTTTTGGCAGGAAGGACTTAACTAAAAAGGTCTGTGAAGTCAGCCATGCAACAACGAAAAGTAGAAACCTAAGACTGGGATTTGTTGTTTGAAGTAAAATTTAGAAAGTACCAAGGAATGTAGGGTATTTGGGATCCATGGTGGAATGTGGAGGAAAACAGAGGCATCTGAGAGCAAAAGCAAGGGCCCCAAGTGATCTGACACATACGTAGCTGTCCATGATGGGTGTTTTATGCTTCCTTGTAATGTCACTTACTACTCACGAGGTGCTCTGGATAAGGTCAACTGTCTACCTGCAAACCAACTCTGTTGAGTAGAAAAGCAAATCTGCCCAACTCTGAAACTTTCTAGCAGGCGCTTCAGTAGGACTGATTATGTTTTATTCAGATTCCAATTTAATGCACTTTTTGTGTGAGTATGTGTGCGTAAGGACGTAAAATGAGACGCAAATTTCTAAGTTCACTTGGTCTCCACGGTAGAATAAGGTACTTGAAAAGGTGTGAGGAAAAAAGGAGTCATATTTATAGTACAGCCTTGCAGCATTGTATTAAGTAATTAAATAGAACAATTGAGAGGACTAACAATTTCTGAGGGTTTGTTTGTTTTTTTGGGGTTTTTTTTTGTGACAAATAGAAACCAGAGGGGAAGTGATGTGAGTTAATTGAATTAAAATGTATCTTACAGAAGGCAGTAACATCTTACTTTTGTTATCATAACTCTTGATATTTAAGTATATGATCCTTATCTGAAAGCTTTGGTTAGCCTTTAAACAAAACTAAATTTTTTTTTGATCATAGCATTAACTGCTTATTTCGCAGTTAGTTTGTTTTGGTATATTAGCAGTATGTTTTCATGTAATGTGAAAAAATGATAGATTAAATGCTATCTAAATTGATTATTATTTTAGAATTAGTTATAATTTTCTATAAACTATATAAAATAAAGAATTAGATGTATCTACAATTATTCTATATTATCTAGATTAGTATACATAGATTACATATTATGTAATTACATCCTTTCCTGTAAACAGTGTCCTCGGTGGTATGGTTCACTAATTCAATATTTAACATGGGTTAATGCAACTTCCAATTTGAGTTGTGAGGGTTTTCTTCTCTCTTCTCTCTTCTCTTGCTTCCCAACGACATACTTAGTGGAATATTAATATATAACTATGTATTTGATACAGCTCTGTCAATGAAGGCGAAGTCAAGCAATCATGATTTAGTGATAAAAGCAATTTGTGGTTATCTGTCGGTGTATGTTTGACACTCTGGATTCATCCTTTACTTGTCTCCAAGAAGATTCTTGTATCTTTATCTTTGCAATGGATAATTTCACTACATTTGAGGGGACATATAGGCACATTCCTCATCATAGAATATTAGGAATGTTAGAGATATTTTAGATTCAAGCCTTGTGGGTGAGGACAGATAACTTGCATCCAAGCCTTTTTTTCCTGGGAAGTCAACATAGGTCAGCATGGGTATGATGTTCCCATGGTGACTAAGTTAATTCTTGAATTAATTTCATGCAACACTGTATGTTACGCAGACTTACACATGCTACACAGGGGTACAGACTCAGAATATCATACGACAAAGAGTTGTGCCAGGGGAACTTCTAAGACAAGGGCAAAAATAGCCACCAGTAGGGAATGATGGCCATTTTCCCTGCCAGTGGGGAGTGCTGTCCCCTACTCTAGGGGATGGAGCATGCTGGCTGCCTGCATTTTTGACAAGTCAACATCTACAAATTGTATGCTGGTTTGAGCATAAGGATTATGTATGTATTTTGAGACAAACAGGAGTTACATCCAGTTGAAAAATGTCTTTGTTTTCTTCTGCCCTTCAAGCATCAATATATTTATTCAGATGTTGATTAAATTGTCTGTTGTCTAAATGAGAGCAAGTTAAGGATGCCTACTAAGGGCAATGAAACCATCACTCCTTTTCCAAGTAGGAAGCAGTGTGCTGTTCACTGTATGCACTTCATTGAGATGTGGAATCCCACAAGGGCTAAATCTTAATGCCTGCTTTGCAAAAGAGGAGTCTGGACCTTGGTGCCTCCTCCATCATGGACCTGCTGTGTCTCCCTTGGAAAGTTTTAAATCACTGCAATGCATTCTCTGTATTCCTCTTAACTCTTTTAGGTTATTATCTCCCATAACTTGTTGGTCATGGCTAATAACATAGTTCATGACATGGAAATGGATGTCAGCTCTTGGAAGACTGTCATTAAGCCATGAAGTTCAATGACATGTCTCTCCATTTCATGCTGAATCTATGTTACACCAGGCTCAGAAAATCCATTGCAGATGGATAAACATGGAAAGAGCTTGTCCTGAGATATTTATAATTTCACTCAGAATTTAAAAAGAAATTTGCCTTTTCTTGAAATAAAATAAAAATGTGTAGAACAATTTCAATTTTGAGGGAAAGGGGCAGGAGGAAGAGTGAGCTATGAATTTGTGTGTAAGAGGGGTTTAGAATAAATTATTTCATCCAAAGCAGATTAGTGGACCACATTACACCATAAACAACCAAAGTGGCCAAGGGTTAAACTCTAGGACACCGCTGTTAGAGTAGTTGTTATTTCCCAATACCCTGCTAGAGGGGAATGAGGGGGGAAACAGCTGTGTATTGGTTGGATTTGGAGGAATTCTTTATAAGGAAGCTGACAAAGTAGGTTAAGTATAATGAAATGACATGACACTCTCCCTTTCTCTTAATAAATAATCATTAATAACTGACAAGTTAATTTAAATGCTGTTGCCATATAATAGGAGTTAAGATGGTTCAAGCTTATTGTCATAAGAAGCAACACTTAATTCCCCATTATTTCTTGTTAATTTACATGCAGTTCATGTATTTGTGTGATTCCAGGCAGTTAAAGGTCAAACATTCGAAAGGAGTTCCTTTACTGAGCAAAAGTTTCAATATGTGTTTATTTAAGGTACCCTAAAATGGCTATTTCCGGGTTTTTAAAATTTAAGACCTCCCTCCCATATGCCCCTTCCCCTCCCCTGCTCCCTTTAAATCACTGTTAGACCTTCTATTTATACTTACAGATTAAAAATATTGCAAAGGTAGAGTGAAGATGGTGTTAATGCTGCTCTTGTTAAAGTCTGCTGGACTACAAAATAAACAGATATAAAGAAATGACTGCTATAGGTTTCTTCATATTTTTTTTTAAATCTTTTACAAGGGACCACAACTTGATGAGATGATTGCATTTTTTTTAGCGGTCTGTAGAAAACTAAATTGATATTTCAGAAGTGCTGACGGAAAATAATGCAGGGCTTTGCTTGTCTACTAATTTGTATCCTTGGCTTTTCTATTTCTTCTCCTTAGAATTTGCACAGCATGGTGGTTTTTGAGATTTCAATTATAATGCCAGTTCTAGTAACAGCTTGCTCTCCTTGACTGGACATAATGCTGGAAATAGGGAAACAGACTTTTAACATAATGAAAATTAAGGTCCTTCTGTTCAGAAGGGAATTATATATACACTATGTTTTTTTATAATTGAGACATAGCTCAGACCCAAGCATTATTAGGCATTTGCATGAATTTAGCTTTAAATAGGCAAATATTTGTGTATTATGTTAATAAAGTAAAAGACATTTCCCTGGATTATCAGTCTAGTCTCAACAATGGAAGTTACAGCACAGCAGTAAACATATGCGTGACACACCTTTGAAGAAAATAACCTTTTTACTTGCATCCTTGACAAGACTTTTTTTTTTTTTTTTTAATCTTTTAAAACTGCTGCTGTATTTCCAGCAAGCCC
Organism: Anabacerthia variegaticeps; assembly: GCA_035583185.1. Classification (NCBI taxonomy): domain Eukaryota; kingdom Metazoa; phylum Chordata; class Aves; order Passeriformes; family Furnariidae; genus Anabacerthia; species Anabacerthia variegaticeps. The sequence goes on from JAWWEW010000001.1 coordinate 98,910,277, forward strand.
ATGAAGGAGTTAATAGAAGTTATTCCAAGAAAGCAGGCATAACCCTACCTTTCCCCTGAAAATCCAGAGCAAATCCAAAGTAATTATTCCAAAAATAAAACCAAAGCATTGATATTTAGCTTAATTTGTACCTTTTCTGGTGGACAGTGGAAACTGAATATCTCAGTTGGGTAGAACATGGACCCTTTGGGCTGAAAAGAGTCATTGGTCTGTTATTTTATAAATGTCAAGCTGGCTCTTTTAACACCATTATTGATCAACATGTTAACATGCATTACAGCCTTTTGGTATTTAAAGGGAGACTACAAAAAAGACAGAGACAGACATTTTAGTGCAGCCTATTGCAATAGGACAAGGGGTAATGATTTTAAACTAAAGGAGGGTAAGTTTAGTTTAGATATAAGGAAGAAAAGAGGAAAGGAAAAGGAAAAGGAGAAACACTGGAAGAGATTGCCCAGAGAGAGGGTAGACACCCCATTCCTGAAAGCATTCATGGTCGTGTTGGGTGGGCCTCTGAGCAAACTGAAGACATCCATGCTCATTGCAGTGGGGTTGGACTAGATGACCTTGAGAGGACTCTTACAACACAAACTATTCCGTGTTTCTAGGATCTCTGTGTTGTCCAGTGAAAACATGCAAAAAGCAATAGGATGTGGCTGCCAACATCAGTAAGCCATAGGCTGTCTTCAGCATATAAATTATAGGCTTCTCACTCCCAGAACAGTGGCTGTCCCAGAAGTGGTTTGTTGCAATAGAGGTAATGGTTACAGAATCTGAGGCTGCGGTGGCAACTGACACAGCCATCCACCACAAGTTGTTACTGAATGTTGAGGGAACATCAGACTTTGAGGTGCACACTCTGCATGTTCAGCACCAATTTAGATTTAAGACAGGACAGCTGCAACAGGCTCTCTTCTAGCAAGTCCTTATATATATACTATTTGAGCTTGGCTAAGGATAAAAATTAATGTCAGTATTTGTGGAGAACAGAAGAAAATTTCTAGCAAGGACAGACCAAGAGGGGGACTTTCCATCTACACATACACACACACACACACACACACACACGCAAATGTGAATAATAAAATGTTGAATCTAGCAGGAAGAAATTCTGCCTCTGAAATCAGATTAGTACAGTTTATAAAAGCAGTGGAATCAAATCCTGCTTATGTTTACTTCTGCTTTGTTTATACCTCTGTTTTAGAATTTGCAAAGCCCTAAATTAATTGTGCCTTATTGTTTATACAATGTTTACACATTGTTTACACTTGTTTCAACTGAGTCAGAATAATCTCAAAATAGTCTTGAAGGCAAAGCATGCCATGCTGGTGTTCAGCAAACACTGTCATATCTTTTTGCCATCTTAATGAAAAGATTGAACTTTACCCAACCTGTCAGACTGGCTTTACTCTCTTTGCTTGGTTAGAGCCAGTACTGCTTTACTGAGCTTTTAGGGAATAAAACAATCCAGACTTTTCTTTGGCAGCTGTCAGCTATGCCCACAAAGTTCGAAGGTGTTCCTGGTAAACCACATATAATGCTGGGGATTGAGGGGTGCCATCTACTGGCACTTCTTCCTTCCAGTTGCATCAATATGAGTGCCCTGCAAGAAAGAAGCAATCTTGTGGAAATTCTTAATTATCACAGTTCCAAAAATGGTTACAAGGAGTCTATCATACCCAATTATTCCTACATACTACCCTTTTTTAAAAATCTCTTCTTTAGACCTTTTGACCTTCTTCTCCTGCAGGAAATTTTATAATCAACTTCCTAATGTGCATGACAAGTCTATTATTAAATAGACACTAATCAAATTACAAATTATGAAAAGATTATATTATGTTACAATAGAGGTTTCTAATGGAAATAAAAGCTACAACATAAAGCCAATAAAGGTCAGTTGACATACAGAGTATGACAATTAAAACTGTAATCAATAGGAACTGTTACCATTTACAGATCCACTGCAATGAGTCCTACATATCTATGCAATATCCCAGATTGATTTTTCCCTTTTTCACACCAAATTGGCCACTAGAATATTCCATACACTCCCTGACATTTTGCAGAGCAGTTTCTGCTACCAGTTCTTCTATGTGTTTATCAAGTCATTCAAGGTTTTCTGGAATCTGGAAGACCTTTTTCACCCATGACATTTCATTTTAGAGTATGTGCTTACTTTGCAACAGAGTAATCATCCACTTTGTCCTATACTTGGGACTGAACGCACCCTCAGTGGGTTTGCAGATGACACTAAGATGAATGGTGCAGTTGACATGCCTGAAGGATAGGATTTAGGGTATCCTGTGGGACCTTGACAGGCTTGAGAAGTGGGCCCATGGGAACATTACGAAGCTCAACAAGGCCATGTGCAAGATCCTACAACTGGATTGGGGAATTCACAGTATCCATACAGGCTAGGGGATGAAAGAATTGATAAAAGCCCCATTGAGAAGGACTGAAGGGGACTGGCAAATGAAAAATTGCGCCTGAGCTGCCAATGTGCACCTGCAGCCCAGAAAGCCAACCACATTGTGGGCTGCATCAAAAGCAGTGTGGCCAGCAGGTCGAGGGAGGTGGTTCTCTTCCTGTGCTCCACTCCTGTGAGATCCCACCTGGAGTACTGTGTCCAGCCCTGGGGTCCCCAACACAGGAAACACACAGTCTGTTGGAGCAGATCCATAGAAGGACCATGAAGATGATCATCTGTGAAGAAAGGCTGAGAAAGCTGGGGTTGTTCAGCTTGGAGTAGACAAGAATCTGGGGAGGCCTTGTTGCAGTATTCTAGCATATAAGGAGGGGTTGTAAGAGAGAGAGAGACTTTCTACTGGGGCCTGTAGTGACAGGACAAGGGGCAGTGGTTTTAAACTGAAGGAGAGTAGGTTTAGAAAAACTTTGCCCAGAAAAACTGTGGATGTGCCACCACTGGAAGTGTTTCAGGCCTGGGAGAATGGGCCTTAGAGCAATCCAGTGAAAGATATCCGTGCCTGTGGCAGGGGGCGGACTAAATGATCTTTGAAGGTCCTTTCCACTACAAGCTATTCTTTGTCTCCATGATTCTATACTTTCTGCGTGTACCTATCACTAAGGAGTATGTATCATTTTGTTGTCAATCAAGCTGAATCAAAAGCATTCTTGAACTGCTGCGCAGCAATCAAAATTATCTGAAAGACATAAATTCCCTTTTATTTACATGACTACTGAATGTTAACATAGTAAGGAAAACAGCTAAAGACTTAAAAGTTTAAAAGATGTAAAAGGTAACCATGCCATCATTTTAAAGAAATGCTTTATTACTGATATTATAAAAAGCACTGCTTATGTTAAAAGAAGAAAGTATTTTTTCAAAATATGTAAAGTTTTTCTCAGCTATGCATTACACTGTGACTTCATGCCAACATGATGATTAAGATTTATTCTTCCAGATGTAATGAGTTAGAATAGAATGGAATTCCAGATGGACTAAGTTTCTTTTACTCTATAGACAGATTCAAATACTTTTAACCTAAAATAACTTTGGATAATTCATACTGTTGCATAAGACAATGCCAGCCTGTTATACCTATGCTTCATAGGTAATCTTGATGCACCTTACAAGAAGTATATGCAATCTCTGTATTTAGACATTGACAGTTCAGTCCTTGATTCTGAAAGTGCATCACATACCCATTTGAACAGCACAGAGAGATTCTTAAGAAGTTATGCTAGCAGTACCTCTGGGACATTCATAAAGAGTAAATCACCAAGACAGTGAATAAATGACATATGAGCAAAGGTTATGTTTGAACTGAAGTTCTAAAAGTAATGTAGATTGTGTCTTTAAAAAGGTACACAAAAAAATAATTTTTTCAGCTCAAGGCATCTTTACAACTGAAACTTCTTGGGTTTTAGTCAAGTATGTATGAATCCTTGCACCACAAAGATCCTTTCCATCCTTGAGGATACTTAGGATAGCTTGATCTAAGGCAAGCAGAGAGGATTATGTGGGTCTGCAATCTTTCTGTAGAATGAACAAAGACAAGTTTCAAGTTGCTATTATTTCCTCTACCTAAGAAGAGACAGGATTACTGGAAAATGTACTTTGGGAGAAAACATAAAAATACAATAATGGAATAAATGTATGGGTTACTAATATTTGAGTGCTTTGTAGAACTCTGTTATGTTTTCAATAGTGGTCACCCTGCTCATGTGAAGTTTTTAGTGTTTGGGATGAGCTTTGTACATCTCCCGTTTAAGCAAGACATGAAGCAGTGAGAGGATCTATGCTGCAACACACTGTAGCCCCCTTCTACTTTGGAGGAAAGAAAAAAAAAAATAAAATAAAAAGAAAAGTAGCGATCAATTATGTGTTGTCAGGTCTCTGTGAGAGTTTGGTGGGGTACAGTATTCTGGGGATAAGTACGTTTGGGCAACCATATTACTTTGGCCTCAATTCGTCCTTGTGGTTTCAGTCAAAATTGATATTGTGCACTTTGAAATTGCTGTGTGCTGCTGTTGATGTGCAGAGCTGAGCAGCTGCTCCCTCTCAAGACAAAGGAGGCTGCACTTCAGGACATGTTCAAGTGATTTCTGATTGTAAAGCATTTTGGGGTCCTTCAGACTAAAAGGCATTCTTACCACTTCTGCAGCTTCTGGTGCATAGGGAACAGAAAAAGTGTTCCCTTGAGCTGGTACAGATGAACTTTGACTTGAAATAGAACTTCAGTAGTTCTGGGTTTTTTTTTAATTCTTCATCAGTTTAATCTGTAGGCTGCAATGGCCAGGGCTTAAACATAATTCTCATTAGGGTGTGCTTCTAGCATAATTAGTGACAAAACCTGACTAATGAGTAGGATAAGGCTTTAGGGATGGTCATGCAGCAAAACTCAGCCTAATGAATTGATTTCCATTAAATTGGCTATAAATATAATATCATTAATAATGAATTGGTTCATTGTAAGGATACCAGTAGACACTAGAAATGAGCAGATGTTACTTTTCTGCCTCAGAGGCAAGTATGAAGAGTTGTTTCCTCAGTAAGTTCTTTAACGAGGTTGGCAGAATTTGTAATGAGCAATGTAGCACTGTCTTGGACAGATATTATAAGCGTGATGTCTCCAGGTCTAGTTAAAGCAAAGGGCCTCTAAACTGAGTGCCTGGTCACTCATCCCACAGAAGAAACAGATTAAGGATCCTAAAATATCTTTGCAGGCACTGTCTCTTTAATCTCCCTGAAAATTATCCCTGTACAGGTGACAGATGAAGAGGTCATCAAAAGCAGCAGCAATATTAAAAAAAAAAAAATCTCTTGATTAAAAGTATTTATTTGATGAGGAGGCTGGAGCTGTCACCAAGCATGTAATTTCAACACTCCCATTGCCCTGTAGACTCCATTTCTCCACACTGGGAAAGGGATTCCTAAAATGCTGCACTGCCACTGGTGGCATTCCCTTTTTTGGAACGTAACATCCATAATGCAGTGCTTGTTCTTTAGAGATTGTGATTTTTCATTCCTTAGTTTTCACATTCAGAAGTCTGTAGATGTCTTTATTTGTGTTCAGACTTCTAATTAGGAATAGAAAAGACCCCAAAACAATTGGATGGGAAAAAGTCAAAATTACCATTTTGATTCTCATACATATTCTGTGAGCAGCACCCAAAACATATTCATTGTGTATTCTCTTGCATATGTGCTATGTTTGAAAAACTGAGGAAGTTCACAGGGCTGGAGCTTCCTATTCTTAACAGAGATGACAGAAACTTTGTTCTACATTTGCATAGCCTAAGGAGTGCACTGGTTACAGATGAGGAAGGATTATTGCAAGTGTCTCTTCTGAACTTTGTTTTTCAGATTAGCTGCAAATTAAAGATACTTTACATACGTGCAGACATAAGGGTGTTCGTGTATAAGCTTATTTTACAGGAATCAGCAGCTAGGGCTGTGCTATCACAGCACAACACACCCCTTGCCACAACAGTCCAGTAATGCTCTGTTGACTTCCTCCTTCATTACGACACTAAAAATAAACACCCCTAGAATTACATATCCATATTTCTGATAACAAAATTCACATTTTCAAGCACAAATACATGAGGAAAGTACTAATTCTCTGAATTGCGGAAAAACCCACAAACCCAGTGAATTCCACTGCATAGAGTGACTAACATTCATGAAAATCAGAATGCCTCATTCAGATGTTTGAAAAACAACCCCATTATCTAGTATCTAAGCAGGTTTGTTCCAAAATGCTGGTCATTATGTGTCTCTGTAGGCATTTTAGAGAAAAAAAGAAAGTGGATTTGATTTTTCAAATATGACTTTGAATTGAACCGGTCTAAGCTGAGTTTGCAGTTCTGCCCCAGAAAACATACAAAGATTTAGCAAAGGTGAAAAAATATGCCTTCACATAAGGAAGTTGAATTAAATTCCCTGAGCTCCAGTTGCTTTTAGAAACTGAGAAGAATAAGGAAGAAAAATAGGTTGATTTTCATGTATTTATTTAGATTCAGAGAAGAAAAAGAGACATCAATACAGGGCTCTGTATTTCTCCTGTCATAAACCACATAATAAACACATTCTCACCACATTAAATAATCACTTCAACAGGAACTAAGCTAGCCAGCCAGCTACTTACAGGGAGTCCTGGGGGACAGATGAAGGAAAAGTAAGTACCTGTGAATACTCCAAAAAACAGTAAATCTCCACTTTCCAGTAGCATAGCACTCCTGCTTCTAGGCAACATGAAGGGCAAAACACTCAGTCAGCCTTACAAACTCATTATGATTCAAGATGGAATATTCCCTGCCCTGATTACTTTTCCAATGCTATTTTGTTACGCTGTTAAGTGGACGATGATATTTTGGGTGGCAAACAGAACTTTCTGCTTTGGAAGGAAAAAGAGAGCCCGGCTAATGGTGCTAACAGAGTGTGATCAAAGGCGGGAGTTGTGCGGACTAACTAAGCTGTGGGGAAAAGCCAACATACAGAAGCAAGCAGGTTTACTAGACATCTGCTTCAGGACCCAGGAAGAGTACATGCACAAGCAACGGGTTGCATTTGTTACTCACTTTTTGCATATGTAGGGAGATTTTCAGGTACTACATCGTGTACTGAATGCATTCATAATACCATACATAATAATGCAAATGAAATATTTATCTTACCAAAACATACTAATGACCTAAGGGTACAATACCATGTGTCTAGAACTAATTAGTGCTGAATGCTGCCGCAGGAAGGCACAGATGCCACGCATGGTCAAGTATGCAACTCTACACTGCAGGGGAAAACTCCGCCTGGTCACAGAGGATGATCAATATGTGTCCAAAGCATTAAGGCTAACAACGTTTTGTGTGGCTACAAAATGCATCTTCACATTCTTCACTTGTTTTGCTATGAATTTGCCATACTGAGATTAGTAGAGGCAGGGAAATGCTCCTTTGGTCTTCTATGCAACAAAACCACAAATGCATAGATTTCCTCTTTCTTTCTGGTCACAGTATTTTGAAGATGAAGATATTTATAAGTAAACCTCTTAGTTTGGAAAAGAAATTATTACAGCTATAGTAAGAATTGTGAGCCTTATGAAGAAATTCTTCAAAGGTTCTATATAAACAAAAGGAAAAACACAAACCTTTTAATATATTTCTCTTTGCTTTTGTAAGCTTTATGAGAAACTGATAGGTTTCATTATGGAAAGCAGTTTTTGGATGTTAATTCTCTGCTCATCTGTCTCCCCAAGCCCTTCAGACATTAATTAAACTTTTATAGCCATTCAAACTAACATCTAAACATTCCAACTCAGAGCGGCTTAAGTACAGCCTCGGGCTATATCTGGCCCAAATCCACCAGAATGGCTCAATGCCCAATCCTCTGTTCCAGCTATTGACTGTTCTTGACCCGTTTTCCCTTAACATTTATCATCTATTATCTTAAGGGTGTTTATTCTACCCTGGCTCAATTTTGTCCAGTGGCCTAACAGATTCTTATTTTTTCTGTACCCCCCTTACCTGTGACCAGCAAGTATTCTTTCTGTTAACACTTTCAGAGACTTAAAATATCTTGATAGTTTGACTGTATTGAAGTTACACAATGGGTGATGGTAGCTATTTGAGCTTATGCTTCCAGATGGCATGGGATCAATACATTGGATGTGACTCACAGCTAACTAGATATTTGGCCTTTGAAGCACAGTGTTGCAGCTCCTTAGTAAGTGTTCCAAGCCTTACTGTTTTGAAGGAAACTGCTTGCTGATATTTGGTGAGGGAGGGTTGCAAACCATCAAAGCTAAAGAACATTTGAGCTGAGGTTTGCTGTTTGAGCCTCAAGTTTGTCAGTATTTCAGACTGAATTTTATACTTCCAGCATCTAGATGTGCTATGACTTATACAAATGTCTCAGCTCCCATTAGCATCAGAGGAATTTTAGGGAGTAATTCAGTGAATTTTGGGTAAGACAAACAATTATTCAGACACCACCAGCCAGAGAACTACATCTCTATTGGATTTATTGGGACCTTAGACAAACAACTTGCATGTGGGGACACCCGTGTTGCAGACAGATAAAGTCAGCTCTTTTGCACACAGGTATGCAAATCTACTAACACACCACAGTTGTGTATTCTTTAGTGGGGAATTAAAAAAATGTTTTCTGGCACTAGGAGGATCCCTCAACTGTTTGGGTAATGTTTTCTAGACATATGGTTAGCCTCCTTTTTTTTTTTTTTTTTTTTTTTTTTGCCAGTTGAACATTACAGAGTTTTTCAGATTTATTCACAAAAATATATAGCAACAAAATAATATTGCTCTCTGGGAGAAAGCCCAGTTTTATTAGAGATGGCTGTGATACCCTTAGGAGTCATTTGCTCAAGAGCCTTTCTGATTTTAGCAAGTATTAAGGAAATGATTTTTCCATGTGCATTGCTTCATTTTTGTCTAATTTTCTAAATCTTGTTTTTGGATGTAGCACAAATATCCCTGGTTTAGATGTTTCTCCTATTAAAAAAAAAAAAAAATATGTTTTCCTTACATGTCAAAGTGTTTCTTGAACTGTAAAGCAATAGATGATAGTATCCATGATGCTAGATTTCTGAGGAGGACATAAGCTCTTAGCAATAACTAGCAGTTACTGTTGGCAGTGGGACTTCAGGCAGCTGTACTACAAGGTCTGACTACCCCAATGGCAGGATGAGCCAGTGAGAGGGAAGCTCAAAGAAGAATGAGTTCCTGTTCCTGGAGATCCACCTGCTTTAACTTTGACAGGAGAATAAGTAAGATGTCACCCAATACTGTAACAATTACGTTTAAGGAAATATTAATGATTGCAATGTAAATCATATTAAGCAAAGTCTTAGTTATTCAGCAATTATGGAAAATGAATATACTGGCTGAGAATTTGAAACCTGAATTCTAATGACTCAGTTTGTCTCAGCCATTTTAAATCAGTTAAAATGCCTGCCAGCAGTTAACAAATACGTGGTAACCAGTACTCCAGGAGTGAAACTTTGCTACAGTTAACAATGGTAATTTAGTTGCTCTTCCGGTGTGTAACTATGCAATCATTACACTTCATTAATCACATTCAATAAAGAGGTAGTGCTATTTACTAGTACAGGCTGAAAAACTTAAACAGCTCCACTCTTCAGAGATTACTCATACCCCCAAAAGCCCTGTTATCCTTTTTACCCCAGGCTCTTACCAAAGCAGGAATCCTCAGGTTTTATGTTTTGTAGTTACATTACCAATTACTAGATGTGTCAAGCAAGTGCTCCAGTATTTTTTAGTACCCAGTATTGCAAACTGTTTACACATAAAGCTAATAGTTATGATTATGTTTACTGCTCATTCTGCATTCAGAAAAACTTAAAGAAATGAGGAGAGAATGCCTTTGTGAGAAACCTACTGGCCAGTTTGTGAAACCTATTGCCTATGGGCAGCTCTAATTAAAAAGCTTGTTACTGAATCCTGTTTTCTAATCAAGAACAGGATGTTAAATTTGCACAGTAAAAGTACTGGGGCATAAAGAACTGATTATTTAGATGAGTCTTCTATTTAGAAGGGGAGGGAAGCTCTGTATTTACAAAATGCAATTTTTATGATGGTTGAGCATTAATTCTGGATCCTGACACTCTGAAGTTTTCATATATTAAAAAAGCTGCTAGATAAAACTGGCAGTTGCCAAAGCAAATTAATTAAGAAAGAAAACTATAGTATTTTACTTGTTTCTGCTAAAATGGCATCCTTTTATAAAGGGAATGCTGAAAGAATTTCCCCTCCCTCCCAATCCTCATTCATTTTTGTGAAGATTAATGATGAAAGATCTACTCATTAGGTGCCAAAAAAAAAAAAAAAAATAAAAAATGGCATATATGTTAACATCCCTCTAGGAGCTGTGGCTATGACTCCAGGAAATGCATTTATAATTCATGTTAATGTGGTTAAGATTCTTTAGTGTTTCTTCCTGGATGTTACAGGACAGGCTCTAAATATCAGAACTTGCAAAAACTATACAATAAATAAGATCAAGCTGTTCCTTGCACCAGAGAACTAGTACAGAAATTGCTTTTTTTTTTTCCCTCTGCTTTCTTCTGTCATCTTCATCTTGCTTAAAATACACAGTAAGAGCTCTGCCAATTGGGATGTAAAATGCCTTCTTGATTGTAGCATATAATTAAAACTTCCCTTTCAGCTTTTTTTTCCCACATCAGTTTATAAAGGATCTACTTGAATCTGAGGCAAAAAAAAAGACATCTGGCTTCATGGTTTTGTGTGGGCTGAATCTAGTTATATTCTTTTTTTAAATATATATATTTGTACTGAGTCAAGCCTAAAATAATGAACGCTCCTTACCCACTGGAATATATTCCTGCATACTGAGAGGTGAAATAAATTCTGCCATGATTACTGAAAATGTGCCAGAACCATTATTGCACATTGCACTACTTTGGCTCATTACCAAAAAAATTAAAGTCCTACACAAAAAGTAAAAAACCAAAACACAAATATCAGATCTTCAATATGAAAAAATTTGGCCACCAGAAAGCCTTGTCTTCCAGGTCCAGCTTGTGGCTTTAGTTAACAAAAACCAAAAACGGGTTAAGAAAGACTACTACTACAGCTTTCTATAAGAGAGAGTTTGTAATAAAACCTTGTCTATATCTCTAGAATATGCCAGAACTATAGGTTTCAAAGTGCTGAAAATACTTTTGCTGGGCCAGCATCATCGCAGCCATAAATTTATACAATGTCCTTGATAACAGTCACAAGGCTGCTTTACTATGAAGCTCATTAAAAATGATCAATATTTAAAAATTGTTAAAAGAAGCATCAAATGTATTTCTTTAATGTAGTTTTACATGCTAGAAGATACTGCTCTGTTTTAAAATAGTGCTAGACACTTTAAAACAAGTAGTGTAATGAGAAAAATGCAGGAGTTATTAATGTCTTACAGTCATAATGAGGGCAAAAAAGCAGCTATCTGATTCTGGTGGCTAAAGAAAGCCATAAAACATAGGTGGAGCTGAGGAGGTGAGCTGGAATGCAGCTGTCCTTGCAGTGCCACGCAGAGGAGTGGGCAGTGGGATGGAGGGGGCTCCCTTGTTGGCCATTGAGCTGCACCAATAACAGAGCAACTCCTGCTCAGCAGTCACACAGCACCTGGAGTATTTGTGAAGGATCTGGTTTATTCTTAATCCATTTCCCAGAGTAAAATAAAAAGAAATGATAAGGTTTAACAATGTGTTTCAAGGATAGTGGTGCTTTAAGTCTGTCAAACCTTGGCAAGCATCAGTCTGGACTGGGTGAATTTTGTTGCCTTGCAAACCCTGGATGTTTTGCCAAGTGATAAACTGGATCTTTCAACAGCCTTTCTAAACTGTTGGGATTGGAATTACAGTCTCTCAAAATATTAAGGCTGGGTCCTCTGCCTTGACTGCGCTGTGCTCACAGCCTTTGCCACCTCCGTGGTGCAGCAGCATTTATCCTGTGGGGGAGTTGTTCAGGTTGAGACACCTGAGGGATTCACTCACAAGAACCTTGTAGCTGTGACAATAGGCTTTGAACTGCTTTTGAAAGAGAAGAAAGGTGTGTTGGGCAGCACTCCTGTAGGGCTCTTGAAGATGGAGGAACATGTCAAATGCCAAGCAAGCTCTGAAAAAAGCCATGACAGGCCCTGTTCAGCACTGCAGTACTAGGAAACTGGCAGTGTCCCTGAGGGACCACACGTCACAGAGCAAACTCAGGAGCTCCCCTGTCACCCCACTGAAGCTGCAGGGAATGGTTAATGAGTCAACTGTAACAAACCCATACACACCCCTGTAGCTCCCTTTGTCCAGGGGCAAATCACTTTTTTTTTTTTAGAGAAAGGCTAAAATTTGTAGGGTTTTACCAAATTTTCACTTTTATGTAGAGTTGTTGGTAACAGTAGTGTTGCTAATTGCTAAATAGGCACATGTAAAACAGCCAGATTGATAGTCTCTTGAACTGGAGCACTTGCAACAGCTACATGTTGTTGCCAGGCAGCTGCTTGGTGCGGGGCCATTCAAGGACATCAGTCTCTGGAGAGCAAAGTGGCTTCACTTCTACCCTGCGAATTTTGGTCACTGGCAATGCCAAATGAAACGAAGCTATGGCCAGAGCTTTGCCCCCTCAGTGACAGAGTTCTCCCAGCCTGGCAACACACAGAGGTCAAGACACATCCAAAACCCCAGGCTCATAGGAACAGGATTTCCATACTGTTGCTGAGTGAAAGTGCAGTTAAAAAGATCTACTGTTTGCCATGTGAAGAGGCGAGGAATAAAGGATGAAGGCGGGGGGGGGGGGAGGAAAGCTTACTTTATTCCCAAGCAGTAAGGTAAAATAAATGACAGCTGATGAGTCTCCCTAGAGTAACACCACTCAGATGGGATTGCAGCTAGACTTTGCCATGCTTTGCCATGCAATGCTGTGCCATGCCATACCATGCTATTCCTTCATCGGCCAAACAGTGAGCAGGCTGCAGCATGGGTTTCTGGGCCATGTGGCCAAATTTCCCTTGCAAAGGGAGGAGATAGGGCTTGGGTATGCTTGGAACTTTCTAAGGAATGGAGCCAGGAGATGTCCAGGCCATTTTGTAGAAAAGTCTCCCTGACTGGCATGTTAATAGCAAATTAACCCCAATGAATTCCATGCACACAGCTTAAAAAATCTGGGACTGAGGTCACAACAAACACACCAGTTTTTATTTCAATCTGTGCCAGGAAAGCAATATAAGCTATACTGAATGATTGTAATTTTAAGCACCTCCTGAATTTTTTAAAACTCCTCTTTCTCCTATCTTGAAGGACATGCTAAGTGGTAAGCTTTTCTGGTCTCTTTAAAGATTGCCACATACAGTAAACCTTTAAATAACCAAGTGTCTTGAGCACATGAAATCACTATATTTTGCAGAGTCTTGGACCTTTACCAAATGTATTCCTCGGTCAGGCTGGGGGCAGTTTATAAAGGCTAACACACTTTTAAAAAGTATTTGAAGTGACAGCTTTTTGCATGCCCATTATCTGAGAGGTCTGAGCTCTCTCTCCTGTGGTGAGACTGACAGACTGCGTGCGGCAGGGAGGAAAACGAGCAGGGAAAGCCCGGGAGAGCATTATTGCCAGTTCCATTCTATGTGTACATACCTGGCTTTCCTCTGCAAATAAGGGATGATTTCCTTTTAATCTACCACCATATTTTCAAAGGGTTTCTTTTCCACTTGAAACGTGACTGTGAAAAAATGTCAAGTTTTGCAGAACAAATTCACTCCCTGTATGGATCCAGTCACATCTGCTAACCACAGTGATGAAGCATTAGCTAGTTCTCAGCTGAAATGTTCTGGCCTTCATCCAAAGTATTTTGGTTTTCAGCCTACAAACAATAATGTTCAGTTCTAGTGTGTAGTTTTTAAATAAAAAGAGGACACCTCCCCACTTGTTTTTGTTATTTTGGTAGTGAAAGCAAGTGCTTTTGGCCCTCCATTTCTCTTCAGTAACAAATAGAATTTTGTGTCAGAAGGTGATTTTGTAGAAAATTTTGCCATGCTTATCATGTATCAACTCTGCTTACAGCCAGCAAAGCAGTGCAAGCTATTAAAGCTATTAAAAGGAAATTTTTTTGACTGTTGTTAATTTTGGCATTAGTTGCTAAAAGTCTTTAGCTGAGTAGCATGAGGGAAGGGAAGAATGTGAGAGGGTGAGAGGCAGAATTGGCACATGTCACAGAGAAGAGCTCTAATAGGGGATTGCCATCTTGGACACCAGGATGACCTTGTGAGGAGGTGGCAATTGCATCACAGAAGCTGTTGTGAGGCTCACTGCTTATCTAGCAGAAATTAAGGCCTAGAAAGAATGGGGAAAGTGATGTCAAAAAGCTAGTTCTTGTTTATTGCCTACCTGTCTGGCTGCCTGACTTTTAGAGCGTTACTGCTAATGATCAGTTGTCTCTGCACATTCATTCTGTCTTGGGTAACAAGGTTTTCCTGTAGGAGTGATAAGGAGTCTTGAATGTTTCCCATAAAATTCACAATTTCTCCCTTGGCATTTCAATATGCCTAAGAAGAATTTTGTCATCAGCTCTGATGAGCATAAGTTGTAGTGTGCGCATTTCCTGTGGACACATCTCCACTTAATCACCACAGCAGACAAGTGTGAAGCAAGCAGAAGAGTTTCTCACACAACAACAGATCTTGGCACTGATGCTTAGAGAAAGATTTATATATCTTTACAAAACCTCTTAAGAACCTGCAGATTTGAAGAAGAGGAACAGAGGAGATGATAGCATCTTTTGTAGAGAAAGAAATATCATCCTTCTCTGTGGAAGAATGATCTCATGAACAACAGCCAACACAGCAAGTTCTGCTTCCAGTCCGTATCTTATCTGCTAGGCAGATTGCAGATTGCCCACAGACATCCCATCTGGACACACTAGAGAACTTGGTAATTGTCTTATTGCATTCAAGCATGCAGCATTCTGAAGTATGTGCCTCTGACCATGCTGAAAGTCAGGCTTAGAGTCTTTTTGGCTGAATAGCAGGTAAGCTGACCAGCTCTACAGCTGCTGGATATGCACAATATAGAGGCATCTGCTATTGCAAACTAGGAGATCCTGTATTCTTGCACGGAATCTTTGGGAGGGCTAGCAGGTATATCTGCTACTTATGGAAGGCTTGAAGCAGAGATGGATATTATTAGGCAAAGAAGATAGGTATGGTATATAAAAGGGTAGAGTACATTTTCAGTCGCTGCCATGATGAGGACTCATGCCATTAACGTCCTTCTGTAGGGAGAAACCTGGATTGTGAGAGTGCAGGGGAGATACGGAACTGGATTTGGGTGCACTTCATTTCTGAATTGCCTGTGGAAAGCTAAGGAGAGGTAGACTTGATTAGCTGAAAACTATTTCTAATACAATTTAACAATTTGAATTTTTAAGATAACTGATGATGTGGACATAAAATTTTATATGCCATTTTCTTTCATTTGTAAGCAATTTCATATCATTGGAATAATACCCTAGTAATTTCTATAGTTTGCTCTAGCAAATAAAATTCAGGAGAAAATTTCACAGAATAACTTGTAAAATTGTCATTAGGGAAACTTGAGAATGTTTCCATTCTTCCACCTGACATTTATTTCACACCATGAAAATAGCTCATGTTCCTCTGATGTGTTTTGCATAGTAGAGACATCATGTTACATGTGCTACTTTCTTCAAAATATGAACGTAGCTTTAACTTCTGAAGCATTCTCAGCTCTGGGATTCCAGCTTCTGCCAAATTTCTAGCCATTTAGTGGTTTTGATTCCTTGTCTTTACAACCAAATGGGACCACAGATTTGCTACTGGCATCAGTGGGAGCATGGTCAGTCAGAGCCGGGATTGTCATTGAACAGAATGCTCACTTGTATACTCCTGGACTGACTTTGATTTGACTTTGAATCAGACCTCTGCGGAAAAATATATATAGCTAATGAAAGAAATTCAACATCATAGTAAAGTCATTTGCTCACCAGCTGTTAAAAATAAATAGCTATACAAATGATGTACCATAAACTGGGACTACTGTTATGCATAAGAATGTGTCTCTTTCTTTGATAGCTGTTCTTCGTTTTGTGATAAGGTGGTGGATGTGCATGTCCTTAGCAAAGCTTTATCATTGTTGGTGACATTCATTAATTGTGCTTTTATGCAACACTAGTGCCGCTCAAAATGCTTTCAGATCTTCAGTAAAGGGTAACTGTGATTCTTCTTCCTGTTACACTTCTTGCAACCAGAAGAAGCAGCATGTAGCTGTATGTAGCACTCCCACCACCTCCCAGAGAAAGAAAGAAATTTATCACCAAGGCAGCATTCATGCGCCATCCAAAGCACACAAAACCTAATGGAAAATGTGAAAAAAGCTGAATGACGTGTAAGTGAAAAGCTGCATTGTCTTGTCTTGGTATGGAAAATTTTAAACAAGATAAAAATAATGGTGCTGACCACTTACTTGGTGTCCTTTGAAGAAATTCCTTGAAAGAAATCTTATACATTTTATCTTCATGAGATATGGCAGATTGGTACATGTTTCCATTTTGTGGAGAAACAAAATCAAACACACCAAAGTTGTAAGTTAGTTGCCCAGCTATGTATTGAATCTCTTGTGCAGATGTGACTGGAAAGCAAGACTTTATTTGCTCTGATTCAGTAAGTGCTATTCTCCTTCATCTTGTTTGGTTTCCAATATGAAATTGTTCAGTAACGTGACTTACAGAGCCTTCTGTTTGAATTATTTGACAGTCATGTTTGATATTTAAGCTGTGATATGTAACGCTTCGTGATTTTTATTCGTATGCAAAATACAAAGTAGCACAGCTGAAAAAGAGAAATTTTAAAAATAAAAACATCCCACTTCACGATATTCAAGCACACACTGATTTTTCCTTGTATCTTTGACTGCAAAAACTTTTCTATATCAAGAGCTGAAGGAAGATAGAAGAGGAGGCATTCATCACTGAGCTCTATATACAGACCTAAACTTTCACAAGGCCTTTATAAATGCCACTTGATTGCTGGTTTCTGCTTACCTTACAGTATTGGAAGAATCCATACAAGAAGCTCTGTCATACTGAATAGAAATATTAAGTGGAATCCTACTGATTGTTGGTCAAATCTTGACCCTCGAAGGCATGCAATAGACACTAGTGTTCCTAGGGAAAGTGTGAACTGTGAAGTGGTTCATCCTGGGAACCATATAGAAATGAGAAAATAATTAACTTCAGGTGAAATGTGAAGGGTTTTCAATCAGACGTATAACTGGTTTGACAGAAAACTACTGTCATTTCACTCTGACAGACTGGAAGCAATAAAAAAGTGCAAGTGCAATACGAAAGGACTTCAAACAGAAGCAAAGTGCTGTGTGAAAAAACTGGCAATAGATTACATAGCAAGTCTACTTGGGGAAAAAAAATAGAAACTTGGATTTCTTCTTTCTTCCATTCAAAGCACTAGTTATTTGTGAAGCCAAAACAGAGAATCTTGGTTTCACAGGCATTCGAGTGAATGCCAGGCTGTAATGATCAATGCTTACTGTATGCACACACTGCATTAAGAGAAGGCAATGCTATTCAAATGAGCTTGTGGTTTACTAGATGAATTTAATTATTTCTGGTTTGTTTTTGCCCCTGGGGGCTAGTTTTTGATGGAATAAATTCAATATTGGTACTTAGATGACTTGCAGTATACAAGCAACACTGCTGAGAGCATACCAAAAGCAGTGTTCAATTATAGCTCAGTGAAGTCAGTAAGGACAATGAGGTTACATCTGTTATTCACAACCTTCAGTGGAGAAAACTAGGTTGCACATAAACTGAATATATAAGAGGAAAAAAGAAGATTCTGAGATCAAGCATGGATACAATTTTGAGTTGAGACCTATAGCCTCGGATTAGTTTTTCCCTACAATAATTCATAATATTTTCTCACAATAATAAAGAGAGAAAATTTACAAACTCAGCAAAATCTGTAATTCCAGACTTCTCATATCTAGGGTGTCCACAGCCAGCTGTTTCAGTGGGAATGATTTTTGGAAGGAATCACTGCAAGGGTTCATAAAGGAGACTTCTTTCCTGCATCCCACATTAAAGCTCCTCAAATTGCTAACTGCTTTTGAAAAATCAGCCCTATGAGCAAAAAGCAGAGGGAGATACTTTGGGGTTTAACAGAGTGATAGGCAGTGCTCACATAGATTTACAATAGTACCTTTTTACTGGTATATGCAGTTGTTAGTAATTAAAAAATAGTATGTTTCAGCTGCAACTTTGCCTGAAAAACTTCCCAGGCAAGTGCAGGAATGAATGGGAGAAGGAGAAGTGCAGCAGTGGGCTTTTAATGCTGGTTGGAGAGGCCCTAGCTACTGTGTGTGCACTTGTGTGGTTACCAAAATTAGTAGCCAACTCAACTGAGCTAATATGAAAATACTCTACTGAAGGGTTAGACCATTAGGGAGGACAAATGTGCATGAAAAGGTTTCCTTATTCCTCCACAGAAGATGCTGCCACATACAGATGCAGGACAGAAAATGCTGATGCTGTCTCTTGGTTGCTGTGGGATGTGAAAGAGATGAAGGGGATAAAGTCAGAAATGCATCTCTTACCCTTTACCATGTTTTGTCATCATGGAGCATCTTTGGATTTGGAGGGCCATTTGTGACTGAGGCACTAACCAAAAAGACATGTGGAGGAAGAAGCACTGACCACTGAAGACCAGCTTGTGACCAATATGCGTCCTGTGCAGCGCCAGGTCACTGGGCAGCCATGTGGCCTGATGAAGGAGTGCTTGTTGCTCTCACAGCTTGTGGATAGCTCTGGGAATGGTCAGCAAGCCCACCACCTGTACTTGGGACACCTCCTTCATGAAAATAGGGTAGCATATTCCAACATTGCCTTTATACTAAAAAAATTACGTAAGAAACAAAAATGGTATTAAAATGAAAGACTTGAGAAATTAGCTACTTCATTAAAAAGCAGATAGAACTTAAATGCTTGTCTAAGATGCTGCTGCTGATTTCTGTCTGATTTTGAAGAATTTTCCAGTTAATAGATTGACCTGTCATACTGACTGCCAAAATATCCTACACAGCCTTCTAACATGAGAAGGATCTCCATTAACAAATCTATTCCTGAAATTCCCCTTGCTTAGGGTAGAGACTGACTTGAGGTTTCTTCTTCCCTTACTCATTTTTTTGCTTTCAAGTGAAGGCTTTTTCACAAACCCTTAGAAGTGATTTAAGTAATGCAATTGTTCAACTCATCACTTCCTTTCTTCTTGTTCATCCGTGTCAGATATGGTTTCCCCCTTGTTCCTTAATGATGCTTTTGAAATCTGCCATCCAGCTGGGAGGATATCACTTGTTTGGGTAACTTAGTTGCTACAAACCCTATCATATTTACAAAACAGAAATATGCTGGCAGACAGGAGCACAATGCTGAGTTACATCACTCTGAATATGCATGAGTTTAAAACCATAATTTTTAATGCCATGTAACTTCCACAGTAGTCATTATTCTGATGTATGGAACAAGAATGATGAATATGGCTCATCAGAAATCCTTGATAGAGATTAGGTACAATCATAAATAAATAAGCATGGAGTATTGCTATGTCTGAATCAGGTGATCTTTAATTAAGCCTTGCTGGAACTCCAAAGTATAATATCTATGTGCATCGCCTTTAGCCCAATCGCCATTTGTATGAAGTGTTTGCAGCTTGTCTGGGTTGCTCATTAGCCATTTTCAAAAGAAATGCTGCCAACGTAACATGACCATGCTCGGGGTCCATGTACACAGCCAATAAGATGAGAACCTACGTGGCACGGATCTGGATCCCTCTTTCAAGGTGCCCCAGCAGCTCAGTCACTAGAAGCAGCCAGCAACCACTGAAAAGACAGACTGTGACTGGTCCTAGCTTTATTTTGAACAGACCTGACTTGTCAGTCATTGGAAAACCATCTGTGAGCTCCTTAACCTTGTTCATAATTTGTTTCTCCCAGTTTCTGAGGCAAGTCTGTGCCAAAATATGTTGGAGTGTTTATAAATCTTCTGGTGGGACTTGACTTCTTAGGTCACAGTCCCAGCTCACTTACAGTAGGGTGTCAGTGTCTGTTTGCTCAAGGCAGTAAGGAATGTGTCTAAGTTAATTATTACTCGGGACTTCTGTACATCTAAATATCTAAAACAGAAAAACATTGTTAAACACTTCTGGCAGCACCAAGGCTTCTCTCATTTTCGTTTACATAACCCAGACTGATTCTGGCATGCATATTCACAATAAGTTGTATCTAATTCTGCACATGAGATTATGTCATAGGATCTTATGTGGCAGGTGCAAGGTTGAGAAAATAGAATTGAAAATTTTCTCCTGATTTTACATTTCCCTGTATCTAAGGGACATGTACAGCAATAGCATTTGTTGCAACTCTGTAGTGCACCAGAAAAATGTTTGCTTGTTTTACCGATCTGTTTACTGGTTTTGAAATGATAAATAATAGCATATGAAGAATTTTCATAAGGATGTCAAATGCTTTATATAGCTTTGTTGACAAAACAGGAGTGCAGAAAAATTACTTGATTTAATGCAAACATCAATAAATACAAGTAAAACTTTAGCTGGATGTTAAATAAACGTGTTGCAATTCCAAAGGAATCATAGATACAAGATTAACACCTTCACTGCCCTCATCCAGCTCTGCCCATTCTTTTCAGTGAGCCTGGGTTGTTCTCAAAGCTCCAGAAATGCCAGCCTGGCCCAAGTTACTCATCCGTGTCTTTTGCACACCTCAGTTCCTTTTGCTAAAGGTCGGGACTGGAGAAAAGCTTGGAAGAAAAGGATGAATCCACTTTGCAAGAAACACTGTATGACAAGTTTTGACAACAGTGCTCTGAGCTGGAGGACCATGACTGCAAGAATGATGAACTCCCAGTCAACCCTGAAACTGTGCAGAATCCACTCTTCCAGCTGGATCACTACAAATCTAGGGGGCCTGATGGGATTAATCCAAGGATCCTCAAAATGCTAGCTGATGCCATTGCAAAACTTCTCTTGATGACTTTCAAGTAGTCTTTGGAATCTGGAAAGGTTCTAGCTGATTGGCAGCTGGTGAACATTTTCCTGATTTTAAAGAAGGGCAAGCAGAAGTACCCAGAGACCACAGGCCTGTCAGTCTCACTTCAGTGCCTAGTAAAGTTATGAAGAAAATTATTCTGGGAGGTATTGAAAAACACCTGAAAGACAACAGAAGTCTTCATTTGATACGCAACTGGGAGGAGCTGTTGACTCTGTCAAAGGCAGGAAGACCCTTCAGAGAGACCTTGATACATTAGACGGCTGGGCAATCACCAACCATACGAAGTTCAACAAGGTAAAGTGCCGGATTCTGCACTTGGGATGGGACAACCCTTGATGTTCATACAGAGTGGGGAACAAGATGCTGGAAAGCAGTGCCATGGAAAGGGACCTGGGCATCCTGGTCAATGGCAAGTTGAATGTGAGTCAGCAGTGCCCTGGCAGCCAGGAGGGCCAGCTGTTTCCTGGGAGGCATCAGGGAAAACATCGCCAGCTGGTCGAGGGAGGGGATTGTCCCACCCTGCTCTGCACTGGGGTGGCCTCACCTTGAATGTTGTGTGCAGTTTTGGTCATCACAGTATAAGAAAGATGTTAAGCTATTGGAGAGTGTCCAAATGAGGGCAACGAAGATGGTGAAGGGCCTTGAGGGGAAGCCATGTGAGGAGCGGCTGAGGGCACTTGGTTTAGCTGAAGAAGAGGAGACTGAGGGGAGACCTCATTGCAGTTACAACTTCTTTGTGAGGGGAAGAGGAGGGGCAGGCAGTGTTCTTTTCTCTGTGGTGACCAGTGACAGGACCCGAGGGAATGGCCTGAAGTTGTATCAGGGGAGGTTTGGGTTGGATATTAGAAAAAGGTTCTTTCACTCAGAGTGTGGTTGGACACTGGAACAGGCTCCCCAGGGAAGTGGTCACAGTACCAAGCCTGACAGAGTTCAAGAAGCATTTGGATGACACTCTCAGGCACAAGGTGTGACTCTTGGGGATGGTCCTGCGCAGGGCTAGAAGTTGGACTCAGTGATTGTTGTGGGTCCCTTCTAAATTGCATGTTATGTGACTCTGTAATTCTTTGACTCTGTAAATATGTTAAGTGATGGGAAGAGGACTCTTGCTGAACATAGTCAACATCATGGTTTACCTGAATTATGCCCAAACTCACTGTGTGAGTCTTAATGTGTTGGGGTTTGGGAAGAGGGGAGAGTGTTGGGCTTTTAAGATAAGAGCCAGAGCAATGCCAGAACATGTTTTTCACATGATTGCTTGGAAGTCTATACTTTCTGACATGTGAAAAGTTTTCTTCAAAATATCTCTTTCCAAGGAAGGAACCTCTGGAAGGCCAGATTCAGTCACACTGGCAAGCATAATTTTACGGAGTGCTGCATCAGGACAGCAAGTTTTGATACTGGCAACTTGGTAGACCAGTGTAACACAGAAGTACAGTTTGCATCTTGTTTTCATGTTTCTATAATATAGAGCCTCAAGGGAGGCTCTGGCACACAGATCTCCACTTGATGTTTAAAGTTTAGAGTTTCTCCCCCAACTCTGGTTCTTCTCTGTTGTACACAGAGTATTGCCATCTGCAAGACCACACACCAAATAGCTCAGATAGATAGGCAATGGGAAGAAACAGACACTTCTAGGCATTATTCATCTTAACTGTAAAGCATCTGGCTGAATTAGGTCAGATGAATCACATCCTAGAAATGGCTGTGGAGGCAAGCAGTGGGTGACTGGCACAGACAGCCAACTGCACCATAGACATCTGACGTTAGACGATATGAGTCCTGTTTATAAGGACTGTTGCCAAGATCAAATGAAACTAGGGATAAAGAGCATGTCTAGGTAAGCTACTTCTTGCCCTTAAACAGTGTTCTTAATATTTTTATTTTTCTCTTAATTGAATTTGCCTATGATGCTACTTAGTAATTGCCCTATGATATTGCCACCATACAAAAGCTGGTGATTACTTAGAGACTTTTATGTGTTGAAATGGTATCAGACCTGTGTCACTGACACAACATACAAAGTTTAAATTTTTTAATAATTCCTATAAACAAGCAGTTAATCTCCTTTAGCAGTACAGTCAAACTGGCAACTTATCAGCAATATTCTATGTCTTAATTTATTTTGCAAAGCCTGCCTTTGGCTTTGCAAAATCATGTTGACACCTTATCCTTAGAAACCATGTTGCAGCCAGTGGATTGAAACTGATGTAGAGTAAAAACAAGTGCTGACCGCATTGTAACCTAAGCAGCCATAGGAACTGGGATGATGCTTCACCTTACCTCAGTTTAGATGGCTATCCCTATTCATGGAAACAAAACATATCTCTATGAAGCTGAGGTGCATTACATCTAAAGGGGCCTTATTCTTTGACAGTCTTGGAGTCTGAAGGTGATGGGGTTAAAAGTCTGTGTTTGGTAAGATGGGTCCCATTCTTCTGGTTGAAATGGAAAAATGTTGGACATGAGAGTCAGTGAGGAATTAATTTTGTTGTGAGTTCTAGGAATGTTATTATTGTTAGTTTAGTTGATTTTTGTCCCTTTTTTTGTCTGTTTGTTTGTTTTGTTTTTTTAAATACCATGGCATCTTTTCCAAGGTTAAAGTTATAGTCATGTTCATCTCAACAAAGTCAATCGTATTACAAACAAATCCTGTACCGGAATTACCAGTTACATAACTTATGAAACCCTTTATTAAGGATCAGTTGTCGTAGCTTCTAGTGTCTATATATTATTGTTGCTCTACTGGTTTGTGCATCAGTTCATGCCAGATGAGCATCTGGCCCCAAATGTTCAGTACATGCTTCTCAAGATGCTATTGAGAGAGGAGTGAGGGGAAAGGATTATGTTAAATACTGGTTTATTTCATCATTGGTTTGTTCACAAGAGATGCACAGAGAAAAGTATATAACATATGTCCCTTCCTCCCCACCCAGCTCTTTCAGTGACCACCTTGCTGGGACTGTAGAACGAGGAAGTTCAGAATGGGGAAACTGCTGGTGCTGAAGGTTGGCTTTTGGGAGCTATCTCATTTTGTATCATGTTATCCCTAATATGATCTACTGAATTTCTTCAGAGTTATGAGCTTGACCTCAGTGTCAAATGGTACACGAATAACTTCTGCTATGTCTTATATAGTGTGGAGGGATAGCAAGATTCCTATGCAGAAAAAGAGAAAATCTGAAAAATTAAAAGATCCAGTTAAATCACATGCAATGGGGAGAAAACATGAGAGTGTAAATAAGTGATCAGATTATCTAGCTTAAGTGCATGTGATGAAACCATATGGGGTAACTACTTTCATCATCCCTCAGACTAATTCAAAAGTACTGTCTGTTTGTTTTATATATGTAAACTTTTACTCCTCTTTTGGAGATGTGAAAGCTAACAACACAGCCTGAGTAGCTGTGCTGAAGCTCTTGAATTAGTGGGATATTTCCAAAAAGCAATTGCTAAGTTTGAGATAAAAACTTGGGTTTTTTTAAGAAGTGTGTTATGGTTACAGAAGTTCAATTAGTGATGGCTTGTACCTGAGCTTTAGAGAAAATGATCATCTGTATCTAACCCTTCAAGATGTCATTCACTTTGAAAATACAGCCCTGCATGTCTCAGGGTGAATACTGAATATCAGTAGCTCTGAAGAAATGTCTTTCCAGTTTGCCTGTTAAGAATTTCCCCATTGCCAGAAACGAAATTAGTTTGAGAGCTAGGACCTGAATTCAGAAATGATGCCCAAACCCTTATTTGTACCATACTGCACTTGGAGTTTTTCACTACCAGTATTTCAACAAGGCAGGTGCTGGGTTATGCTCAGACTCTGTCCTGAAAATTAAGATTCTGGACTCTCCATTGTCACTTTTTTAATGAAAAGATTTGTAACACTTTCCATTTCTTTTCTCTACTGTGTGAAAATATGAATTGTGCAGTACAGTAAAAACCCAGCATGTTGTCAGCTTTGCTTTTACAGGGACGTTCTGGAGCTCTGGAGTGGATTTTCCAGGTATGTCCTCCATCCACTGCAGCTACAGTGTTCCCTTCTCTCTTCTGTTGTCTTGGTCTTCTTGGAACCTGCAAGGAAATGTTCTTGGCCTTGGTCATTAGCCTTCAGGTGAAGTGATCTTTGCTAAACTATGGTCCCTTCCAACCTTATGCACTCTGTGATTCTGTAATCATCACCTTTAGCAATGTTAGCAGAGTT
Organism: Anabacerthia variegaticeps; assembly: GCA_035583185.1. Lineage (NCBI taxonomy): Eukaryota > Metazoa > Chordata > Aves > Passeriformes > Furnariidae > Anabacerthia > Anabacerthia variegaticeps. The sequence continues at coordinate 98,935,564 of JAWWEW010000001.1, forward strand.
TATGATCCAGCTGCCTCTACTTCTGTTTTTCACCTCATCGGGAAACACTACATTTCTTTGTAATTTGGTTGGCCAAGGTGAGAGCTGTGGCAGAGCAGGTGGGTCTAGCTTGTTAGAAATGGGCATGTCATTTAACTAACTGCTTTCAGCACATCCATTTCCATCATGGCTGCCTTTTATGCCCAAGACCCACGTCACTGGTATGCAGCTCAATGACCAGATCCATCACTTTTCCCTCTCCTTCTGCTTGTCTTCATCTACTTGGACACAGCAGTTTCCATTGCCCAATGCAGTCTGAGGGTAAAGGCTGATGTGCCTTCCCGCAGCTTCCCATGAGCCTGTTGCCCCAGCCTCACTGTACCATCCGTCTTTCCTCCTTCCCTGGACAAAGCTGTGCCCAGTGCTGTGCTCCTAGAGTGCAGAAACTGGGGGATCTGAAGGGAGAAAGGAGACAGAGTGATTCCTTTAAAGTGCTTACCTGTCATCAGATATACTCAGCTGAAGAATTTCTTCATGCAGGGTCACTGGGGAATAAGTTGTTATTCCTTCAGCAACTGTCTTACCATTGCTGTGTTTAAATTGCAGTCCAGATTGGTAAGGGAATGTCTCTTTACACGGAGAAACTGTGTTTCTCACAGGTGTTTGCAAGAAGCTTAAGTTCTGGAGTTGCAAGGTCTTTAAAGAGACCTACTTTTCAAGAATTAAAGGCATCCTCCTTTGAAAATCAGAGATCTTCAGCTGGGCAAAGGAAAACTGATACATACTCACTGGGTTCAGTGGTGTGTTTTGTACTGTTCATCCTGTGATATTTAATTGACAAAGAGACTTTCTCCTACTGTCACTTCATTTTTTCTGCGTAAGTAGAAGAAAGCTTTATGTCATTACAAACCCACAGTCATACTCCATTATATGAATACTAATCTCAGCCAAGGCAAGGAAAATGAAGCACAACTCTGCTTATCCCTCCTTACACCAGAAGACACTGACACATCATTAACATTAAGCTGGAATCACTCATCACACTTGCTGTATTTTACAACAGGCTGCATACATATACTTTTCTATATTTGTTAAGGTTAATCTCAAGGCTTGTTTTGAGGTGAAGCAGCACAACAGTTTTAAAAATTGTCATTAAATCATTACAGCCCTGACCATGGGACCGCAATTTTCCCATTGATCCTCCCCTGTCAGCAGCATCGACATGGACTAGCATGTGGGAGCGTCACTCCCACAGAACCCCCACCATGTCCCTGGTTGCTGGCCATTGCCTCTGGTAGCTCTTAACCAGCAGCAGTGTCTGTGGTTCAATAGCCAGTCTGACACAGGCAGCTGAACTGGGTGATGCTGAGCAAGATGTACAGATGAGGGTTGTATGCATATATGTATGTATATATGTAAAGGGTAGAGCCAAAGAAGAGGCACAGATTCACTGACCAAGACTGCTGGCTCCCAAGCGCTGTTCTCGTTGCCAACTGCTTCCATCAACTTTAAATACAATGGACGTTTATGATAATCCATTGGGAATCTTTACCGTGATTCAGTAAGTAAGCTAATACATCTGTCCTTTTTATTTTAAGTTAATAGGACTATAAATATTTAAATATATGCATATTTCACAAGGACAAAATAGTTTTAAATACTCACACCTCTGTGCCCGTAGTGATAAGACATGTTTTGAAATGATTTAGTTAAACATTGAAAATAGTTTGACCTTTGAGTTAAACTAATCTAAGCAGCATTTCAACAAGCAGTAATGTAGACATTCTAGATAATTTATTGAAAATACCATAGAACTGCAGTGAACTTCAGAAAGCGAAGAAAGGAATCAGGCATTTTTTTTCCCAAAGAATGCTGACTCTCTCAGAAGTTTTAAGAATCTGTAGCTGTTATAGTAAGCATGTATTTATGTCACAAATGCATTTGAAAGATCCTGAAAGTTGTGATGCTCATGTGCCATTATACTGCGTGGTATGTTTGGTTTTGAAGAATGAACTCATATCATAGATAAATTATTCAAGCTTTCACTGTATTGTATGTATGTTGGGTCTTATAATAGGCAATTATGTTTGTTTAAAGTGTAGCTCTCTGCATTTATTTGCTAAAAGTGGCTGTCCAATACTTAGGAGGGCTGAGAGTCAGTATGTCCAGATTCTGCTTCCAGTTTCACCAGTCAGTTCTTCAGCCAAAGTAATGTTAAGGGTTGGTTTGTTTGTGGTTTTTTTTTGAGTCTTTGGGTTTTTTTTTTGTTTGTTTGTTTGTTTTTCATCTCTAAAAATGTGTAAATCTAGAATTAAAGAATAGCAGTGTGTCAGAAGACTTAAGAATTGCAAACTTTTGGACTCATCTGGTCCCTTTCTACTTGAATTGATAGTTCCCATGGAACTGGACTGCAGCTGAAAAAATTTTCTCTGGATCTTTCATTAATGTGTATTTTTTTGGTGTTTGGTTTTCTTTAGTTGGTTGGTTTTGTTTTTTTTTCTTATGAATTATTTAACTTGTTTTGTCTTAATTTAATTTTCCATAAGTGAGACAAAATAAGATAAGCCAAAAGATATTTTCACTAACCATATGATTGTAAGACTTGTGTATATTTTCTTTCTGCATTGTTTCCTTTTCATTACTCTTTGTCAAGTTTTAAATCTGTGCTAGAAATCGTTTTTTTTTTAATAGGGACCTTGTCTTTGCAGATGTCCAGTGAAAAGGCTAGTGTATTCTGGAGCACATTAAAATAGAAGCCAGAATTCTGGATAGCTTATTTTTTTATCAACCTAAAGTCTTTCCTTCCTCCCCTTCCTGCACTCAAAGGCAAATGGGCCACTGCTGTAGGGTTAGCTTGCTCCCTCATTCTGGATGCTGCAGGTAAATACAGGAACTGGGCAGACTGAAAAAAAGAGAGAACAGAGACACAAAAAGGGTAGCAAATACAGATCCATAATCATAAATATTTCTCTTTCCCCACTTCCCCTCGAAACAAAACTCTAGCTGGGAACAGGCAATGCAAACGGAATACAAGCTGACACACTGTTGGAAGTGGCAGAAGGATGGCCACTTCACCTCCACACACACTGGGGACCTGCTCAGGGCAATGCTCTTGGCCTTGGTCTTCCAGAGTCTCTGGATGCTTTGCATTTGAGGCTGGTTGAGCTGCTATGTAAAGCAAAGCAACCACTGCCAGTGTAATGAGGCATAGCAACTGAACCCCCGCAGGAAGATTCGCTGAATAAATTGGTGGAAAGATAGGTTCATCTTACTATATGATCCTTCACATTTCAGTGGGGCTGAAGCGTGTTTGCAACTTTGTACTTTTTTCAGCAAGGGTTAAGGGTACCATAACCCCAAAGACTGTGTACAATGGGTACAGTTATTAAAGTTCATATGCACTGGAGTTACACTCAACAGGCTTAGAACTGCTCATTAATTTTTTTTTTTCAAGTGGAATTCTTTGAATGTATTACGTCAGAACAAAAGATGCTTGGAATAAGTGGGCAGTGCTTGTGCAGACTCTACAATAGAGCCATCAGAAAGAGACAGAACACTCTATTATGTACATTTCCCTTAAAATATGAAGAAATCTGGCAAGTTCCACACAAGCATAAGTAATACAAATGAGGAATTTGAAAGCTCAAAAAGAAAAGAAATATTCAGACACAGTCATTACAGTCTCGTTTCTTTGATTATCTGGTTGAGGAGTGTCAGGGATACTAAGTGACTTCAATGAGGACTCTTGTATAGTCATGTATAGTCATCAAACCCCTGTATTAGCTATTGCAGAACCAGAATTCGGTCATTAGAGACATAGGCTGAGCTTTTTTCCAGAGGACTGAGCTACCACGCTGGAAGACAATAATATAGTTCCCTAGCTGTTTTGGAAAACTTAGCTACAGAGCTTGATCAGGCATATGCTCCTTGGTTGAGTCGTTATCTGTGAAAGCTATTTATCTCTATAAAAAACTGTGCTTCATTGCATTTAGAATGGAGACAAGCAAAAAAAAAAAATCAACCAATCAAAAAAACACCCCCAAAACAAAAAAAAACCTAAAACAAACCAACAAACAAAAACCAAAACCAAAAAAAAACCCACAAACAAACAAAAGAAACTCCCAAAGGAAGTAGTATATCTCATCATCTTCCTTGCAACAGTTGACTAGTAAGAGCCAGGCCTGTATGCTGGAGTGTTTTTCTGATCCTGTTCCTGAAACTTTTCTCTGAATGCCCATCAATCTGACTGTGAAGTGAGCTTGCAGGAGTTTAACCAGAGGAATCATCTTACTGGAAAACAGTACTTGTGGTTTCTGTGATGTGGCAGCAATAAATATCTCCCCTATGCATCTGCACAGTGCTGTCCCTGGAACAACACTCCTGACTCATGAAGCATCATAAGAACAGGTGTCCCTCCATGGACATGCTTGGTAGATGACAATGCCTGGGCAGTGATGGCCTGAGACAAATACACTGTAGGAGACAGTTATTGTAAAAGCATGATAGAAAAGGCTCATAAAGTAAAGGACTTCAAAATCAGTGATTTGTACTGCTCAGTGTTAAACTTTTAAACTAAAAAAAAAAACAACAAAAAAACCCTCCAAAAACGAAAAACCAAAACCACGCAGGTATTTCCTAATTTGAATCTCTTTGATCTAACTATGTAGCCAAAAAGCAGGCCATAGTCTTATGTTTTCCACTGAAAAAAAGGAGAAAAGTTTACTAGCTGTCATAGTGGTTCATCAAATTTAACAGTTTTGGTTTTAACCCTATACAGACAATGTGAGCAGCAAACTATGCTTTTACTAACTCTACAGTCAGAATCCCTTCCTACACAAAGGATTTACCTGTGCCAAGACCCCTCCTGAGAGACACCAAGATGTGTTTGCCATTAGCAGTTTAGTTCAAATCAGGAGTGTACTCCAGAAGCAAATATTCTGTCCTGTTTACTATACTTGCATTCTCAGTGTGAAGTGGTCTTGGAGCACACAAACTGGATGCCCCTCTGCTGCATCCAGGAGATGGGGTCCAGCAAGGCACCTTCTGCACACCAACCACTCACATCCTCTGTAGGGCCCAAATGAGAGCTAGTCTGAAGTAATATCCCTAAAACATGTACAGGGTGGCCCTCAGCTTCTCTGTACCCACCATCTCACTCTACAGATCCACTCCAATTATGCTGTGTTACTTGCTAATGCAGAGATGCCCTAGACTTCTAAAAGGGACAGTGAAAATCAAGCTGGCATTGAGCCAGATCAGCTATTAGCTTGCCAGCCTTTGCAGCAGTTTGCATTGAGATTATGGAGAGGTGCCGAGCAGGAAATCTATGATTGCAGAGTGGGTGGTGTTTAAACCAGTTTTTAGCTTTAGGTTAGATCAGAGTTTCCGAAAGAGTGGTCTTGGTGACTTTTTTTCTGCTAGATAAATGTGTTTTCTCTCTAATTTTTTTTATTTTTCACTGCACTCCTCATCGTTATGTGGAATGTTGTGTCAGGATGGATCAAGTTCTAGCCACAGCCAGCAAAAAAATGCCAGTAAAACCCACTGTCACAAGCCACGTACATTGAAACAAAGGCAAGGTAGACCAAATGTTACAAACACTGCCAGAGAGATCATCTGGGTGATGTAACTGGATCTTTGACCTTCCTTAACTCACGGGGGATCTTTTCTGCTCAATAGGCCACTGAAATAGCTGACTTCTGGCTAGATTTAAATAAGCCACTTGTAAATAATTTTGTCATGTGTACTGGGAGGCAAAATTCTGACTGCAATTGATTTTGTTCCTGTACTTTCACAGCATTTTGCCACAAGCCCTCAGTATTGACAGTCTTCCCAGACCTACAGTGAATTCACAGTGGCTGCCCTAAATATCTCATCCCTGCTATTTTCTCTTTTCCTGCATGTTCGTGTTGAAACCATTCCTGTCTCTGAAATATTTGCATACTGTGCTAGAGTCTCTAAAAAGGCTGTTCTGTGATCAAGTCTGTAAGAGACACTTTACTGAGAAAATGCAGATGGGAATGAAAAGCAGCTCTCTGTTAATCTGAGCTATGCTATGTTTGTATCCACTGGAAAGCTTACATTCATTTTAAATTCATCTAAATCTCATATTGAGATTATGGAATCCTTTGCTTCAGTCAGCAGTTTGTTTAACTAAGAGTACTGTAAATTATCATGGCTATCTTCTCACATTAGACCATTGACCTGTCTTTGCAGAAGGATGGTTTGACCTCAGACATGGGCCACTGAGCTCTTGTTGGATAGGAACACAATGAGATGGTGACCTACAGCTGAAAGCTTAGTGAATCATTGTGACAAGTGATACTTCTTTTGAAAAAGGGCAGGGACTGATAGCCTTTGCAGAAGGTCAGCTGGCAATGTGTTCAGTGTTGGCTCTGCTTTGAGCAGAAAGTTGGATGAGAGACCTCCAGAAGTTCCTCCCTCTAAATGACGCTGAGATGATGTTAACAGGACAGTGTAGAGGAAGGATGCTAGAAGTAGCTTATGGAAAATAAATTCTTGTGCCTCTCAGAAGTCCCAGATGTGTCATTTAAATGTAAGCAAACTACTGATGTTGATGAAATCAAGAGAGCTGCAGGCAGTTACAGTACAAGCATGAAAGATTGTATTAGTGAATCAGATACATGGTTAAACTGGCAATAACATATTTTGGCTCCTTCCTCTGTGATGTCCTTCCTTCCACCTCAATACTCAAACTTGACAATTGCAGACTATGTAGCCATGACTTCAGTCTTGACAAAATTGATAAACTGAAAAGGCAGTTTTTGTTCTGTACTGAGACTGGCCAACTATTTTTTGGTCTTTCAAATTAGGAGACCCAACCAAAACACAGCTTTCAGTGGTCCTGAGGGTTTAAACATGCTTAGGTGGTGCAGCTGCAAAGAACATCCTCAGGTTGTTCAGTTTCAGTTTGCAATACAATCTCAGTATCAAGCTGGCTCAGGTGCAGGATGTGGCAGAGTAGAGCTTAGTGTGGGCTGAGACATCCTGGTCTTCAGCACAACAAACTGGAGCTGCCTCAGAGCAAGCGAGAGTAATCCACCATGCAAACGTGTTCTGTCACCCGTTCAATTCAATAGCAGGTAGGTATTGTTTTTAAAGGAGTTGTCTGGCACCTGCCTGCATCATGAGTCACCTTTGAAAATGTGCCTCTTTGAGCCCTGTTTTCAGAGCTATTCATTGCTTGTGCTTCCACTGACAGTGAGTCTGGGATGAAGGGCTCTTACCCACAGCTCTGCAAATCAAACATCAGACATTTCTAGTGTTTGACAGCAGAATAGGTGGTCATTTTAGAGGGTTCTTGAGTTTATTTCTGTGATTTCATGGTGGTTTTTACTGCAGAGCTGTTGAGAAAGGAAAATACTCATTTGCATGCTGCAAAGCATAGGCAAGGAGCCAGATCTGTGCCATTACAATACCTGATCTCTGTAAGGCAAACATCCTTTTGAAAGAAGCTAATGTTTCTATCTATTCAATTCTGATTCACAGTTCAGCACTTCCCTCACTCAAACACCCTGGGGAAGAGTTAACTGTATTTTTCTCTTCTCCTTTTATCCTTATTCCTGGATTAAGTGAAGAAATTATTGTCTTATGTTACAGCCTTTTTTTTCTCTTGGAGTAAATCATCTGCAATATTTTTTGCTATTGGTATGCTGCATGTCACGTATATCCCTGATCATGTCAGGCTGAAATTGTTAATTATTTGCATGACAAACATTCGGGTTGTATCCTATGAATTGTACCATAGGGGGTATATGTTGTTAACCAATGCATATGTGTAGAATGAGCTTTTCATCAAAATCAAAGAATTGCTCTTAAACATTTAATAACAAATGTTCTTATTATTTCCCTTCTGTTTATGAAGACAGATCATAACATTTAATATAGCCATTAGTAGAATCTCAGCAGTAATTTTTATCTGCTGTTCACTTGCTGCCTGTGGTTCACAAACGCTTTCCAAAAATCAAATTACAAGAGTCATGAGGTGTGTTTTCTTCTTTCTGAGAGGATATGACTATTAAAAGGACCTTTAATTCTGTGAATACAAACTTTAAAATTGTTTTTCTATAAATATGATGCAAAATGCATTTCATATTTATTGCTTGTATTCCTGCCAGGAAATTTAATTGCTGTTCACAGAGAGGAAGTATGGAGAAGTAATTTCATTTAAATATTTAAATATTTAAATCTTTCCTATATATGCTTTCTCTGTGAAAAGAAAAACAAACAAAAACAAACAAAACAACATAAGACCAAATCCACAAAACTCTTACAATCAGAAGAACTTTGCCTTTATCAACACAAAGGCTAGTCATGTCCTTCTCGTCAGTCAGTGTGCTTATGCTTTCTCTAACACAGCAGTTACCCTCTACCTACACCTGTAGTGTCTGTATGGACCCCTTGCCTTTCCAGATGAATAGACACAGGAGTTAATTATTCTTGCCATGATCCTTCAGGTGAAGTCTGGGGACCATTTTGGAAGCACAGCACAAGCTTCTCCCTGCTGAACCAACATTCCCAGCATGCTGAAATGCTGAATAAATAACTTCCTTCCAAAATCAATGCATGTTATTTATTGCTCCTTCATTTAAATAACATCTTGTTTATCTCAGGGCTTCAGGGTTAGAGCTATGTAATGTGAGGGCAAGTTATCCCTGCATGGTTTTAAGCTTCATTTACAGGCCAGCTAGGGCAGCACAGGCTATTCAGCAATCTTTTCCTTCCAAACAGTTTTGCTTGGTGCCACTGTGGCTTTACTGACAAATTCTCTACTCTGTGACAGCCCACAGCAGCCTCAGGTAGTGAACTTCAGGCCTTACCAGCCAGTCCTTCCTTCCAAGGGGAGATCAAAAGCCCTGGTGCTGGTATAGAGCCCTTCTGCCACCAACACCCTGTGGAGCAGTACCTGCTGAAGTACCACCATACTCAGTCTTGGGAGGATGTGGTTAAGGAGACTGAAATCCTGGTCTGGGGCTCCTGCTAAAGATGTGGCTGCCCAAGCAACACATGCCAGCCTGTGTGGGTTTGTTTGTTCTTACCCCACTCTCAGTCACATCTTTCAGCACTGCTGGAGGGGGCCTGTAAAACAGCTGTGCCTCACAAGCTCATCTTCCCAGGGTAGGAAATGCCAGATTAAAAGCTTCCACAGTTCTTTTACGGTTCTACAGATAGAGCCTTTTGCAGCAGGTACAGCTGCTTCTGTGGTTCCACAGATACATCTTAGCAAAGACGTCAGAGTTGCACAGCTTGCCTGGGGTCTGACTAAGATCCTGCCATCAGTCCCTGGGATCTGAAGTGGGCAACAGGCTGCATTTCAGCACAGCTCAATGGATGCCAATGAACTTTGTATCGATGGAAAAGACATATGATTGCTCACCTGATTCCAAGCTTGGCCAGCTGCACCCGGTAGCAGGGGAGGTTTGCCTGTGGGGTACAAACAGATATCATCAACCCTCTCCAGAGAAAGTGCTTGACATCCCTGCTCATACTGACAAAGGAAACATCTCTCCAGTAGTCAATCCTTCAGCCTTCTGCCAGAAGAAAAAATTGCTCTGGGTTGTTGTGACTACATACCAGTTTAACAGATTTTATAACCAAGTATTTTACCCACAAAATAAATTTCAACAGTCAAGCATAATATTGAACTGAAAAAATACATGTGACACTAGAAAAATTGTACCTTTCCTGTGTAAAAGCATCAGCAGCAGTAGGGAGAAAATTGTCTCATGCACTTTTTTATTTTGAAAATTGCTATTTACTTTTTTCTAGACAGTTAAGCTTGCTTTGAAAGTATACCTTAAAAATAAGGAAAGAATACATTATTTTCAGATTTACAGTTTTATTCCCTGCTGAAGGTCATGAATTTTGGCTTTGCAACTCATTGAGCTAGTCAGGAAGAGAATTTAAAAAAAAACCATAAGCAATATTGACCATTAGTGTATCCCTGAGCATCTATATAGGAGCAAACATTTTTTATAAATTAATATTCCTCATCTCTAAGAAGCTTTCTCTCTGATTCATATGGGTCAAAAAAGTTCCTCTCAAGAAAACAATTTAGAAAATTCAAAGGTAATCCAGTTCTAGGCTCTCTGCCATCCAGGTGCTTGTACCCAGCAGGAAAAAACCCACATCTCCTTAATCCTTTTTTGTTTTTATAATTACTTGTTTTTCCTCTTCCCAGCAGTTCTTCTGTCAAGCACAAAAGTTACCATATCCAATTATACCTCTTTGTCCTTGCTTTTAAAATCTTCATGTCTCCTCAGTTATCTATTAACACAAGATTAATTACTTGATTAATCTTGGGGGTTTTTTTCATCTGGCACAGTGAGAACCATGAGCCATTTGGTGGCATGTTTGTAGTTTTTTTGTGTGCCCAACAGATAATGTGAGACTGCACTGGGGGAGAAAAGAGGGTGAACTAGAGAGAAAGCAAGAGCAAGAACACCAGTATCACATTTAGCATGGTAAATGCCATGGCATTCTGGAAAGACCAGATTCCACATGCGATCATTAATAGCTTCTGATCTACTTTGTTGTGTATTTCATTGTTTATGTAACAGAGGCTGACAGGAAGGGCACTTCTTGGCAGTTAATGATCACTGTCACTGACCCAGCCAATCAGTCAGTAACTGGAAATATCTGACCTTTATGGCTTCCTTCTTTTGATGATTCTCTTTAATCATTATTTTTTAACCTTTCCTGTTGAATCTAAAAATGTGTGCTTTGATATTAATGCAATGTACTGTACTAGAATGAAGAGTTTTTTTTTTCTTTTCCTCAGACTGTTCCTGGCAGTTATTGTAACCAAAGGGAAAATGAGATTGAGTTCTGAAAGCTCCATTATATTTACACTGTCTTCTAATGTTTTCCTTTCCCTCTCTCAGCTTTGCTGGAGCTGCTATAACTTGGTACTGTCCACTGCATCCTCAGAGTTCAGTTCAGAATTTGTCAGTGATTGTTTGCTTAAGATCTGCTACAATATGAGTATTTTAATCTAGGGGGTTTAAAGGTGTCCAAAATTTACTGTTTCTGACAAAAATACACCAGTTGATGAAGACTGTAGCCTTTCTTCAGGAAGACGATATTCACAAAATTTTAGTTTTCATATTACCTGGGGTTTATTATGTAAGTCATTGTGAATTCAAATGTTGGCATGAACAGAAATCAATTTACTAGAATGCATCATATTCATAACATTCATAAAGGAACTTTGCTTTCTGAGCCATTTTTTGAATGGTTGCATTTATTCGAGTAAATATTTATATACTTCTCATTAGAAACATTCTGATTTATTTAGGCATATATGAATACAAAACAGAACCTCTGATTTACAAAGTGTGTTATCATCTAATAACTTTCTTAAAAATCATAGCTAGTCAGTAATGTGCTGAAGGCCATGTTTTCCTTAGTAGCCATCAGTGACGAAGGACAGAGCTCAAGTCAAGCATGGGTGCTACTGCCCTGACCTACCAGAGCCTTGGAGTGATGGCTTTGCTCCCCATGACTGAGGCTTGGAAACACATTGGCTGTGCAGACAGGCACAGCAAATATGGAGTAAGTTCAAGGCAGTGACCAAACTGACTTCAATGGTCATGTTTTGTTTTGTCTTCTGGTTAAGTCTATTTCATGTGGAGCATAACACGCACTGTAATCCACATGGAAAAAGAAGCCAGTCCAAGGGCACTGAACCAGACACTCTGCAAATGGAAAGTAGCACAAGTTCAATGATTTTAATGGACAGCAGTCTCCATTATTTTCACTAACACAGTGCTTCTATCTATAAAGATGCAGGAAGGTTAATGTTTGTTAATATATTCTAGCCTTCTTTTGATAAAACTCAGAGATATTCTGTCCTGCTCTGTGTGGAATCTCTGTTTTTGACTGAAGCATCACAGAAAAGGTTAGAGTTGTTTATGAACTGTATCTTTAAGCAATAGACTTTATCTATCATAGCATTCAGGTAAGTTTGGACAATATTTCTAAAGTGATATGAAACTTCTTGATGTTTTTTGAATTTTTGTTTGTAAAGTGTTTGTTGAAATTATTATGCTGCAGAGAATCAGTGAAAAATTACCTATCTGTAAAAATCCCAAACACCTGAGATACTACAGTAATTTTGCATATCTAAAACAATATGATATTGGTATAGTACTCTATGAGCATTGTGTCCATGACAGTAGGCTCTCATTTCTGGCACCAAGCAGCTGGTGAGAAAGATGAACTTATGTTTAAAATACCCAGCCTCCTCTCACCTCTAAAAACCCTGTATCTTGTTCACCACCCAGATCTCTGCTTTGATTTGCTTGGTATCCCTATCCATCCCCTGTCTTCAGCACTGACAATTATGGTGATGTTGTGAAGTGCCTTAAGACCAGCTGGGGAAAAATGCCACCCCTGAGGTGCTGCTAAATAACCCCACCAAAGCCTCCCTGCTTGCGCGGGAGAGCCATCCGTGCTGTGCCTGGGTAAGGGCACACTGGGGAGAGAGCTCCGGTTTGCAACTCAGCTAATTAAACATTAATGAAGCCCTTTCAAAAGTGGGAGCTTTGCTTCGTGCTTCCGTACGCTTAAATCCAATCTGTAAATGTTTGTTTTCCCCATTTTAGCTTTTTAATTTATTCCTCAATTTCCTAGCCTCCAAAATGATAATAAAATGTACTAGATTTGAAATAGAAGTCTCCAAACAGTATTTTGGCAATCTGTTAGGAGTTGGAATACCTATGGATTACCCTGTAAATCTAAATTATTGGCACTCATGAGAGATTATTTCCATTTATTTTGTTTTACTGTGTAATATTTTGCAGCTATGGCTGCAGTGTTGTTATTAACTTGTGATAGTTCTAAACCCTGGTAGGTGATTAGATCATTTACTGTGTAAAATTCAGGCCTCCAAAGTAAGATGGTGCTAATCAGTCAAGCCATAGGAGCCCCAGCTGCTCATCCTCTCCAAAGATTTGACCCCTCCTGTATTGGATAAAACTCAACAGAATTTTAGTTTGCAATTGGAAGCAGTTACTAGAATGTACTTTTTATTGACTTGCTATAATAGAGATAAGATACCAAAACACATTGTCACAGCACAGGATGATTTTAATTTTTACAAAGAAGTTAATGACAGGAAAACAGTCTTTCCAGATACAAAGATAGTTTACATATTGCAAACATGCTTTCAACCATTTGGAAGGAAAGTATTTTTCTCTGTTGAAATTAATTCCTTTTCATATTAGCATGAATCATTTATGTATGTTTAAAAATAAGACAGCTCTCTCTGTTAAACGACAGCCAGCACTGGTGAAAGATAATTTTGAACTTCGGCATTTGGGAGATAGGGTATTGCCACAAAGTCACTGTTGATCCTCAGGCAAGTAATTCTATTAGATTTTTTTTGCCTGTAAAGTGAGATAAGTCATCCTGCATAGCTAAGGTAGGATTTTTCTTCTTTTTCTTTTTCTGCTCTGTCTCCATATCCTTGTGCTTTGGAGGGATTTGAATTTATTCACTTAGGAAAAAGAAGTAAACCAATGCTTTCTCAAAAAGCACCCACAGTGAGTTGGAAGGGATCCACAAGGATCATCAAGTCCAACTCTTAAGTGAATGGCCCATACAGGGATCAAACCCAAAACCTTGGTGTTATTAGCACCATGCTCTGACCAACTGAGCTAAACCAAACAGATTTAATCCAAAAGTCTCGAGAACTGTAAAGTCTAGTACCAGTTTCCACAGGGAGGAGAAGAAGAGGGCAGACAGAAACTCAGTCGTTCACTGCAGGTTGTGAAGATTTTTTTTTTTTTCTGGGTAGTTGAAGCATGGCTGAGAGATACCTTGCACCAAAGCTTTCCTAAGCCCAGCTCCAGACACCACTGATGCAGGCAGTACTTCTGTTCAAGCAGATTCTTCCAACTGATCAGGGTTGGTAGTAGCTTAAATTATGAAGAGTTATGTCTTTACAGAGTTTTATAAATGTAGATTGCTACCATAACTAAATACACAACAAACAGCAGCTTTCTTAGTTAAATCAGTGACCAAGATGGAAGAAGACCTCAGATTTGCTGGTTCCAAGTCCTTCATTTAATGTACAATAAAACCTCTTTCCCACTCACAGTGTTTTATTTGAAAGTATAAAAAGGTATTGCCCTTGCTGTGTTATGTCTATTGAGGGCTCATTTAATGTATTCTTACAGTCTTAGCCCAATTAATGCAGTCATAACTGAAAAAAAAAAAGTTATTTAGAGAAGCAGGTAAGTGTTTAGTAAAACCAGAAGAATTCTATTCAGAACTTCAGTTCCCACTAACCTACACAAAAATACTGGAGGGACCATTCAGCTTATTTGCTCAATCCATTGTTTGTGGCTTATGTTTCTGATCATAAGTCAATCACAACAGTTAGATCAAATAACAGTTAGAACAGCAGTTTAGAGGAGAAGTGATTTTAACTTCTCACTACTAATACATCCTATGCCAGCAGAACATCCAGTGGATGAACTTCTTTCTTCAAACAATAAGTATTTGTATTTGATGACTATGCTTACAGACTGGTCTAAGTGGTTTCCTTTATAAGAAAAAAAAAAAAGAATTGCAACAGAAGAGCAACTGACTTCAGAAAAAATACAGGAAGACAGCACAGGGACACTTTCACATAGTTGAAGCAACAAAAAATTATTTGTCCAAGCATTCTGTCTGCTCTTCAAAATGAAATTCATATGATCAGACATCCATGCAAGTGATCAGACATCCACGCATACTGTGGTATATGTTCTTTGCACATTTTCATCAGTCTCCAGCTGAGCAGTTTGTTCAATAATGACCAATCGAACCCAAAAATTTTCCTTATGCTTCTGATAAGGGTGCTACATTGTCTGCATTATCAACATTTGCAGCAACATTGCACCAGCTTGAATCTTCTCAGTGCTAACAAAACTAGCTGATCCAGGTCTTATTGGCAGGGAGATGGCAAACTTCCAGCAGCTCCCAGGTGCTGCAGAGTTCAGCAGTGATTAAAGATGTGCCACTCTTCCTCTCTTTGCCTCTGAGCCAAGACCATGCTGGCTTGTAAAGACCCAGAACAAAGCTAGGAATATAATGCCCGCTTTTGGACACAACATAAAACTGAAGTCCTGGCTACATGTGGTCATTAAAAATTCCTTCAAGCCCTTGGAAGATACAGTACAATAACTCCTTTATCCTGGACAGATGCCACTCAGGTTTACTGCCTCATCTGACAGCTGATGATCCATCTGTAGCCTCCAGTGAGTGTGGGAGTCTGGTTTTGTGGAAAGGGCTGGTGGGTGTGAGCTCTGCCTCTTGCATGGCTTTTATCCTCTCTGAGCCCAGTGGGACAGTGTGCTCTTCAGCTTTCAGGCTTGCCTGAGAATCTCAACAATGAGAACATGTGGATAAAGTTAACATGAGGAAAATAGGTAACCTCCTTTCTTGAGAAGCATTGTTATATAGGAGTTTTGTGGAATATCCTAAACTTTTAAACATAAAACCTGTTCACCAATCCATTCAATCACTTCAGGACTGATTGCATCTTACAGTTGAGATGCTTAGTTTGTTCCAAAGATATTTTAGAATATGTGAAGTCAACCATCCTGTAAGCTCCTACCCCCTGCCGACTGGACTGAAAATCAAATGGAGTCATAGAATTATCTGGATTGGAAAAGACCTATAAGATCATCAAGTTCAACCATTAATCCAGCACTGCCAAGTCCAACACATCCATGTCCCTAAGTCTCACATCTCCACACTTTTTAAATACCTTCAAGATGGTGACTCTACCACTTTCCTGGACAGCCTGTACCAATGCCTGACCACTATTTCAGTGAAGAAAATTTTCCTAATATCCAAACTGAACATTCCCTATTGCATCTTGAAGCCATTGTCTCTCATCCTATAACTGGTTGCCTGGACCCCCACCTGGCTGCAACTTCCTTTCAGGTAGTTGTAGAGAGCAATAATGTTCCCCCTGAGCCTCGTCTTCTCCAGGCTAAACAACCACAGCTGCCTCACCCACTCCTCATAGGACTTGTGCTTCAGACCCTTCACCAGCTCCATTGCTCTTCTCTGGACTCACTCCAGCACCTCAGTTTTCCTTCTTGCAGCAAGAGGTCCAAAACTGAACACAGAATTCAAGGTGTGGCCTCACCAGTGTCAAGAATGGGGGATGATCACTCTCCTAGTCCTGCTGGCCACACTATTCCTGACACAAGCCAGGATGGTAGAACAGTATACACCGTTTGCATTGACATGAATAAGTACTCAGCATCCACAGTCATAGAAATTAACTACTTTTTATCTCCTGACTGCCAAAGTGGTTAAGTGAATAGTGTACGTCCAACTCTGTGGTTAAAGCATGGAAAGTGAAAGGTGTGAATAGTAAATGCTCTGAGGTCTCTAAATTACCTAAAGCAGTCTTTTAGTAAGTGTAAGATGGTTATGGTCTCGCCAACTGCATTACGACTAACACTGTGTATCCAGTTGAAAAAATGGGGTTTGGCAGTTCCCAGTGCAATATAGCTCCAATTTTGTGCTCCTCTGAATTTTGGATAACACAATAAAGCTGTCACTTGCTTCCAAATACATTCAGAGCTCCACGTCAGTATATGTTAGTGAGAAGACAGGAAAGCTTTATGGATTGGCTGGACTGTTTGGGAAAATATATTTAAAAGCACAGCTCTTCAAAGCCATAGACCTATTTCAGGCACATGGTGTGATTCTTAGGATTGTCCTGTGCAGGGTCAAAAGTTGGATTTCAATGATCCTTATGGGTCACTTCCAACTCATGATAATCTGTGATTCTATGATTTAGAAGTTACAAAAAATACGGTGGAAATCAAGGAGTCAGCAAAGTGATTCTCAAATGGCCAAGGGTAAAAATAAATAAAAGCTATCACCATGATCGATCTGACCTTCATCATTTAGGTATCACCACTGAATTCACAGATTGTTGCTAGAAAGTTCAGGAATAATGTGACAAATTAAAAAAGGGAACAAAGGTTTGGACTGGAATACAAATAACTTTTTCTGAGTTATTTTGAAATTGATGGGGAACAAAATGCTACCTGCATTATTTCAGTCATGTCAAGAACAAATACATAAATGAATACAAAACCTAAGTGAAGTAGAGCACTGCTTTCCATAGCTCCTGACCTTGATGCATGCAAATACCAGGAATCACTCTACTTCTCTTCCACATGGTCTCATTAAAAGTCTTTTTAAATTCTATTTCACAGCTTTAGTGTTTTGAAAATGTTGTTACCCTCAGTTCCTTTCAATAGACAAAACCAGAGATCTCCAGAGAGCCACTCATCTCATCCTAAGATAGGCATCTAAGACAGGTCAGTAAATGGCTTCTGAAGATCATTCTATTAATTATAAAGGGAGAGTAGACTTAGATATCCAACTTTTAGAAGTCTGTAATTAGACAAGATGATTTTCACTCATCAAGCTACTTTTAGACAACATATACTCTTTTTTCTTCTTATGATATAAAACCTCAACTTTTTAAGTTAAAAAATACACTATAGCCTTGCTAATTTTAAAATCCTGCATATAGTAAGATGGACTTTATTCATCTGCAACCTAGACAAGCTCAAGCCATTCCTTTTCTCCTCACTCAAAATGCCAGAACAGTGAAGGGGCATTGCTTTCTCTGTATTTTCGGGTGTAACTCAAAGCAAAAGTGTCTGAAAACTCATGAAAAACACTGTACTTTTCACATTTTCAGCTCAGGTTCAGAGATTTCCAGTTCATGTATGATTCAAAGTATCATCTGAATATTAGGATGCCTGTCCAAACTAAAATGAAATTCCAGATGCTTGAGATTCATCTGTCATTGATGATACTGATGCCATGAAGAAAACCCCAGTTATCCGGCTAGCGATGAAATACTGAGAATAACAGCAGTAAGAATGGCACTTACAGAATTTACAGTGATGCAAAGATATGAGTTACCAGGAAGATGTGCAAGGAATGTGGGAGACATTTCCCATTATTCATATGAGGAGCTATATCCTGCTCCTTGCTGAAAACATACCCCTCCTATACAGTATGCAGAGAGCCAGACACTGTCCACCCCAAACAATCGCATGTGTCAGTTCAAATTGCCCATCAAATGGTGATACCTCACTCATTTCATGCTCCTCACCCTTTTCTCTGTATCATTCCTTTGTTGTGACCCTTTTTGTCAGAGATGTTAGTTTTAAAGCCAGCATGAGATTAACTGCATAATGCTTCCCTTTCAAGCCTGCCTTTGCTTTATCTCCATCCAGCCGAGCTGGACATCAGGATGCACCAAACCCCCCCGCCCTGAGGGATCACCACAGCTCCCATAGCCTGTTTTCATAACAGCTCACTTCTCTTTCTAACATGACCACAATAAGAAGAGGGGCCACATTGTTTCCAGAAATAAAGGAGATTACTTTAATCCTAAACCTACATGCAGTGCCAACATAATAATTCCCTTTTTTAACCATGTGTTTAACCATTTCTGAGGAGGCTAAAATATCTCGTCACTTGTGTGCATGTTATTACAGTTTAAGGAACTATCTGCAGCTGTGTTTATAAGGGGTTTGGGGTTTTTTCCCACCAATTTAAACAAATACATTCTGGAAAAAAATCAAAATCAGAATACTGCACAACTACTTGCTCGTCTCCCTAAAACAAATGTATTTAGAGTTTTCTCTGTGTGTCCACTGTTTCTCCAGCCAACCATTACTCAAAGGTATGTTCACTTTCTTTTAAGGAACTGTTATTACTACATTTTTCCATGAGCATATCTGCTCTCTTTTCTGATTAGCCAGATAATGATACCTTCTATGAGGAGGCCTTTTTCCATGTTTTTTTCCCTGCATGTTTATTCTCTGCACAAGGCATTGATTTTCTTGTGTTTCCACTATCCCAGGCAGTTTTGATGTCTTCCCTTCAAGCTACAAATGTAATAAAACAGAACAAATACTTCAGAACTCTATCCTTAAAATAGACTAAGATTTTAACATGGTATTTACAAATAAAATTCACCTCTCTTCACTTTATGCCTCTATAAACTAAGTTTCTAGTAGTTTAAGTCTCTGCAAACTGATCATTTACATTCTCTACAGTCAACATGGATAGGAACTTCCTGAGGGTAATTCATCCCCTGCTAATATCGGTGCTCCAGGCTGGCTACCTCATTAATTAATAAATGCAGAATCTTGATGAACTGACTTAAATCTGACAGATAAGATTTGGCAGGCTCAAGTTGTAGGAGATGAGATTTGCTCAGTGTGACTGAATACGTTTAAAAACCTCTAGTTGTAAAAAAAAAACAAACAAACAAACCAACAAAACAGATGTTTTCATATAATCCCAAATAATCTTCAAGTGAAACATGTAGTGCTGGATCATTTATCACAGTTTAAAATTAAAATTAAGGCAATCACAAAGAAATGAGTTCCCAGTGATTACATACATTTTTTTACCATTTTTGTGTCTTTTTGTAAAGATAACTGGTCAGACCCTGGAACAATGAGTTAGTAGCTTTGATTGCATATCACCCAGCAATACCCTGTCTATAAACTTAAGAAAGACATATTTATTGTGGTGATACGGTTGCTAAGTACTGCTTCATGTCTTGGTGAGGAGGGAGAAAAGAAGAAAAGAAAGAGTTATCTCACTCTTAAATCTACTTCTATATACAAATTTTATCCTTTCTTGAATAAATTTCAAAATGTCAGCTTTCTCAAAGTTTGAACCTGCAAGCATTCTAAAGCAATTTTTCATGTAATATACATAGAGACATCAAAACTAGTGATAAATATCAATTCACGTACAAATCATATCCTGCTGAACCCATATAGCTATCGTGAACAAGAAAGTATCAGTAGATTTGGGAATTAAAACTTCCAATGAATTCTGTAACTTATTCTAAACATAAATTTATTTCTACTTTTGCAGAATAATATAAGCTTGCATAGATGAGAAGTATGTGAAGTGAGTTGAGTGATTTTTATTTGTCATATGCATTTGCTGCATTGGGTTTTCTTGATGGCATCCTCCATCTGCCCCCCACCATAGAGCTAGAGCAGGTGCTGCAAACCTAAAACCATCCCAAAACAGCAGGATCCTACTTATCCCATGCCTACCTATAATGTTGTCAAAGCATTTCCTGATCTCCATCCCTGCTGCCTTTTGACACATGTATGCAGGATTAGAGCTAAGGGAAAGAAAATATCTTATTGGTAATATTAGCAGGTGGAACTTTTGGACCATTTGCATAAAGGGATATTTTTAATCTCCGGTAAGCAAGCAAGGAATAGAGTAGTTTTAGGATATAGAGTGTTCAGAAGTTTAATTCTTGTATTTGACAATTGAATTGTTGTAGCACAGTATGGAAATATATGGTCCTTTAGTGAAATAAACTGTGGCTCCTCACAGTGTTCTGTATACAAAGTATGGCATGAGAAGAAATATTCTGGAATTTATCTGATATATGAGGGGAATCAGCCAGGACTCAACAGGACAATAAATGCCCCCAGTTGTCTTTCCAAAATGGCTCCTGCCATTTTAACTTGTGGTGAGCTCTTTTTTAAGTTAGTGCTTTATCCCCAGGAATCCTGATTTGTCATGAACCAATCTAAAGATCATGAATTGTCAGCCCACTGTAACCATGTCTGTTATCCCCGAGTAGCAACTCAGGCTTTACGCAATTCAGAAATAAATGAGCATTTTTATCTGTTTGTGTGCAGAAGTTGTGAAGCACACAGAAAAAGTCCCAGGTCACAGCATTACTTACTAAGCACTGCAAGGGGAGTTCCCTGGCAGCAAAAAAGAGCTGCGATATGACATGTCCTTAATATTCCTCTCTTCCCATACTCATTAGGTCCCCCACAGCACTATGGGGGAAGCTTTCTGACCCATTCTGAGAAATAAGAACAGCTGGGTGCCTCCCTAGAGTGTCTGTACACTAATGTCTGCAGCACAGAGAAAAAATAGGGAGAATAAGGACTACGATCTCATTGGGATGACAAAAATGTGGTGGGATTGTTCACGCAACTGGAAGGTTGCAATGGATGGATACAGGCTTTTTGGAAAGGATGGCAAGAAGGGTGAATTATGCTGTATGTAAGAGGGCATCACAGATGCATGGACCTCTGCTGTGGGATGGGTGATGAAAGAGAGCTGAGAGCCTGTGGGTCAGGAGTAGGGGACAAACCAACAGTTCCAGATGTTGTGCGGGGTGTGCTACAAACTGCTCAGTCGGGGAGAAGTGGATGAGGTGTTCTTCAGACAACTGGAAAAAGCTTCATGTTCAGTGGCCCTGGTCCTCATGGGGAACTAGAATCATGGTGATATCTTCTGGTGTGCATTGCCAACAGTTGATTGAGTAGAGAATGATGGTAGGGGCTTTGCTCATGTCATACTTACAAACAAGGAAGGGCCATTTGGGTATATGAGGCTGGGAGCAACCTTGGCTGCAGTGATTATGATGACCAGAGTTCAGAAGCTGGAGAGGAGGCAAAAAACAGAATTACAAGCCTGGACTACAGCAGCGCAGGCTTTGGCCTTTTTCAGAGATCTGCTTGGAAGAATGCCATGCTATATATCCCAGGAGATAAGAGGGGTCAGGAGGAGGTGGCTCATTACCAGGGATCGCCTTCTCCATCCTCAATGGTGGTCCATACCGATGAGCAGGAAATCAAGCAAAAGCAGTAGTAGGCCTGGATGGATAAACAAAGAGCTCCTGACTAAAGTCAAGTCATAAAAAGAAAACATACAGGAGGGGGAAGCAGGCATTTCAATGACATTTAAGAGAAAACAACAAATTCAGTTTCCAAAAGAAAATCTGGTAGGGGAAGGAAATTTAGCTAGGGAAAGCAGGAAAAACAATGCAGTCTATGTACTTCATGTGGCATTAGCTATGGATCTGAGCAGGTTTAATTCTAACTTGGAACGTATCTGACAGAGGGTAACTTTTACAGAATAAGAGACTTATCATCCATTGGGACAAAAAGTGATCTGTATATTTTAGATGATGTCTCATCATTTTCCCCAGTGCCTTTATATGGATATTGAAAAGAAAGAGTGATTGATGTAGAACTGGAGGGTCTTCATATCTTTGGCACGTAAGACAAAGCAGGTCATCAGTCGTCTGATTGCATTTTATACAGTGAATATTTTCCAGCTCAGTGCTTAACCATTAACTTCCTCAAGGTAAAATAACTACTCAGCACAGTGAATATATTGAACATTGTAGAAAGACATAGGAACCTTTAAATAGGCAAGAGTAGGTCATTCATCACTACAGCCAATGATATGTCTCTTCCAAATTCTGGCCTGAAATTCAACTGGAAGGAGTCCATAAGCCAGGTGGTGAATAAGTTTGCTGTGCACAGACACAAATCAAAAGTGGTAGGAGTGCAAGGGTGATGGAATAATGGTAAATAGCATCTAAAATAGTTTTAAAGATTTGCATTACTAAGTCTGCATTCTCAAAGTGCTCATTTTTTTTCTAAGTTTTTTTTAATATAAAACGTAATGTCTACTCCTGCATTGATGCCTGGGGCCAGAAGACTATGGAGAGAATCTGGTACTCAAAATATCAAAACATATCTTCATTTTGCAAGGTTTCTGACTAGACACAGTGAAAAATAGCAAATATATTCAATAAAAAATGCATATATTTTAGCACTTCCTTGATCTGTGAGGAAAATTTATGGGCTTCAGTTTAAAAGATGGTGTAGAAGAGTTTCTTGGACTAAAACTTTAAAAAGAGGATTTTTATATGTTTGGTGAAGAGACAACCACTTCTGTTCCAAATAAGTATATATACCTATATATATATACACACACACAAACACAAGGATGTATGAAGGTGATACAGTTAGGTGGTATTACAATAAAGAGCAGAGATCACTGCACCACAAAGACATAAAGTTATGCACTAATGGGTTTTTGACTTTGCTGGGAAAAAAGCAGGAGTGATAATATTAGCCAGATGATGCAAAACATGTAATAAAAATAACACTAATGAAAGGTCAAAACTTTGCAAAAGAAACATTAGCAAGCTCTTGGAAAGAGTTCTGGGACTTTCAAGGCCTCAGCTAATTCCTGAGGACTATCAAGAAGGATCAGTCTTAGCCATATTTGAGTATGTCAAATGAGTAAACTAGCTTTGTTATCTATATTCGCAGTATATTTTTTAAGGTCAAGGAGAATCAGAAAAAGTTAGGGGACCACAGAAACACATCCTCCAAATTAGACTTAAACATTGCCAGACCTCAAAATTGTTATCAGCAACATTCACCATGCTGCAAATCACAGTTCCCTCTCCTGTATTCCTTACTTTCTGACTTCTTTGGCCAGAAGTAGTAGATAAACTGCTTTCATAGCCATAAATAGGTAAGCTTTCTGAAACTAATAAATTGATGCCTGCAGTATACATCTAATGTGCTCAATGCTTTTATGAATTTTTCTTGCAGCAAATTCACATAGAGCCTCACACTTTTAATCCACTGGGATTAATCACACATATTAGATTATTAAATCTATAGAGATTAACCTGTGATACAGATCAATTCCAGAATTTAGCAAATGATAAAACAATGAAGGAACTAATTGGTATTGCTGGATTAGCTGCTGTGCTGTATTTACACTAAAATTAATCCAAAACCTTGTTCAACAACACAACCTTAGAATAATAGAAAACAATTGTGTAGTCAATGTGTTCTTATTCCTGTCACGGCAGTTTTATTACAGTCCTCCTTTAGGTGGCATTTGTTTGAATTATTTGACAGTAAATATGAAGAGGGATAAGGGCTGAAAGTACACATAAAGTATTTTCTTGCAATATTACTCACAATATTAGTCTCCTATGATGTCTATCTTCATCTGGTGAATTTAAAATTTCACTTTTTATTTTATTTTAATTAATTTATAGGAAGATCTTTGGTATACTATAACATAGTAAAAAATGCTTGTTGTGTTACAATACTAAACTTAATTCTAAGGGGTATTATATTTTTGGTATTTATAATCACATTGGTCTAAAAAAAATCTTCAATGAAACATCTGCCTAATCATGTTTTTATAGTTACAGAGAGAAAAATAAAAATTATCTAAATTACTCCAACTGCTTTTCTAACAAACTATCCTATAATTTGGAAAAAAAAAAACACCTATACATAAAGCTAGTTTTAATGGGATTTTGGAAATTTTGTTCTTAACAAGGCCATTGACAATCAAAGACAACTCCTGAAAATGTGCATTGTTCAGTAAATGTGTATTTTATTCACAATAGGCTGGTGTGAAAAATATCAGCCAAGGAAAATAACAGTCAGAGTCTACAGAGATCTTATTACAATGTCAAAACAAAATATCTTTCATGTAAATTATGCTAGCACCAAAATATAAATTACAACCATAGGAGTAAAGGGAGAAGTCTTAATCAACTAATACAGAATATGGATTTCTTTTTCTCTGTTGTAGCAGCATATAGCTTTAATAAAGGCTATTTCTATCCTTAAATCGGCATGCAATTACCAGTCCACTGCTTCTGGAACAAATAAGCTTCAGAAGATTACCTGTGATGTTTGAAATTCAGACTGGGTATTTTGGGAGGCAGACTGACTTGGATCCTTCACCTCAAAAGTCTTATATCTATTCTTGCAAGCTGCAGAACAATTCAAAACAATCAAGGTGATAAAAGAAGTGAAATCTCATTTTCCTGAAAGCTTTTACTGTTCTTATTGCAGTGTGTCAGTCCTTTGTTTTCAGTCCAGTGTGTTTGGAAGTTAAATTGTAAGTTGGAAGGTTTACATATAGATGCCAAGGATGTCTGCATAGGACCACAGCAGCAAACATTCCTGCTGGTGAACCCTGTAAACTCCAGACATGCAGTGAATGCATACAAACTCATAAAAGCTGAAGACTAAATTACTGAAGTCCCTAAAGCAGCTATAGAATAATAGTGTATTTTCCTTTTTAAAAAAAAAAACTTATGGCCCACTTTTACCCTTTCTGTTGTGTTGAAATAAGCCTTATACTAAAAATCCATAGCACCTCAGAGTTATAACAATTAATAAAACAAGTTTCAAAAATCTGTTTCTTATTGCTTCCTCAAACTGCTGAATTTCTGTCCACCTCAGAGCCTAAAATTTCTGACTGACAGGTTCCAAACCTTACATAGTGATTACTTATGACTTGATATGAACAACTAAGAACTAGTAACAGACATTGTATCTCAAATAGAGTGTCATATTGTGTAAAATGTTTGTGCCTAGTTCTGGAAAATTTTAATATATAAGGCCTTATGCCTGCCTTGCCCTGATACAGAGACGAAATATTTTTTTATATTTTGTAGGGCTTTAAACTGTGTGAATACTATTTTCCCTGTCATTTCAAGGACTCTGCTTTGTAACTAGGCAACCATGTTATATAGAGCAGCATTATAGTATAATTTTTTTAATTCTTTAAAAATTAGATAGTATTTTCTTCACATTGTTCTCTAAAATAACAAAAACAAGCAAATCACAGGTTCGTGCCTTTGGACTATACTGTCTCTATTGACTATATGTACCTATTTTGTGGATGAATTTCAGAGCTTTCTTCTGCTTTCAATCCTCACTAACAATTACCAGTCATTCCTTTTTCGACTTTGTAGGAGTAGATCCAAACCAAAAATATAATCAGTTCTTCCTCTGTCCCAATGATCCCTTTGTGCAGAACATTGTGGAGCTCAGCTTGGCTATTACTCCTTTTCCCCTATGAGGTCATGGCTGTTTTAAGCGGTCTTGGCAGCACTGGGCACAACAACTCTTAACTGGATAATTTCTCATCTAAACAGTATTAAGGTCTTTGAGTTTTCCCACTGAGTGGGACAAAATTGGAATTTCAGTGAGAATTTCTGTACCATATTTATTGCAAAAGATAAAGATACTGGCAGGCTTCTAATAACAGAATTTGTATCTGTTCCTCTACCTTATGAATTTCATTATCAAGCAGTCAAACAAAAATTGCAGAGGATTGATCAGTAGCAGAAGACAGCAGTTTCTGCAGATGATGTACTCATTGGGCAGTGCAGAGTGGGATGAACCTGGATGTGTGGAATGAACAAGGTATGAATGTAATATTAAAGTTACTTCTGGCATTGTTATCTCTTCCCTGCCTTGGACCAATATAAGCCTCTTAAAGCTAATATTCTAGTGCCCAGAAGCCTCCACTGAGAAGTATGGTTGCCCACTTATTTTGGTAGATGGGATGAGTGTGACCTCAACTTTGCACTGTGCACCCTTATCATAGAATCAGCTAGGCTGGAAAAGATCTCTGAGATCATCAAGTCCAACCTTTGACCTAACACCACCTTGCCTACTAGACCATGGCACAAACTACCACATCCAGTCTATTCTTAAATACCTCCAGGGATGATTGATAACCTCCCTCAGCAGCCCGTTCCAATGCCCTATCACTCATTCTGTAAAAACCTTCTTTCTAATGTCTAACTTAAACCTTTCCTGGTGCAGCTTAAGACTGTGCCCTCTTGTCCTATTGTTAGTTGCCTGAGAGAAGAAACCGACCCACCTTTCAGGTAGTAGTAGAGCATGATAAGGTCTCTCCTGAGTCTCCTCCAGGCTAAACAATCCCAGCTTCCTCAGCCACTCCTCATAGGACTTGTGCTCCAGTCCCTTCACCAGCTTCATTTCCCTTCTCTGAACCTGCTCCAGCATGCCAATATCCTTCCTAAATTGAGAGGCCCATAACTGGACACAGCACTTGAGGTGCCATTTCACCAGTGCCAAGCACAGGGGAAGAATCACTGCCCTGGTCCCGCTGGCCACACTATTCCTGATATAGGCCAGGATGCCATTGGCCTTCTTGGGCACCTGGGCACACTGCTGGCTCATGTTCAGTTTCCTGTCAATCCAAACCCCGAGGTCCCTTCTGCCTGGCCCAGCCACTCTGCCCCCAACCTGCAGTGCTCCATGGGGTTGTTGTGGCTGAAGTGCAGGATCTGGCACTTGGTCTTGTTGAGCTCCATTCCACTGGATTTGTACCATCTATCCAGCCTGTCCAGGTCCCTCTGCAGAGCCCTCCTACCCTCCAGCAGATCAACTCTCCCCCCCAACTTGGTGTCATCTGCAAATTTGCTACTGGTGGACTCAATCCCTTCATCCAGATCATCAATAAAGATATTAAACAGTCTGTCCCTAGATTAAATTTGAAGTGTTATTTTTGACATAAAAAATCAGTTAATGATCAAACCCTGGTGACATGACTCTTAATTACAAGAGAATCAAGATTGTGCAGAATTACAATGGAATGCAATACACAATTTGCATTGGGTATTAAGCCTTGTGCTTCAGGGTTTACATACATCTTTGGGTGTATGGATGAGATTGGCATGTATATTTTTGTGTGTGTGCACAGACTATCTCCAATTTGCTATTATGGGGCTCCTTTGAAGTGCAGCACTGGAACTGCTAGAGAGAGGATACTTGATCTGGAGTCTAATCCAGCACACCAATTGCTGATTGCCCAGGCTCTCCCAATTCCTCTGCTCATAAAGCAGAGGTATTAGCAGTGCTATTATGTGAGTCTTCACAAACCCCCCCCCCCCCTTCCTGCCCCCCTCCCCCCTGCCCCTTCTCTCCTGCCCCAATAAGACCAGTGTAATGTGGTGATGAAATTTCTAGCAGCTGCTTGAGATTAGTCCCTGATAAGCTTCTCCCGCTGTTTCTGTGGAGGAACTAGCACTGGCAAAATATTAGTTTGTATGAAAGTATTGAATAACATTATGAAGTAATGAAAGGACAGTTGTCCAAGAAGCCAATTTCTTGTAGTAAGGAGACACAGATGAGTACACAGAAACTTATACTAAATGCATAAGGTGTATTTAGTTGAGTTCATAATTGAAATTTAGGCAATATGTTATTTACTTCTTTACAATTTGCATGCGTGTTTAGAAAACTGGCTGGTAAACATTAGAAAACTAACCCACCATTTGCTGTGAACTAAAGGGAATAAGACCAATGTTTCTTTATCCTGAAAGCTTTCTGAGAATTATCCTATATCAGTAAAGTTGGTTAAAATATACATTTTCAGATATTACTGTATCCAAGATTGCCAACTCACTTCTTTATTTTTCAATCTCAAGACGATTTGTGATTTTTTTCCTTTTAACCATTACTTCTTGATAAATGAGATTGCCTAAAAGCTCTGATGTCACTAAATGTGAGTTAATTAAGTTTTTATTCACACACATTTCTTCCTTGATTTTGATGGATATTTTGTCTGAATCAGATCATGGGATCTTAAATTCTTCAAGTCAGAGATTTTAGCAGTCTCTGCAGTCTTTTGACCACATACTCCAACCCTGCTCCAAAAGTTACAATGTAAGCAGTAGCCTTAATAAACTGTGCCAAGCTTGCTAGGAGCTCTTTCATCTTTCCATGTAAAACTGTATCTCCATTTTAAAAAAGGCAAGAGGCTTTGATTTGAGTTCAGCAACAATTTCAGTTTCCCCAGATACGTCTAGACTTCAAATGTCTGCAGCCCTGTTACTACTGTGCACTTCATATCCTTCACAACTGGGGTTGCAAGTATATTAATGTCAAAATGAAAGAACAAAAAGGTGAAGAAAAATTTATCAATTCATAGAGGACTTGACCCAAATGGATGCAATGCTTACAAAGGTGTAACAGGAAGTTGGGAGCCAGATAGGAGTACAAGTTTGAGTGTCAAAAGGTTAGGGATCTCTTTTGGCAGGATAAACTGTCCCAAACTATGGTGAGGAATGAGGATAAAATTGCAAATCATGGAGTGCACAAATGGCAGAGTGGGAATTCAGTGGTGCAAGGGCCTGTATTTGGTATAACAGAACTTCTCTTAACACAGCTTACAAGGCCACAGCCCTCTGTTCCTCTCTATTTATTCTAATGAATGCTGCAAGCTTACCTTAACACAGAACTACCTGAAACATCCAACTTAAGATGCAATGTTGCAGAGAAAACCCACCCCTATACCCTCCCACTACTCCCAAAAACCCCAAAACACAGCCCAAACAACCAAACAGACCGGCCTTAGATAGACAGACTTGTCCTCAGAAAACACTTGCAGTCAGTCTCCACTGACTTCATAGGGACCTGGAGAAAACCACAGTTGTAAGGTGATTTTCAGGTAAACAGAGTGTGTTCCTCTCAAATAGGTGCAAACATCTTAAACAGGAAGTTGATATGGGTAGTCACGACCCCTACAGTATGATTTTAATTCATCTTCCTACTTCGATGGCTTTTTGACAATTTGGCCATTCATCTGGCAGAGACATAAGAGAAATGGGCCCTGGAAGACAGCCAGAATTACAGAGTTGGCCTGATGGATAACCGGAATAGTTATTCAAGTGGATAGTCTGATACAACTAAATATGTACTTTTCATTTCATATGCTTCAAAATCTCCTATCTTCTGACACGTTTTCAAACTATCTAAGCCAAATGAGTCCTGAGGAAGTGTACAGAACCAGATGTCATACATCTTTCTCTTAGGTGTATTTCTTTAGGCAGTCTTAAACTATGACACTGGGTTCATAACAAATGGGGCAGACTTGGCTTGGAATTTCATGGGCATCTGATTTATGTCCCCCAAGAGTATGTTGTGCTCTTTTTAAGAGGGACCTCTTGAAGGATGGGGAGACTGTTCCTTCCCTTAGGGGCATTGAGTGTCCTCAAAAGTAGAAGGCCCAGGAGACTGTAAATGCACTGAATAAGTTATAGAAAGGGGGCTGAACATCATGCATGAAGGGGGCTGGATATCAGGAATGGTTTGGTTTGAAAGACAACAGCAAAGATGATAGAAGAACCCAGAAAGTTTTGGAAGTGAAGGGAGGAATTTCTAGAGGACTAGAACAGACAAAGCAGAAATTGCTGCCAATCAGAAAGACGTTAAGTTAGCTGCAATCATGGACTACCCTTCAAAACACACTAGACTTGCAGGAACTACATAGAAAATTTAATTTCTCTTTATGTCTTTTTTTGTCTCTGCTTTAAAAAGCTAAGTTTTTAGGTTTTAGTTTTCATTCAGACAAAACTTTTATTTGTGAGCATAATGCAGATGTGTGCAAATCTAACTTTGAAAGAATCATCCAGGGGAAAAAAAAAATTGCTATTTGCATATTGCAAACATGTAGTTGTACTAATCTCAGCAGAGAAACACAAAAAGCCTTTAATATGACATTTATATCATCTTAAAACCCCTCGTAAGGTACTAATTGGATTGATTTAAGTCTACAATCACAAAGATATTTCAGGGAGAATAAAGCATGCAGTCCCTTTCTCCATGCCTTCCTTACTTCTCTCCTGCAAGTAAAAAGGAAAAATCTCATTTAGCTCTGTGCTCCTTACTGCATGAAGCAGCAAGCTGCTTGGCAGTTTCACTGATACTTATTCTGACTGCTAAGCTTCAAAATAGTTCTGAACCTCAGCCATTTTATGAGGCCAGCAGTGATTTGAAAATATCAATGCCTGTCATTTACATGGAACAAGTCTTGATTTCTTGGACTTGACTAAAAATCCATTCACCTGTAACTGAAGAAATAGGTCAGGCAGTGGGAACTTGTGTATTGATGTATGACCATTTTTCCATTGGCTTTGTGGAAACTGTGCTAGGTTCCTTTTTTTCCAAGAGTGAGGTATGTTGCTGATCATGAAACAGAATCACTTTTAATTCCTTTATTATTGTATTTGGATGTAAAATGCTTATCTGTAGAAGATCTGGGTACACATTACAAAATTTAGCTCAGAATTAGGCAACCATTTCTGTGACAACCCCCACATAGAACCAAAATAGCTGCTCTGAAAAGGAGTGATATGAGGCACATGATTAAATGTCAGTGAATTCTAAAGACTGTTTCTACTAGGGAGCACAAAGAAAGTGATCTTGCATTGTGCTCTAAAATGTCTCTCCCTGTAAGCTGATCTGCACAAACTGATGGTTCTTATGCTGTACCTTGGCTCTTTGACCCCCTTTTGACTCCAGGAGGGGCACATGTCCATTTGTGTGATCAAAGTGTATGATCTAGGCTGAAATAGCCTGTGCTAGGGAATGCTCTGCAGCCGTCCCCCTTGCTTTCACATTTGGGATGTAACGTGGTGCAGGTAGGCCTGAGATAATGAACATGGAGACAGTACAGATTATAAATTTCATCCAGACTAGAAGTGGTAGCCAAAGAAGAGAGTACAGATGTGAAACACTTTTGTGAATGTTTCTTAATGATCTGGGCAAACAGATTTTTGGTAGCAGAAAACACAGCAAAGTGCCTTCATGTGGAGGTGACTCAGGCATGTGACAGGCTACTTGCTGATGGATATTGGAAGGCTAGTTTTCTATTTCCTCCTAACTGAAAGCTTTAGGCTTGTACACTGTGATAAGTAAATAGTTTCCTCGTTGTACTGTATTTACAGAATACCTTTCATGAACTACAGTGCATTTCTAAAAATTGCACACACTTTCCTAAGAAAATTCTGCAAACTTTATGGCATATGATTGCCCCTTTCAACTTTGCAGTCTCCACTGGTCTTTCCATATATTCCCATAATAATTATTCTCCAGCAGTTATTCTTAAGCCACATTAGGGACTCACTACAGAGCCTAAGCCTGAACAAAATCAAAATCCTTAATGATTCTCACCAGTGGTCACTTGAATAGACAGAAGTGTCTTGAGCATGCAAGACTCCTTATCATGTTACTCAGTATGCTGAATAAGTAACTACTTTATTGTACTTTAGACTACAGACAGATTTGCAGTCTTCTCTTCTACTTCAAAAAACCCCAGCATTCTTAATGCAAGCCACATGATGTACTTGCCTGTACGTACCTTGAAAACACAGAGTTACACTGAGAACAACCTCTGATCCACACAGACTGGCAGTTCTGTTGGTGTTATGGTCAGGAGTAGCAGCTGCAGTGTGCTATAACCTTAGCTAAGAGTAATTGCCTGCTGCCTTAGACCACACATATGATTCACAAGCCTAGATGTATTAAACCTGCAATTAAGATCAAAAGAACACATTTTAGTGGATAAAATATGGGGTGTGTGATCTTTCAAAGTATAGGCTGGAAATTTCAAAACTACATGCTGAAGTTTGGCTTTTCAGATATTCAGGCAAATTTGTATAAGCTGCTTGATTTTTAGAAGTAACTAGCAATCTTTTTTATTTGTGAATGTTTAGCATTACTGACAAGTAGGCCACCTATCTGCAAGTGCCCAATATGGACTGAGAAAACTAGGGTTTTGGCAACCAGATACAAATGCTGCATGAAGCTTCTAGTCTTTGTAAAAATCTGCAGTTTTTTTTTCCTCCTCTGACTGTAAGCTATTTTTCTCTAATGAAACTGCCTTTTTCCCCCTCAGCTCAGATGGTTGCAGATACTTCCCAGGAAAATCCACACAGAACAAAACTTTACAGCGTTTCTTGAGTATCACAATAACATCTCATTCTGACAGGGAAAATAGAACTGGTATTTTGTGTTCATAAGAGAGACAAGCTGGCAAATTTTTAATCCCTAATACCATATTCTGGTACATCATCATCATCATCATCATCATCATCATCAATAATAATGCAGATTTTAAACATCAGACTACAAACAAAAATAAAGACTTCCCACCCCAATATGTTTCTACTATAACAGTCTTGTCCTTGATTTGTTTCAATGATGTCTTAATAAAAAATTGAATATGCCTCTGATTTCTAAAATTCACCACATATTTGATCATTTTAATGACAGCTGAAGAACACAGATAATACTGGAAAGACTTCAGTGCTAGTCCTGGTTTTTTTAATATTTTATTCATTTAAAAATACATACTTTGATCATTTTCTCTAAAGTTGCCACAAAATTTTCAGTCTGCAGTCTGTTTTGGTTAAAGCATGAAAAAACACCCTGATGGCAGAATGCAAATTTGCCTTGAGAAAGGGTGGATCAACTTTTACCTGCCCCCTATTTTATTGTAAATAAATTTTAAGCATGCTTACTTGCATATTAACATTTCATAGTTATTTTTTCTGATTCATCTTGATATATTTTCTTTGGATTTTTGAAATCATGTTTATTCAAATAACACTTAAACACATGCTTACCTTTGTGATTGTTTCAAGTTATATTTTAGACTGAAGTTATTAATAGGACTGATTATAAGCATGTCTTCAAGATTTCCTTGAATTGGATTTTATGTCCCTAAAAGAGCCACTTTGCTCTTTCCATATTCTGATTTGAATATTTCATACATATCCATTCCAGAAAAGTGAATCCTTTTTTATAAAGATAATTTTATTTTAAAATAACTAATGCATTAGTATTGCCTTATTCACTGAAGTAGAAAATGTTACGATCTTTATGTTGCTGAAGGCCTTGTTCCTTGGATCTCATCTGTGTATTGCAACACAGGAAAACATTCTATTTAATAGAAGGGTTTTGTTTGTTTGTTTGTTTGTTTTATTTAATGCTACAGGTTCAATATGCTGTAAGCTCATATTAGCAACCAGTAGCTTTTGTTAACTGTCTTTATAAAAGATCCGCTTGTATAAGTTTGACTACGTTTGTCTGGTTTCAGCAGAATTGTTGCATCAGTCTTAATATCCTTGCTTATTTTGTTCCATACAATTCAGTATCCTTTCAGCTTCTAGTTTTGTTTTTTAACTGGCAAGAAAGAAAATCTTGTCTGCTATTTAAATTTTCAACCATCTATGATTTAATTTTGCATTTGCATGTGACACGCCATGCCTACCACACTAAATTATTCAGCAAAATTGAAAGCATTCAGGGCTTAACAGTCTGCATGGGTCAATTAAAAATATGCCTCATAAAACTTTATTTGATACACGTGCCAAAAGTGGCATGCAGAAGCTGGTGAATATATTCAAGGTAAGCAGAGGGATTCCTTGATAATGCTATAAATGTAGATATAGAGAAAATCTGTAATGGTTACAATGTCTTTATATGGAATTTTATCAGGCTAGTAAGCACCAGAATAAAGAAATGCATTCTATAATATCTGTGTTTCAAAGATTCAAGGTTGAAAAAAAAAGAAAAAGAATGTAGCAGTTTAAAATACAAGTAACCCACAGTACTACAGGACTTACTACACGACACAGTCATAACCAACTATCTTTAGAAATAACATTCAGTAAGTAGCAGATCACAATAACAAAATATCTTCCTTCAAAACTTTACATCACCAGCTATGTATTAACACCTCGATACTCAATGGATTTTATTATCACATTCCTCTAAACATTGTTGCCTTTTGGATATGAGTAATGTCATGAAGCACTGAAGAAAAATTATGGAACTTTCAGCTGTTATTTAAAAAAACACTTTAAAGTATCTTTTTAAGATTCCAAACCATAAGAAAACTCCATTTGACTAGCCTTAAAAAAACTATAGCGATAAATATTGTATTTATATGAGAGAAAAACTTGTAACACCTCCAGAAGTATTTCAACGGAAACTAGCCATTTCCAGGGGTTTCATATTATATCTTTGGTTTAGAATTCTACCTGTCTTCATTTAAATTATCTAGGATCAAATTCTATGTATCTTACAAGTAACAAGAAATGTTGTTTAGCTGCAGGGCTAAAATTTTGTGCGGTGTGGTATCTAGGAAAGCCCAAAGCATATTCTAGTGGTGATTATTTAGTGCCTCAGAAGGAAAAATGAAACTCCTAAACCCCAGGAACACAAAAATAAATATTTATTCATGTCAGTTGTAAAGATATTTACACTGCGTTTCTTAGCAGTTTTTCTGGGACCAAAACAACAGAGTCTTAAAAAAATTAAGCCTTTACAGTGACTTAATTGAAGTTTAAATAGCATAGCATTTCTGTTCACATTACATATGCCTGCTATTTTCTTTAGAACAGGGAGCATTATAAAATAAGACTCAGAATCCCTTCTCTAGAAATGCATATGAAACTGCCATACTATATGAAATTAAGGCTTTTACTGGCCCAGAGACTACACAAGGTTAGCTATGATTACACAAAACATTAGTATTAAGTATCTGAATTGATTAGTTTGGAGTAATAAAAGATAATAGTACCTGGTAACAGAGCATCCTCAAAAAGCTATATTTACCATGCTATTCCAAGGGAAAAGGAAAAAGAAAAAAAAAATCCAGCTAAGAATTCAGCCAGGAATTGATGTCAGATTCCTGCTTTAAGATTAAGAACTTCATGTTCAATTATTGTTTGTTACTGAGATACTGAATATGTGTTGGTTTGCTGTCTTTGGCTGTCTGATCTCATTCAGTGTTTACAAGGCACCTTTGTCACCTTCAAACGTGTTTTATTTCAACTGACTTGAGTCATCTGGAAGACAGTCTTCTAGTCAAAGTAGGCCTCTATCTTCCTCCCACTGGAGGTAACAGAGAAAATAAAGCACCTGCAAGAGGCAATTTATGTCACTTTTTCTAGAAAGAGATGGTTTGGAGTCATAGGTGCCAGCATCACAGAGGGAGGATAAGACTAGCTGAGGTTGGATCCCTAACTTTTGGTAGTTAGTGAGAAGAATCCCACTGTAGTAACTAAAAGGTATAAATGTAAATGCAAGAGTTCATTAATGACATGCTGTAGTCGATGTTCCTGCAAATGAAGACATAATACCAAAATATGATTTCAAAGCACAGATGACGGCTCCAAAGCCAGTCCAAACTACGTATATCAGCATTCACTCTTGAAACAGAAAAATGACCACCAGTCTGCAATTTTTAATCGTTTCCTATGACTCCGCCATAGTTTTGTATGCAGTCGCTGTGACACCAGAAGCCGAAGAACATGAACTAAAGCTCATTCTCATACCCCAGTCTCATTCCCCATGTGTGATTTCCACATCCCATGGCTCCAAAACGTTACCAAGTATTTAGCGCAGTTGGAAGAAGAATGTTTGTCCAGGTTCTCTGTTCACGTCTGCACGTTTGGGAGTAAGACTCCTGTGACAGTGCTATTAATGGACTGCCAGGATGTTGGCTAGTCCAAGAGTATCTCCACAGGCATTCTGGAAAATCTGTAATGTTGCAATAGCTTATGCCTAGGAAAACAAAATATAAAAGTAGCTATAAACACAACAATACTGAATCTATCTGCTTGGAAAACCAAAGAAAGAGATTATTTCAGCTTCATTTCAAATTTTGATGACATTCCATAAGGCCCTATCATTTTGGGTAGACACCCTGTGTTTACCATACTGGTGTTTATAAACAACAATCTTTTTTACCTCTTAGTCTGTTTTGCTAGGTAAAGCTCTTTCCTCTCATAAGACTGACTCTTCATTACCTTTAACACTCCTGCACCTGCTCTTATTTTTTTCAAATGTACTTTCTGAATAAACCAAATATGGCATTTCTGATCAGATCTTATGCTCTCTGCATTCCTACATATCTCTCCTCGAAATCCCTGTCAGTATATCCTGAGCTCAAATTCGTCTTTCCACTGAAAGACCCTGAAAACACAGAAATTCCAGTGACCCCTTAGAGCTTCATTTCTCTGACCCTCACCACCACACTTTAATGCACCTTTATGTGAGAAGCCTTGGAGCATGAAGTTGGAGCAAGGTTCTCAAGATGAGAACCTTGTTTGATGCAGAACTTATGTGCTTAATTTTATATACGGTGTATCATTTCATCAGCTTCAGTTAGTTTTGTAGGATCTTGGCCTATCTCCTCAGTCTATAAATAAATAATGACAGACTTATAAATAAATCAGTTTCTAACCAGCTGAAACTGTGTTATCTTTGTAACTTTTACCAGTCAATAGAGCAGCGTGAATGACAGGCATAGGTTCTACAGTTTTAAAAAAAATCTAGTATAACAATAAATAAATATAGTTACATGTAAGTACCACATAAATATTTTGATGCACTTGCACAAAATATTTCATATGGCATTTCAGAATATGCCCAAACCATATACACTCATGCTAGGCCAGCAAGTGCTTTTTAACTGGCAGTTCAATGTTCTCGCAGTATAAATAGATGATCAATCATTCTTTGTTATTGTTTTAAAGAATAGTTTGAAACCAAATTCACAGTGAATGTTTGTACTCACTGTTCTTTTTGTTCTCTTATCAGTACAAGTTTTAATACTAAAAAAGTGCATTGTTTTCATCTGGCTGCTGGAGTCTACATGTTGGGTTCTACTGTCATTTATGAAGTTCTTGGTTGGTGGGAGAGTGCAGGTGCAAGCCTGCAGAAGAGAGACTGAAACTGTGAAGGCAGGAAGTAAAGAGCATTTCAATCTATTCAGAGAGCAAGCATAAATAAAAACACTGAAGTAAAGTCCATTCCCATGCTGAAAATTATTATATTACAGTGTAGAGCTTGTGTGAAGACGAATTTGAATTTCACCTGCCTTCCTCTTGTGCTCAGT
This sequence comes from Anabacerthia variegaticeps, assembly GCA_035583185.1. Classification (NCBI taxonomy): domain Eukaryota; kingdom Metazoa; phylum Chordata; class Aves; order Passeriformes; family Furnariidae; genus Anabacerthia; species Anabacerthia variegaticeps. The sequence continues at coordinate 98,972,953 of JAWWEW010000001.1, forward strand.
CATAGGAAACTTACGAAGGTCTAAACTCCAGCGCCTTATTTAAAGCCTGATGCAGGGCAGAAATGTAAGGCAGTGCGTCTGTATTGTTCTCGTGTCAGGACACATGAACATGCCATTTTTCTGTACGATGTGGTATGAAGAATGCTTGATTTTAAATATGTTGTCACGAACCGGCCTTCTTGTGTCCCTATGACAGCGAAGACTCCGTTCCTCCCGTCTGTTCTGGCAGGGTGGAGAGGTCATAGGGTGGTGACAGCCGCCAGGCAGCGGATCTCAGCCCCGGCGCCTGTTCTCGGTCCACCACTGATGTGCGCCCAGTGCGAGGGCTGAAGGCCAGCAGGCCGTCCCCACGGTGATGGGAAGCGTGGAGCAGTGTAATCGCCGAGGTGAAGAGGGCTTTCTGCTTTCCCAAGTTTTTGCTTTACAAGGCCCAGGGTGCTGCTCCCCGACTGGGGAGGAGCCGCCTCCTACTCACCAGGGGAGTCCTTCCCCTCTCGCTCAGCGCGCCCGTGCCCGTCCCCATCCCTGCCCGTGTCCCTGGGGGGCCGCAGGTGTGCCTCTCACGCACCGATCCCTCGCCCTCCTTCCCGGCTGCCGCGGCTCCGGGAGGCCTCGCAGGGAGCCCTTACGGGGAGGGAGCCCCGGGCTCGGCCCGGCGGCCGCAGCGCCGCCTCGGGCTGGTGCCGGCGAGAGGCGCTCGCCGGGGCCGCCATCCGCGCCCTCCGCTCCCCCAGCGCAGGGGACGCAGTGCCGGCGAGGGCAGAAACATCCCCGATACACCCCGCGCCTCCTTCAGCGTCCCCCGCCGCCTCCCTCCTCTCGGGGTACCGCAAAGCGGCGGCGGAGCGCTGCCGCCTCCCCCCCAGCCTCCCGGTTCGCGGCCCGGGCTGCGGGCAGCGCTCCCGCCGGGCAGCGCCGGGGCCACTCCAGCCCCGGAGTTACCCCGGAGTTACCCCGGGAGAGCTCGGCGGGCGGGGAGCGGGGCGGGGGGCGGAGGGGGAGGGCTGCGCGCTGATGAGCGCCGGTCCTGCGAGATGCTGCACGCCCAGCTCCCCGCCGGAGGGGGGTAGCAGCCGCTGTCTCCGCCGGCTTCTGCTTTTTTGCAAGGGCTGTTCCTGCCGCTGGACGCAACCCTCTCCCGACATGGAGCTGCTGCCACCGCCGCCGCCACTGCTGCTGGAGTGAGTGAGTGTGACGGGCAGAGCTAGCCGGCCGCATGGATGGATGTGTTTAGCTTTGTGAAGATTGGGAAGCTCTCCGGGTAGGTGTTCGCAGCCGCCGCTGCTGCTGCTCCGCGCACCGCGGGGTCCCGCGGCTGCGGGCGCTGCCCCTGCCCGGCGGGGGCGGGCGGGCTCGGGGCTGCCCGGCGTGGGGACCGCCCGCGCCGCCGCAACTTCCCTGGCAGTGGGGCCGGGGGCTCGGGGGCGGGGTGGGGTGCTGGGCGCTCGCTGTCCCTGGCACCTGCCCGGGCCGCGCCGATGTCGCTGTGCGGGATGGGTCGTCGCCCTCTCCCTCCTGAAGGGACGAGGAACGCGTCCCGCGGTGCGGCCGCAGTTGGGCGAGAGCGGTGCCCCCCTTGAGACGCCGGCGTGAAGGGGCGGCCAGAGCGCTCCTGAGAACGCAAAAGCGGCGACAGGAGCCGGAACGGGGGCGCGGTGGTGGTGGTGTTTGAGGGGTGTGCTGGTGTTCGGGGGGGTGGGGGGCGCGGGCGCGGTGCTGGTGCGGGGGGCGAAGTTCCGAGGGAGCGGGCACCGCCTGGCCGGGCCGCGCCGCCGGGGTGGGGGCTCGCTCTGCCCCTTCGCTCCGCGCACGGCCACCCCCGGGAGCCGTGTTTTTGGAGGAGTGGTGACATCGTCGCCAGTTTCACACGGCGAAGGGTGCAGGGGTGCGAGGGGGTTTGGCGTCTCTTATCCCTTGCTTGCAAGGCACGTGCTTCTCGCTGTTTAAACGTGTGGTTGATTTGTATTATTTTTCTGTGTTTCTTTGTTTTCCGAATAAACCTTCCCTTGACTGGCCTCGGAGTTGTGGTCTCAGCCTGTGGACTGTTGCATTCGCAGCTGGTTGCCAGGCCCGGAGCTGCATAGATAGATCAAGACCACAGCCCCTGTTAAAATGTCCCCATCATAGTGAAGCATAACTGGAGGTAGCTCTTCACAGTTACACGTCTCAAAGATGCAGTATGAAAGTACTCAAGGCGCAGGCTTTTTTCAGGGTCCTGGTGTGGATAATCTTCCTAAAGGATTTAGCTTTGATCACTGTAACTACGAGTGTTTCAAATTCTTATGATTCAGTGGTTCCTGCACTATAGTTACCATATGCTTTTCTGTTTATGAAACACATATGAGGCTGAAATTGAATGTTGTTCAAAAGGGGAAAAGGCCTTGTTAAGGAAACCAAGCCACGAAAGGTGACTTGCTCCACTGATGGGTCAGGTAGGGAGCTTGTCAAAATGATAGATGGTCTTTAAAAAACAAACATCGCATGGCTGGAAGTTACAGAGTGCCACAGGTGTAGGTGTTGCCGTTTTCTCCCAAAATTCTCACCATTGCACCTGGCTGTGATTACAGCTCTTCTTGTGGCGATGCCAACACAGAACAGCTGCTGTCATTCAAGCACATCATTGTCTCATCCTGCTCACAGCAATTTTACACCATGTGACGGCGACAATGCTAGCAGCCCGCTCGGCTTTCCTTGGGTCGTATTACTGGCTGATACCGCTAGAGCTGCAGCAGCAGTAACTACAGTGGAAACTTTGAGGAGAGGGAAAATATGCTCACATAGATAAGGAATAGGTCATGTAGTATGATATTTATTTCCAGGTAATTGAATTGTGTGACCTTCTCTATTTGTTTGGAAACAGTGTTTTAGAAAAGCTCCCAGGTCTTCATGTCACACTTGAGCTAGAATAAAGGGAGAGAAAGGGATGTGCCACTGGAAAATGTTGTTAAGTCAGGTGCATGGCAGTTTTTAGCTATATGTATATAGTAAGCTTAGGTTTCGTTGGTGTATGTGAAATCTGTAGCTTTCTGCGTTCTTGAAGACACAGCTCTTACAAATGCTGAGATTTGTATTTAAGTAAAGGCATACTGTAGCAATTCTCCAGAAGAATCTGAAAGTTCCTTCTGAAATGAAATTGAAAGTTTCAAAGCTTGCGTCTGGCTCAGCATGTTTCAAAGAGATGAAGTACTTGGGGACTGTGTTTATCTTGTAGATTGCAGTAAATATTTTCTGCAGCAAACTACTCTTTTTGTTTCTAATTTTCTGGTTGTTAAAAGACCTAATAGTTTACACAGGACTTGACTTTACTTGCTGTTTCCTAGGTAACAGCCAGGTATCTGTTCCAATTTTATGAGAGCTTCATGAAGCAGACAGGTTCCAGTGTAAACCCCATTTTTAATCCCTCTGTGCATTCGGGTTGGAAAACTAGTTTACCTGAAAACACCCGTTCTTTGTTTGCTGTTAGAATGAAGGCTTTTCTGAAAGAAAGGAGTGAGATGGTAAACAGCATTTAACTGAGAGTGTGATCTTATAAGCAGATTGCTTATGGAAAGTTGTTTTGAACATGGCTGGTGCTGAACTTTTTTATAATGTTCAGTATTCTTAAAGATTTTATTTTGTTATGCATTCAAGTCTCCTCATATTAGGTTGCAAGTCTGCTATTGCAGTTTTGGTTTGCAGCTTTGATTCTGGAGGCAGTGGCACAGGGAAGCTCTGTTATGAATGGCTACTGGAAGGGTTGCTTCCTAAAGTCGTGTTATAATTTTAATAGATCTGGAGAGAATTTAAATTTTGTCTTGATCAATTAACATATAAGAGATTTTATCTAGAATAAGCTTAAGATGGGATATAAAGTCTTAGAAGGTGGCTACTGGATATAAAATTTTATATGGCGTACATAAAAACCTATGTTTTAATTATCTGTGCAGGGTTTTTTTTATGTGATATGTTTGCACGTAGGGTCTTTTAGAGACTCTCACTTTTACAACTGCTTCAACAGTTGTCTATACTTGCTAGGTAAGTGGTAAATATGGGCATAATCTGGAAAAGGATTATGTGCTGAAATGGAAGAGATTGCCAAACTGGTTTTATGACAAACGTGATCTCTGGTAATCTTGTGCTTTGTAGGTCTGTGATGTTAGGTGACATGCACAAAAACACAGATGGTAAAAACATGGTAAAGTTTCTGTTGATTTTGAGAGACTGGAGATACTCATCTGACATTGAAAACAAAAATACTGTGTAGAAACACTGATCACATTTTCCCTGACATAGCCTCTCTCCCACCTCCCTTTGATAATGGTCTGGAATAAGTGTTTTGGTATAAATCTTATGGTATCATTCTCTGGAGGAAAAAAACCCCAAACAACCAACCACCTTTTACTGTAATGAATTTCCAAGCATAGAGAATGATTGACAAGCCTTGTTTAATGGATCAGTATCTGATGTACAGCTGTACAAGCCAAGTGAATATTTCTGTAGTGTGGGCTGCATAAGCATATATGGTGTGGAAGTGTCTGTAGTTTGGGAGGGAAGATTAGTGGGGTAGATAAGGTGCACATAAAAACTGCCAGATTAGGTTGGATCAGAAGTCTGTCTTGCCTGATACTGCTTTTAGCAACTTCTTGGGGAAAGTGTAGAATGAGAACAGGTAAGGAATGGTGATTCTTGAGCATAGGTGTAGGTAATGGAGGGAGGATAGTGCTGCTATACTGAACATGAAACAGAGTGTTTTCAGATGAAGGTAAATCTGAGGAAAAGGCACAGTGTCCAGTTTCTGGACTGTACTGGACAGATTGACTATGAAACAATAGGTCAGAACAGTGAAAGGAGGTTATCAAGAGTTTAAGCCTGTATGCATAGAACATATTTTTAGTAAGAAAATCTTTTTATTGGGAATGACTGTTTTTGTAATGTCTGTAGAGGTCATTTCTGTTTCAGAGCTTTCATAGCAGGAAGTAAAACTTTCATATGAAAAGATAATTGTCTGGATATCACTTGGATGTGACTGAGGCAGGTGGTGAACCCCCCAGAGTTGGGATGTTTGCATCCTGTGCCCCTGCTACTGTTTGTAGTTTTGCCAGATAACACTAGGGAGAAAATAATATGACTGTCCGCATGTGTGGCCATCAGTCTATAAGCTGTGGCAATATTGGTAAGGGTAGGGTGGGCATCTCTGTCACACAGTTACTTTTGTGGGAGAAGTTCTGAGCTCGTGGAGCCATTTGTCACCAGAAAGGAAATCTCCAAGAAACAGGACTGTAGTGTGGGGTAAGAAAGCAGACATCTGCACTAAGTCATTGTAGCTGTTTAAAGTATAATTAATGGAGAGTTAACCTGATATAACAAACAGGAAGATACCAGGAAGATTTGAACCTGTCCTTAACAGTGATGTTAATTTGTGGTGTGTGTTAGGTAAATTTGTCATACTTGGATTTTTTCTCCTCAATTTTACCATTGCTATCCATGTTTCTTCAGTTTAAATTTATTCCATTAAATCTGGATGTGAATAGCCATATCCCTGCTGTACTCCTTGGAATCAGTTTTAAAATAAAAACAAAAAAAAATCCCACAACCCTGCAAGCTCTTCTTTTCAGAAAGCACTCAAATACGGCTTTTCTCTGTGATTATGCTAAATCTGAGGCTGGGTTTCCAACTGAGGAGGAACCTATTACAAAGCCCTTTTTCATTGGGGTGGATAAACCTTGCATTCTCATCTTTTGTGCTTATCTTTCCACAGCTGGGCATCTCTAGTCAGGTAGACTGACTTGATACCTGCACAAATGTTTGGGCTTTTGGGTTCTTCCTGCTTATAAAAGTGAAGATGTGAAGTTTCACATTTGTTCTCTCACTTTCCAGCCTTTGTAGCCCTGTGCTCAGTTTTGTTCTCTCCAGATACTGTCTTTAGATGTCTTGCCCAACTGGTGTGAAAGGTTCTCTCCTAGATCTGTCTTAAAATCTAACAGACGACAAGCTGTGCTTGTAGGTTCTGAGTACTAGGCCCTGCTGTAGTTTCCTTTTCCTAGTTTTTTTCTTTCCCCTCCACGGCAGATAGGTCTGCTTGACTTCATATTATAGGGTTGTTTTTTTGTTTGGCAAAGCAGATACATGTTTTCTAGATTTAAGGTTCTGAGATCAGCCAGTCTGTTGTTTGGTAGTGTTTTGTTTTTGTTTTTTTGTTTTTTTCTTTCTTTGTTTTGGTTTTTTCTTTGTTTAGTTTTTTTATTTTTTGTGGGTTTTTTTGTTTTGTTTTGTTTTTTAAGGAATTGATGAAGATTTTGGGGTGCTTTTCTCTCCCTATCAGAACAGCACATTTCTTTACCTGTGATTTTCCTTGCTGACTTTTTATTTTGCTCTGAAATTCAAAAAAAACCCCCATCTTAATGGAGAGACAGTTGAAAGTCTGGTTAACTTACTGATGCTGTTTTGCATATGATTTTTGGAACAATTTTTATGAGTGTCGTGGTTTGACCCTGGATAAACGCCTGGTGTCCAGCAAAACTCCTTCAAGGCCTTTCTCCCTCCCCCTTTCACCTTCCAGAGGGAAGGGGAAAAAAAAAACATCTCGGAATTTACTGCTAGAGATAACAACCAAAAGAGGAGCTTTGATTAATACCACGGGCCAAGCAGAACTTGGAATAATGCTTAAATTTATTACTAACAAACTAACAACTAAAAATAAGAAATAGGAACAGATTAGAAACACCTTTCCACCACCACCCCTCGGTCTATCCATGCCCCCTCCTTCTCCCAATGGTGCAGGGGACAGGGAAATGGAAGGTTTACAGTCAGTTGTTGTTGGGTCAGC
>JAWWEW010000001.1:98979857-99022597 GCA_035583185.1 Anabacerthia variegaticeps
GCCCTAATTGGCTCTGCTCTATAGGATGGAGGGAAACTTCCAGATTGGCTTCTGAGAGAAGCCAATCTTCCTCTTATTAAAAAAAAAAAAAAAACAAATCAGGAAAACCCACGACAATGAGTACTCTTTGAAATGACAGTATCGTAGCTTGTAAGTTATTTTCAGTATTTACAAAAGACTCTGTTAGTAAGAAAGCCTATGATTATCCTTTTTATGCTCAAATGAGGTAATTTAATTCCAAAAAGGATTTTATTATACTGGATGATAATTCAAATAACCATTAATTAATTTCAGATTTTTTTTCTTGAGGTCTGCATTACATTTAGTGATGTATTTGTCTAGTCACGTTAGTATAAAAGCTTTGCCTTATATTTTATTATTTGTTTTTGTTAGCTGACACACATAATAAAGACATGTGCTTTAATGTGTGTGGTGTTAGTAATGCTGTATGTCATAACAGCTTCAGTGATTTGGAGATTTATTTAAACCACTCCTTATATTATGAACTGCTGTAAACTTGTCAAGTGGCCAGCGAATGATGATGCAACTCTGCTAAATATGTATGTTCTCTAAATACTCTTTGCCTAGTGATACAGCGCTAAAGAGATGTAACCAGAAGGAACCTTGTCTCTGGAAATTTTTGAGAAAGCAAAAAACCAAAACGAAAATAAACTCCACAAGTAATGCTTTTCTTTCTCCCTCTTCTACTTGAAATGAAAACTTGGAGAATTGATGCTCTGATTTAAAATAAAGCATGTTCAGATTCAGTATAATATTTTCATTTCTAGGAAGATTAGTCTTCCATTTGCTTTTGGGTTTTTTTTTTAAAAGAACTTTATGATGTCAAATCGTTAGTTGACAGGGTTGAATCAAGAATCTTGGGTTAGTTTCCTTTATAACTGTAACTTGCACCAGTGTTCTTGTGTGTGCATGTATCAGTCAGTCTTAATATTTTCATATGGTTTGAGAAAATAGAAAAGGTTGTGCTTTTTTCTTTCCACTGTGTTCATTGGTACCAGGAAGAACCAGAGGTGTTTTATATGTTTTTGTTTAGTTTCTTTACGGGGGCGGAGGTTTGGTTATTCCTGATGTGGTTTGGGTTTAGAGAAGCCTGCTTATCTTTTCAGTCCAACAGAATCATATGGGAATTTTCAGTGAAACTGAAAAAAATTCTGTAACTGTAACAGTAATACAAAATGAGCATGTGTTTCTGTATTTTGCAACATTCTAGGTCATTATAGAAGTGTACCAAGTTGTTCATAGAAAATACAAACCATGACATAAAATAATGACTGGATAATACATATGCTCAGCTCTATTTGTAATGTGACAGAGAGGGGTGTTTTACTGCTCTTGACAGCATTTTCAAGCACCTATGTCAGTGTTTCACAACTTAGTATCTGACTGATCTGATGAAGAATTGAGTAAAGTCATGTACCATCTCCTATAAAATGAACCACCATCTGGGAAGAATCTTTAAGTGCTGAAGACAAATACTGTAAAAAATGAAATGTGAGGGAGGGAAATATAATTTTGGATTTCAGACCTACTGTGCCATGCACAAGTAGCTCTGTTAAATCAGGGGAGATCATCCAGGTACATGAATTACTCGCTTTCATGACCGTGTGCATATAACCTATTTGGATCTACCACATTTATGGAAAATTGTGGTGCTGATAAAGTATCAATGTTTAAATATTGTAGGGACATGCCTTGAATAGGAATTGACTTCTCATCATACAAAATTGTACTTAAACCAGTTTTTTTATAATGATGGGTAATTGTGATGTACCTTCAAGAAATTTGTGAACTGGAAAGGTTGCCCATTTGTTGTAGGTATGTTTGAAGACTTTTTTTAAAGGAACCAGTAAGACAGCGTTTATGATAATTATTCCATTGTCTAGAAGCGAAACAAATAATAGTGTCAGTAGTATGAATTTCAGTAAATAATTGCTTATTCAAATCCTAGTGAAATCTAGACATGTGAAAGTACATTGGAGCCAGAAATCCAGGACTCAAAAAGTAAATGGACTCTGACCTAAATCGGGACCTGAAGTTGTAGAAGTTTCTACCAGTATTCATTTCACATGGAGTCTATAGAAACTTGCTTTAATAGGTTGATTATTGGCTACAAACTGAGAAATTAATTTTCATTGTTTTTAATAACCAATATTTTTAATTATTACAAAGTTAGGGGAATTGTCGTGCTGTGAGAATGTGGAGAGATAAGATTCTGGAGAACAGGTGGATATCTTGCAAGATTTTGAGAACTGCTGGTAAAAAAATAGATTTATACAGTAAATAGAAAGAAGGCGGTGAAAACAAAGAAGGAATATTTGTATTATTTGTATAAAGTCAAGTGTTGAGAACAAACCCTTTTGTGATCTGGCTTCTGGTAGAGTGTTTGGGTTTTGCCTGAAATTTTTGAAACTAAGGGAAAGAGACTTGGAATATTGTAAGGTATTATGATTTTTCTGAATCTATAAATAGTTAAAAAAAGAAAAGTATGTATGTGTGGATTGATGAAAACTACTTAGAGATTTACATTAACAATCAAAAAGACCAAGAAGGGTTTCTTCTGTTCTTCAGAATTTATTTCTATACATGTCATTTTTTCTTTGTTTTTGGGGAGTGGAAAAGAAAACATAATGGTTGAAACTAATCTTGTTTAAGAAGAAAATCTAAAATCAATATTTGTAAAATTTTTTAGGACTGATTGTACCCTGTTTAGGATGAAGGTTTTCGTTAAGGTTTTTGCCTGATTTGGTTTTTATTGTTCAGATGGACTGTCAGCCTTTCTCGGAGAAGTGCTCTCATATTTGTATAAAATACTTTTCCATCATTATGCAGCCTAGAAGGTTTTGCTTACCTTGCTTATAGATTTTGCAGTTTCACTGTTTGTTTTTAATCTTGAATTTGTGATTATATTACTCTGGATTTGGCAGTACTCATATGTTTGGAAAGCAAAATGCCCATTATTCTATGGCAGTAAATGCTACCAGGGGTACTAGCAGTTTCACCAGCCATGTAGAACAAGCCAGGCATGTGTTACAAGGACAGGCTGCTTGTATTTCACTTTGTGCTTCACTGAAATAGAGTAGTAGAGAACTGGTGAAGAGATCTGGAAATAGTCTGTATTTAAGCAGTTTAGCAGAGGCAGGATGCTTCTTATTTACCTGAATGCCTGAATGATGGCACTGAATTTGGGTTGCTCTAAATGAGGCTTTCACAAGCCTGGTTTTCTTCAAGCATCCATAACAGGAGCCATAAGAGAGCGGAGGTTGTAGTTGCATAGAAGAGCCTGCCCCAACGGAGCTCAAGTTCAAACCTAATTTCAACTAGGTGATCTTTAAGGTCCCTTTGAACCCAGATCATTCTATGATTCTACAGTTAGTCTTTGATTTTGATGTTAGACCTTTATCCCACAAACAACAACAACAAAAAAAAAAGGTAAAAATTGAAAGTTAGTATAACACTACCTTTAAGGCCTTAGCACACTAGAATCATAGAATGTGCTGAGCTGGAAGGGACCCATCAGAATCATCAAGTCCAAATCCTGTCCCTGCTCAAAAATCACATTGTGTGCCTGAGAGTCCATGAAAGACAAAAAAAGTGGGTTGTCTGTTTAACACTGCAGTACATAACAGGTTGCACACCTATAGCAGAGAAAAGACAAGTGTCAGTTCTTATGACTGTACAATGTGCTTGATAAGTCAAAATGTAGCACGTGTTGTGTTCAGGTAGAAACGATCAAATTTAATATGGCTTTTTTTTTTTTTTTTTTTTTACTGGTGATGTATGAAAATTGCAGTTTAAAGACATCTGCTTTTCTTGATTTTTATTTTTTACTCTTTGAAAACGTCAGGTATTGTTAACCAAATAGTTAAATTTTATCTTTGAAGAATTTTTTTTTTTCCAGTGAGAGAGGCAGATAGTTTTCTCATGAAGCTGGCTTGGGTTTTTACTCTGCATAAAGGATTGTACGTTACCTGTCATGTTTACAAGGAGTGCTGTCTCCTCTGTCAGGGCACACAGTGAAAAGGGACAGAGAAGAACTGCACGTGGGGAATGGTCCGTACTCGACTATTCTGCTTTGAAGGCAGGGTGTGTATGGACTACAGTGTCTAAAAGGGGAGGAGCAGCAGAGGTAGGAAGAGAGAAATTGGAGAAAGTAAGTTAATGAATGTTTTATTGAACGAGGGCTTATTTGCTGTGAGTGAATTGAAGTAGTTGGTCAAGACTAGCTGATCTTTACTTGAAGACGAACTTGCATTGTTACCTGGGTAGGAGTTTATTTGCTTAATAAGGCTGGTTGAATTAATTGCTTAGATGTGCTGTAATCTGTGTGACTGCTGTCTGAAAAAAAGGGAAGAGTTCACTCCAGCATTGAAAGAGAAAGAACTTTTTTTTTCTAGGACCTTGAGTTTCTTCTTCAAAGTCTTTCTTTCTCCAAGGGGTTTTTGGTGACTGAGCTTGAATTAACAATGAAATAACAAGGTGGTCCCTGACTCTGTGTATTTGCTGTCTCAAAGATACTTTAATCAGGATGCTGCCTTTTCTCAGGGTGAAGCTCATCCCCTGTATTGGTTCACTGGTGAGCCCTGTGACTTTTTTCCCCACTTTTGAATGCAGATGACTGCAAAATCTGTAGTAGTTGGGGACTTTTTTTTTTTTTTAAATTAGTACGAGGAAGAATTAGGAGTAGGCCCTGGTACTGTGAAGCACCATGAGGGGGCTGCAAGGTCTGATCTCTACTTTCTTCTGTCTTTTATTTCACCCATTTTATCCCTCGCAGGCCTTTATATACATCTTACACCACAGTGAGCTACTGCAGGGACTAAACCCACTAGAAAACTGTTCTTGGTTTGTTTAATTTCTGCTGGTATAGATACCTAAACTGGCTTGGCAGAAGTGATTGAGGCATGTTGTTTTGGCAGCAAGGTGGAAGGGGAGGAGGAAAAGTGGAGCTTCTGGTGTCTGCTCAGCTATGTTACATTTCACCACGTTTGGTGGTTGGTGCTGCTGTGGGAGAACATGGAGATGGAGACCTCTCCGCAGTTGCCTCTGGGAACTGGAAAGTGGGGAGACTATGTGAGAACTCCACATGAGAGCAAACCTGGGGAGAGGGGCGTGTCTTGGTAAAGAGGAGTTGGAATGACAAGAGGCTGCTTCAGCCCCTCTGAAATTTCCTCAGGTCTTTCCTGGCTTCTCTGGCTTCCCTGTATTTTTCTGCCTTTGAAGCCTGTTCTGCTGCCTTCAAGTGACTCAGCTTTGCTTGGGCACCTGTGAAACCAGGTGCAGGGTCTGTGTGCTAAATGCAGGTTTTGTGTATCGTGCACATTCTGATGTATCAAGGTATTAAACCCATGCTCCCATGCCATACGGTCTAAAGAAACTGGCTATTATTTTTAAAAGCAGATTTCTCTTCATATTTTACCTTACTAGGCAGGGGAAGAGTGTGGATGTCCAAGGGATTAATTTTCCTAAATTGCTTGTAGAAGATGAACTGTCCAGGACAAATGCGATGTTGTTTATATTTTGTTGTTTATTTTGTCTTCTAAGTAACAAATAGGTGTTCATTCATAGCAGTAAGTTTGCAGTTATATCCTTTCCATGTATGTGTTTTCCAGATTCTGGAAGCTTTCTGAAGAGATAAAACATTTCTTTTCAAATGCTCTATTTCTGAACTTGGAAGAACATCTGACAGAAGCAAGTGTAGTGTATCTGTGCTGCTTCTGAAAGCACAAAAAATAATTGGAGAGTATTAATGGCTTGCTTTTCAAATGCTCCTCATTTCTAAACTGGAAGTTTTATAGGTGCATAATTAGCCTGAATTTTTAATTTTACTTTGAACAATGTGACTTTCTCTTTTTGAGCACAAATAGGAGTAAACTTGGAGAGTTTCCGTACAGCGATTTTTCAATTCCTTCCGTATCTTCTATCATTCCTTATACCTGTGTGGCACTTCAGCAGCCCCCTTCCTTGTTGATCACTTTCATGGTTTGTGATGTTTACCCATCAACTCTATTGCCTCACTGAAAATGTGACCTAAAAGAGGTGGTGCTTACAGGGATCTTGAAGGATACATCTAAAGGATCACTCTAAAAAGCACCCCAACAAATTATTCTATTGAAAAGTTTTACTTTAGAACTACTAAGTCTCTTTTGTCCTGAGTGCTTTATTGTAAAAAAACCCCCATAGTATATAAAAGAAACTACTGCCAGGATGCACAATTAAAAATAATGTAGTTTTTACGCTTCACTAGGTGCCTAACATGGTGCATCTGCTTGAGTGATATTTAGTATGTCTTAAGACCACTTTATAAGTACATTGGAATACAAGTCGGTTTTGCTTTAGTTGACATGCTTGATTAAAAAACTTCCAATATCTTTCTTTTTGATATTGAATATATTGCGTATATGTTTACTAAAAAAAAGTTGTGTTTTTTTCCAAGCAAAGTGTTGATTATTCTTTTCTTTTGATGGCTTTAGTAGGCATTAAGGTACTGTGATGTCCTGTTGAGAAAGGAGTGTTCTGAAATGGCAGTTTTGGAAAACTAGTGGATTCTTTGTCCTTGCCAGTTGCTTCCATAGTTGCCCTGTTGCACTGAAGTTGTCTGTGGTGTCTGGGTGTGCTACCTGGTGCAGTGACTGTTTAATAGATTTTAATAGTAGCTTGCTACATAAAGGGTAAAGTAGGAATTTCACTTTTCCAGATGGCAGTGCAAGCTTCACCCTTCATCTCAACAGAAGTATTTTGTATTTATTTAATGGCAGAATATTGATTTGCTTTTTGTTGTGTTTTCTAAAGTTTTTCTTGACCTCATAGTGTTCTTTGGCCTTGTAATGAACAAGTTTATGTTTGTGGAAGTGTTTGTCTAATGTCAGAGTACGTCCTGTTTTCTCATGTTACACACTGGTTCTTAAAAAGAGAAATTTTGTTTTCATGTTAAATGTTTAAAATGTTTCTTTCATAGGACAAGGTAAAACAGCATTAGTTTGATGATTCCCCCCACCCTGCCCACCAAATGGTTCATAGTGCAGCGCTGCAATGAACAACTTTCTAATTAGAGGACACAATACCTATTCTACTGGGCATTATCTCAAGATAGTATTACTAGCAGTACTGTGTACATTTGTTTACTGGGCTGTAATCATAACTGGCATTTAATCTATTGAATATTCAAAATATTCTCTTTTTTCTTCTCTAAATGTGGTGGTAAGCAGAAAGCAGTTTGTCTCTAAGTTTCTGTGGTATGGTTTGCTTTTTTATTTTCTTTCCGTCACCCCCCTCCAATCAGTTTCCCACTCAAGCAGCTTTCTTCTGCTAGTTCCCCCCTTTCACAATGAGTCCTTAATGCTGACTCACAAATAGTCATGATTGTTTAGCAGTATTGCTAGAGGCACACACGTGTGTGTGGGCACTCTGAACTCAGAAGGCTTCTTGCACCAGAATTTGTGGTATTAATTAGTTCAGTAGTTTGGCTTTTAAAGTGTTGGGGAAAACAGGTGGTTTGGGCTTTCATTTATACTTACGTTCAGGGGAAAACAATTTTGAGCATTAGCAAATCCATGGTAATTCTGCCTGTAGTGTATAGTGGCAGATAGGCTTAAAGTTTGTGTAGTGTTACGTGAAATCATAAGGAAACTTTGCTTGGTTTTGCATGATTTTGCAAAAGTTTGGTGAAGGTAGCATGACTGTTTTGCTTTTCAGATACATACCATTCTTTTATTCCCTCTTTGTCTTTTTTTTCTTTGTGAACTGAACAATACAGCCCTTACAACTAAAATGAAATGGATGTTTATTCCTTCCAGCCAAACTATGTGCACACTCCATAGGCCTAATAACTATCCATATAGCATCTCTTTCCTCAGTAAATAACAGCATAACTTGAATTGCAGCCAAAACTTTCTTCGCAAGCTTAACTGTTGCTGTGATTTCATGTGGTAGGACCTGCTGTCCCAGTTGCCAGTTCTCTCTGTGTGATCAGCCACAACTGGCCCCATGTACCCCAAGCGGAGTTAATGAAGCACCTTCAGCACAGTACTGCAGTAGCTACTGCTGTCAGGTTGGCTGAGGGAAGGAAATCTGCTATACATTTTTAGGTCTCCTTTCCTGTGCTGATGGAGTGCTTCTGAATGTGATGGATCCCAGGATTGGCAGACTCTTCAGCAGGGAGGTAAAATTTGCATTGCATTTCCAGATGACATAATCTATTCTTTAAACTGGCAAACTTAGTCCAGCAACTGTTTTGAATAATTTGCTGAAAAAATGGCATCAATAATGACAGAGGAGTTGCATTTTTGGGGGTATAGGAGTGTGTAAATGCACCATTGTGCACACATGCCCACTCAGCTTACAGTACAGCTACTATAAAATATGTATTGAGAGTCTTTGCTACATAAATCTAACAGTCATTTTGAAAGCAAAGACCGTGTCTTTCCATTCTCAAGTTAGACTTTCATAACTCATGCCTGTTGCCTTGAAAGTTATGGTTGTTCCACAGTAGAAGAAAAAATACTACTTCATCTCTGAGTGAGGTATTTCTACAGTTCAGTGCATGGTGACTTGTTTAGTATGTTTTGACATTTATCAACATACACAGAAAACACAAATACTTGGTGATAATGATGGTGGTCAGCTGGATAGAAAACTTAGCTGTGTAATCATCAGTCACTGACTCTGGCTGGGCTTGATGTAAGGATCTGATCACAGAGTTAATCTGTCACCTGGTTGATAGGAGAAATAGAAACTTTAGTCACAGTACCCCAGAATGCCCAAATAAAGAACAATATAATCTTAAGAGAAGTCCTAGAGAATTAGATAAGGGATGTAACTCAAACAGGATGTAAGTCAAGCTCTGTGTACCCAAACAAGATAAAGAACAAATGTTACAGTTTTTGATGGTGGAAACACTATGATGCTATGTCTGCTCAAGAACTGAGGTCAAGATGACCAAGAAAACCCACAAGGATGAAAAAAGGACTTCCTATGAGGGTGTGAGTATGTAAAGCAAACTAATGAATATGTATTAAGTAAGCAAGCATATCTAATGAATATGTAAACAGTATGTATAATAAAAAGCCCTGTCTATCAGTCACTTGGCATGTTCAGTTATAGGAGCTGTCCTCTGAACATCCAGCATGCTGAATAAAGAATGCCCTTTTTAACACCTACAAATTGGTGTTAAGAAGTTTGTTTCTGCCACTTTTTGGTATGAGGGAAAACATGGGAGAGAATCTTATTCCAGAAGAAGCTCTTAGTTCTAATTGCCTAGTTGTTGTGTATTTCTTTGATGTTGAGGTTGTGAGGTGGGGAAAAAAGAATTAAAGACAATTTTTTCCATTTATTTTTCATCTTAGGAGGAACTGTGTGTTTGGCATCTGGTTGTCTGTAAGCTAATAAATACTGACTTCCAAATGAGGATGCCAAATCACCAGTTGATTTTGAAATTTAAGGCCACCTTTAGCATTACATTATACCAGTTAGATACTGTATGTTAATTGAGAATTTTCCAGAGGACATGCTATTTCCATGTAGAATTGTCTTAAAATGTGCTTTTCTGGTGCGTAATTAAAAATACTTGTGCTCAAATTCAGAATGCGCTTTTTACATTTTGATTTTAAAACGGTCTGCTTTCCTCTGTTCCTTGTCCCTATAGTGATTGTGATTGGTTGCAATGGCACTTGGTGGTGACAAAAGAGTGGCTCACCTGCAGCCTGCTCAGCTTTCTTGTGGATTTATTCAGGAGTCTGTGCCCTTGGATAGGAACTCCATAACCGATTGACTTTTTCTTTTCTCTGCTTTCTCTTTTCTGTATTTTTTCCTTCTGATTTTCACTTAGGTAGTTCAGCAATCAGGAGAAGTGCTTTGGCTACGGATGTTAGACTTTTGGGAGGAGCTTTTCATGCATGTTGCTGGGTTATAAGTTCTTAACCATTTACAAAATAAACCCCTCTATTTGCCTGTGTTACTTGTGGAAAACCCCTTAGCATTCAGTGGCAGGATCTAAACCCAGGGGGTTCTGTTCATCCACTGGATAAGAAATGGACTTGGTAGTGTTTTTTAAAGAATTACTTTGTTTCCATTGTAGTGGGGAATATATTGTAAGACCCAGTGAGACAATCTACACACACCAAGAGGAAGAATTTATACATGCTGGTAAATTACAATATTTGGGAATTAATGAAAAGAAGTCGACTTTGTTAGAGATACACAAAACTAGATTTTCAGGTAAAGTGTTGAATTTGATAGTTATCCTTTTTTTCATCAAGACCTTTGGAGTTCCAGAGCAGATATTAACAAAAAAAAAAAAAAGAAGAAAAGACAAAACAGACTTGAGAGAGAAGTTTTATGGAACAATGTATACATCAAAAATTACTGTTCAGTAGTTGTGCTCTTTGCCAACCTTAAATACCATCAAAAGTCAGATCTTTCTGGAACTTTATATTCTGATATAGCATAAAATGTGTTAGAATATGCATTTTTCTTGCATGTAATTTAACTTGTAGCTGATGATAGGCAAAAAGGTTAAAAGGGCAGACTGTTACAGGTTTCAGCCATGTTTGGCCTTAGTATAAATTTGTGGATAAGGTGTCATGAGGAATATCTTTAACATGCTTACATTTTGGGAAATGTTCTATTTTATTTGTTATTGTAACATATTGCTACTGCAAAGAACACACAAGCCTTGCAGCTTTCATATGCTTCACTGGGAAAAGTGTCCTCTCATCCATTTTCCATGGGGCTGCACTGCATAGCACTTAATTCTTAATGTAAACTATAATTTAGAAGGATATTCAGACTGTAGCAGTCTGTATATGTTGGTAAAAACAAAATTGAATTTTATCACCATTTTTCCACTCAGAGAGCACAAACAGTAAATAAAGTAATGAGAATCTGGAAGACATGCTGTTGGTCGGCTGATGAGTGTTTGTTGGTAAATTAAATTATCATGACTTATGTTTAGATTTCTCCAGGGGTTTTTTTCAGTAGTTAAATGTTTGTCTACAGGAACTGTAGAATAAATAAAAGAAGTATGGAGGGCAAGAGATAAGCCACCTACTCTTGAATGTCTCTACATTTGTTTTATGGTATGTAAAAGTGAACTACTGTTACGTAGTTACATGTACATAAACTTGCCTTCTGTGTGAGTTTATAAGCATTATTTCTGGAGCTGTCTACAGACCATGCAGGACAGTTGAATGAATCATTCCAGAAACTAAAAAGGCTGTGTGCCAAATGAGATTTGATAGTTGGTGAGGCAAGAGTCTAGGTGAACTCTTAAGCCCATTTTCAATGACATGATATGTTCTAAAATTTTGGTGACCTCCTAAGCTTCAGAATAGTTCAGGTAACTTTATAACACAGAAAGCATCCTTAGGTATGAAAATTTACACCACATTCCTGAGGCTATTGAGTGTTCCAGACCAGTTCATGTTGGCTAATACAGAATACCAGATGTCCCTGATGAGGAGATCTGGGAAACCATTTGGCAGTAGCTAGCAGAAAATATCATTAGGAACAATGGTGTTGCAGAATTTCTGCTCTTCTTTGGTTTTTGTACATTTCAGATCCCCTCTGAAGACTGGAGATATGAGCCAACATCTGTCGCTCCTGGCTACCAGGCATTAGGATATTCCAGGAAGAAAGAATTCAGTTACAAGAATGAAAATAGAGTGATGAAGAATATAATGTCTGACTGTTAAGTAGTTGTAATTAGCTGAGGCATCTGCTTAGGAAAGGGTCTCCTTGGTTTCCCGACCCTTTTCCAGGGTTTAGCCACGGCTTTTATTCTCTCACCCTAACACAGGCGTGAGAGCAGAGATGAGGCTTAGTAGTCCAAACAGCTTCTGCAGCTTCTCTCCAGTGCTGTCTCATTCCATTAACAATTCCCAAGTTGTTCTAACGTATCAAAGTGCCTAGACTATGTTCCTTCTTCACTTGCTCAACTTTGCTTCTGTCTAATCTCACTTTGTAGCATATATCCCACGTATTCCAGAGAAAACCATAGCTTATTTCACTTGTTCTTTTCCCACCCAGACTTAACATTTCTGCGAATTCTTTTATTAGAGGGTAGTCACAAATTTTCATTTTGTTGCAAAATAAAGCCATGCTAAGTGTTCCAAATCCACAAGACTTCAAAGAACATGTATTTTGACAGCTTCTACCAAAATGACTTAAGAAGGCTATGCTACTGGCAACTATAGGTTTCTCAAAATAGACCTCCACTGCAGTACAATGGTGCGCTGGAACAGTAAGCTACGGTGCAGTTGGCTTTTTTCCTCCTTCCTTTTCCTGTTGTTCATTGGTGCCAAAGCTGATACAGTTAAATAACCTAAGTTCTTATTTTTAATTATGAAAATAAATATAAAAATGATTAAAATTAATTCTAAGCTTGAAATTGAAAGCCTCTTATGCCAGACATATCCAAATACGAGCCTTTAATATTATTGGGTTTTTTTCCCCTATGGAAGGTGCTGGACTGTTTGTTCTGTTACACATGATGGTTTTTCAGAGCTAAAATTAACATTAGGATAGGCTTAAAAAATTAGCTGAAAGCTATTTTTATGCTGTCCTTGGAAGTTGAGTACTTGCTGCTTTGTGTTGAGTAGTGGAAAAAAAACAAATCACTCTCACGAATAGTGATCTGGGTTATCTGTATTGCATGTTCTACCACAGCGAGTGGTAGTGTGCAGGTCAGGAATGCTTCTTTATGGTTCTGTGTTGTTTTCTGGGGAGGGCGGGCCATAGGTAGCACTGTGGTGGCTGTGTTTGAATGGTCTCTGTGTCACCCTCCTATGGCTGTGCCGTATGCTCATAAAGCCAGAAGAGGGAGCACAAATGAGGACCTTGTTTCTAAGGTGCAACTGTTAGCTCCATGAGGTGGATCTGGAGCCATGGAATTGCTGAGGTCACGCGTGTTAAGTTAGAATGCCTTAGTTTCGTTGGACTGCATGTGCAATAGACTGGGAAATATGAGGCTGGTGTTGGCTTGAAGAGGGAGGAAAGGGGCTCAGTGGAAGAAGTGGAAAGACTAAGAAAAACTGTGCCTGGCATGATGAGTTTTAAAGCAAAAGCAAATTATGGCATGTTCTTTGAAGTTAGGTCCAGTGTATTTGGTTTGTAAGATCAGTGGCATTTTTCATGAATCAAGAAAGAATCTGTGCAGACCAGATATGTTGGATAGGTGAGACTTATGCTTTCTAGAGCTTATTCAAAGTGGTTTTTAAAATATAGCTGTTCTGTCTTATTGTAGATCCTGTAGCATGTCATAAAGTCTTTATTTTATAAACATGCTGATTTGTAAGGTTGCTAGTTGGCAAATACATATAAATTCATTTGTAATTCTGAAAGTTACTTACTTTTTAATGATAATATGCAAATATTGTATGATGAGCATAGGTAGTGAAACTAATCACTAATGACAAATATACAAGGACATTGAGGTGTTGATTAAACTTTGCAAATTGGTCTCCTTAATGTAGGCCATAGTGGTCACAAAGGCCTGTTGACAGATATGCAACTGCTTCCTATTCAAATCAGGAGATCTTTCAAGAGTATAGTTTTCTTCTGAGTGTTTTATGAGGCTTTGGCTGCATTAGCTTATTTGAGGAGTGTGATACAGCTCAATGATACTTTGAAAAGAATACTTAAAAAAGCAAAGCTGCAATCTTATTAGCCTCTTGCATTCTTTAGGGTTTTTGTTTTGTTTTGTTCTTCAATTTATTGTTGGGATAGAACTCCAAATTTCATGTCTGCATCTATTTGCTTTATTACCTTAGATGTGCCATTTCCAGTGTTATGCTCGTAGATTTAACAAGCCTAATCCGGGAGACTAAAGCAGAACTGTCATTTTGAAGCTACTCAGCTGAAGTCTCTTTGAAATCAGTGTATAAAGCTTCAAGACTATTTTTGTTCCCTTTTTAATTTTGAGAGAGGATGTATTGACATGTTGTGTTATGCAGTTAGTCCCTAGAAGAGATGTTACAGAAAGGTTGCCTCCCACACATCCACTAGAGGAGGTGAGACCCCAAATGGACATTATTTATATTTAGTAACTACGCCAGTCTGAAGGCAGACTGACAACTTAAGGATGTCCCTTTTCTTGAGTTTTTTCTTAAACTGTATAATACTGAATTTGGAGAAAGTATTTTAGCACCTAAGTGAGGAAAGACAGTCCACTAGAATTGTAGTCTATGCCAACATTGCATGATAAAACAGAAAGGCAACATTAAATTAGAAGTGCTAGCATAATTCCTCTCTTTTCATACAGCTTGTTTACTGTCACTCACAGAAACTTACAGGACTGCAGAGTATTTTTATGTGCTGTGCCCTGTAAAAGCTGCATTCCCGTAGTGGTCCTCTTGCATTCTTGTCTACTTGCTCTGTTAGAGATTAAGGAGAAGATGATTGAAACCCTTTCTGTTTGTTTGTTTTCCCTTGGAGAAGGCTGAGGCTATGAAAGAACTGTGGTGAGCAGTCACTTCTCCCTCAGGATTCCTGTATTCTGTGGTCCTTATCCTTATAAGCTCTTTGAGGTTCAAATGTCAGGAAGCATTTGATGCATTTGATCATCCCTATAGCAAGATAGTGCTGGGCTAATGACAGCAAGTGGTGATGACACAGGGTTAATTTCACTTGCTATAGCAAGCATTATAAATCAGATTATTGTCACATTGTCTATGCTTGTGCTATATATCATGTTTTAGAATAATGGAATTACAGTAAAATTATAGAATATGCTGAGTTGGAAGGGACCCATCAGGATCATCAAGTCCAACTCCTGGCCCTGCACAAGACACCCCAAGAATCTCACCACGTGCCTGAGAGTGTTGTTGAAATGCTTCCTGAATTCAAGTTAGGCTTGGTACTGTGACCAGTTCTGTGGGGAGCCTGTTCCAGTGCTCAACAACACTCTGGATGGAAAAACTTTTCCTGATGTCAAACTTCTCCTGACACAGCTTTATGCCGTCTCCCTGAGTCCTGTCACGGGTAACGAGAGTAAAGAGATCAGTACCTACCCCTCTGCTTCTCCTTGCGAAAGACCACAGTGAGGTTTCCCCTCAGTCTCCTCCAGGCTGAACAAGCCAAGTATCTTCAGCTGCTCTCCTTAAGGCTTTTTCTCCAGACCCTTCACAATCCTTTGGCCCTCTGTTGGATACTCTCTAATAGCTTAGTGTCTTTTTTATACCATGGTGCCCAAAACTGGACGCAATAATCAAGGTGAGGCTGCCCAAGTGCAGAGCAGAGCGGGACAATCCCCTCCCTTGACAGGCTGGTGATGCTTTGCCTGATACCACCCTCTCCCCCCCCTGCCCTTGGACATGGTTGGCACTCCTGTCTGCCAGGGCACTGCTGACTCATATTCAACTTGCCCTTGACCAGGACCCCATTTCTGGAGTACTGCTCTCCAGCCTCTTGTTTCCTAATCTGTACACACAACCAGGATTGCCCCATCCCAGGTGCAGAATCCTGCGCTTTCCCTTGTTGATGGTTTGTGATTACCCAGTTCTCCTGTTTGTTACTGTCTCTCTGCAGGGCCTCTCTGCCCTAGTTTGGGTAGGAAGGGACTGTTAAAACCCCCCTGCAGTGAGCTCTGTCTGACCTGACAATAGATGTTTCCTTGAATTTTGTCTTAGAAGACCTAGAAGACAGCTTTCAAGGTTGTGCAGCATGATGTACTATCTTGTAAGTAAATTTAGTTAGGTGATAACACGTTTAGTTTATGAAAATTTATAGCTGTCAAGGTTTGTTGGATTAGAAAGGATAATCAATGGGCTGCCAGCTTTAAAGTGTGCTTTGGCTCCCATCAGGTCACAATGCAGTTGCCACTCCAAATGCTTCTTGAGCGATCTTGGTGAAAAATCCTGGTGTTTCTCAAACCAAAAGAAAAGTGATGCATAACAGAGGGATTCAGATCTTCTGCACTCTTTCCTCCTTTTCTTTTTCCAGTGTTTTTTGAGAGAAGAGAGTTGCCAGTCATCTTGTTCTTAAGGCATGCAAGTAAGAAGTAGTAGGTCGTGTGAATGATGCAACTGTTCTTTTAGCTCTGGGTATAGGAGCAAATCATGTGAACTTTTATTGTCTCAGCTTGAATACATATTGAATTGAAAGGGTTCTGAAAGCTGACAAAATTGCTGACTAAACTATAAACTGGGAACCTACGACCTAAGCAGGGAAAAAAGTGTGCAATGCAATATCTGGGCACTGTGTTCATGCTCTTTCCAGTCTTGATTTACTCCATTTGTCCATTAGCAACCCTGTACCTCGTTTTTTCGATGGCCTCTATTGATCACCTCCTTTTCTTTAAATGGCAGGTTTTTGGATTTCCTAAAGATCAGTAAGCAGGCAAGTTCAGCTCTTCTACAGTCTCTGCTTTTATACCGTGCTATATGTTTGATAAAACAAGTTCTAACAGGGTAATATGTTCATGGAGCAAGTTAACACAAAGTTACTAAGGATTTGCTGAATGTTGTCTTGCAGTTGCAGCTGAAGAAGGTATGGGTGCATGTCTGGCCCCAAATTGCTCAAGATTGTTGGGCCCTTGTAATCAGTGCCAGAGTTGGCTTGTGTGCTCTTTTCCTTTGACCTCCAGAGGTCAAAAAAAATCTGAGTAATTCTATGCCATTTGAAAAATAATTATTTTCTTACTTTATTAGTACAGTGAACCAGCAGACTTGGAGGGATTTTCTATAAAATGAGGATGCAGAAAGATGTAAGATTTTGTAGATCTGATTTAGATCTTTGCAGAGGCAAATCTGGTAGGATCTTCAGGGAAGGAATGAGTTGGATTGTTGTTCTCCTCACCTGGTGCAGCTTGAAGCTGGAGAAGAGCTTTTATCTGTAGTTCTGCTGTAGGCATATAAAGCAGCACTATATTTTAATTATTTTCCTGAGAATCTGCAGCATTGCTTTACTTTCATTCTCATCTTCACACAAGAACAGCCAAGCTTATGTGCTCTCAATTTAAATTCTGTGTTTTCTCCAGCTCTGAGTTGAAAGTAGAATGTGTGCCTTAAGCATTCATTCTTTGCTTCTCAGTCTTATTTTGTAGAATTAATGCCACTTAGTTAAAAATGATTCAGACCCTGCCTGAGAAAATAGCTTGATGTTATGAAAAAATCCAGGGGTCCACTGGAGATCTTGCTGAAAGAACAACAGGGAAGGAGTACTGAGGCCATTAGAAGAGACATTAATTACATCCATACAGAAAATCCTGTGGTTTATATGCATCAGTATTCAGGCACCACTTGCAGTGTGGTGGTTTTTTTTTGAATCCTGAATATATCTAGTAGTAACATCAGCTACAAGCAGGTAGAAATTGGAGTTTAAGACTGAATTAGTAGGAGAGCTGAGGAGGAAATAGCAAGTGGGAATGATGAGGAGATAGAGGAAAATGGCCAGTGGGAAGAAAAATGAAATCACTTATCCTTAGAGAGAGTGCACCTGTTCTTGTCCTACTTGTACTTACTGGTAGCAGCTTCTAAAACTAACTACTATAAATCACCTCAACTGAAAAAGTTATGAAAAATTGTTCCAGTGTTTACAAACGTTTCTCGCAAAATATTGTCTCAGAAGCATTCCTAGGCAGAGTACTGGTGAGATGTGCTTGTTTGTACACATTTTTACTACCACTTTAAAAAGAAATGTTGGCAAGGACTGAAAGAAGACTAATTACAGCTTTGCAGTGGAGGTCTTAGTATGGTTGTAGATGACATTGCCTTTTGTTTTCGGAGCAAAAAATAGAAGTTAGGGTGAAACTGAAGCAGGAAGCAGGGACTGCATTGTTAAAATGGCTCTTAAATTATTGCTTCAAGAATGTCACTTGCTGGTGATTCAGGATACAGTGATGACAGAGGAGGGTTATTCCAGATGGATGCAAATGATTAAACAGCATGCAGAAGAAATGAGAGAAATAAATGCGTGTTTGGGAGAGAAATAGCAGGGACAGAATGAGTGTTTAAAGAGCATGAGATAAAAGTCAACCCATTCCTTAGTTTTGAGGCCAAATCGGCACCCCCTTGACTCATTAAATTGTTCTTTTGAATCTAGAAATTGGCTTTACAAAATGTCACCTCATCAAACAGCAAAGGGACCTTAAGAGGGGGGGTCAAGGCCAACAAATTATAAGCGGAAGCTCTAGTTATTTTAATTCTGCCCATTCAATGTAGCTTTAAGTTGGAAACTTAATTAATTGTCTTTGTGTTTTCTGACATCTGTATATATGCTGGTATTTCCATTCTTGTTTAGCATCAAGCAGGATGGTCCTTTAATCTTATAGTGTGTACAGAATCACTGAGTGGTTGAGGCTGGAAGGCTTTGGAGGTCATCGGGTCCAATCCCCTTCTCGGAGCTTGTCCAGTTGGGTTTAGAATAGCTCCAAGGGTAGAGACTCCACAACCTCTATGGGAAACCTGAGCCAGTGTTCAACACCCCATCACTGCATGAAAATAGTTTCTTTGTTCAAATGAAATGTCCTGTTTTTAAATTTGTGCCCATTGCTCCTTCTTGTCCTGTCACTGGGCACTACTGAGGAAAGTCTGGCTCTGCCTTTTTTACTCTGCCTAGAAGGTGTTTATACATGTGGATATGCTCCGTTGCCTTCTCCTTTCCAGACCCAGTAGTCCCGGCTCTTTCAGCGTCTCTTTGTCAGGTGCTCTTAATCAACTTCGTGTTCCTTTGCTGGACTTGCTCCAGTATGCCCACATCTCTCTTGCTCTGAGGAGACAAGAGCTGGACCCAGCACTCTGTGTACCTCACTGAGGCCAAACATCAGGACACAATGCCCTCCCTCAACCTGCTGGTGTCACTCTTCCAAATTTTTCTGGAATTTAGGCAATTCTGTAAACTTAACTATTTTATGAACCACTTGAGAGCTTTCACTGCGGAGTTGTTGTGCCATCAGGCAGGTGGTGCTATGTGAGACAGTGGTTTCCCTTGGGTTGCCCTGCTGCTCTCATGCCACATGTTGGCTCTTTAGGTAGCTGAGAGAAAGCAGCATCTTGCGGTTTCAGCTTCTTGGTGTGCTCACTGCCTATAGGGAACCAGCGGTACTTGGATCTCTCCTTTGGAAGTGGGTTCTAGAGGGTATGAAGTGGAGGGATGTCAGGGATCTGGGGGAGGTGAAGCACAGGAAAGGACTTGCCTGACTTTGCCATTTTTGAATTCTAATAGCCTGTGAACTTATTTTGAATGTAGAAATTTGCTTTACAAAATGTCACCCCATCAAACAGCAAAGGGACCTTAAGAGAGGGAGGTCAAGACGAACAAATTATAAGCAGAAGCTCTGGCTATTTTAGTTCTGCCCATTCAGTGTAGCTTTGAGCAGTTTTGACCAGCCTGTCTGTGAGCACATTTTTTGTTTCAGAGTACTTGAAAAGACTTGAATAATGCTTATTCATTTGTGATTTATGGAGTGTTGAGGCTTGCATCCAAAGACACATCCTATGAGTGTCCCTCTGGGTCAGACCGGTCCATTAACTTGTAGTATATTTGCTACAGGCCTCTATATTGTTTCTCTGTTTTTTATGTGTGTTTTTGATTTTTATCAGAGTTCTGTTTCGTTGTTTTAAATCCATCCCAAAAAAAAGAAAAAAATCCTTCCAGAGGATGGTGGATTTAGGGAAGTTACCACTCAGTTTTGCTTAGGACTAGGAGTTGGGTAAGAAATTTGCCCAAAACAATTTGGTTTACATCTGAAAGAGAAAAATGCTTCCTTCACTCCCTTCTTGGTTTACTGAAAGATCTGTGTGTTTGATAGTTGCCAAATCCTTGCATTGTGATGCTGGTGATTTAAATCAGGAAAAGAAATATTAATATTAATAAATTAGCAAATATTAATATTGGAAACAAGAGGTGGATTTTTTTTTTTTTTTAGATCTCTATAAATTCTGTAGGAATTGCTAAACTTATAAAACATGAGCTCACTAAATTCTGAATGATGCCACCTTTCAAAGGATGATATTTGGAAAATCCATCATATTTCACTGGATATTTAAGAAGAACAGTTTATTGAGGTATGTACGTTTTGATAAACTTAGATTTTATTTTTCCCATTGTAATCTGCCTCTGTTTTTCTTACACTAGTATTGACAATTTAAGAAATAATAGGAAATTGCAGTAGAAAGCCTGTGATACTTAAGCTTCATCATACAATACTTAAGCAAGGTTGTCAATCTGAGTGAATCAATTATAAGATTTGTTCTCTGGCTCACAGTTAAAATGAGTTAATAAAATATGAGTATTTTGTTTTGCTGTAGTTGAGTTTCTTGTAAATTATATCAGAGTCTTAATTGTAAACTGAAACCTAATATTTTGAAATTAAGGTGTCACCTTGACAAGTTTTCAGTTGGGTCTTTTTATGTTAAAGTGGTATGGGATCTAATAGCCTCATTGAGGGTCACATAGAAGAGTGCAGTTTTGGCTGCCTTGACCATGTCCTGGTAGAAATGAACCCAAATACGTTAAGAACATGATACAGTTAACCTATTTCTGCAAAAATATTTGTCTAATAGATTAGAAACACACAAAACTCAAAGTGATACAAAATACAAGATCTTGTACTGGTACATAATGAAGCCTTAGCCTGTTTTGTCAAAAGACAGAAAACATTTGCAAAAGTCCTAAAGTCCAGAGTATAAATTATCGAATGCTTCTTGTCACAGTTAATTTCATTATGATATATCCTCACATCTTCAATTTTAGATTCCTTATATATAAAATATTATTTTTTTTAAACTTTAAGAATCTTTTTTTTTGTTTTCCAACAAGAAAAAAATAGACTTGATGGGGAAACCTGGAAGTGCTATATGATAAGGATGTCAGTTTTTCCCCTGATGATTTAAACATTTTCTGCAGTGCTCAGTGAAAACTAGAATTAATCTGAATGAGGACTGAGCAATTTCTGCATGTATTATGTTAAAATTGGCAAATAACAATGCAGGGCAAAATGCTGATAGAGCAACTTTGTCTTTACTTGAATAGGGTTTGTTTTTTTTTTTTTTTGTTTGTTTTCTTTTATGGCACAGGTATATTTCTATGTGCAAAGTGGGATGGTGCTCTGACAAGGATCAGCTGCTTAATATTTCATTTTGCTCTTGTCTCTTCTGGTTCAGAATACCTGTGTCTGTATTTTGCAGTGTGCGCAGAACTGCTTGTTTCCTCAAGGCTGCTCTGTGGCTCTCTTATCATTGCATCTGCATACCGAAAACTGTACTGAATTTATTTCACACTCTTTCTGTAAGATTAAACAGTCTTTTTTTATTTGTTTACAGAAGGGGAATTGAGGTATGAAATGATTAAGGCTAAACCAGTTGAACATCTAGGTATCTAGCTCTTCACATTCAATGTGGGACACATAGATCTGATTTTTCGTGGTGTGATGTTCATTGATTTTTGTAGCCCTCTCCAAAGAATGAGAATGAGCTTGTGGGGTTTTTTGTTTGTTTGTTTAGTTTTTGTTGCTGTTCCTCAATTCTGGTCTGAAATTTATTTTAAAAATATTTTTTTAAATATTTATTTTCCATTTTTGTAAATGTCAAAATCCTTTTTCTTGCCATAGATGACTTTGTGTCAGTGTGGACATCTTTTCTCCTTAGCACTTCTGCAAGAAAAAGGCTCAATTCAGCATTTGCAAAGGACAAGCCCCACAGCTGTAGTTTGTAGACACTTCGGCTTAAGTGATTTGGGAGATCGTGGTTATTTTGTAGACCTAGATTTTTTTTCCTTTTTTTTTTTTTTTTTAAAAAAAACCTGTCCATCTGGGAAAAGCTGGCATTTTCTATTCTGGTGTCTGTACAGTTATTGTGTGTGTGCAGGTATATCTATCTATCTAGTTATATATATATGGAGTATATATATTCCTTGTTTTAGGTGGTTGGCTTGTTTATGTTATCAAAGAAATCATCCATTATCTGGAATAACAGTAATCTCTTTATATGTCATATATTGAATCTCAATAATCCAGAATTTCAGCAGTTGGCTGTTACCTTCTCAATCTGTGATTGAGACAGAAAATGTAGGAGTGTAGTGGACTTCACAGCTGTTCACAATTGCATGTTTTGACTCCAGGCTTCTCCCAGCTTTAGTCTATTTCCAATTTCTACCATTGTGAGAGTTCTTCTGTCCCATCCTTACACACCCCCCCGCCCCCCCCCCCCGCCCCCAGGTTTCTGTTTCCTTGACATTTCCACAGGACTTTTCTTTAACCCCCATTTGTGTTGGCTGCTTCTGCCATGTCAGCTCATCCCTTTGTGCCCACGAGCCCCTGTTGCAGCTCTGCAACGTGCTCATTTCTTGGGCCATTTGCTGTAAAGGCTCCTTGGTCAAGAGGATGAACAGCTGTAAGTGAAAAATCCATCTCAGCTGCTCTGACTTAGAGGTGGAGCACCCTCCATGGCTCTCAGGGACTGGTGCATACTTTCTTCAATGGATGCATGGATGGCAGGTAAGGAAGGATATGAGAGTTCCCTGGATTTACAGTCAGGAGAAAAGAGTGCTGCAGGCCACGCCAAAAGGATGCCTGTCAGTCAGGTTCTTCCTTCCCATTTTGTTTTGTTTGTTTTAAAAGTGCTGCTACCTTGATTATGTTTTTAGGAGATTAGCAGCCATGCTGATTCAGATCAAGGAGACTGGTTGGCCTAGTTACAAAACTGTATTTACCTTAGATAGACTTAAAAGTCTGTAAATTAAGTGGTGTGCATTGAAATGCTGAAGTACTTGATGGGGAGGGGAAGAGTATGGAAAAACATAA
The DNA here is from genome assembly GCA_035583185.1 of Anabacerthia variegaticeps. Classification (NCBI taxonomy): domain Eukaryota; kingdom Metazoa; phylum Chordata; class Aves; order Passeriformes; family Furnariidae; genus Anabacerthia; species Anabacerthia variegaticeps. Next base: position 99,002,611 of record JAWWEW010000001.1, read on the forward strand.
AAATACTTCTTCCTTCCAAAAATTAACCCTGGAAGAAGGGATATAGTAAGGATGGTGAGAAGCCTGTTGTATTTTGATGTATGGTGGAAATCTACAATTAAAGACAGACTCTGTTAAACATAGAGAAAAGCAGCATGGACCCTCTCTGCTTGGATCTTCCCCCTTTCTGAGAAGCAAACATTTGAATATTGGTGGGAGGAGGTGGCAGTTACTGGCCCAACCATAGTGATACGACTGACAGAAATAAGACTATTCTGTTTCACTTTCAGTTCACCCCTTGTTTTCTGTTTCCATGGATTTCTCAGATTCAGGAAGAGGAGTCATGTAGAAATAGCATTTCCCAATGAATGATTAATTACATCAGAAATTTCCTATTGATCTCAACAGTTGATTCCTTCTTTTTAAGGAGTCTGCATTTGTAGCTTTAGACTATTGCATCATTAAGATTGGAAAAGGCCTCTAAGATCACTGAGTCCAGCCTTTGATCAAACACCACCTTGTCAACTAGACCATGACACTAGTGCCACATCCAGTCATTTCTTTAACACTTCCAGGGATGGTGACTCCACCACTTCTTTGGGCAGTCCATTCCAATGCTTGACAACCCTTTCAGTGATGAGATCCTTCCCGAGAATTTTGTTTCATACTGTATTACTAGAAGTAGGACTATGATGATTTATTATCCCTCATGTTTATGCAATGTAGAGCAATATGATTTAATAGCACACATGGAAATAGAAATTGAATATAAAAGTTATCAATAGGTTAGAGCAAAACTTTATAGGGCAAAATTTAGTAAAGGCTTTTGTCTTTGAGTCTGGGTGGCCACTGTACTTAAATGTAGCCATCACTGTTTTTCCTCTCACTGGATTAGAAAACTGTACCTGTTGGAAAAATATTGCCACACATACAGTGATTGTTGTGTTGTTACACGTGTTTAAAAGTTCATGGATGAAAGTTGAAATCGATACTGCAATCATGACGTTTTATTCACAGAAGCAGATTATCTCTTTTATTTCATAAGTATCCGCAGATCTCAGAGTATGTGCTGTGACCTTTTGGGGTTATTTATCTTCTTTCCTGTATGCACTAGAGCTTGTGTGCTTTAATCTGTGTTTGCTGAGAAGCAGCCAAATTGCCTCTTCTGTACCAATCTTTCTTTTTTGTGTGTGTGTGTCTGTGTGTAATCCATGTTCTGATTGATGTATTAAAGGTTTTGTAGAAAAACTTAGAGTCGTCTGTATCAGTATATGCTTATGAATTATATTTTTTGGTACATTTGTTAAATAGATGTTAAAACTTTACGGACACTCAGATGCTATATATAAGAATATATACTTAAATGTGCTTTAACTTGTTAGGATGGGTGAGATATGTTGCCCTGTTCATGTGTGTGTTCCCTCAGGTTGTTAATCCAAGGCGTTCAGACCCAACTATGTAAACCATTGACAAATGGTGATTAAATAAATCTGATTTATTCAATTTTCTTTTGTGTGTAAGTAGGTCTGAAGGACTGAGAAAAAAAACCAAAACAAGTTGCTTGTGATAGATGAAAAGTCTTTCGAAACACTGGAATAAATACTTGTTTTTTATATGAGTTCTGATAATGCACCAGAGTACTGAATGACAAAGACCCCATTGACTTCAACATCACTGGAGCTTGCATGAATGAAGCCAGGGCCAAGACTTGATGACAAAAAAGTACATCCAAACTGTGATTTCAGGTCTTAGGTACTGGTATAAAATCTGAAGTTCACAATTAAAAAATTCAGTGTGAGACAAATTTCTTTCCACAAGTACATTAATAGCAGTTTCAAAACTGTTTTGCGCTTAAGGTTGCACACTGTGCTGTCTCCCCCCATAACACTAGTGGCAAAAAAATTGACACTTTTATGCTGAGTTTGTGAAGCAGTTGCCTAGGCATTTTTGAAGCCAATATTGTTGGTATATAGCTGCCTATGTCAGGAAGGAAAGATAGCAAGACAGACCAAGTGGAAGGCATCACTTAGAACAATGATAAATTAGTTTATGTTAAATAATTTGAAATTGCAGTCCGATTGCTAGGTAAGACTTTGCATCAAACTTTTCTGAGATGCAAAATGGTCTACTCTTTGTTAAAATGTAGTAAAAGTGTTGATTTTAAGAACTACTGAAAGTATCCAGAGTATTTACTTTGCATATTTGCATGTGTATGATTTTCCCTTTTTCCCCTTATTTATAGTGGATTTATAGAGTTTCCCTCATTGGCACAGTTCATTGTGCTACAAGCCTTAGGTAGAATCACAACCTTTTTATATCACTCTGCACAAATAAATTCATATTTATAATATGAATTATAAATTAGCCAAACTAAGTTCAGTAGATTAAAATATTGATACAAAAACCTGCATGTAATTGGGAACAACAGTACCTTTCCCCTAAGTTCTTGGTGTCTCCGATCTCCCATAGCATGTTTCTTTTTTTCCCCTACTGCTTTCTCAACCTCTGATTTTGTGCAGGTTGTGTGAGGATGTAGTTGAGTTAAGTGCAGACTGGGAAAGCAGTATTCAGTTTTGTGCCCATGCAATGCTGTGGGCAAGGCACTTGGATTCCAGAAAGATGCTGGTTTAGGGGACAGAAACATATAATAAGATGTCTAAAAAAAGTGGCTTTTTGAAAAGTCTGAACAAATTGTGCTTGTTTACTGATGGGAGAAACAAATTTTCATATATGTAAGAGACTGATGCCAGGAGGGAAGCAGTAATCTGCTTTCTATTCGTAATGGGTAGGACAAGAAGCTTAGCGTGCAACTAAAAGAATGTGGGTTAGATACTAAAAAAAAAAAAAGGCAGACAGAAAACAGACAAAGGTAGGGCAGAATACTTTTGAGCAGCAAGAACAGCGAGCTCCAGAATAGGTTACTTGGAGACTCTGAGGAAGAGACTGAAAACTCTGTCTGAATTACCTTGGAATGGGGCTTAGACTACCTGACTTCTGTGCCATTTTCTTTTTTTTTGAGTTGTGTTGTTGGGTTTGTTTTTTGTTGTTTTAAGGTAGGAATTGCATTACTTAAGGATCCATACTGTATAGTATGAAGATATTCTAATCTGAAATTCCCATTTGTTTATGTACAATAACATTGTGCAAGCCAGTAAGCCCTTCTGTCAGTTGGATGTATGTATTTTGGTATTTATGCTATCCAAATTAGGGTAATTTCTGTATAGTTACTGCTTTTGTATGCTGGAGGAGTAGCTGTATGCCTAATGAAATGGTTTCCTACAAAGCAATCAAGAAACAATTTCATTTCAGAGGCCAGTTCTGCTTCTTCACTTAATCTCTTTTCAGATACACCCTTGGAGTACAGGTGGCGTTAAGGAGGAGATGAATATCTAGAAAATGGCAATTTAGGGCCATGAGATGCATTTACATTCAGTCTGGGAATATACTTGCTGCCTGTGAGTCAGCAGTGTCAAACAACTATGCGGCAGAAAAGAAAATGATAAAATAAAAAGGACTGAAGTGACAAAATGAGTGCAAATTATGTAATCAATGTTTCTCCTTTTATCAAAATAGTTATTTCAAACCTAAATGAGCTTTGCCAGCTAGCAGTAACGTTTTGAAGTGTTAGAATAATAAGCATTCATTGAATTTTGTTAGTTTTGATATAGTGTTAATTTTCAGTAATGGTGTGTTAATATCTAGGTGGTATTTATCACAGCTATGAAGTAGCAGAAGTCCTCAAAAAGGTTATTTTTTTTTTTTAAAGTTGTGCATGAGAATAAAAGCCTTTTTATCATATGAAGTGAGAGCACATTAGAAAAATGTGTTGTTGTTGTTATTGGATGGATAGTTCCATGTAGAAAAGTTGGGTGACTTACTGAAAATGGGGTGTCTGTAACGGTGCTGTGTGATCCCGTGTGGTTTACTACTGCTAATTTATTTATCTTGGTACTGATTCATTTGCCCTAGCAATTTTAGGGTCTTGCCAGGACCATTACATCATATGGGTTAAACTCTGTATAATACAGGTTTTTTCTGACTTTATGCAGCTACTTTTGTGTTAGACTAGTTACTTACCATGGAGTGCAGCTTCTATAAGTTGTTTGGTCTTTGTTTACAGATGTGGAAGTACAAAGAAGATGAATTGCACTCTAACTTCATCAGTAGCTAATGGTCCTCATTGCTGAAAAATGTAATTAAGCTCTATCTCTAATACAAATTTGTCTGGCTTCAGTTTCCAGGCATTGCCTCTGGTTTCTTCTTCAGAGCTCTGCTTTATTCTTAGTGAGATGTTTATACTCTCTAATGAAGTCACCTTTCAATACTCTTGTTCTAAACTAATCAGACATCTCTTTAACTCTTGCTGTAAGGCATTGTCTCTAGCCCTTTGTTATTAGTGCATCTATATGAATTGTTTTGGTTGTATTTTTATTATAAGGTTTAAAGAAAACTGCACATACTCTGTTAAGATCTGCCTCCCCGGTGCAATACAACATACTAAAATCAATACACTCGCTGTTTTCCTCTTGATTTATCTAAAGGATTTCTCTGTACTACTTCATTTCTGAGTCATCATGCCAGGAGCTCAGATTCACCTACTAGCTCACTAGAAATTTTTTGGAGATGTTCCTCTTCAGAACATGTGTAAAGCTCTGTGGAGTAGGTAAGAATATTATATGCCCAGCTGTAAACTTTGGATGATTTCCCTGGTCCCTCTGTCAGCTTTGGCTTTTATCAGCAACAACCAGTTGCCTCCTGGATCACTGGTGAACTGTGAAATTAGCAAAGGGCCAAGATCTGTTCTTGGTGGGTCCTCTTTAGTTACAATTTTATGTTAATAATGTCTTTCTAAAACTTAATTTTATTATGTTTGCAAATTACTTGATTTTTTTTTAATCAAAATCATGAGCGGGTAAAACTATTTGTCTTTGAATATATTTGATACATTTCATCAGCACTCTTTTCACATTCGGTATTACATTCACCTATTTTTAGCTATCTGTCGATTTTTTTTTTTTTTTTAGCTGTGGACTGTAGCAGAGCAACTAACTTGATCACAGAGCTGGAGCACCTCTTGTATGAAGACAGGATGAAAGAGTTGGAATGGTTCATCTTGGAGAGGAGAAGGCTCCAGGGAGACCTGGTAGCACCTTCAAGTGGAGGCCTACAAGAGAGCTGGAGAGGGACTTTTTGTGAAGGAATGTAGTGATAGAATAAGGGGGAATGGCCTAAGCTGAAGGAGGGCAGGTTTAGATTAGATACTAGAAAGGAATTCATTACTGTGAGAGTGGTGAGGCACTGGAATAGGTTGCCCAGTGAGGTTATGGACTCCACATCCCTGGAAGTGTTGAAGACAAGGCTGGATGGGTCTCTGGGTAACCTGATTTGGTGGAATGTGTTCCTGCGCATGGTAGGGGGTTTGGAATTAGGTGATCTCTGAGGTCCCTCATTCCAACCCAAATCATTCTATGATTCTGTAACTTTCTGTGTACATACATTAGTTTTAATGCGGGCAGGCCTATATTTGGTTATATTAATGTAAATATTTAAGAATTTAGTAACAACATCTGAAACTGCTTTCTCAAAACTAAGATTAGTGAAGAAATCCTCATTTCAGTGATGCTGAGAGCAAAATTTCCATTGACTTCTGTGAGGCTCAGATTGTACATACCTGGACTTATATATGTGGAGCCTTTATATCTAGTTGCTCTAAGTAGCATATGTATCCAGTTTTGTTTCTACTTAATGATTTTATGTATTGAACAGTTTATTCAAATACTAATCTAGAAAAATAATAGGCCTCTACCTGTCACACTGGCCAACTAATAGTGGCCTTAGAAATATTTTGCTTTGTTAAGTATTTGAATGTGATATGTTAAATGGGGAGACTTGGGCAAAGTGTTTCTCTTTCCTGTCTGTGCTGAAAGCTACCTTGTCAGTCCTCTTGTTGCAAAGCAAACGTGTGTATGTGAGCAAGAGCAAACTGGGTTGTGTTAGCAATGACCAATACAAGGGCATTCTCAGGGGGGTCCGTAATTTACTGTCAGTGTTGAGTTGAGGGCTAGCAGTCCCTAAAACGTTGGAATTGCCAGGTCGATTCCAGGCAAAGCCATGTCTGCATTGCCACTGGGGTTCAGTTCTTGCAAAGGCCAGTTAGGCATTTTCAGAGGAAAACTCCATCAGGGTAGAACTCCAGCAGGGGAGCTGCCTGGAGCTGTTGGGAAGATGGATGATGCCAGGGATGTGTCTGCTGCTCACCCTTCATGGGAGGCAAAGGAAGGAGAAGCTGTGCTTCATGTACCTTTAGAGGGTGGAATCCAGCATCTTGATGGGCAGTTTTTGGAGCCCTTTTCTTGATGGTAAGTACTCTGGTTGCATACTTTGGTCTTTTTTTTTTTATTTTTAAAAAGTGGTGTTGATGGAGAAGGGTGGAAGATGGCAATCAAAAAGGGGCAGATCTTGGAGTCAAAGGGAGAGCAAACTCATTTTTGACGATCAGAGTATGCCAATAGTTTATTCAGTAAATATGTAACGTTTATTTAACAACAGTGTTTAGCTTATATTTTTGACTGTTAAATCACTTAAGACTTGTTATTATAGTTCTGTTGATTGCAGTAGTTACTCTTCAACAGTTTCTTGTGAAAGCATTTTTTCCATTTCTAAGTATTTTATGATGAACATGCCCTTTTTTTTTTTTTAGCTCCACATGTGAGTAGAAATGCTTTTTTAGGTTTTAGGATTGTGTTTTTTTTTTTTTTTTTTTCAGCATCCTCATGGATAACCATCACTTTTAGGCTACAGAATTATGTATCCAGAAGTTGAAAGCATGAGCGAATAACAGTATAAAATGATAGCCACCAGAAATGTTTGGCTTGCTAATTTTTGTTTTATTTATCCTTTTTCAGTTGACCCCACTATTAAGTGTATTGAATGTGTTACCAAATTTAGCATTTGCTTTATGTGAAAGACTGTGTGCCTCAGGATTCAGCTGCAGCTTGCTGCTGGAGATGTGCATTCTGAATGCCTGTATTTGGGCCATTCCTAAGTATACTGGAAAAGCTTCGGAAGTGAGAAACCTTCACTATTGTCTCAGAGTAACTTTTACTCTACATATTTCTTCTCCCACCCTGTGCTAAGTTTGTTGTGGTGCTTATTTCTTTTTGATCTTTTTGGTTCTGGAGATGGGGTTTTTTGCATTAATTTTTTTTTTTTTTCATAATTTTCCAGTTGGGAGTAAAAATTTTGGTATCTGCAATGAGATACCTTTCATAAAGTTTTACAGAAAGCTCTGTTAGCCAGTTATTTATAAACTCTGACCTTAGAATGGTGTTTAGAGGACCAGTGTTTAAATCCTTATTTCTCAGGTAATTATGATGCTGAACATACTTCCAAAGCTCAGACTTTCTGCACAGTGTGCACATCAGAGCATAATATTTATTATGTTGGTAAGCTTAGAGCAGGAAGAAAGGTGCCAAGTAAATGTAGTGAAAGCTGTCTAGATTATTTCAACATTTGAGGGATGAGGGAACATTTTAATCTTAGGGGCTGTGCGAGTTTGGGAGGAGTGTTTATGGGAGGAGAGTAAGTATAGACTGAGATTTGTAATGATTCAGAATTTGTTAGTAAAAGCCATGTGGAGAAATTGCTAATTTTGGGCTGATAGGTCAGCTCTGGCAGCTCTTTACAATCTGACAAACTTGTTTCCTGCTAGTTGTACATGTTCCAACTATGTTTGAGGGACGTTTAATTGGAATCATTCTAGAAGTTGCATCCAGTAAGGAAGAGTTGGGGAATACAGAAGTTTAAAATTTATATGTAGTAGCAAAAAATAAATCTGGGAATGTGACTCTAAGGCAGTTTTAAGTGATAAGCCAAGGTAAGCAATTTGCTCACTACCATGCTGACTTCCTCTCCAGGCTCTGCTGGACTTTGTACATCTTAAATCCTGTGTGTCTTTCCTGGGAATCCAGGGGAGTGTGTGTAGTTTGTGTGTGTGTGTGTATATATATAATTTTTTTTTTTCCAATTTGCAAATTCCTCTGGAGTTCAGCTGACCAAATTGGTTGTGCTGCCATGGTGCCCAGAAGGCTCGCAGGGTTGTACAGCTACAGATGCTTGCTGTGTTTGAGAGCTGATACAGAAGGAGACCCAGGTTGACTTTTGGATGACTTACGTCTTTGTGGGTGGAGATTTTTAGATGAATCAATGTTATTTGCAGCAAATATCTTTGCAATTCTTCTAAAAATAGTTTATCAGAAGCATTGTAGCTCTCATATGATTTCAACAGCCTAGGTTCTAAGATGTTCAGCTGTCCTGTTTAGAAAGGAATGCACAAACCAGCTTTGTAGAGGTCTGACAGAGGTGCAGATTACCAATTCTGTGATGAATAGGAGTTGATTTATTAATGTAAAGGAAAGCGTTTTTAAATGCAGTTTGAATTTTTTTGTCTTGGTTTTTGATTTTTATAAGATTGGCTAAAAATTAGTGACAATAGGTAATTCAAACTCCCTTGGGTTAATGCCTTTTTCAGCAGTTATAACCCATTAACCAGGAGACACAGGAATGTGTCTGTGGTTACCTAACCTGCTACAGTGCTGTGCTAGTTTTGGCTGGGTTAATTTTCCTTATGGTAGTTAGTATGGGGCTGTGCTTTGGATTTTTGCTGAACACAGCGTTGATAATGTAAAGATGTTTTTATTATTGCTGAGCAGAGCTTACACAGAGACCAGGCCTTTTCTACTTTGCCTATTGTGATGCTGGCAAAGGGGGCTGGACATGCATGGGAAATTGGGAGGAGACACAGCCAGGACAGCTGACTCCAACTTAGCAAAAGAATATTCCATGCCATATGACATCATGCTCAGTATATAAAGTGGGGGAAGAAGGAAAAGAAATTGTTTGGAGTGATGGTGTTTGTCTTCCCAAGTCACCTTTACATGTGATGGGGCCCTGCTCCCCTGGAAATGGCTGAACACCTGCCTGTGCATGGGAGGCAGTGAATTAATTCCTTGTTTTGCTTTTCTTGTGTGTGTGGCTTTTGCTTTCCTTATTGAACTGTCCTTATCTCAGCCCATGAGTTTTCCAGCTTTTACCTTTCTGATTCGCTCCCTGATCCTGCTGGTGGGGCAGCGAGCGAGAGACTGTGGCGGGGGTTGGTTGCCAGCTGGGGCTAAACCACAAGAAATGCTGAAGATGAGTTCACTTAAATCAGAAGTGAACAACCCAAGTGTCATGATAAACTGGCTCCTGGTATAACAGAAGTTTGCGTGCCCATAGGGGATGGTGACCCATACTGAGAGAGTGACTTCATTCTGGGCAGTCTTGCCTCTTGGAGAAGGTAAATGTCACCAGCTGGCCCATCTGTAGTCCTCCCAAACCATAGGATGTTGGTAGCAGGTTCATCTCAAGCTGTAATTCACAGTTCCTTCCTCTGAACGGCACATGGTAGGGATTGAGAACAGTCTATCACAATGTGCTCTTTGGAATATGCTATGAAATTATTGAGCCATAATTTAAATCTCCCTGAAGCCAAGTGTAGAGTTTCATAGTTATGCAATTTTCTCTTTATATAAGTTCTTTTCTTTCTCCTTTCCCCTTCCTCCTTGTAAACAAAATAGAGAATGATGAATACAATTGAAACAAATGTGCTTTGGGAAATGGAAAGCAGGAGAAGTGGATAGAAAGCTATTTTAAAAACCATCAGTATTATAACTGAAACACTGGAGTGAAATGTTAACTTGTTTTTCCGAAATATTGTCTTAGGTTGGCTGCTTACCCAAGGATAAGGAACTACCCTTTCTAGATAGTAAGTCATCTGATAAGACAGACTTATATGACATACTGCTTTTAGCTGATAAATTGGATAAGCAGTTATACTTTATTTCAGGATTTAAATAAGATTTATATCTCACATATTAGGAAGACATTTGTTTTGATGCTGTGTAATGCAGTGATTTGCATGGTATGTTTCCTGCCTTGCTGCTACTTTTACCTGTTCTTTTGCTGAATTATACACCCTCAGGTTTTACTTCTATTTGTTCAGGACTGTGGGACTTATTAAAAAAACACATCTATACATTACAGCTAAGAGTGAAGGCTCTTATGCTTATATTCCTGATACGCTTTTTGTCATATGTTTTAAAGGAGCAAGCAGGAGAAAAAGAGATCAAAATGAAAACCGAGAAGCAATCAGCTAAAATGAGAAAATTTTAATTCATAAACATATTGCTTAACTGAATTTTTATTTAATACCAATTTCAAAATGTAGTTTAAATATTAAGAGTAGGTAAATAAAGGTGAGACTAAGAGGGAGCATGTTTGGTAAATATGGATGAGAATATAGTGAATGTATTTAAAGTGTGGAGAAAGATAAACCTGGCATCCAACCTCGCCACAGAGCAATGTGATCTAATGAGTGGTATCACTGCCCGTGGCAGGGGGATTGAAACTAGATGATCTTTAAGGTCTCTCCCAATCCAAACCAATCTATGATTCTAGGATAAACAAATGAAAAAAAAGGAATATAACTTTTCTTGTACATTGAAACTCTTGAGGAAATATTTGAAGCAAAGAATAAAATTCAGACTCTTGTTAAAAAAGAAGGTTCAAGTGCTGGAAGTTAAGAGCACTAATATACCCAAGGGATGGCAAGACAGGAGGAGCTAAAGAATTGAGGAGTAACTACAGTAATGTTAATGCATTTATATCTGAGCCTACCAAAAGGAAAGTTTACTCTGGAAAGCTTGTATGCTGGAGGAAGCCCTTACTGCTAAAGGCAGTAGTAGAGGGCAACTTGAACAAGTACATTAAAGATGAGCTAGAGAATGTCTAGATTTAGCCAGCTGCATCTCATTTCAACACAAGGATTGTATAAAAGAAAAGAAGATACCTTTGCCTCTTTGCTGATGGGAACTACATGTTCACTTCAAACTGCTGTTGCAAAGCTGATAGTATTTTAAAATTTTGTTTAGTTGTTAGTTAGGTGCATCAAAAACTTCCCACCTCTCTTGGCTCTGTCAATACTTTGAACAGTTTACAGAAATTAGAATGTTTTTAACTGTTCGCCACTTTCCATTCTAATACCCTAAATTTTGTACACGTTTTAGCTCTACCTACTACAGTTGCATTATAGGTTAAGTAATGTATTCAAAGGCTTTCAAAGCTTGGCATTAGTAAATTAGATCTTCTCTTTGACAAGTTAGAATGCCTTACCTGCCTGTGGTCAAGGTATATTACATGTTTCTTGTATATGCCTTTGTGTAAAGTTGTGAATTCTTTGACCTCAGTTATGCACTCCTGCCAAGTGGCTGCCCGTTGTGTTATGAAATGCTTTGTGGCATATTTCTCTGAGGAGTTGTATGGCCTCACTTCTGACTATATTAATTCTTTTTTATATGAATAACATCAGAAGCTTTGATAATAATTAACAATTTAATTTGCTCATTGCTGCACCTCTAGACAAATGGAATTGCTCTTCTTTTGACCAGTACATTATAGGAACTGTAAGACCTAGTGATTAATTATCAGAAGGAATTTAGTCTGGCTATCTGTAGATAAATCCTGAAATGTTTGGCCTCTGAATATGGACTTCTTTTCTGGTATTTACACTGTGATGTGGCAGTGGAGGATCTTTCTTCTTGTGCCTAAGTAGCTTTCAGTCTTGACTCTCATTTCATAATGGATACTTGTATCTATTTTATTTTTATATAGCTATTTAAACTGATGCCAGAGTACTTAATATATGTATCTGATAGTTCTGAGCAGCTTTATTTCTGTAATGATGGGAACATAATTCAAAACATTCTTGTGTAGAGTGACTTGTGTGTGTACTTGTTTGCTTCCATGTTTCTAAATGAAGAGTGAAATTAGAGAATTTATGAAAAAATACTTCTACAGTTTGGAGGAGGGGATGGGAGAGAGGAAGGCCAGTATGAAGTTTTTCAACACTGATTATTGCAGGATGACAGTGAAAGTTCACCTTTGGCTGCGTTTTTTCTGAGTATAAATGAAAAGTTACATGTCTTAATTATGTAAAGATATGATAGCAATAACTATTCCTTATGTGAGCTAAACTCCCAAAAAGCGCCAGTGCATCATAGGAAAAGGAAAATGCTAGTTAAGGCAAGGCCTAACTCTACTCCCTCTGAGCTAAATTTTGAAGGTGTAATTTGTTCTGAAATTAGAGAAATCAGTACAAATTGTTCTCTTCTATGACATGTGTGCATGAAAAAATAAAAAACACTTTTTCATGTTAAGTCTTTTGTGTACGTTCCACGATGGAGGAATAAGAGGCCAAGATCTCTGCAAAGAGGATGACTACATTCGCAGCAAGATAGAGCAGAAGAAAACATTTTCAAATAAGTTGTTATTATGTTTGCTTTTATCAAGTTTATATTTGCAGATGTTGCCTTAAGGGTTATGGAATTTGGCATGTATATCAGGAATTGGGCAGTAAACATGTTTTTTATATATGAATCTATGTAAAATATATATGCAAATTTTCATAAAAATCAAAGTAAAGCCAATTTATTGATCTGGGATGTTTCAATTATTTTTAATAATGCAATTATTAAGTTTTTTACAAAACTAGATATAATTTAAGTGTTAATTGCAAGAGGATGACCTGATCATAAAATTTCCAGATGGCATACAGAATTAGAATAAAATATACCTTCTGTACCTGCAGAGCAATCCAACTGTCTTTACATACAGATGCAATTATCTTTAGGACATATTTGAATTAACTTGTGCTGCATTAGTGGACACGAAGGGAGGTTATGTTGGATAAAACTGCACCTTGTCTTATTTCAGATTAAAAGAAAATTCTTCTTCAGTTTAGAGTTTTTTTTTTCCTGCCAAGTAACATCTACTATAATCTCCCCTCTTCTATAAAATAAAATTTCCAAACTGACTAGAGTGTTTTCAGTGCTCAACTTGCATTAAGATTTGATTTTTGAGAAGGAATTGCTGCTCCTTACTTTCTGAAAATTGTTTAATGTAATTAAAGTTGAGTACTTTGAATTACTTTCTTTAGAAAGTCTTCTTCCCTTCAACTTCAATGTATAAAAAAGTCAAAACATCTCTACACTAAGATGTATTACTTCCGAGTTAATTAATTTTTTGAAAGGACAAACAAGGTACTTTCAGGGTCTGTTAGGAGTTGTTGAATTGTGAAGGAAATGTCAATGTGGTCATCATAAAGTAAGCAGCGGGTGGTGTTGTCAACACTCTTGTGCTCAGGCTATGAATGTGGAGGCTGGTCTGATTGTTTGGTGAGGAGAAAAACAGCCTTGTGTTCCCTGGTGCTCAGCATAACATCCATTGTGAGAGAACAAACATTGTTTTTCTAAACCTGTGCGTTCTTCCCAGGGATGGTACTGTGTGAGCCTCTTGCTGGAGTCCTTAGGTGTCACAAGAGACAGACATGGACAGTATTTAGGGACTCTTATACCAGTTCAGAAGTCCTCTGGAGCCATTGTGGTCTTAGCTCTTAGAATCAAAAAATTACTTCTTTTAACTTTTGAGGCTCTCGAAAACCCTTGAGAGTAAGAGGTTGTTGATAGTCCTTCAATGGAAAAACACCATGGACCTTTGGTCAGGATAATGATGTCTGCATTGCTAGGTCATACCCTGCTTGGTCGCAGGAGGTGTTCAGCCTTTTGTCCAACACTGTTGTGTGAAGTTGGTCCTGCTGGCCCTGCCCCAGCTCACCTGCCCTCACCACATGACGTTCCACGGCAGGAGGTCCAACACATGCAGCCACCACTGGCACAGGGTCTGGAGGCTTGGAGAAAAAAGCAGAGATGGTCATGGGAACAAACTTTGGCTTCTGTTTTGGGTGTTAACATCAGCAGTGGTTACCAGCCATCCCTGTGTGACCTGCCTTGCCCAGGAACATGCCTGTGACTGCCTCTGCCTCCTCTGCAGCTCTGTGTATCTGTGTCATGCCTTATCACCACAGACAAAACCTGCTCCAGTATGACGTAATGTGCACGAGTTACCCTGGGTTGGCTTTACTGGTAGCTAAGTTAAACCTTATGGAAATGCCTATTCCCTTTCACCATTAGATGGAGCAAAGAGCCGTTCTCCCCCTCTGCGCCTCAGAATTGAGAGGTCTTTGCCTAAGCTTCTCCTGGGAGCAAATGAATCTTCACAAGGGCTATGTGTTTGCTTCAGTTCAGAAAAATGAAGTGTCCAGTGCAGAATCCCGGTGTGTTTTACCATCTATTTCAAGTTGCAAAAAAACGTAAGTGGTAAATTAATACCACCTATAAAGAAGTGGCTTTCTTGCACAAGTTCAGTCTTTCATGCGTGATTTTTGCTTTAACCCCCTCAGCTTGCCTGGAAAGTTAAGCCCAAAAAGTCAAAGAGATGTATAATCAAATACTTCTTTTTAAGAAAGAATGACTTGCCATCAGAAGGTGAGTATAACTGATGCTGAAAACTTAAAGTTATTAACCTGCTACATTGAGAAATAGAGTTCTTGCCATTTGCAGATCATTTTCCATTGGAGCGTCTTTACATGCTGTGAAGCTATACTTGCTACCTTTTTTGTGTGATAGCTGCTTTTTAAAATGTATTTATTTCTCCATTTAGCCTTGCTATTCCTTGTTTAGCTGTAAGGAGGAAGGGAATGAACATGGAAAGGAGCAGGATGAAAGCCTGTTTGTGCCCAGCTATGGTTGAAGTTGCCTGTGTTTTTCTGTATCTATATGCATGTCCTGTTGCATTGTGCTTATTTTGAATGAACAGTTACTTGATCAAAATAGTATTTCTTTCTGGCTGTTCCCCCCCTGAAGCTTGAGTTGTGTCTGATAAGTACAGAGTTGTTTATGCTTTCAGTTTGGGACTGAGAGGCAGGTTTGATACCTGGCTCCTGGCTAAGCTTTTCCACTCTTAGTACCTTATAATGTGTGGTTAGTTCCTTCCACTGCTTGTTCTTTCCTGTTTATACATTTATTATGGTTTTTTTCCCCCCTGTATGCTTAGCAAGTATTTGACAACAAATATTTGATTACTTACTAATTTGTTAAGCCACTGGAGTCTCATACCTGTAGCAAACCCTGCAAAAGGACTGCTGTAAAACTGGCTTGGGGTATTTAGTGTATGAATAATGGTCAAAGGTAAATCTTGCTGAGTGCATCTTGTTGTACTGTGTTTGCAAGTGCAGTCACACTGTATTATAATAATTTGCTAGCATATTTTTCTACTCATATTATGCAGCATTTATCGAAATGGTATTGCATCAGACATTCTACTTTTTTTTAGCAAGGCCTTGGACACAATTTTAAGATGGCATGCCTTAATTGATAAGAAACTATTCTCTCCTGTCTAGCTAATTAAATAAGAAGGGATATAATTACTTACAGTTTTGTTTTGAGTATAAAAAGATGAGTTGTCTGCTCTTTGCAATCTTAATGGTGGTTGAACCTCTTCAAGGTTGTCAGACATCTGTCACAAGGTAGTATCTTGTTCTATGGAGGAGACAAAGCTGTTTGGCAAACTTGCCACTAATGCGCAAAGCTCTGCAAATTTTCACAAAGCAGTTGCAGGAGAGAGGGTTTTTGGAGAATGAAACAAAGATATTATGATGGGATTTTGTGGATAGTTCAGTGCTTGGACATAATCTAGTTCGTTATTGCATTGACTATAAGTACTGTAGAAAGATCACTGCAGGTTTACCAAAAGTAATGCGATCTGTGGGTAGGTCTTTTAAATTGAAGCTTCCATTGCAAACGTGGATTTTAAGTGACTTATTATTCTGTAGAGATTAGTAGAGCCTCAACTCCTCCAGTTTTTTACAAAACCAAACATTTAAAGAACATTCAGGTTATTTGCTTATTCATAGGGAAGAGTCAGTTGCCTGTGATTCACTGCAGTGAATATTCAGTCTAGTCCTTCTCTCCCTCTCTTTGTCTTCTCTTGGAGTCTGATGTGTAGTTTATTTAATTTCCAAGTCTTTGTGGTTCACCTCTACATCTGTAGATGGCCTCTTGTAAGTAGGAGTAACACCTATGTGGTGATACAAACAGAATATTATAGTAAAGTTATGTGAAGCAGTTCATAGAAAATTACTGAATGTGTTTTTCATATGGTATTTTTATAAAAAAAAAAAAAGGAAAGAAATAAAATGTTGAAGTAGGTTAGAATGCACCACTATTTCACTCACCTTTTTTTTAAAAATAAATAAAATTCTGCAGTAAGAGCTGTGCAAGTATTCTTCTGGTAGCTGAACTGAAAATCTGATCTTATACGGTTTAAAGCTAGAATTATTTTGTTTTGTTTTGTTTTTTTTTTTTTAATTCTCCTGTTTGTGAATATTGCATGCATTTCATGCTGTGGAAACAAGAGAACCTTTCCTTGCACAGTATGGTGCAGTGGCCAAGGTGCTCCTTTAGGAACTCCAAATTCACACTTGTTCCCCAACACGTTCTAAGCAAAAATTTAAAAAATAGTTATTGAGTGGGATTTTAGAGATGAGGGGGGTCAGATTATTTTTCCTTTGTTTGGTTTGTTTTCTTGATTGTTTGATTTGCTTTTAGAATCACACTTTGGGAGAGGAGGTGAGTATTAAGATGAAAGTATTTGTACAACTTGATCTGATTCATTAAAGTCTTTAGAGTTACCAAAAGTGCATATTCTTTCAGTGTATCTGTCAAACAGTTAAATGACCTTCTATCATTATAAATAACTGTGTTCCCAAGGTAGCTGATAACACTTTACCCTGTGGGAATATGCCTGAGAATACCAAAATTGCTTGGCATGGTATTTCTGGTTAATATACAAGCAAACATTTTAACATTTGTGTGTTTTACTTACAGAGATGTTCCCTTCATATTTTGGTTTATACATAATTATTTATGAAATAAATACACTACTACATCCTGAAGCTGCCTCTGTGCATGCTGTGTACCTCCTGAACTGAAAGAAGTGGAAATTTTAAAGACTGGCACACTTATGGTAATGTAAAGGCTCTTAGGAAAGGCATAGCCTGTTATGAAACATTATTAGAGCATTGGTTATAACTTGCAGTGAGCCAGGGAGCTGTGTTACTGTTGAAGTAAAGGCTTCTGACATGATGTTTGCTTGCTAAAGGCTCCCAGCAGCCACTGGCCTTGTGCAGTCCGCAGTGTGAGGCTTTCCACTGAGTACGAGGATGGTCACGGGGAGGAAGCGCTGGTTCCGGTGAAGCCAAATCAGCCTCGTTTTATCTGTAGGAGGAGATGCTCAGATGGCAGAGAACAGGCTTGTGAACAGTCAAAGAACAGACAGTGGATTTAGTGCTTATTTTGATTTTGAGTTTAGGTAAAAGCTAATCTTATTACTGCTTGTGACCGAACAGCAAAATGATTGTGAAATGTTCAGCTATTTAATGGGCATTTTCTGACTGCACTCAAAAACTCTATTTATTGTGCCTTTCGCTGAATGTTTCCTGTATTAAAAATTTGGAAAAAAGTTATTACCCCTCTCATTTCCTCATTAGTTCTGTACACATCCCCTTCCCTCCTGCCCACCCCCATAAGGATCTCCACAGGGCCAGGTGTCTTGATCTACAAGTGGTAGAAATTTTGGATGCTTGTGTGTTGGGTGCTGGTAGCTCTCTGAGCCATCGATAATGGTTTAAACATGAGGTGGATCTCAACATCAAGAAGCTGCATGTATCCTTTCTGCCTTCAGAATTTGATGTATGAATGAGAGGAAGCAGGAGCTGTTCTTTTGTGCTGCTATTGGAATTCATTAATATGGAAAAAACCCAAAACCAGACTGCAAAATCAGGATTTTTTGAGGGGTCTGTTTTCCAAGAAGCAAAAGGAAGGGGTCTTCTTTTTTCTTGGAAGTTTTTAGTTTTTTGTTGTTGTTTTGGGCAGGGAGGTGTGCTTGGGTTTGGTTGTTTTTTTTTTTTAACACATATGTTGTCGTGGAGAGAGGGCAAAAAACCTTCCAAATATCTGAAATTGCTAATGCGTGCCATTTTCCAGCTTACTTATTAATGCAGTAGAGAAGGACTGAGCTTTTAGGTGGGGGAGAGGGAAAGTCTTGACACTGAAACTGGAAAAGCCATTAATATTGTGACAGAAGTGACCCGCAGTGTACTCCTTTCATAATAGCTTCCATACCTAAGAGATGAGGTCAATGGAAGAAGCAATAGATTTTTAATGTGAATGGGCATAACCATCCACTACAGATCTAAACACCTGTAGGAGATTTTTATTGCTGGCCCCAAAAGTAAGTCCTGGAGTACTACTGCAAATTGCTCTAGTGCCTAAGCAAAGGAATCCTTCTGAACCACTAAGTGCTTGGAGGCACTGGGATTTTTAGGATTGTTGTTATTATTGTTTTCTTTCCAAGAGCTTTAAATGTGGTTTTAACTTTGCACAACCGCCATGAGCACCTTCTAGACCTAAAACAGTTGTGCTCCTTAGGACAAGCTATTCTCAGAAACTGAAAAAGCGAGAGGGCTTCTCACGAGAGGAAGGATTTGAATGGCTGAGCCAGGGCTGGCATGCAGCCCTGGCACCGGCGGGGCTGGCTCAGCCCTGTGCCCTGCGCTGGGGCGTTTGTCACGCGGTCAGGGAGCAGGAGCTGGAGTGCTGCCAGCCAAGGTTCTTTGGAGAGAACAACAGCCTTGTGAATAAGCAGGGGCACCAAAGAGCAGATTTTTTTCTTTTTGCTTTACCTTGTTGAACCTTTACCTCTGTTGAACTTGCTGTATATCTGGCCCAGCTGTGGAGATGCAAGCTGTTGGCAATGTGCCCGTCCTAAAAGGAAAGCACGAGGCAGGCAACAGGGCTGGTTATGTTTAGCACATTACATTAATTTGTTTAGAATATTCCTTTCTGAAGGTCTGGAGACATGTACAAGGCTGCGTTAACAATGTGTGAACAAAATGTACATGGAAATATGTAGTGTTCCTTGGTCTACCTGTAGCAAAAACACTCTGAAGAGAGCGAGACAGTGAGGAAATGATGAGGGAGCTCTGGAGAGAGCATTGAAACTGTTGATGAGGTCAGCTGGTGCCCATGCTGTGTTCAAAATGACCTTGTTCTTTATGATGACTTCACTTTGGTCTGCTGGGCACATACATTGTATTTATGCACACCAAAGCATGTGTTGTAGATTTTGGGTCTTTTTTTGTGATGGTTAGTAGTGGTCCAGGTGAAATTTAGGAGTCCTGTTGAGGTTTCTAAATGCTCCCTTAGGAATTTGTATTGAAGATTTCTGTTCAAGCTGTCTTACTTTTTCATCCTGTGGGGTTTAAGTTTGTTTCTGTTAAATGTATTCTTTTATCTTTTATCTGAAAATTGCTGTGGCTGTTGGTTATAAGGACGTAGTGACATTATGTGTGGAAGTTCCTTTTAAGGACATTTCTAGGTTGGTAACTCTCAAAGTGCAAATTATCTTGAGAATATTTAGAATTTCTTAAGCAAAGGCTTGCTCCTTTTCTTTCTTACAAAGTCATTCTCAGTGTCAAAGCCATTGTATTGTCTCCTTTGTCCCACCTTCAGTTGTATAGCCAGCCTTGTTATTTCTCATTTTTCACCTTGGCGGCTTCCATTATTTGTGCAGCTCAGGACTGGCAGTCTTCCACTGCCATTAAGAGGATGATTTGCAGATTTGTGAGCACAACAATTTTTGCTTTGAGAACAGCCTTGCATTTGGTTTACAGTTGGGTACTGGTAAGATAAGGAAGATCTTGATCCTATGACATTGGAAGGTGAAAAAGAGCGATGCTGGTGTTTGTGCCAAAACTGTAATACACGAGCCTGGCATAGCTATAGTGGAGGAGCTGTACTGAGGAACCAAGGCCAATCCTATGTGATGAGCTGTCAGGGTAGCTCTGGCGAGAGTAATTTGGTTCTCTTTGGTTGTTTGGTTTTGGCTTGATTTTCTTTTTTAGTTTATTTTTATTTTCCCCTCTTTTCTTTTCTCTCCTTTTCTTTTCTCTCCTTTTCTTTTCTCTCCTTTTCTTTTCTCTCCTTTTCTTTTCTCTCCTTTTCTTTTCTCTCCT
>JAWWEW010000001.1:99022697-99047036 GCA_035583185.1 Anabacerthia variegaticeps
TTCTCTCCTTTTCTTTTCTCTCCTTTTCTTTTCTCTCCTTTTCTTTTCTCTCCTTTTCTTTTCTCTCCTTTTCTTTTTTCTTAGGGGCATTTCTGTCTAAGAAACATCAATAATCTCCCCTTCTTTCCATTTTTCGTAGTCTTTGTGTGATGAATCACAAGAATTGTACATCACTGAACATGCAGAAAGTCTCTGAGTGTTTAGTTGTGAAATCTGGCAGTCAAGTCAGTCGAGATTTGTCTGCAAATCACAGTATCAAGACTAAAATTAACTTTCATGAATGTAATGAAACAGACTGAAATCTAGCTTAAACAATAAGCTGAATGGCAACATTGACTTTTGTAAGGTCTCCATAGGCTGGGGAGAAAAATGTTGCAGTACTTCCTAAAATTTCCCAATCTTTGACCGTGATATCTTAAGAAAAAAATTCGTGGGGTTTTTTAATAGCAGAGTTACTTTCATTTAGTGAAACAAGTTTTATAACATGAGCTGCATGATCAGCCTTTAACTCTGTATGTTTCAGAACTGGGAAATGACTGTATTTTCATGAATTTGCTCCCCTCTCAAATATGAAATAAATGTAGTGTTTTTTCCCAATTAAAAGTCTTGGGAAGTAAAAAGGAAAAAAGTGGTGGGCCGTGAGATTCTATTTTTTGTAATCTAGGATCTTTAAAGACAAATGCCAGATTATCACGGATATGTAATAATGCTGAAATAACTCAGTACTGGAAATACTTTTGACTCTTTTATTTCTTCTGTTCTTTCCGCTAAGGTTTTTTTGTGTTACAAAATGAACAACTCATATTTTCTTCTTGTGCATCCCTTCAGTATTGATTTTGTTCATTAGTAAATCAGCTCGACTGCAGAATCATAGGAAAAACACCTAAACAGATTTAAATCCATACGTACTTTCTTAAGCAAAGAAACCAACCCAAAACCAACTCAAAAATCTACATTTCTTATTTACTCCTTTGTCTAAGGCTTGCCAGATGTCCTGCAGAGCTTAGGAAAACATGCTAGGAATAAAATACATACTGATATACCCGAGTTACTAAATAATTGCTTCATGTTGTTATGACTGTTTGTTTAATCGATATTTTTGTCTCAGTGATTTTCTTGATATTATTCAGATGTATGCTTGATAGATTCAGATGACAGTCAGCAAGTATTTTTCCCAGAACTGACCAGCTAAAGAATGCTTTTTGGTAAGAGGGAAAAAAATCAAGTAATTGACTCAACCAGTGCCAATTGGCTTGATCAGTAACTGCTAATCAAAATGCCAGATCTGGTTTTCTACGATTGGTGTGAGCTATTCCTTCTGTACAGCAATTCCACCCTAACTGTGCCAATTCAAAGTCAGTGATCGTCACTGTTGAAATGTAAATGTCTGCTGTAACCCTTAGTATTTGTTTTCTTCAGTTTGTGGTGCAGTTTGGTAGGCATAATGGATTCACAGAATCACAAGTCGATCAATTCTTTTTTCCTGGACCCCTCTTCTATTGCATCTTTTCCAGCCTTCTATGCCCCCACCCTCCCCCTCACCCCCAAAGTGCAAGCAGGTATGTTGGAAAATGCACTTTTATTTCTCCGAGTTACTCCTTATGATCAACAGTCTTCCCGTATGAAAGTAGGCTGTATAGCAATGAATCCTATATAGGAATGCATTTTATTATACTGTTAATGGATACTTTTATATAGAAACATAGGACTAGAAATTTGTTAGTTCCTTCCTTTGGTAATTATGGAGATAGATCCTTCTAAGATAGTTTCCTGTTACATTAATGTAATACCTTAACAGTTTCCTCTGGAAATTTACCCTTTAAATGACTGTTCTAAAATATCACTGTTATGTTTAGTCTTTTATTTCACATTATAGTCATCCCCTTGAGAATGACAGTCATTGTTTGTTCATATCTAGACCATTACTGTAGGTGCAACAGTGTTGTCCTTATGTAGAAATCAAACTTGGGTTTTTTTCACGAGTCATGCACATACAAATAGCATGACAGAGTTGTAGAATGGTTAAGGTCAGAAGGAACCTTAGTGGGTCATTTGTCCAACCTCCCTGCTCAAGACGGTCATCCTAGAGCAGACTTGTACAGACTTGTGTCCAGATGGTTCTTGAATATCTCCAGTAAGGAAGACTCCATAACCTCTCTGGGCAACCTGTTCCAGTGCTCGGTCACCTGCACTGTGAAGAAATTCTTCCTTATATTCGATGGAATTTCCTGTGTTCCAGTTTCTACCCTCTTGTTCTATTGCTTGGCACCACCGAGAAGAACCTGGCTCCATCTTCTTGGCACCCCTCCCTTTAGACACTTACGTATGTTGATAAGGTCTTGTTCCTTTTTCATATTCAATGTGCAGGGTTGCGTGTTTTACTGTATTTTGGTGTCTTGCACAAAGAATTGTTAGAAAATACAGAAAAGAAAATTGTTTTTGCAGGGTAATGATCTTAAAGTCTGTAAGTTTATTTATAAAGCTTGAGAAATGTGTGAAACTTTCAAAAGAAGTACATGTGATGAAAGGCATATAAGCAAAAGTTGAGTGGTGTCAACAAAAACTTCTTAAGTAGTATGGGACCATGGAAAATAGTGGTATAAAAGCATTTAGAAAATTGATTAAAGTTCAAATAGTGGCATTCAGAGAAAAACAGTTGATTAAAAGTTCCTTTTCTTATATGAAATGGAAGACCTGAAATCAAGAAATAATGTATTCAAACTTTAAATATGTTTACCAAACTAATGGCTGTTAGAACATTTATCTGAGGTGAGGTCATGTGAGCTATGAAATGCTAGGTTCAGGTTTTACTTTCTCCTGAAATGTGGCAAATCTCAAGTGATGGGCCATCAGTCAGTTGTGGCATAAGGGCAGAGCAGAAGACTGCTGGTGTTTTGGAATGTAAATGTATTTTCCAGATAACATTCCTGTCACATGAACGTGCTTGCCTTTTTTTGGAGGTCCCAAGAATTTTGCTTGACAAAGAACGTTAAGCAAAGAAAAAGGGACGAGGCAGAATTCATAACACAGTGATAAAGTAGAATAATAGTTATACTTCTTAAAAGGAAGCATCCTGGGGACATGAAGGTGTATCAAAATGATTGTTATATAGATTTTTGTAAAAGTACTTTGTTTTATGCTCAGGGATCAGTGTTGGGCCCAGTCCTTTTAAATATCTTTATTGATGACCAGGATGAGGACATTGAGTCTACCATTAGCAAATTTGCAGACAACACTAAGTTGAGTTGGAGTGTTGGAAGGCTCAGCAGAGGGATCTGGACATGCTGTATAGGTGGGCCAAGACCAACAGTATGAGGTTCAACAAGATCAAATGTCAGGTCCTGCACTTTGACCACAGTAGCTCCATGCAGAGCTGCAGGCTGGGGGCAAACTGGCTGGGATGTGGCCCAGTGGAGAAGGACCTGGGGGATGCTGGTTGACAGCAGCTGAACACAAGCCAGCAGTGTGCCCAAGTGGCCAAAAAGGCCAATGGCATTATGGCTTGTATCAGAAATAGTGTGGCCAGCAGGACCAGGGAAGTGATTCTTCCACTGTATTCAGCATTGGAGAGGCCACACCTTGAGTCTTGTGTCCAGTTCTGGGCCCCTCAGTTCAGGAAGGTCATTGAGGTACCGGGGTGAGGTGGCGATGGAGCTGGTGAAGGGTCTGAAGGACAAGTCCTGTGAGGAGTGGCTGAAGGAGCTGGGATTGTGTAGCCTGGGGAAGAGAAGGCTCGGGGGAGACCTTATCAGTCTACAAATACCAGAAAGAAGGTTGTAGCCAGGTGGGGATCGGCCTCTTCTCCCAGGCAATTAGTGATAGAATGCAAGGACATAGTCTTAAATTGTGCCAGGTGAGGTTTAGGTTAAAAAAGTTTAGGAAGAATTTCTTCACAGAAAGGGTTAATTACACATTGGAATGGGCTGCCCTAGGAGGTAGTGGACTCACTGTCCCTGGAGGTGTTTAAGCAAAGTCTGGCTGTGGCACTCAGTGCCATGGTCTAGTTGACATGGTGGTGTTTGGACATAGGTTGAACTTCATGATCTCAAAGGTCTTTTCCAGCCTAATTTGTTCTGTGAAAAAAAATGTAACAGGAGAAAAATCTTAGATATTTGCAGTGCTCTCTCTTGCATAGTATGTTATTCCTCAGTATTTATGAGAAATTAAACTGCTAAATATTTACTATGAAATATTTATGTAGAAATACTTGATCATATGTGGTAACAGTCTTTGGTCTAAAACATTCCAATGATTTGGTAACTGCCAGGCTTCAAATGAGCAGTCAGGTCTCTGGGAAAGATGGGAGGGATGGTAATTAGAAAATGTATTGAAGAATATACTTTAATATATGCAGGCTAAGCTTATTTGCAGTTTTGTTTGGTGAACTACTTGCACCATGGTTGGTACTTCTTAATGAAAGACAAGGAATGAAGAAGACCTGATGAGGTGAGAATGTTGTGCTTATGTTGTGCTCTGCAGGGGTTAATATAAGGAGGCCGAAAATGGATGAGTATATTTGCACTGTGTTTAAAACTGTACCATAACTTCCTGAGGTTATTGGAATGATTTATATCTGATATGAAATATTTTATTTCTAGCTGTGTTTTCCACAAGGTGAATGTACACTTCATGAAGTATTGAGCGAGACATCAAGAGGTCTAAATTAATGTTAAGTACCAATTTCCTTTGTGATTGCTGAGATGCTCAACCAATTGGGTGTACTCTCCCTTTCTATAAAAGGGAAAATAAGTGAAGATGCTTGATTGTTTGACAGTATGGTGGAGAGTAAAATACTGTAAAATGGAAAAATGTTGGAGAGAAAAAATGCATGTCTTAACAGCAGCATTTTGAACATATCGATAACATACTGCAGAAAGCCTTGG
The DNA here is from genome assembly GCA_035583185.1 of Anabacerthia variegaticeps. Classification (NCBI taxonomy): domain Eukaryota; kingdom Metazoa; phylum Chordata; class Aves; order Passeriformes; family Furnariidae; genus Anabacerthia; species Anabacerthia variegaticeps. The sequence continues at coordinate 99,027,581 of JAWWEW010000001.1, forward strand.
CAGTTCTCTTAGTGTCAGCTAATTATTAGAGGAAGGGGGGAGTCTTCTTTCATGTGTGCACTTTCAGCAAAAAGACCCACGTTTTAACAGTGAAGAATCATCCAATCATTTTTTTTTCAATTTTTTTCCCTTGACTTGCTTTGTTAAGCAAAACTGTTCATGTGGTGAGAACAGCATTTGGGTGTAATACATTTACACAATTGTCTTGCAAATCCCAAATCTTTATTTTATGGTCTTGTATTCTTAAAGTTTTTGATATATTAAAAGATAACAAAAGATGTTTAATATATATTATATTTAATTATACATCTATATTGAAGATATCCATAAAGACACCAGTGAATATTTAAAGGAGTGTTTAAAACTTAGTCAGTGCTACTTCTTTTTTTGCCAAAAATCAGTCCCACTGGTCAGAGTTTGAATCCACCTGGAAGTAAATCTGGAGTTCCCTGGAGGTTTTATATACCAATTCAAAGTGGAAAGGTTTTGAGACCCTTTCTGTGGACTTCTGCTTTGTTTTTTGTGCAGCACTGGAGTCTTACATGTTGTTTGGTAATGATTGTTTTGTTCCTTTGGAGTGTTTTCTTGCTGTGTTTTGGGTTTTTTTTTTGAGCGGGGGGGGCAGAGTTTGGTTGGTTGGTTTGTTTGGGGGGTTGGTATGGGATAGCTGCAGTGTGTAATTTCCCCATCCTCCAAAGAAGCTAGAAGTCTGAAAAAATACTAATGTAACTTCTTATTGTCATTATCTGCTGTTTGTAGAGGAAGAAGCAAATAGCATTCACCTTCTCTTGAAATAGAGGCTCTTAATTTCTTCTTTGTTTTTCCATCTAACTGCAAATAACAGTAACTAAGACAGGATGCTTTTTCTTCAGCTCCTCAGAAGATACAGAAGTGAGGAGCAACACCAAGATAAGGTCTTTACTCGAAATTGTGAATTTAAGTACTGATTTTAGTATAGTTTTGAAGGAACTTCAGAGGCACCAGCATTGCTGCTAATGGCAAAATGCTCTTTGAGCTCTGACTGCTCTTATGAAACTTGGACCTTATGAAAAGTTCGTAAACTTCTGGGACCAAAGATAATCCAATTTGCTGGGACCCTAGTGCACCTGGTGCTGTATCCTTTGTTCTCCAAGCCTATTTTCTTACAAAAGCACAGGGGTGCCTCCAAACACTGTGATGCAATGGGATACTTTTGCCTTGCTTGACTCAATCAATGAGTTTGTTTCCCTCAAAGCTTTGTTTTTTTCTGTATTTTGTGGTAAGTCTAAGTCTCTAAGCTATGCTGAATCCTTATAAAATGAGTATGCTTTGAAATTAAAGTGTGTGTATGAGTGTAAGAACCACCTAAGAGTAAGGAAAATGCTTTCTGTCCTATCCGGCAGGTATTATTCTTTAACTTTGTTGGCCAAGGGTATTTGAAACTCCATTCACATATATCTCCTTCATTGCCCTTATTCAAAACTGGTCTTACAGATAAGGAAGTCAGTGAAGATAATGGTTATCCAGTCTGTTTTTAACTTTATAAATGGAGACTAGTGCCTAGATGACATAGTATCTGTCATGTCTCATATTGAGGGAAGCTGAATTAGCTACCCCCCTTTGTTTCCCAAATGTAGACTTTTTGTTATTTGTTCCTTTTTTTGTTAGTGACAAGCTTTGTCCTTGGAATTCACTGCTATCATTTTTACTTTTCCCAATAATAAGAAATATTAATAGAGAATGTAGTGATTCAAGTTTGACCAATCTTTCTTTACATATAAAAACCCAATCTTTATGCAATGGTAGCCATGTAGTAGCATCACTTGCTAAGAAGCTCAGGAGCTGGGACTCTTGCAAAGGACTATGTCTATCATGGGATCTCCTGTTTATGGTCAGCTGGGAAGGAGCTGACTTCCCAGGGACACATCATGCTAAATCCCTTGCAGCAGTTCTGTGCTTCCTGAAGTAGGAGTTCCCAGTTGCATCTGATTGCCACATGCACTTCAGATTTGGGGCAGCTTTCATCAGCTCATGACCACTTCTAAGATTGTGTTCATATGGTATTCACTGTATATTGCATTTCAAAAAGTGAATCTGTGTAACAGAGCTTGAAACTCACCACTTATGTCTCCATAATAAGACAGTTGAAAACTCATATGAGATGAAATATGACTGACAAAAAATTGTCTGTCTTGCAGTTTTGGATTCTTCGGAGAATTCATATGGCTTGGCTGTTAGCTATACAGCACACTAATGCAACAAAATTAAACCTGAGCAAAATAGTGGAATCAGATGTATTAAGAGAAAAAAAGACTTTCAAGAGCACTGCAATGCGTATGACAGTTTTTCTTGAAACATGAGTACAGTGGCTGTTGTGGTGATACTCTTGTGTTGTCTACCTTACTATCCAGTCACTTGTTATTTATAGGTTGTTTTTTTGTTTTGTTTTGGTTTTGGGGTTTTTTTTCCCCCTAGGAGTTTGTATTTGTTGCTCCTCTTCATACTTTTGTTAACTTTTATGTGTGATATTTTAAGGCATTTAGCAGCTTCAGCAAGCCATAGTGTGATTCGAAGAGGTTTGTTAAGATGCCTGGGTTGTTAAGCTGAATTTAATACAACATGAAAGAGAGTAACCATAAGTGTTGTAAATAGTCAAGAGAGATTATGTTCAAAGAGAGGCTGCATTTTTTTTGCTTACATGTAAAAATGTTTTCTGGGAAGCATTTTGCAAGGTTATTTAGGTAATTATTTTTCGGTTAGTAAGTTAAAAGAGGACAAAATCTTCATTATAGCACTTTTTTTTTTTTTGCTTATATAAGCAAGTTTAAGCTTTACCTAATATATTTTTTATGGTTTTGAGAGCTATCTGTTGAAAAGTGCAAGGGTGAAATAAAAAGAGTCCAAAGGAAACTGCTCTGTAGAACCATTACTGTCTCTTCATATGACAGACCAAAACCGTTAAAATGTATCAAGTTTGAAGTAAGACCAAATCATACGTGATGATGATGAAAGGCAATTACTACTGTGGTAAATTCCTACCAATGCACAGGAGAATCTGACTAGTAACTCCAGAATTGAGACTCCTTTTTCCTTTATGGAGTCTCTTTTATCCTGGAGAGAAGAGAATGGGGGAAGAAGAAGAAAAGCTTGGGCACTGTGAAGTCCATACCAAGCAAATGATTTCTTTTTTTCCTTTCTAAAAAGCATCATTCAGACAGTGGGAGTAAGAGGTATGTCAAGTCTTTGTACCTGGCAGCTATTTGATGAACAGGCTATCATTATTTCTGTTAAACTCTTGCAAGTCTGCTGCTAGAATCTGAATTTGTAATTTTCATCCCTTGGCAAGAGAGGATAGCAGTACCCCTTTTGCTTCTGAATTCAGACAGTGAATGTGGGCATTCAGGAAGCTATGCTGTTTTACATCAGTGCTTTTGTTAGGCGTTCTGTAGAGACTCCATGTCCTTTCAAACTCCATAAAAATACACTGGCATTGCCTATTTCAAACAAAATGAAACCAGGGAAAAAAAAAAAAAAAACAAAACAGAAACCCAAAACACCACTACCACCAGAACAAACCAAAACAAAACCCCCAAAAACCAAAACACAACAAAAACCAACCAAAAAAACCCATTCAGGAAACCAGAATGAACAAACATATCTGTAAGTGTTGAGACACGGACTGCATGTTTTTTCTTCTTATTTTGGTGGGGTTTGCATTCCTATCTAGAAAGGTGCATAAAAAATGCCATCAACCTATCTGCATTGATCATGTTTGAGCATGTACCTCCTTGTACAGCAGCAACTCTTGGTGTCGACAATGCTGAAGGTACTTGTTGTTTGAGGGTGACTTTTTTTAGGGTTTTGGTGTGGGGATTTTTGCTTTTTGTTTTCTGTTTGAGGTAGGCATGTCCTACATGAGGTGATACTCTTGTATTCTTTTCTTTACACCTCTGTACATGTGTGCGTCTCCAGTGGTTTTTTACTGTACTGAACCCAAGAAATTTAGCATCACCAACAGAAAAACCTGACATGTACAAAACTCAAACTTGTGTTGCGAGCACAAGAGATTGACTGTTCCCATGTGGGCCACGTGCAGTGACTCCTGTAACATAAATACTTATGAGTAAGTATAAATGTGGAGGACACCTTGTCTTTGAGTGTGATGGGTGTGGCACCTCCCCATGCTCTGTAGTCAGATGGCTCATAGCGTAGTAACTCCTCACTGGTTAAGGTCATGGAAAGAGATTCTCTAAACTAGGAATTTAGGCTTATAAGCAAACAGTGTTTTAAATACTTGTGTCCTTAAATTGGATCAAAGAGATACACCCTTTCTAAAAATCACTGGGGTGTGATCTGAAAATCTCATTTCTGGAGTTCCATCAGCAGTCCTGTAGGTTGTGCAAACTGTTTTCAGTAGCTGCTTTCTACATACAGCCTGACTTTATGTACTGAGACAGAAAATATATGATATTTGAAGGTAGGATTGCCTATATGCTGACGATTTGCCTCTTTCTTATCAGTGGAAACATGTCCAACTGCTTAATTCCTCTCTTAAGCCCCAGCAATGCAAACTTGAAATTTGGATTAACACTGACAAAATTGCATTGATTTTGACATCTATATCCATGTTTATGTCAGCACTAAAATCTCTCTTGTATTTTAATGTAGTAAGAGAGAAAAATTTTTTGAGTTTTTTCTTTGGACATCATATGTGATTGTTCATGTGTAGCTCAATGTTTCTCATGATGCAATTGCAGTAATTTAAAAAAGCTTTAAGCAACCTTCCTCTTTTCCTCATCTATTCTGAACATTGCTGTAGGATACTGTGTTGTGTTCCTGTTACCTTACTAAATATGCTTTGCATAGGTTTTGATCCATTGTAGCACTGCTTTCTGGTTGTCCTCCTGCTGCTCAGTGTTTTGGAACTCTCTCACTTCTGCGCTTGTTTATTTTGAAAACTAGGAATAAAGACCTCTGAAATACTATTATCAGTGTCCTATTTTGCTTTCCATTTCCCTCCTTATATGTTTATTTTGTCTGAGGATGACTGGAAAAAGTAATTTTGTAACATTTAAGTCGCACATTACAATTGCCCATCACAACTCTTTTCCAGTGTTCCAATGCACGTGCTCTCCTGCTGCGTTGCCAGGCAGTGCTGGGCTCCGGCCTTAGGAAAACCACATCCTCTTTGTGCCTGCAGGATGTGTAATTTTCTTCCTTCCCTTTTTTTTTCTTTTTTTTTTTTTTTTTCTTCTGGGCAATAGTTAGAGCTCTATTTTATTTCCAGAGTGATATTCAGAAAGGCATGCATAATTGAACTGTGCAGTCTAAAAGGTTAGAAGTGCAAAAGTTATTTTTAAGCATCTGTTTTCTGGTTCAGACTTAATGATATCTGAAGCAAGTTTTTCAGGACGACTCTTTTAAGATGGTTTGTTGCATGGAAAGGCTGATCATAATCTATTGAAAGTGATGATTCCTTTCACATAACGTTTTCTATTCAGCAGTGTGGTGAATTATGTAAAAGTTTATATAACACTGTATTAAAAAATTGCTGCTTTGTTATTTTTGCAGTTTTCTTAAGATGTAAGGAAGAGTTCTTCCTTGACTGAATTAAAGACACTCAGGCAAACATTGCTTGGAGACCAGTTTTTAACACTAACTGTAGAAAGAAAAAAGAGAGGCACTCCCTTGTTTTAAAACAAAACCAAACAAAAAAACCCCACAAATTGTTAAGAGATATGTTGCCAGACATAAGAAAGGTGTCTTATTTATTTATTACTACAAAATACAAATAAAACATTAATTTCAGTTTTGCAAATTTCCATTTTCTTAATTATTTTCTTGAGTTTTGCTGAGGCTCCCCTAGATTTTGTTTCAAAAGATAAAAAGCTAGGAAAAAGAGACATTCATGAAGGTCATGAACCTTCATATTTCAGGATGAAAGACAAGCTATAGGTCTTAAAAATATAAAATCAGGTTTATGTAGAAAAAAACCCCAGGCTAATGTATTTAATTGAATTTGTTCTGTTCTTTATATGATAACCTGAGACTATAAAGTGAAACTTTTTAATGCTTTGTTGAGGGAGTGTACAGGATGTGTGTTACAGAGTGTGTGTTTTCAAAAGGATGTGGTTTCAATAAGGGTTACAGATCTGTGATTTAATCAATTTCATGGTAACCCTCCGTAGAAGGGGTTATATTAAAGCTGTATAGTGTATTTATAAGGAATGCATCTTGAGAAATTAGGATTTTCAGTTGTGGACATGCCTTTTGTATCTGAGATTCAAGGACAATCTTGCCTTCAGTGAATAATGTAAGTATGTAGAATCTGTGACAATAACTTCGGAGTTTAAGGCTGTATTTTCCCCATGAATAAGCTTTTTTTTGGTAGAGTGGAAGTTCAGAAGAGCCAACATTTGAGTAGTATGAATATGTAGTATATAAGTGCAATATAGAGCAGAATCATTAAGGTTGGGAAAAATCTCTAAGATCATTGAGTCTAACCATATCCCTGAGTGCCATATGCACATGTCTTTTGAACAATTCCAGGGATACTCTGGTCTCTCTTCAGATTGTATAAATCCTTTGCCCCTTACTTTTTATGGAGAGAAACAGGCATGAGTGTTGAGGAATATGTATTGCAGAAGAACAATTCACTAATATCATAGTGTAAAATAAGAATTAGATAAATTTGCCTAGACTTTTCAACAGATGAGCAGGATGCCCTATCATTTTTCCCCCAAAACAGAAGTTTTATGGGAATTGTAAACAAATGTAGCTGGTGTTTGCAGGCAGTTGGAAACCTTTTACATTTGAGTTTTGGAAAGGAGACAGCCCTAGGTTTTTTTACTCACCTCGGGCTTGTGCTTACATGAACACTTGGAGAAAGCTGATACATGGAGGTTGAGTGATTCATTGCTGTTACTCTGTTTAGCTTTAGCAGCGTGAGAGTAAGATAATGTTTTCTTGTGCTTTGCACAACCTGTCTTGCCAGTGTGTCTCCAGCTGTCCCTCTGCTACCCTGAGGCTCACACAGCCATGGTCCTATGGGTGTAGAGGAGGAGAAGCACACAGGCAGTGGCTGTATTGAGCCATGAGCTGGCCTGTGTGGTCCCTTTTTGTAGACTGCTGATAAGGAGTGTAAAGAGTCCAGCCTGGCATTCCAGTGGCCACCTGTGGTGAGGCTGGGTAGGAAGAGCCCCTCTTGATTTTTAGTTTGTTTGGTTTTGTTTTTTAATAGCCAGGCCGCTTGGCGAAGTTTGGCAAATGAGACTCAGAAGACCATGCTGGTTGGCTGGTGAGGCATGCTGGCTGTTCTTAGATTTCTTACACTTCAGGGATCAAAGATGATGTGCATCTTACTTGGCCAACCTTCTTTTGTTAACATCTTTTTATTAAGACTGTATTGTTTGCCATGCTAGATGTATTTCTAATTCAGTAAACGAAACATTTATATAAGCTTTGTGTGCTAATGAATGATCTAGAAACAATGTGGACTGCTTTCATAGTGAAATAGTTCTGTATCTTGTTTTTTATTTCTAGGATGAAAATGCTAGTGAGAAATAACATCTCATTTCTTTAATTCACTTGGATGTAAATTGCTTTGGAAGAAGGAGGATGGCAACAGCCTGCAATTGCTAAAGAAAAAGGGGAAAAATGTGAAAGAAAAATATTTTTAACAAGAATTGAAGGTCTAAAAATAGCTTAGATAAACTATGTCATTCTGCTCTATTTCAGTCACATTGGTTTGTTTCATAGATTTGTTTTTAGTCTCAGTTCCTTCAGGCAGAGAAATTTAAGTAACATGAGATCATTGCATCTCTGAAGGTAGGCTACCATGAGCCTTACAGAGCCTTGGAAACTCGGTTACCATAACGCCTGTATCACCCAAGGGAAATCTTTGGGTGGTTGAAAAGGGCCTGTGATGTGGAATGTTGTTCTTGACTCTTTTAAGAAGTTAAAATGGAGGTGAAAGGAGGTAGTGGCATGAGAGAGTAGTGTAAATGGTTAGAATAGCCTCACTGATTTCAGCATCCTCTTGGGGAGAAAAAAGTAGAATAAAGCTAGAGTAGCTACAAACATTTTTTGTTTGCTTTTGTAAATTGCAGTCACAAAATGATAAACCAGCTCAGGCTGAAAGGACCTTGAAAGATGATCTGGTCCAAAATTTCCTGGGAACATGAGACTAGATGAAATTATCTAGTGTCCTGTCTCATCTCATCTTGAAAATCTCCAGTGATGGGATCTTTACCACATCACTAGGGAGGTTGTTGCAGTGAATGATAGTTCTCACTATAAGAAAATGTCTATCTTATGCTGAGATGAAACCACTTCTGGTGCGGTTTGTGCCCTTTTCCCCTTGTCGTCTCCAGGTGGCTTCTTGTGAAGAGAAAGCCTCCCTCCTCTTTGTAGCTATTTTTTAAGTACTGGAATACTGTTGTGAGGTTCTCTCTCAGCCTTCTCTTCTTCAAGAAGAAAAAATTTAACTCCTTCTCTCTTTCCTCAAAGACCACACTCTGTAGCCCTTTGGTCACTTTTATGGCCCTCCTTTGGACCATATCTGGTCTGTCTGCGTCCTTCTTGAATTATGGGTATGAGAACTGGGCATGGTACTCCTGTTGTGGCCTGAGAAATACTGAGTAGAGTGGGATGGTCACATCCCTATCTCTGCTAGTAATGCCTGGGCAGATGCAGCCCAGGATTTGATTTAACTTCGTTGCTGCAGTAGCATACTCCCAACTCACGTTCAGCTGGTTGTTCACCAAGACCCTCAGGTCCCTTTGAGCACAGCTGCTCCCCAGCTGTACAGATCCTATCCTGTGCTGGGCTCTTTAGTTATGTTGTCCCAGGTGCAGGACCTTTCACTTGGCTGTTAAATTCATATGTTCCTGCTACTCTGTGGAGGATGGCTGGGCTGCAGGCAGCTTTGGCCTTGAAGATGCAGCTGTAACCTTGTAGAAGGCATGGGAAAACAGAAAAGGAGAAAAATAACAAGATGTGTTTTTGAGACTTAGTAGCACGAAGAAGGACACTGGCCACCTATTAGAAGATGAGCTAAGGCTCGTGAACAAGAACATATAGCCAATGAGGCGTAGCATATATGCACATGGACAGAAGAAAAAGATTGTAAAAGATAAGCCTGCTCTTAATAAAGTTGTTGTCATTGTTAGTTGTTACTTGCCAACAGCCTGAGTGTGTGTCTTTGTCCATCACACTACTCCACTCTTACAGCTTGTCCAGGTCTCTCTGTAGGATGGGTCTCCCTTCTCATATGTCATCAGCAGACTTGGTGAGCGTGCTTTCAATCCCATCATCCCAATGATTTATGAAGATGTTAAACAACATGGGGCCCTGTATTTATCCCTGAGGGACAACTTGTGATGGGCTGCCGGCCTCAGTAAAGACCCATGATCGTCACCCTCTGAGTCTGACCTGTGAGCCTGTTCCCTACCCATTCTGCAGACAGCCCATCCAGTCTGTATCTTGCCAGTTTGTCCAGACAAAGGCTGTGTGAAACAATGTTGAATGCTTTACTGAAGTCCAGGTAAACAACATCCTGTTGTTCTCCCTGTGTCAAATGAAGAGGTTATTTTGTTGTAGAAGCTCATCAGATTAATTGGCACAATTTGCCCTCAGTAAATCCATGGTAGCTTTCCCCAATCACTTGCTTCGTTGAGTTCATTACATCTGGTTGTTTTGTGACCAAGCTGAAAGCCCTCAGGTAGCATGATGTGTACAGTAAAAAAGGGGATTAAGAAAAGTTACCTTGGAAATTAAGCAGTGAAAGTTAAAATGGTTCAGGGTTGGTAAGGCTCTTTAACCTTTCATATAGTTCTTTTTTTTCCTTGTTGAAAGCTCCTTTATAAAAATAAAAGAAGCTTCCCAGGGCATGCTTGCTACATAAAACAGACTGAATAGCCATGGAGTAATGCTGTGTGGTACCTACTGAGCAGAGAATAATTGTTTCTATATATCATAGGAAAAAATACCTAGATGTTAAAAGCAGAATATATTACTCTGTTCAATAAAGACTCAGTGATTATATTTAAGAGAAAATAAAAAAGTGATCACAAAAAATAATTCTTGTTTATTATAAAAAGCAATTGTCTGGCACAGACAGTAATTTGGCATTCAAATCAGAGGACTTTTAGGAGATGTACCTGCATAAGAAATAGCAGGATATTTTAAAAATCTCTTAGGGCAAAGAGAAGCTACTTAAAAGATGAAAGCATGAACCAAAGTAACTGTCGACAGTGGATAGAAGATTTTCATCTTTTTTATGTGTTTTCATCTTGCAGGAATGAAATCCTTTTAACAGTTACTCTGCTTTAGTATAAATACAGTGATATATACTGGTTTATTAGTCATTGTATCTCTATTTTTTTCTTTATTGTATCCCAGGGAGTTAGCTAAAATACTTTTTTAGTGGCTGGGTGAGGGACTAAATGAACACAAACTTTTTTTTTTCTTTTTTGAGCAAGCTTCTTTTCTTGGCAAGCTTAACCAGATTCCATATGGGAGTGAAACAAACCTCATTGTTTTCCATTTGGTTGAGATCTAATTCTTGTAGGATAATGAGTAGCTTTTGAATGAAAGTTTTGTGCAGAGGAATTTGCTTTTCAGGCAGAGGAAAACTGTAAAGCCCATTTCCAAATATCAGATGAAATCAGTAAGTTGAATAGTTCAGCTTCTAAGGTGAACCACTTTCATGTGACCTAGGTACATGGTTATGAGGTCTATGCAACTGGGTTTGTTGAAAATTGGTCTGGTGTCATAAGACCCTGTTGTGTGTTTAGGGGAGGGAATTTTCTCTGCAGCCATTTTCCACATGGCTTTATGTTCCACTGGAAATTTTGGGTTATTTTCATTAGAGGGTTGATAAAGATGCCACTAGTAAGAAACACACTTGAAAATGTGCCACTGATAACATTTTCGATTTTGTTAACACCATTTAAAATTTTTTCTCAGCCTTGTCCTTATTTAATTTAGGTAAGCTAGAGAAATTTTTTTTTCTTTATAAACCGTCAGTAATTGAATGGGCAAAATATTTAGTATTCTTCTGCCCCTATTCTCAAAGACTTTCTCCAGTGAGACTAGACTAGAGACTAGTAAGCGAAGCAACTGGGACTTGGAGATAAGTCCCAGAATGGATTAAATTGAGTCCTGACATCTACTCCATGGGATGTAATAGTTTTAGAAATCTGCAGAAGAATTGTTCCTGAATAAATCAAAATTACAGGATATTGTCAGTCTTTGAACTGTGAAAATTATCTAGGGGAGAAGACAGCATTATACGTGATGCTGCTTCACTGTAAACCTTCAATAGAAAGTCTAACTAATTTTCCAACAATTTTCAAGAAGGTTTTGTAGCTACCTCTGTTCCTGGGAATGATGGGTAGGATCCCCAGGGCAGATCAAGTTAAGTTTCTTGAAGATTGCATTTAAAATCTTTTCAGTAAAATTAAGAAAAATCTGCATCTATTTACTTGATGTATTGTTTAATTTCCAGTTTTTGCACTGTCTTATGCTGTATGACTAATATTCTAGTTATAATAATAGGAGGAAAACAAGCTTGTTAGAAAATGTATATTTCCTAGAGCTTAAAATGACTGACCTTTGTTTTCCCTCCAAGCTTCTGAAATGGTCTGGAGTGACTCTTCTTTCTGTGACAGAATTAGTAATAGTCCTGCAACTTCAATTAAGGTGCAAAATAATGTGAACTAGGATGATACATGGGATCAGATTTTAATTTTCCTCTCTGCTTTGTTCCAAAAAGCAGATATTTTTAGTGCGTGTATTTTTTTTTTAATTTTTTTTTTTGTGTGTGTGTGGTTAATACCAAACTTGCATAGCTTGATGTTCTGGTGGTGATAACTGGCTAGTTTCCTGAAAAGGCAAAGTGTGTGAAACTAAAACCTTTTTTACGCTACAAAGCTTAAGTAGTGATTTTGTTCTTTGAAATGATGATGAGCTCTGTTTGTTGAGTCTTACTGTGATTTTTATTGAGCTTCATTTGATGGATTTGCCCTAGCTTGATTATGAGTAGTGATTTTGCATTTACATTCAGTTTTGTTTTCCATAGTCCGTGTTGTGGCAGGTTTCCTTTAGATGCTGTAAACCAAGTGGATTATAATGGATTATGACTAACTGCACAGTATTTGGGTGTGTGTTAAAGTCCTGCACCACTGAGTTACATCTTGAGAAAATACCTGATATTACTGTAAGATTACTACTGTTGTGATTGTGGAGTGCTTTGCCTTTTTAATGGTACTCCTGTATTTACTCTTCTAAGTTATTCTTTCTCTCTTCATGTGCATGTGCTCTTCCAAATTAACTCAAGGGTACTTATGAGAACTTAATTATGAGATGAATAAACTCTGAAGCATAGAGTGCACAATTGTCTAGTAGCTTACAACACTGCAACATATGTGCCCAGGACTGGCAGAGCAGCCCTTCCCTGTGAGCACTTCACAGGTAGGAGTGCCAGAGCCTTGTGACTGGACCAAGGTTTCTGCATTTCCTTGGCACTGGGTCGTCCCCAGCTCTCCTGTTTCCTACCCCTTGGTCTCTGTTGCCCATCCACAGGCACAAGGGCCTTATGGGGTAAGCAGGCACAACACTTTTCTCACCCATGCCCAGCTGTTCAGACTCTTCTCTTGCCAAAACACATCCTAACCTGGAGCTCAGGTGTTTTAGAAACAGAGAACAGATAAGAAATTAACATCTAGTCTGTTGCAGTTTATCTAGTAGTAATTGGTTGAGTAAGGTATTAGCAAAGGGTGATTTGTTTCATTTTGTGTCCAGTGCTCATGTCTGTCTCTCCTTTTATTCTAAAATGGAGTGCAGGAGGTTAGGTTCAGCAAAGTGAATTGCTCTCCCTTTGTTCACGTGTCCATGCTCTTTCAGGCGTGTATGTTACCTTCCAAAACAGTCAATCCCTTCCTTCAGTGGAGTCAGAGAAATACAGGTGCAGACACGGCCATGAAATAGAAATAGTTGTAGGAGAAGGGTGTCTGAATTTGCAATTTGACACACATACGAGGTTCTTTCAGTGATTTGCAGAAAAATGGCTTCTTCCTGAAAGAGGCATGATACAACACTTAGTTAAATTAATTGGGTTCACCAATTTTGCCTGGGTTTATTCTTTACTGGCCTTTGGACTAAGAAAACAGTTCCTGGATCCTATTTTTTCCTGTAGTTTTTTTTTTTTTTTAAGACTAAAATCCTATCATATAGCTGGGGCTGTTTTTTGTTGTTGCTTGTTGTTTTTAAATTTTTTGTTTATAATAAACTGTTTAATAGTCTGAAAGATGGCAATTATAATTTAGGTGTTGGATATTTGTGAAGGGAAAACAGGAGCACTATTATTTTTAGCTTGTGACTTTCTGATAAGCCAGTGAAATAGAGGATGAGAAGAACCAGGTCTGTATAAAAGTGGAGCAATGTGGTGAATGTGCAAGGGGAGGAGAGCTGAAAGGGTACCTGGTGAAATAGCATGGTTCTCAAGAGAACGATTACAGGTGCCTGCTGTTAAGGTATTTTCCACCTAACTCCATGGGAGCTGGCAGAGCAGCTGTTTGGCAGTCTGGGAGGCATGAGGCTGGGTGGAAGTTCTGTACAGAAATAGAAAGGTGTAGTTGATCCTTATCACTTTGATGACATGCTCTGTGAAACTGCTCTCCAGCAGAAGTTCTAAAAGAGGATAAATACGTCATGTGTCACTGAAAGTGACAGTGTGCTTTTAGCATGAGCTGCAGAAGTTGTCTGAGGAAGAGAAAGTTGCCAAGATACCTGGGCTTTCTGCTGCAGTGGGTTTATGTATCAAATATTATGTGCTGTTACCAGGGGAGAAGAGTCAGCAAAGCTTGGGCTGGTGTTGACTGAAACGAGCTGTCACCATGTCATTCAGGGTAGAGAGGGAACTCAGAAGGACTCTAGTTCAACGATGTTCTCAAAGCAAGGTTGGTACTGAATTTGAGATGCTCTAGGCTCTTCTCTAATTTAGGTCTTTGGGCAACTTGTTCCTGTGCTTGACCATCCTTATAATGATTTTTGTTTGTTTGTTTGTTTTAGTGTGGCTCTAAGAAATAATGCTGTGGCACACCCACAGATGCTGGCGGTAGCAGACAGTCCAGAGCGATAGCAGTGGGGCATATGGAACTCCTCTAGCACCGGCTGTGCAGCACTAGGAGGAGGCAGTTGACACTGTAAATTGTAAGAGCCCTGCTGAGATAATGTTACAAAGTCTTACAAAATAAATGTCGCTATCTGTATAGCTCTGAAGTAAAAAGCTTGCCTCTATGAACACAGACTTCATGTGCATAAAGATTTTGAGGTATCAGTCTCCTAATAGAAAAATCTCACAAAATCTGTATGTCTGACGAGGGTGCCAGCGCCTGGCTCAGCTTGTGGGCTGTGGTTCACTGGTGCCTGGTAAGGAGCAGTGTGAGCCAGGGCACCTTCTGTGCTGAGTGCTGATTCGGGACAGAAACCTACATCTGGAAAAGTAATAACATCTGCTGTGTGTTTTTTGCTAAATATAATTTTCAGAGGAAAAAAATTAAATATTCATTTAAATATGCATCTCAAAGGCTTCAGTAGAGAATCACAGCTGGCCTAGTGCCTTCAGGAAAAAAGTGTATTGCCATTGGTTTCTGTACATTCAACTTTTAGCTGATTTATTTATTTTTTTTTTTAAAAAGGCCTTAGTATGCAACCAGTTGTTGTAAGTACTGTTTGAAATGTTGCTGTCATCAGTATATTTGCATATCATCTTTATTTATACTGTGTGACTGCTGACAGCTTCAGTTTTTCTTGTGAAAACTCCAGTGGGTTAACTAAAGCATCTTTATCTAGCAAAGCTTTTCTTCTGTTTGACTGAGCTTGCACCGTCTTCTGGTCAGCTATAGATAGCACAGGGCAGGCAGAAGTCCCTGTTAATGCTCTTTTTAGTCCTTTTGCTGTTTCCTTTCCTCTTGCTAAATAATGCTGCCTTTTAACTTTTTCATGTTTTTTTTTTTTTGTTGTTGTTTTTTAATAATACAATGACCTTTCCTAGTCTGAGACTGCATAGCTACAACTCCTGATTTAGAGAGCTCTTTATTCTCAATTTGTATTAACTCGTCTCCTAGCCTTTCTGACAGGCTAACAAGGTTATGTGTTGTGGTGTGCTCATTGTAAAACACTTCAGTTGCTTGTGGTGTTCTTCTGAACCCTCTTCAATATGTGGGAACCCAAATTGGATTTTATTCTCTGATACTGTGTTGGGAGAGCTGTCACAACAGAGGACATACAGACTATTATTTCAGATTATATGAGGTTCAAATGTATAGTTTATGGATTAAAGTTTAATTTTAATAATTTTCCTAAATGTTTTCCGAGGAAATTTGCAAAGGTTGTTTGCTCTGAAAACCTCTTACCAAATTTCTAATCTACCAAAAATTTATTTGAAACTGGGTTGACATAAGGTTTTGCCTTAAATCCACACTTCATTAACTATATTCTCCTTGGGCAGCTTTTTAAAAACTCCTTGGTGCTAGTTGTATTCAATACTCATTATATTAATTTTGTGTTTTCAAAGTTAAAAAGGCACTAGTAGAAAAGTACTACGTCTAGATTTGTAGTCTTCTGTGTTATTATGGTAGGTCCATGACTTTGTGGTGAATCCCTCTACTAGTGTTGGTTTTTGTAGAAACCATCCCCCCGCCCATGTTTTTAGCCTAACTAGTAGTAGGTTTGTTATTTGGCCTCTGGAATGCTTTGTTACTTGAAATTTTGTATGTAACAGAAGGGCATGTTGATGAGGAGTCTGTTTATAGATGTCATGCTTGACTGAGCACATAATTATTTTAAATTAAAAAAAATTGATTGCTTTTAAAGGATAGAGAAAGCCTTTTATTTTCCAAGTTGAGTTCTAGTACAAATCCTTTTTAATGCCTTTTGCATTAGTATTTTTTGTTAGTTTTAAAATGATCCAGTTGTATTTTCTATGTTCAATTCTAGTACAAATTCCTTTTAATACCTTTCACATTTGTTTTTTTTCCTTTTTTTTCCTTTTTTTTTTGTTGTTGTTGTTAGTTTTTAAATGCTATAGTTGATGAATCGGCCTATTTTTTATTTTTTCTCCTTTAAAATATCCTTTAGGGATATTAGAATACAGGTAATTTTCCTTCAGTCCTCCCACTTTCAGTACCTAAAGTTGCTGTAACTTTTCAGAAGAGTAATGATTAAACTGCCCTGTTGTTTAGTGTCCTTTTTGTTGTGTGCATAACCATGAGATACACTGAATTCTTGCTTTGTAAACAGTGCAGGTAATTTGGTTCAGCTTTGTCAATTAGAGGGGAAAAAACGGGTATTTTGACAAAGTTCCTTAGCTGTTGTGCACAGCTGATCCTTCATAATTAGTCTAGGCATTGACTTCACATTCCAAACATGAATCTTCTTCAGAAAATCTATACTGAAAAATATGCAATTTTAGATCTGCTTATGCATTATGCAGCCTCTCAGTATAGGCTTTCGTGTAAAGAAATAATTTCTTCTTCCCAAGTCTTGTGAATTCTTTTAATGGTATTATCCTTTCTTGGCAAGCATAACTGAGTTCCATGTTGAGAGAATGCAGTTGGGTAAAATTTTCGTTGCAGTAGCTTCTGCTTTTTGCCTTCCTCCTTTGGCTTATACTATGAAATGCATCTCAAAGAATGTGACATGGATTTCAGAGTGACATAGTCCATTCTGGAGTGTTTTGCACTTGCTGTGAGACAGATGATGGAGCTGTGCAGTTAGAATCCAGAAAGATCATCAATGAGAGGCAGGCTGATGTTGCTACTTCTTAGGTTTTAGCAAAAAAGAAAAAAAAA
The DNA here is from genome assembly GCA_035583185.1 of Anabacerthia variegaticeps. Lineage (NCBI taxonomy): Eukaryota > Metazoa > Chordata > Aves > Passeriformes > Furnariidae > Anabacerthia > Anabacerthia variegaticeps. Next base: position 99,044,416 of record JAWWEW010000001.1, read on the forward strand.
AAAAGAAATAGTCTCAGAGAAGAATCAAGTTTCAGAAATTGAAGACCTTTAGGATACTGCTTTGGTTAGCGCATTGTCTGCTCTCCAGCTGGAATTGGGGTCTGGCTTCCCTGGTGAGGCATTCTTGCTTTCATGTCTTGAGGTCATCTGCTGCCTCTTCATCCTTGTGGATCAGTCACCTGAAGGGCCTGGATGTCTTCTTCAGAAAGCTTAAAGGACTATGCTAAGTGTTTTGTGGAGACAACTGATCCCATCCACAGACATGTAAAAAATTCATCTTTTCTTGATGCAAGTAGTATTGCTTGTTATCTAGTTACAGGAAGGTGAGTAGAACAGAAAACATCTACTGAATGTTCTTTAGGTTAATGTTTTCATTTATGTCGTGACCTTTTGGCTTTAATTTCATTTTGCATTAATGATATTCAGGGAAAATGTACTGAATGTACAGAGTGGCTGAATTTGGTTGCCATTCCTATATAATTTTACAGTATTAAAAGTCCATCTTCATTCTCTTCATCATCAGGTATCGCATGTGTCTTTTGTTGCTTTCAGTAAATACATTCTGAATCCTCAGAGGGTAAAATTCTGTCTTGCTGAGATAAGTGTGAGTTTTATATTAAGTGCTTCACCTTTGAGCAGTGTGCATCATCATTGTAGCTTGGCCATATATAGCACATGAAGGCAGCAAGCATGTCACCTCTGTTCCACTGCAACTCAAACAGGAGGTGCTTTTGCTGAAGGTCGCACTGCAAGCTGTTGGGCAAGAAAGAAAACAGCCCACAGGTTTGCTGTTCAGTCACATTGTCTAATTTGGTGGAGAACAGTTTCATAGGCAGTGGCAGATAGGCTATTTAACAAGATGTAAATAAATGTTCTCCTATACTGGTAGACTTTGTTAGACTAAGGTGTCAGTTGTTAGTCATGATGTTTGGCTAAACAGGAACTTTTCACCAAGCAGTATGAATCCAGCAAGATCAAAAAGCAGTAGAAAGTGTCCTTGAACATGAAGTTGTGAAAATATAAAGGCTTTGTTACTGACATAACCCGAGGAATGACTGATAAGGTGATATTTTTAGATAGCCTGCTCATTCAGATTATCTGCAGTCATCTTGGCATTAACTTGAAACTGTGATAGATCTGGCTAGATTTAATCATGGTTCTTTTGTACTTGATAATAGATCTGAAGCCTAATGTGATCCAGAAAACCTTCTAATTAAAATAAAAAAATACAAAGGTATTCTTCCAGACTTGCTTTTTGAAGAATCTTTTGAGTAGGGGAAAGCCCAGGCATGAGGGAATGATGCTGGTGACAGTCGCAGCTTGATTTCAAGTCTGTTTTGAAGAACTGAATGATGTGAGTGGCACTGCAGGTAATATACTGAGCTATAATTCACTTTGTTGTATTTAAATAATTGTTTCTGCTGTTTAAAAGGAGTTGTTCATTAATCTACATGGATTGACAGTGATGTCATGGCTGTAAATGTACATTATGCATCACATTTATTATTGGGAGCTTTGTCAATTTTATTGTGACACTGGAAATGAGGAGGAAGACTAAAGAGGTCAGGGTAAAAGGCATAATGAAGTCCCTGAAGACTGCTTGTACATGGTTTGCTAGTGCTTTTTTAACCAAACATCCTATTGGCCATATAAAGGTTTATTGGGATTTTTTTTTCTCTTATCAACTTCATTCTCTCTGAACTGTTGGGAAAAAAGTGCTTGCTGTGATGACAGTAAGGTCTTTGAATATTAACTGTTTCTTAAGGTAAATGATTTATGAACTTTTGGAACAAACTAAATGAGTTTTTTGATATAGGTGGGATTTGGTCTTTGTGAATGCAATAAAAAATACGAAGTCAGTGTCAAATTCCCCAAATGGAGACAATGTTCTGTTAGTACTCGCTATTTACTGTATCTGGGACCAGATGTACCATGAAGCTGATGCCACAGAAGAGTCACTCCGACTGACTGTAGTTGTCAGCTCTTTCAGAGCTAATTAGTTCCTATCAGGAGGAGACAGTGGAAGGGACTCAGGTTTCTGTGAGGGTCTGTATTTCACGTAGTTGGCCAAGGAAAACAGTAAGTATGGAAATCAGGCACTCTGTAAAGATGTCATGTAATTACAAAGTGTAAACCGACTAAGTGTAAGCAGAGCTTTATGTAAGACATGGAAAGTAATTATTTTGTTCTGTTCAGCTTTGGCAAGACGTTGTACAAAAGATGTGGACAAATTTCAATTGAGAAGGAAACAAGAAAATCAAGCTGGGATTTGAGAAACATTGCCTTATATTGGAAATCATAATAGAGGATTAGTGTTATTACGCCTAGAAAGGAGAAGATGGAGGAGGAACATAAGTTCTCAACTGTATAAAAATACCATTGTGTGATGGATGTGTATTTTGTGTTTTCTAAGGGCATCCAGTTCAATATGGTCAGTATAAAACATTTCTTCAGCTGTTCTGTGTTTCAAAGATACATCCTGTTACTGAGGAGAACTTCCCCTGCTGGAGTATGGACAGGAAAGGGATTATTGTCAGGGAAATGGGACCTATTTCATGTGAACAGGCAGAAACTGTAGACATCTCTCCTCCAGTGAGGCCTCTTTGAGGTCATGAGTCTGC
>JAWWEW010000001.1:99047136-99082970 GCA_035583185.1 Anabacerthia variegaticeps
GGACCTATTTCATGTGAACAGGCAGAAACTGTAGACATCTCTCCTCCAGTGAGGCCTCTTTGAGGTCATGAGTCTGCTTCTTCCCATAGTGCTCATGTGCTGGCCTTTCAGTCTCGCCTGTCCTCCTTGCAGTCAGCTCTCACTGTCCAGTTGTCTGCTGTGTGGGATTATGGAGCAGGAGGGAAGTCAGGATCTTCGATTATTTGAAGTGGACAGCTGTGCCTTGTCCTGACAGGTCCTGGTTTCGAACCTCAGCCCCATCTTAGTAATTTGCTTTGGTGGAGCACAAGCAGCCATATGGCAGAACAGAGATTGTGGAGGAGGGTAACTTGCTTGCAGGAGTGGGGCAGGTGTGGGAAAGTGGGTGGCACAAGATACAGGATAATAGGATGGAGGACTAAGGAAAAATCCTGAATTTTAAAAGTGGAGAAAATTGGAGTATGATAGAAGTAACAGAAATGAAGTATTGATGTACTGGTTGGAAATTACTTAAAAGGGAAGATGAGAGAGGAGTGACAAATGCAGCTCTGATAGAAGGAGCAAAGAGGAAGGAACAGGGCTACTGGGATGTCGTGAGGGACCTGACAACTGAAAACTAGTGTCTGCTGGCTGGTGAGGGTGGGAGTGGTTATGGAGTTTATTCCTACTGAAGTGAAATCACGGCAATTTTGGAGCTTGCGTACACATTCTCTCTCAAAATTTTTTATACTTTATTTCATATATTCTCAGATTGAAGCAGGTGATTAGTCCTCTTGTTGGCAGGTCTATATAAATGTGTGCTCTCTACTTCAGTTTGTACTTTGAAATTGTTCACTCAGATTACCTGGAACTACATTGGGTTCTCTTCTGATAGGCAGCGTTTGAGGTGTGTGAAATGGTTTGGGGGATGGAGACTACAAAAAGTAGGTCTCTAACAGTCATTAGTAATTAAGTATCTCTGTTTATCTGCCTTCTCCTTTTAAGAGAAAAATACACCAGCATTCCTCAAACAACAACTACTGAAAAGAGAAATACTTATGGAGTGGATATTTTCTGAGCAGAATAAAGAGCAAAAAGCAAAGGAAAGTTTAGAAAACACTTCATGATTGATGTGGGAGTTTCTTGGCAACTTTTAGCATTGTTTTATAACTAATTAAAACTGTATTTAGCTCATAGAAAAAGAGATCTCAAGAGGTTAAAGTGTTCTGTCCTCCTGTTGGAAGGCATAGTGCTTTGGAAAAACTACATGTCAATAATTTTTATGAGAAAAATATCATACTCTCCTTAGCCTTGGTTTCTGAAAATGAATTATTTTACATCAAGGACCCTGGAAAACTCAGATTGAGGGAAGGACTGTTTTTTTTATAGTAACTGCCAGTCTTGACTATGACATTGCCAGAACTGAGCCATTGCAGAGAGCCATTGTGATGGGAAGCACTGAGTATCCCTGGATGATGCAGAGGGCCTGTGGTCCTTACTGAAGTAGTTTTCTTGTTGGATGTAGATGTGAGTTTGGTTAGATGAGACTCATTTCAGTGTTCTAAAATTCTGTCTATTTTTGCTAGTTATGAAGTGAAATTGCCTTTTGATTTCAATATAAGTATTAAAGTCTAATACCTATTTTCCTGTGCAGACCACAAATCCTCTTCTACCTTTTAAAATTGCTGACTGACCTGCTTTGCATGAGGCACCCAGAGCAGGGAAAAAGTCTCTTTTTGAGCTTAAGCAGTCTTTAACACACTTTTGATATCCACTTCAACAATAAACTTACTCTTTTCTGGAGCAGTTTGGGTTTTTTTGGTTTTTGATTTGTTGGGCTTTTTGTTCGATTTGAGGAGTAAAAAGGGGTTTACCTGTCAACACAGCAATGCTGTCCAAGTTGTATTGAATTGTCTCTTTAGAATGCCCACTGCATTGACTAATTACATTGTATAGGCTGCCTACACCACAGAGCAAGAAACACCCGACAGTACAGTTTGTGGGAGTTCAATAAACAGTTGCTCAGTTTAGAGAAGAAACAAAGCAAAGGTATGTCACGAGGTCTTTTTTGTGCTTCCCTTTCTGGTGGTGTATGAAATATTCCCCATTTAGTTCAATGGAAGCAGATGCTGCTTGCAGCTAGTCTCATCTACTATTACCAGTGGTAATATTGCTGTCCTCTCTCCCGGCAGGATTGCGCTTTCAGCAGTTGCTCTGCTGTTCAGCTGACTTTGCTTATGGGGGAGCAAAAGATTAATAAAAGGGCCAGGAAGTATAAATTGCATATGAATAGTAGTGGATAACTTACCTTCAAATTAACATTTATCAGATCTTTTGAAAATGGTATAAACCAGAATTGGTCATGTCTTTTTTCCCCTTCAAACCTAAAAAAAAACCCACTGAAAAGCCCCATGTGGTTGAAACTTCCATCAATTTCAGTGTAATTTTTTTTTTTTTTTTTTTTGGTAGTGTCTGAGGAGCGTATTTCTGGCCAAGTATGATTCATTCCAGCTTTCATATGATCTCTTTCTTCTTTTACTTAAATCAGTGAGGGAGTTTTGTATTTGTGTGTGAATGTTTTAAATGATTGATGTTGTTTACCTGAGATTCATTGTCATTTAGGAATGAAAGCATTCCATTTCATTTTAGTCTGTAAGATGTTTTGACTAACATTCACATTCTCTGTCTTATTTTTCTGTACCTAGCTGGTATACTGAAATATACAGACAAGGTGTGTAAAACTGAAAGAACCACCCTTAAAATAAATAAGAATTAATTGACATGTTCACAATCATAGAATCATTAGATTGGAAAAGACCTTTAAGTGCACTGAGTACCATTAACCCAGCACTGCCACGTCCACCACTGAATTATGTACTCAAGTTCCACATGCCTTTTAAAACCCTCAGGGTACTTATACTCAACCACTTCCCCAGGCAGCCTGTTCCAGTGCTTGACAAACCTTCCTGGGAAGAAATATTTCCTAGTATCCAATCTAAACCGCCCCTGGTGCAACTTGATGCTGTTTCCTCTTGTGGAATTCTTCAGGTTTTGCAAATTAGCCTACACTGCTGTTACCTTATTTTGCAAGTTTACTCCATCTCATGAGAAATACTGTAGGTTCATGAGACACACAGTATCATGTGTGTTCCTTGAGTCTCCCATTGTGCTCTTGGTCTCCAGTATGCAAACTTCTGTCATGTGTTATTGATGAATTTACCTATTACTATAACTATTTGAAATGCAGTCTCATTTTTCTTTTCCTTACGTTTTCCTGTGAGTGCACATAGGGCTGTGCCTAAAAACTGGAGCAGTGGTAGTCCTCAGGGAAGTACAAATATCTCACTAATAAAATCTGTAATTGCAAAAGTTCAAACTCATTTAAGAAAAAAACATGGACCAAATAATAGAGAATTAAGTGGAGAGCATTGACTGACAACCAAGATGCATCTGATTCTAAATTTCAAGCTTACTCTTGTAACGGGCAACACTTAAAATGAGTATAATAGTACTAAACTGAAGGAAGATAATGTTTCTGTCTTTGTTCATTTATATTCTGCTTTTGCAGCACTTTCTATATAGCCATCTTGTCCTTTTATACTTAGCCAATTTGTCTTTTGTTATTTGTGAGATATTATTTTTTTCTTCTTGTGGAAAAACAAGAAATAATGTTTTTGAAGGAGAGAGGGAATATATAATTTTCAAAACCACTGTAAGTCATCAGGACACTTGGGATGCTTGGTACCCTGAAGTTGTTTATGGATTGTTATCTTTCAAAATTGAAAGGTTTAGCAGGCAGACCATGATGGTCTAAAGCATCCTGTTTGCTGAAGTACAGCACAGGTAAAGTAGAATGTGGCAATTTAGAAGTCCTAAATTCTGTGGAGCTACTAAATATTGCATAGCTAAAATCCCTTTTTCCTTTCTTGTACTGCCAAGTTCATGTACACGGAAAAGCTGCAGGACAGAAGTCTGCAGGTGACATGAACTGAATTGGTCTCATCAGCTGAAGCAGTTCAGATACAACATATTTGGATTTTATCTTTAGGAACAGCCCTTTGCATGAGCAGAGTGCATTGAAACCTGCACAAGTATTCAGTGGACTTGTTAAAATATATATTTGCAGTAATAAATATTCTATTTGTCATATGTTAGAGAAGGAAGGGGAATCCTCTAAGTAATGAAACTGTAAGTTAGTGTTGGAAATAATAAATAAATAAACAAGTTCTCTTACTTTTTGAAGGTTCTGGTCAGTACAGTATAGGGTGTGTGTGTGCCAGTTTGATGCATTTTTGCAGATTCAACATCTGTGCTCTGTGTCTAATTTTGGATGTGTTTCTACCCTTTTAATTTGCACTCACCTTTTTGTGTGCAAAGAACAATCACAGGTATCACAAAATGGTGGGGGTTGGAAGAGACCTCTGGAGATACCTAGTCCAACCTCCCTACTAAAGCAGGTTCAGTTGCAGCAGGTTGCACAGGATGGTGTCCAGGCAGGTTTTGAGTATCTCCAGAGAATCTACAGCCTCTCTGGGCAGCCTAATTGCTTAATATTTCCATCTGCTTAAAGACTTTCTTAAGCTGTCAGCAGTGCACAAACATCAGGGAAAGTTGAAATATTAAACTGCTGGAACAGATTTGGCAGAAATCAAAGCCTTTTTCTGGTAAGAGGTTTTTTAACTTAAACAAAAGAGGCCAGAATATAATCAGAAAAGTTTGGGAGCTGTCTCTTTAATATGAGTAAACCTGTAACTTAATATATATTATATTTTTCTAGCAACATAAGTTATTATGATGGTAAACATTTTTCCTGAAATTTCAATTGCATGTTCACCAAATAACTGATTTGATGAAGACCATAAGAATAAGCTTAATTATAAGCTTGTGAATAGGTACATTGTCAATTTTATTTTAAGATTATGTATTGGTTTTGCTCAGAAGTTTTGTTAATTTTTGAAGCATGGAACAGACTTATTTTCCTATTGTACTTCATTGTTTTTTCTTCTGTGGAGATAAGTTTGTGGAAATGAGTCTGTTTTTTGTGGGAGCCTAATTTTGTGTGGATTCCACTAATTGTCCAATGTGTTTGTAACGGTGGTGTCACCGAGGCTGGTGAGGAGTGCAGAGGGGGCAGCTGCCATGCTCCTGAGCAAACAGAACAATTAAAAAAGCTGCATGTGCTGATCTGATACCTCACTTTTAGCATTAGGGGCAATTTAGGAAGATCTTGTAAACAAATCTATCGTGGAATAGATTTTCAATTGCAAACAATTTGCCTCTAAAAATCTCACCAGGTTTTTTGATGTGATTTGCTGCTTTTTTTTAACACCCTAACTTCAGTGTCAGGACATGAGGCATCGTTTCCAGTAAGCTCACAGGAACAGCAGTAGAACTAGATAGTCTGAAGCCAGTTCATATCTCTATTTTCAGCTGGAGAACAAAAATGTTTGGTAAAGTGAATACATCCTCAGAGTTGAAGTGAGATTTTACTTCTGAATTAATCTTTGCTACAGAGAGGCTTGGCTTTTTGATCTTCCTAAGGAACCTCTTCAGAAGTAAGAGGGCTTTGAATTCTAACAGGTGACTGACAGACGGTGAAAAAGAGGCACAATGAAGCTTATGTTCTGGGGAAGCCTAGTCATCTGAAAGGTCAGTTAAATTGAGGGTGGGAGTAAACATTTTCCTGCTATTGCATTTTTAAAACTTAAGGGATGTCAAGATATTGTCTAGAGAAATGGATTATGGATGTCTTGAGGTGACTCACAAGTCATTATCTGATGGCTCTTTTGAAGACACAAAGGCAGGGAAAAGAAATGACGCTTCTTTCCATGTTCTAAAATTCATAAGATTAGACAATGCCAGGAAAATGGCATAAACACTGATTGAAAGAAGAATTTTTTGAGTCTCTTTCCTTTAGATAACTGGAAATGTTGCTTGAGAAATTTTGGCATGTTTTTTGTCAGAGCCGTCATTGAGATGATTTTACAGATGCTGCATGACAGGGTGGTAGGGATTGAACCCCAACACCTAGACTGGACAGTTTGAGGTTGAAAGTTTCATGTATCATCTAGAACATCTTATCTCTCTCCTTACCATCCATGAATTTTTTAGGATGTCAGGTAATCCAGCCTGTCATATGCCATCATGAGGCTTTTATGTCACTTCTGCATCTGAATTGATTTCAGTATATACTTACAATAAAATAAATGCTTTGTTATAAGGAATTTTACTTGTAAAACTTTGACATGAAGTGTTTTGAGATCAGTACAAACCTGGCCCAGTGTAAAATCTTAGCGGGGTTGAGAGAAAATACCATCTATTTTCCACTTGAAGCACTCTGATTCAAGAGATTAAACAAGCTGGCCGGTGTGATGGTCTTGTAATAGAGGGAATTAAAATTAGGAGATAAAGGAATGGATCTCAAATTCATGGCTCATATCTTGCATCTAAAACAGAACGTGATTTCTTTTGCAGATAATAGTTTACAGCCTGTATCCCTTCTGTATTGTATTGACACATTGCTATACTTCTGGTCTTGTTATTCAAGCTGTTTTCATAGTGTTGGCTGAAGAAAAATATTTTCCATCTCTTATCTGTGCTCTCAAACTCAGCATCAGTCTGTTGGGGTAACTATGCTCAAGTAGCTTTGATTGTTGTGCAGCTTCTTGTTTTGGCTATTTTTAAAGCCAGTTACCTTGTTCTTTTTGCAGGCTTCATGACTACCCAGCTTTGCACAAAAGAGACTGTTTCTTTGTGATGCTGCCGCTGATCCCTGACAGATTGTGTATGTGTTTGTGGCCAAGTTTAGCTGAGTGAAAACCTGGCCTACTTGCTATAGATTTTTTTTCAGACTGTAATGAATGTGCCAAATTTGGAAGCAGAGAAGATTGTTCAGAATGCCTTATTTCCATGCCAATACTTTGAGTGCATTTGCAGATCATTAGGGCTTAGCAGTGCTGGAGCATACTGGGTGGCTTTGGTGCTGTACCTGAGTGTGCTTCTTCAGCCTCACCTGCTGCTTTGGGAGAGTCAGTGTCGTGAGGGTACTGTGAAGAGTTTCCACGTAACTCCTTGCACTTCAGAAACTGCTAAAAGTTATTATTTACCGTAGAATCATTAAGGTTGGAAGAGACCTTCAAGACTGACTGAATACTGCCATGCTCACTAAACCATATCATGAAATGCATCATCTACTTGTTTTTCAGCTATTCCAGGATGATGGTGACTCTACTACTTCCCTAAGAAGCCTGTTCCAATGCTTAACTACTCTTTCAGTGGTTAAACTCAATATGCTCCCTTGCAGGGCTAAAAAGTAGACTCTATACTTTTGTTCATATATGTTTTAAAAAACATTCTGCTCAAAAATGCATAAGTAATTTTGATCTGTCTTAAAGCAGTTAAGAAATACTTCTGCTTCAGAGCAGGTGGCCAGAAGGCTAGAAGTAAGTCGCAAGGCCAGATCTGTAATTCATGTAAGTTATCATAGTTTGAATGAAGTAAATTGAGTGATAATAGATTAGAGTGACTGAGAATCTGACTTAGTCTATACTCTGTGGAGATTTAATTTTTTTTAATTACATGAAAACCATAAAGTCTGTTTATTCCATTACCATTCTCAAAACGGGGGGATGAATGAAATCTTTCAAACTCCTGCAAAGGACTCTTCTGGTGCTGAAAGCTTTCTAGCTTCATCTGTGATGGATAGTGTTACCTGAAATACCTTTTTTCTGTAATACCTAATCACACATTAAAATTCTAACTCTGCAGTCCTCCTCTTTCAAGGAAATAGGACAGACCTACTTTTTGTTCTTAAATGCTGCTGAAAGGCTTCTAAAGGTTCTTCACAAGTTTTTAGGAGAATTTCAGAATTTTCAGGTACAGCCCATTCTAACTTTTTGCTATAAAAGAGTTGTTTTCATCTTTTTATGTGTCTAATGCATCTTGAAAGGAAGATGTAACCTACCCAGAAATAGCATACAGCTTTTATAAGCTTGGATTGCATTATGGATTTGATGTTGATTGTTAATGTGATTCTTAACTGCATTGTAACATTTTTTTTTCAGGGTTGAGCATTTTGCTGTGTTAGTTCTTAATTTAGGATTTTTCCTCTGTAATTATTGATTTTCTGCTAGATTTCAAGATTTTCTTGTCAGCTACATAAGATGGATTGTGTCAAACTATCCAGTAAAATAAAACAGTGTCTCATCACAAAAAAAGACTTCCTTGAGATTTGATAGAAATATGTATGGTGATAAAAATTTGACCTCAACTCATTTTATAGGTAAGTGTAGATGGACAGATTGTACTGACAATATTATAAGTGGCTGTAGCTGTCAGCATGTAAAATATGCTAGAGGGGATAGCTGGCTGTGTCCTAAGTTTATGGCTGCCATCTGGTACCTATTCTCCTTTGTTGGTTCTCCCTACAGCTTCATCCTGTGCCCTGCAGCATCACAACAGCAGATCCACCTCCTTGTGACATGCTTTCCTGCTCCAATACAAAGTTGCAAAAGCATGTCATTGGGCCTCAAATTTATTTTGGATTTAATTGAAGTAGTAAGTTTTAACTCTGACACTTGACAGTGATACTGACTACGTTAGTGGACAAGGAAAGGGCTACAGATGCCATTTGTCTGAACTGCTATAAAGCCTTTGACCCAGTCCCCCACAACATCCTTCGCTCTAAATTGGCAAGAGATGGATTGGATGAGTGGAGTGTTAGATTGTTAAGAAAGTGGTTGGATGGTTGTATCCAGAGGGTTGTGGTCATTGTCTCAGGAGTCCCAATGGACATCAGTGACAAGTGGTGTCCCTCAGGAGTCCATACTGGGACCAGTGTTATTTAATATCTTCATTAATGATTTAGACAAAGGGATTAAATACACCCTCAGTGAATTTGAAGATGACACCAAGATGAGTGGTGCAGTTGACACTCCTGAAGGATGCGATGCCATCCAGAGGGACCTGGACAAGTGCAAGAAGGGGGACAATGGGAATTTCTTGAGGTTTAGTAAGACCAAGTGCAAGGTGCTGCACCTGGGTCAGGGCAGTTCCTAGTATCAATACAGGCTGGGGGATGAATAGATCAAGAGCAGCCTGGCTAAGAAGGACTTGGGGATGCTGGTGACTGAGAGGCTTCAGGATGACCTAGTTATGGCCTTTATTAAGTATCTAAAGGAACTGCACAAGAAAGATGAAGAGGGACTTTTTACCAGAGCATGTAGTGACCAGAAAAGAGGAAATGGATTCAAACTAGAAGAGAGTAGGTTTTGGTTAGATATTAGGAGGAAGTTCTTCTCTTTGGGAATGGTGAGGTCCTGGAACAGGCTGCCCAAAGGAGTTGTGGATGCCCCATCCCTGGAGGCATTCAAGACCACATTGGATGGAGCTCTGAGCACTGGTCTAGTGGAGGGTGTCCCTGCCCATGGCAGGGTGGTTGGAACTAGATGATCTCTAGGGTTCCTTCCAACCCAAACCATTCTATGACTTTGCTCAGGTAAAAGAATTAGTGCATGTTAGCAATTGTTTTTTCATCCTGTTTAGATCTTGCATGGAACATTACTTTATCCACATGTATATCTTGGTGTATCTTTTAGTTCTATTAAGTTATATCTCAAAAAGATGGAATGTACCAATAAGGTTCATCTGAAAGCTGTGATTATTTCTGTCTTAAGCTTTGTCGGAGGTTGGAGTAGCAGATGGGGAACTTTTCGTAATTGTCACTGCTACGCTGACTGGGTATCCTGACTGGGGTTGTAGGGGATTGACCTTCGAAGAGTATGAGCTCACAGAACAGTGTCTGAGAGATGTGCAAAGGATGCTGATCGATATGGAGGGAAGCACACCAGGTTGCTGCTTGATTGGGAACTGTCTGAATAACTGCTACTTCAACAGAAAGTATGTTGTACAACATGCAAAGTCAGTCTACTTTAACACAGAAAATGTGTTCTATAGTCTGACTGTATAAATAAAGTACATATATATGTTTATAAAAATGGCTAAAAAATACTCTTAATTTACTGGTGTTGACAAAACATAATTTCAAATTAAGAAAAAACCCCAGCAAAATATTGTATACCAGTTGTTAGACCATTGCATCTGGTTTTTTGTTTGCTTTACCTTGAAGTATGTGCTTTTTTTTAAAGAGAGTTTTTGTTAGTGTTTTGGTTTTGGTTGGTTGGTTGTTTTTTGGTTTGTGGGAATTTCTTTTCGAAAAACGGTTAAAGACTCTTGGTGTGTAAATAGTGTCTTTTTACTATTAAGTCATGTTTTTTGTAGTTCCAATCTTACTGCTATATTCTTAATTTTTGAAAGAGCTCATGTATGTTCTCCACCATGCTGGTTTTGTTTGGCAGGTGAGCTGATTAAAAAAAAAAAATTGTCATGAAATGGCTGTGTTGCTAAGTCCTCTTCTTCATAATTTTTGCCATTTGTGGGTGACTCTCTGATATTCTTGGCATTTGTGGTGTTCACCTTCATATAATGCCTGATATTTGGTACCTTTTTTAATAACAAGACCTTTTAATGGTGTGTATTTCTCTTACTGTGGTTCATGTGAGTTTTAATATTTGAAATTTCTTTATTATGTTGCTGCTGCAGAGCAGTTCAGAACTTTGGCTTCTTCACAGCTCATTATTCCTTTCAAGAGGAAGAAGTGAGAAGGCTCTATTGAACTGTTGACTGAAATCTGTACAAAAATTCAGCTTTGAAGCAATAACTGCCTTGAATAGACTGTCAACTTAGCAAGGATAGTCCTGTCCTTTCATGCTATTAAATTTCATGAAGAATTGCTTAGTTTAGAAAGTAGAACACAAACTGCAGTCCCCTTCTCAAAACTCAAAGGTATTTAAATGATGATTACTCTTATTTTGTTGTGAAACCAGTGTGCATTTACTTTAGTTGTAAATTTTAAAAAATTACAAACCTTGCCCTTTCTGGTTCTGTCATGGAAACCATATAGTCTTTTGAAAACACTTTCTTCTCAAGCTGTGTGCAGATCTTTATAGGATTTCACAAGCAAGCAAGCAATCACAGGCTATGCAGAAATCAACTCTAGCTGGGAAAGTGTTGGTCCTGCATGGGAAGTCCCTTGTATGACAGAACTCAGTGTCTTCAACTGCAGTTCCAGAAAGAAGGTACAGTTCTGTTACTTCATTAAACACAAGTTCTCAGTCCAAAACTATTTCAGTCTTGAACATTCTTAGACTGAGATATGGCTCAGTTGTAATTTAAGGTGGACACAATGTCTTATTATCACTTTAACTTGATTAGCACCGTTTTAAAGCATCATACTAAGCTGTGTCCAGAAGTGCCACTGAATGTGTATGTACTGAATAAAAACTAGTAGTAAAAGATAATCTCTCATTTTACCTGAACTAATGGTGAGACTGAGTTTAAATAGTTTGAAAATGTTGGAAATGGTATATGATTGTGTCACCTTGTTCTCTGTTTGAAAATTTCTGTATCTGATATTACACACATTACTGTAATCATTTTGCAGCATCTCCAGTTGTGGCAGGGGAAAGGTTAAATGCTGCATGAATTTGATGTTAGCTTCTTGAATCTGAGAAGTCTTTATTTTCAGATCCAGGGAATTGCAGTTTCTGTCTTGTCATAGGATGGATTATTCATTAGCTTATATGTGAGCATTGCCAGGCTACCTAAGTAGTGTTAATCTGTTCTACAGTGTGATGACTTTTTTCTTTAGAAAGCAGACTGAAATTCTTCTGGCAAGGAGAGTGATAAACTGTGTTTAGAGAAGAAAAGGCATTGTCAGCTTCACTTTTTTATTTTTTTTAAAACCAACCCTATTTTTCTCAAATTCTGTTTATCTGTGCCTGTTACCGAAATTAGGATCTCTAAGTTGTTGCTTATATATTTGCCTGGAGATGGCGCTTTTAATTTTTTTTTTCCCCAAATATACTGGATTAAAATTTAACATCTAAGAAAACAGTTTCAGTTTTGTTAGATTTTTTTTCCTCTTCACCACAGTCACTTCTGATGGCCAACACTGGCTTGAGGAGAATGCCTTTATGGGGTTTCCCATGTTTCATTGGGCATAGTGGTATTTTTCTTGCAGATTTAAGTATCAGGAGCTAGGTAGTTATAGTGTAGTTTGGTGTGAGAACCAGGCAGAAAGAAAGATGCTTCAAAAAGAAAATTCACTTTATATCTGGAAATGCACAGGAATCTGGTAAGAAGAAACATCTGGTGATGATGATGATTGAATATAACCCCTTGAGGACAAATTCTACGGGCGTTACAGTGTGTGCCTGTCCAATGTAGTGGAACCTTTTGTTATTTCAGGTAATTCTAAAATACTTACTTATTATACATGCTTCCTAAATACATATGGATTCTAAACATCAATTTATTTTGTACTGAAGCTCTTTCCACAGTTCTCAATAGTGAAAGTGAAGGACTATTTTGTGCTGTGTGATTTTCAGAAATACAAGGTTTTCTTCTCTCAATCAATTACTCATTAAATTGCACTTAATCCATATTCACTAATGTGTTGAATATCTTTGAATTACTTTTTAGCTACACGAAACAGAAAAATATGTGGGCTTCTGTTCAGAAACATACTGCTGTTTTGAATGACCCAAATCTGGAGCAGGGATTACCGAAAATTAAAGAAGAAAAGACTGGTCAAAATGAGTCTTAAGTTTTTGTTCCATTAAGCCCAGAGAAATCACCCAAAGCAGGAATTTAAAGCTCAAAGTTTAACGCTTTTTTCAGCATGCAAATGGAAATATTACAACTGATGTATTTTCCTTGGGGGAAAAAAAAAAAAAAAGAAAGGTGCTGGTTCTGGTTCTTCTTAAGAGCTTTCTCAACAGCAATTCAGGTTTTTTTTTTCTCCAAACATTAAGCTCTGAAAGCACTGCAAATGGTACAATCATTCAGTGGACTTCACAGCACAAAGATGAGCAGTGTATATGCTGACTAAAACCCCTTTTTAAATATATCTGTAAGAAATGGGGGTGTTGTTTTTTCTTAGTAATCCTATCCACAATAGAATATTATGGCTATGGGAAAGTGCTGTGTAACAAAGCTTATGATTACATACTGTCTGTGGTATTTTTCAGTAATGGAGAGTGAGTTTCTGACCTTCGCAATGACAAATGCATTACATTAGTACGATAATGCCTAGGCCCTCTACTTCCAAAACGTGCAAATACTCCAGTGGGTGTTAAGTACAATAGAGTACTCTGTGGAAGTGAAGAAGTCATTGCTGCTTCTGGCAGTCTTGTGGCTTTCTTTTAAAGCTTCTTAAAATGCATCAAATGAAAAACTGGTACAAGCACAGCTTTTGTGTGCAGAAAAAGAGGAAGTAAAATGGATATGAGAAGAGGTGCACTGCATATGAAATGCCTTAGTATGGATCATTTCAGGATGTATCACAAAGGAAGTCACAGAAGTATATAATAGCATAGATCATAAAAGCAAGTGAAGAGATGTCGTTTACAGAAGGTGGCACAAAGCCAGCCAGCACATCTGAGAATATCAACACAAGAAATGTTTTCCAGGTCACTGCTAGCCATACTCTGAGACACTGAGCACCCTGAACAACTGTAGGTAACTTCAAATACCAGATTGTATGCAGTGGCTGGTGGTTGATACAGAGGTTCTCATGATGGCACATCTGTTTCAGAAGAAATTAGATGCAATAGATGTTTCCTCTCTTAAATCCCGGTACAATTCTTGCTATAATTTAATGAATGTGACAGGGAAACCTGGATTAGGTGACACAGGGTAAATCAGAGTACAGCTGGAAAGCTTCTCACTTGCAAACTTCTAAGTCTTGCAGAGGTCTACTAGGTCTGATGTTGCCTTGCATTTCTGTGAGCAAGCTGAGTGATGAAGTGCACATACTTTCTTACGTTCCCAGATGACATTTCCTCCTTAAGGATAGGTTAGGCAATTGTCAGAATGATGCAAACAGAGCTGATCCTGTCTTGAGGAAATAGATGCTATCAGGAACCTTTTCCAGTTCACCATTGCTGCCAGGCACCTTCTCCATCTGGCAGCCTAGTAGTGGGAGAAGGGCTTTGTTTTTCTTTTTTTTTCTTTTTTTTTTCTTTTTTTTTTAAGTATGCCAACAATTCCATGGAATAGGAAACATCTTTTTCCTATGTTTTTGATTTTAAGCAGAAGAAGACATTGTTACACTAACCTGAGATCCTTGGAACTTCACTAGAAGCGCCTTAGTTCAGTCCTTCTCTTCCATCCAAGGTGCAATATTACTTTTGGAGCAGCCTCCTGTCTATAGAGCCTGTGAGTTCTATTGCTGAGGACATTTGCAGTAGTTTTGTATAACCTGATGTAGTATTGGTTTGCTGTGCTAGGACACTGTTTTATATACGTGCACCATAAAAATTCCTTAGTTGTGGTCTGAGCTAGAGGGTATTAGGGAAATACAATTAAACAGTATAGTTTTCATTGTCATTTGAGCATGCTAAAACTTGCATAGGCCTATTTTCTATCATCACTTAAAGAAGAAGCACAGTGTTTCAACGGGGAGTCTGTCCCCTCCAACAGAATCAATTCTGGCTTCTTAAAAGGCCATAAACCCCCCACTAAGCTCTGTCTTTTATTAATGCCTGAAATGTAATTAGTATATCTTTCTTTATTTTTAAAACTATTTTGGTCACCATTGTCTGAAGTACAATGACAGTTCTTAAAAATGATTTTGGTCTACAGCTTGCCATTTCTCCCACAATACATGGAACCATATAACTGTTACACTGCGTAAGATGCATGGTTCAGTTTTACTGATTCCATTAGGTCATATCATCCCGGATTGCAAAGAACAACATGACCTTTCTCCAGCTCTATTTAGAGTGGCTTCCCACTGGCTCTGTACCCTTCCTTCTTCTAAATGTTCTGTCCTGATCCAAGCCAGATGTGGGTTTATGTCTTATTTACTATTATATTGAAAGTGCATAAACAATTCAAGTTGTTGTACTTTTTTTCTGAGTGATACTGAAGTATTGCCATCAAATTAAAAAAAATAAAAAATTATACACTCTTTGAAATACTAGTGAAATGTTTCTTATTCCTAAGTACAGCTCTGTGCTCTTTTCCCATCTACATTGAAAGGCCACAAGGTATAAAAAGGCATAAAATTTATGCTATCAGGCTAGCAACAATCTTTTTAGCATCCCAGTATATTTCCTCTTCCCCTCCAAACCATCCCGTTTTATGGAAAAAAACATATCATGAGGATTCTTGTGCTTTTATGAGGAAAATTTCTCTTATTAGATCATCGGTACAAGTAATTTCTTTTTTTTTTTTCACTATCTCAGTGCCTTTTTTATATGTGCCAGAACATGCCCGTTAATTTTCTTACTTAAAAGTGAGAAAATGAGGAAAAACAATGGAGAAACAGGTTTCAACATTACTCAGCAGTAATTCAATGATTGATGTCATGATGAAGGTCCTTTTTTTCTTTTTTTTTTTAAGGTTGTAATTTACCAAGTGTAGTAAATGATTATAGTTGTGTTACGGCTGTCAACACAAATGAGCAAAGTACACTTTGTAGTTAAGAATCCATTTATGCTGTTTGTTCTGTAACTAGTTCACAATAATAATTCAATGATGGTCGTACTAGCAGGAACTGAATTAATGGGGGTCCATTCTACTGTATTCTCAATCAAAAGCTGGCAAGAAGGTGTGCCTGTTTCTCTATCCTGCACTCTGAAATGCTATCCATAGTAATACTCTTTAATATAGCAAAATACAGATAAAGATAGAAGACACACTGCAAATCCCCATTCCAGCTAAAATGAAAAGTGACTGTAATATGCTTAACTGAAAGTGGCCTTTATTTAATTAGTCATCCTCTAACATGGCTATTGTCTAAATAGCTAATAGGTCTATTGGCTATTCTAGTTGGGTCTATGAGACCTCATCTTGCGTATCCAGGAGTGTCATCAGTTGAGCAGGAGTTGGGACCCACTGTCTTTTAGGAGCCCTTTCAACGCCGGAAGGGCCATGTGTCTCCACAGAGCCCACCTGCCTCCTCTACCCAGCTCCTTATGCTCAAACAGGTTCCAAGGGCTGCACTGTTGGTACCTGCACATGTGGGGTATGTCGATGCCCCTGGTGTGATCCCTGTGTTTGTTGTTTCTTGGCTTTGGTGAGCAGAAGCAAGAAGAGGCAGTAGATGAGAGAAAGAGGAGGTGATGGGAAAATAGTGAAGGCAACTGTGAGGATGTGGAGTGCTCCAAAAGGAAAGGAGCCAGATTTAGATAAGAAGAACTGAAGGATGATTTGATAAGCAAAGAAGGTAGGAAATGAGTATGAGGGGCAGGGGGGAAAGAATAGATTAAGATACTATATAAGAGTAAAGAAGGGAGACTGTTTGAATTCTGAGAAAAGGATGAAAGGGATGGACAGCTGATTAAAGAATGAAAATGGGTCTTTACAATCACAGAGTATGGATGAGGAAATTTTAATGCGCATGTTTGAAGTGGATTTCAGCTTGAAACCTTGTTAAACTTAAACTCTGATTTTCTGGCTTGCTCTTCAGAGGCAAAGCAGAATATTTCTGTGGATTTGTGGATGCTGTTGGCTGAAATCGGGTACAATCCTCATTATTTATTTATTTATCTATCCAAATTGTACACCGTTTAAAACACACAAACTGTTGAAGAATGAAGGCTGCAGTAGCAGAAATATGGAAAATGGAAGAAAGCAAGACAGAAACAGGCAAAGCAGGAGAGGAGCCTGCCTGCAGGAAGTGATGGGAGTTAGAGGAAACTGTAAAGAGAGGCAGTAGGCCTGTTTTTCTCCATCCTGTTGTTAGTGTATTTTTTGTAAAGAGCCAATGGCAGGAAGCCATGGGTTTAGTCCACTGTGTTGAGATGATGCCAAGAGACTGATGGTTCTCCCGGCTGCTTCTTCCTACTCTCACAAGTGATGAGCAGCCAAGTATTTTCTGCATTGGTGGTCTGAAGTTTTGGGGATTTTACAGGTTGATATGGTCGACTCTGTTGAAAACATGTTTTCATTTGTTATTTATGATGTAGGAATTTCTTGAAGGGAAGCCATGAAACTTCTTCCAGACCATCGGAAAGCTAGACCATGGTTGAGTAGCAAGTTTTTTTCCCAGTCATTAGATAATAATATAAAGGTTTGAAAACTGGTTTTACTCTTTCCCTGTCTCCCTTAATTGCCAGTTTCACAAGTGATCTTAGCTCTGGTTCTCCATGGCAAATAATTGGTCTGGTCTGTCACATAATGCTGTGCAGATGAGCAAAATCAGTGCCAATACCATGTAACAGAAAAGTGTTCCAGTATCTGTGTTCCTATTCTTTTCTGTCTGGAGAGCAATGAAACCTGCTGGAGTGGAGGAAACATCCCCTGGAGAAAGACACCTGAAAAAATTACTTTGTACTTACACACATTTCACCTCTTTTTTTTTATTTTTTTTTTTTTTTTTACTCTAGAAAGTATGTAAACATTTATCACATGTAAATGTAGAAGAAAAAGTGAGACTTAGTTACAGAAAAATCTAGTGCAGGTGTCAAAGATCTTCTCTGAAGCAGGCTATCCATAGTGGCCTACTTCTGAGGGGCTTCGGGTTTCCATTTGAGCCTGTTGGAGATGGCAACTTTTTACTAGGGACTGAGGTGAAGCATATTGATTTCCGTGGATAGAGGAAGAACCAGAGACAGCTCTTCCTGTTTGCTAAATCCTCTCCAAAAACTTGTCCCATTTTAATTAAAAAATAATTGTGTGAGAATATCCATGGCAACCGTAAAGGTGATCAGTGCAAGGGCAGTTCCTATTAAGATGGTATTTTGTGGGCTTAGATTTAGGTTGAAGGTTAGGTTGCTCATGATCTTAATGCCAGAGCAAAGGTATGTATAAGTTTTGGTGAAATATTGTATATTGTAAGCATAGTCTGAGAGGACATGCTTTGTCATCCTTTGTCATGCAGGATAGTGCCCATCAGCTGTGCCCAGAAGCATAAGGATTTGACAGATGACTCCAAGTGAGAGGATGAAATGTTAGAACTGAAGCCCAGGTTAGGGAAGGACATTTCAACTTGGTTATTGGGAAAGAAATTCTTACCACTCCTTTTAACTCATCACAAAATACTGAGTATGTGTCTGTGCTTTCAGAGGCTGAAGACCTATGAGTTGTTTTTGTGGTGGGGAATATGATGTTTTAAAAAAACAAGTAGATGAGGCTCTGCTTTAGGATATAACCTGGTTAATTCTGGTACACCCCTCTTGCTGCCCCCCAAACGGGTGTAGATATACATAAACCTGCATTGCTTTGCAAGTCTGGTTGGGGTTTTTTTTTTTTGTTTTTTTTTTTTTTTTTTTTTTTTCATTTTACAATCTCATGCTAAAATAAAATAGATGTCTTAAAAAAGTGTTGCTGTATTTGGATATGATAGATTATATCATGCATAACTAGTTTTCTGGGACATAGATGAAGGTATCTGCCATCTCTATTTTGCTATTGCTGTGAGAAACATAATGCAGTATCTACTTCTTTTAGTCATGATTTTGATTAAATTTTCTGCTTTCACAATTTATTACATGGCTGTGTAACTTGGATGAGCTGTTGTATCTCCAAGTAATACACATTCTGAAATAATGGGAACTTCTCTCACTGTACAGCCTTATATCTGAAGGGCAACAATTACTTAATAATTTTATAATTTTTTTTGATTTCTGCATGGCACTAACTTCTCTCTTGCACAATAACCCTATCCTGGGCAAGGAACTCAATTTTGGTAAGCTCTGTACAGTGCACAAAAAAAGGTGCTTGGTGAGCTAAATTGTTAAGGAGCTAGTTTGTGTCTAATAGATCACATTTACATTATTAGTTAATGTAACAAGTACCCTTAAAGCTACAAAAAGAGATGAGATACATATTACGCACTTTAGTTGAAAGCTGTATGTCTTAAAACCAGACTGTTTCAAACTTGTACTTAATAAAACTGAGAATTCCTGCAAAAAAATCTGAAATCTCAGTTCTAAAAGCCACCTGTCCTCAGTAAACCTGAAACAGAAATACTTACTGATTACATAAGTAGTTATTTTTGTAGATTCACTAACTTTCTCTCAGAGACCTGAATACAGATGACAAGGATAAAATATTGCACTTTTCTCCTAATCCACATTGTAATTTTGCCGTTAACATGCTTCATGATGGGCTTACTGTCGTTGAATTGAATGGGGTTAGCTGACTCATAAGCCACTGAGTGATTGTGGAGCTTTTATTTCTAACTCAAACTCTGCTGTTTCTTCAATAAGCACAGTACTAACCTGTTAAAATGAACTTAGTAACTCCTTAAAGATGAAGTAATAGTGTCATACAGGGACTTGGTTTCTGAAATTATCCCTTGTTGTTTGCTTCAGGCAGAAACTTCATTTCACTCCTAACCCTTTTTAACTCTCCTAGGCAATATTTATTCATTTCCTTTCATTTCCCCTTAATTAGTCTTTAAAAGAATTGGGGCTTTGTTTTATGAAAATACTAAAAAGGTCACAGTTTCAGATGTATTATTTTCTTACTGTCTAGCTCTTTTCATATACCAAACCAGTTGCTTTGCAATTCTGAAGTACACATGGCTTTTAGCCACATAACTGAGCTAAGGGGAAGACATGATGGGCAGGCTTTTTCTGATTTGAATCTCAAACTGGTTTGGGTTGGAATGAACCTTAAAGATCATCCAGTTCCAACCCCTGCCCTCCCCTTGGGCAGGGACAACTTCCACTAGACCAGGTTGCTCAGAGGTTGAATTTTTATCCATTTGCACTTTTGTTCATAGTTTTGTCTGTAAGGCAAAAGGCAGAACACAGCAGGATCAGCCAGCTGTCTCCCAAGGGCTGACCTGGGCAGGGAGAGGGGTAGCCCTGCAGAAGAGGCTCCATCATACCCAGTGGTGCTGGGACTGAACTCTGCCAGGGCAGGGAGCTAAACAGAGCCCATTCATTTATTTTAGAGATCTGGGTATTGAAGTTTATTTAATATGTTGATGTTCGGAGAATGCTGCAGAGGAAGCTACCTTTGGGTAGTTAAAACTCAGTTCCTGCCTAAATTCCTGTGTAATATGTGATTTTAAAAAAGTGGAAGGGTATCAGTATCTAGACAACTGACTTATATAATGCTTAAATCCTGAATCTTGCTTACGAATCTGTCACCTCCTGTGGCAGTGATTCTTCTCTGTTGTGGGAGATTTCATTTAACGTGTTTAACCCTCATTTTCCTTTTCAAAGAACAACTGTCGCAATACATAGCTTATACTTTTCTTCAGTGCTCAAATCTTTGGTGTAAGTTAATGTTTATCACGTGATTTTGAATAAGGAATAGGTTCCAAAAAGTGATTAGAAAGCGAACATTTAATTGGATATTGAGTGCAGAAAGCAGTAATCTTCAACTGTCAAAATTTTTTTGATGTACAAGCATGTATCCATCACAATTTTGTTTTTCCACAGAAAGGCGAACTAAGGATGTTAAATTCAGAACTCAAAGAGAATGTCTTTGTGCATAATATTTGGCTATAAAATAAAAATTGCATTTTTATTATAAATACTATCATAAATATCAATGTTTCATAATATATTTTTATGGATTATTTCTAGAGGTGGTATTTTTATGAAATATTTTTGTGGTAGTCTTTTACAATGACTAAGTCATCTAATGTTTAACACTGAGTGTTTTTAGAGGCCTATTTCCATAAATGTGTTTATTGATTTGTTCTGTTTTAAAGGCTGTACCATAAAGTGAGTTAAAAAACCAGCTTCCTAAAAATGATACTTAAAAATAGCCTTTTTTTTTGTTGAGTGTTTTCTGAGGTCACAGGTATGTCAGTGAAGGATGAGTGGTGATCTGTCTTTGTTGCAAGCTCCATTAAAACTGTAGGAGTTTTCAAAGCTGTATCTTCTTATATTTTAAAAATGGTTTTGGAGATGACAACACTACAGCAGAGACAGTTTCACTGGTGCCAGGTGAAAGTGTGTGTTCTGTCCATGATGGTATTTGGTGTACCATAGTAACCCACGTGCTGATGTGAAGAAGCAACTGAAAAATTGCAAAGGCTGTCTCATCATTACAGGAAATGAAGAGTAAGTTTGTCTGCTGAAATAACTGATGGAAAAATAATTTTTAATTCACGAAGCAGTGTTTTGGATTTTTTTGCTGTAATACCTCATAATTGTCCTTAGTGATGGGGAATTACTTTTAAACCAAATTAAAAATAAATATACAGCATTTAAGTTGTAATCACAGTGTACTCTTTTTACATACAGAGGAGGTCTCAATTGTTGTAGAATTTATTTAGATAAATGTACTATGACTTTTATGGGTTTATCAAATGAATGTCTCGTAATCAAGTTTTGGGTTAGTTTAGTGTGACAGATTTATTTTTTTTCCAGGGAGTGGGAAAGGGGGCTACGCACTGCTAAAGTTGTAAGGGTTTTAACGTATGGATTTTTCCAAATCTAAGTATATCTTGATTATTATTTAGTCAGTCTTGTATATCATTCATTAACCTTTTGAGGAATAGGAGCTTGAAACTTCTTGTAACAAAGATATTCTTAGATGTATTTAAGTTCCAGACCTCTGGGACCAGGGACCTGAGACCTGTGGCGAAGAGTGGGTTAGCACAGTGTATTTAAAAAGACAGTGCTCAGGCCACTGCACTTCCAGTGGGATTTCAGTTTTTTCTGTAGCAGTTGGGTTGTGGTGGTACCTTTCCTTACACCCATCTTCTCCCCATTCTTTCATTTTTGCAGTAAGCTTTTTTTTTTCTTTTTCCCAGTAAAACGAGATGGAAACTACAGGGAAGTATGTTCAGTGTTACAGAAATTCTGCAAAGGTTTGGGGACAGATGTCAAACCAGGGACTAGACTTTGCTTGCAGTAAAAAGAAGTAATTCTCATGCATATAGAAGACTTGTTTCCTCTAGCACTTGGTGCCCTTCTCTTTTCTCTTCAGCTGGGAATAGGATGCTTGAAATGTTGTTTAACAAGATGAAATTTTTGGTGACTTCCTGCTGAATTCTCATAACTTGAGTAAATAAGTTGCTAATTAAAATATGAATATAAGATCTAATATAATAAAAGACTAAACCATAGTCCTTAAAGATACAGAACTTATCTCACATAGCACTTGATATAGTAATACAGTATTACTTAGCGATATAATTATAATAAAATAATGGGCACTGACAAGTAAGGTTTCTGGAGGACTATTCTGTCCTTATCTAAAATTATGTTGTTTAAATCACTGCAAGGAAGATAGCAAAATCAGAAATGACTGTGGAATGGAAAACAAAAATAAGTGTCTTGAGATGATGTGGATACCAAGCTGGGATTCTGTAAGAGGAAAGTGGAAAGTGCATGAGGGACACACAGTACATTACAAACTTATGCAGGAGTCACCCAGTGCAGGATTTTTTAATAAACCTGAGAATTAAAGATCTCATGATCTTTTCTTTAAGGCAAAACCATTTGGAACTCACAATTCTGTAGGGTTTTTTGTGTGAAATCTTACTTTAGATATGGTAGCTGTAGTGGTGGATTTTGGATTTGACATAGCTTTAGGATGAAGCAAATGGGTGACATAAGTTCTCCTCAAGAAATATGTCTGCATGTGTCATTCTGACTTGAAAATTCTGTGCCTTTATATGGCTTGCCTATGACTGACTTGATCGTCTCTGCTTTGAAGAGAAGAAGATAAGGTCCAATCCAATAGTTTATTCTCTATTTATTAGAGACATTTTTATAAAATGAATTCCTTCAGTGTTTTAGAGTTATGTTCCTGGTGGCATTGCTCCTATATGAAGAAAACCTTATAGTTTTGTGTCTCATGTGAGCTACTAAAGGCACGGTAACAAGTTTGTATTTCAACATTTTGTTCAACCTTGTATGTAGTAGAGTTCAGTCAGACTCTTCTATTTCTGTGTCTTAGACAGTTGAGGGTTGTATTGACCATATAGATGATGAATGTTGTAACAGGTGTATTAATGAGAGTGATTTAATGCTATTTTTTCTATCTGAACCTTTTCTACAACACTGCAGTGATATACTGTTTTGTTTTTTTTTGTGAAAATTTTGGCCTGTGAGGATATTGTCAAAATGGTGGGCAGAATATGATGCTTCCCCTGTATATGTTGGGGGAAAGCAGAAGGTGGAACAGTCTAGATGAAGTATGCTGGGTTGTAAGTGTTCTTTTTGTGGTTTTTTTCGTTGTTTGGTTTGGTCCTGAGTTGGGTTTTTTTTAGATTTTTTTTGCATAATTAATTTTTGTGGCCATTTTAGATGATAGTAACCTATGAAATCAATCATGACAAAACAAAATGCAGACTGTAATGGTTTCTGTTTTTGCAGTGCTCTAATATGCGTTATCTTCAGTATTGTGTGAACAGATGGTTATTACAACTTACCTTTCTGGTGCTCTTTATAGCACTAGACTATAGAAGTATTAAAAGAAGAAATAGTTTTTTCCTTCTTTCCTTTCCTGAGTTGGGTGAGAGGGAAGAAGTGGCAAGGAGAGGTGGTTTTCTCTGCAGAGCAGACTGTGGACTGAGGAGTAACACAGGAATAACGTGGTGCCCATGTGCACAATTCCTCTTGACATTAATGGCCATTATGAATATGAAGTGAGGCTAGTATGCAATGATTACACATGAAGAGCCAAATTATTATTGGTAATGATGATGTGGATATGTTTCAGTGAAGGCTGGATTGCTTCTAATGGGTTTTGTTTTCAATTCCCGTGTTTAATGTGAGGTACTTCTGGCTCCTGAGTTCTTGTTTTAAATAGGATTCCCATATTCTGCTGTCTGTGAAACATGATTCCTGGTTTCTCTCCATTGATTTATGCACTTTTTATTTCTTCTGTTCCTTTTTTTTTTTTTAATGGGTTTTATGGTTTTTTTGTGGTTTTGGTGGGGTTTTTTGTTTGTTTTTTTTTTTTTTTTGTTTTTTTTTTGTGTGGTGGTTTTTTCTGTTTATTTTTCTTGAACTGTCAAAATAAGCATCATATTTGCACAGGTATGACTTGCACCTTATATAACTGTTGTGATAAGAGTATGAAATTTGGCAGAAAATAAACACTTGTGTTCCAACTAGTCCCCAGGGATCAGAGGGGCTGGGTGCAGCTGGGCTTAATTTCTGGTTCATAACCAATTTGGCACCATTCAGTAAAAACTTTCACAATCACAGATTGACAAAGTGCAGTTTATTGAGGCAACAGGTTATAGATTCTTTGTAGATTGCTAGTGATAAATTCTCTTGACCTAAAAAATGCAAGTGTATAGTGTGCTGTACAAGTGTCTCTGGGGATGCATTGCTGCAGTCAGAGGTACGAATCTTACTGGAAAGGCATCCCTGCTTTGGGGATGGAGAGAGGAGCAACCCTGTTTATTTGTCTGTGAAGTAGGTTTGTATTCTTATCCTCAGTAATGGAGGGAAGATTTCAAGTATCAATTCCATACTTTTTTAGAAAAACAGGCATGTGACAGTAGTAAAAAATAATTGCTCTCCTGTTGCTGTCATTATGGATGGTAGGGGACAGATGTTTTCTTATTTTTGTATTGGTTGACACATTTTTTTTAATATATAAATGGGGGATAATGTGAGTTTTAGGTTACCTTTGGTCAAACTGAGTTATGTAACTTAAGGTTAAAACAACGGCAGCATAGAACCATGACACCTCAGTATCCTGCTCCACCCAGCTGAGGTGGCAGTGAATGCCATCTGACATTTGCCAGAACTTTACTCCCATTGTTATCTTCTTGAAGGACCAGCTTTATCATAAGGGTTTTTATGAATGGATAAGGGGGAGTGAGGCTGTCGGCTGGTGCCAGGATGCAGGTGCTCTTCTGTGCTTCACTGAGATAACATCACGCTGTGAGGCCTTCACTTCACCCTGGACCCTCAGCTTTTAAGCCTTGCTTGAGTCCAGGTACAAGATAAGCAAGTGGCCCAACTTATGTTTTTTGCTGATTTCACCAGCATATCTGTATCTTGACATGACAAACATGTCAATCTCCAACAATAACCTACCTAAACTGTGCGGGAAGGCAATGCACAGAGGGGAACAGGTCACAAATAATGGTGGATTAAAAGCAAGGGAACAGGGATTTTAGAGGAGGGAGGGAAGAGGTGAAGGAGCATTCCTGCTGCTGGGGCTGACTGTGCCCAGGTGTTTGGGAAGGTGTGACCATGGCAAGGGGGATGTGCTGGGGGCACTGCAACTGGGAGGAATGATTCTGAGCAATCATTCCGGTGATTATCTCCTGGATGGCATGCACTCTTGTACTGGATTCACCAAGTGCTGCAATGGAAAATCGCCTGGGAGTGATGAGACTTGTTTTCTGACAGTTTTGTTTTAGTGACATATCATGTGGTTTCACCCTGTGTATACTATGGTGTAGATGTACACTACTGATGAGAGAAGTGGCCAAGCACTTTCTTCTCCTCCTCCTTTTCTACCTCCCCAGCTCCTGGCTATGTTTCCCTTGGACCAGTTTGTTGATTCAGCAGAAAGCTAGCCCATCTCTCACCTTCCCTGGCCTCTCCTTTTGCACTCCATGTTGATACCTCGACTCTCCTTCTGTTAGTTATGGAATGATCATGTTAAATGCAGCACAAGGGAGAGTTGCCAAAAGGGTCTGTCCCCTTTGCTGGCTCTCTGAGTTGTGTAAAATTAAAACCACAAGTCTGCACCCTCAGCCTGTGGCTCACTTACAACAATTGTGTGTCTGTGTTCATTGCAGAGAGGGCATGCAGTGATTGAATGGCATCTCAGATGAAGAAAGGAAGTTTGTCCAAAGTCTATGAAGAAGGTTTGTGAGGCAGGTGTAATTGCAGGATCATACAAGGGTTTGTGTTGAAAGGGACTGTAAAGATCATTGTGATCTGACGCCCCCTGCCACCAGCAGGAACACCTGTAATTAGTTCAGGTTGCTCAAGCCCCATCCAGCCTGGCCTTGAACACTTCCAGGGATGGGGCATCCGTCACTTCTCTGGAGAACCTGTTCCATTTCCTCAGCACCCTCACAGGGAAAAATTTCTTCCTAATATCTAGTCTAAAAAATCTCTTTCTCAGTTTAAAGCCATTCCCCCTTATCCTTGTCCCCTGACATGTCCTTGACCAAAGTTCCTCTCCAGCTCTGTTGTTGCTCTTCTTTAGGTACTGGGAAGCTGCTGTAAGGTCTTTCAAGAGCTTTTTCTTTTCTACGCTGAACAGCCCCAATGCTTACAGCCTTTTTTCATAGGAGAGGTTCTCCAGCATCACTGTTCATTTATGCCAACAGGTTTTCAGAACACTCAGGAAAACCTAATCAAGTTTGACTCCCTGTTAGATGACAGGCCTTACTTAGGCTCTTTTTACCTTTCTATTCCTCTCTGAGTTTGTGTATTTGGCAGTCTAGGCTGAGATACCCTCTGGGTATTCCCACCCTGCCTTCTAATGATATGGATGATGAAACTGCATGACAGGTGATGTTTGGATGCTAGCTTGCTCATGGCAAAGAGTGTGAGCAGCCAAGCTTAAAACATCTGCCATTTAGAAAAAAAAAAAAAAAACAACAAAAAACAAAACCACAAAAAAACCCCCAAAAATCAAGCTCCCTGAATGTTTTGTCTGGAAAAAACATTTAGCTATTACATCAAGAGTCTTATTTGCTGCAGAAAAGTGAAACAATTTAAAAAAAAAAAAAGTGGTTTTGGTCAGTCTTTCAAAGAGAGAGAGCCACAATATGCTAATTATTGTGAAAATGAAATTTGTTAGAAGTGCTGTTGGTGCAGCTTAGTGATGTATATTGTTCACCTTGTGAAACGGAGCTTTCAAAGAAGAAAATAGCTAGAAAAAATAATCAGAAGGACAAAATAATGTGAAATTAATTGTATCTCCCAGGGAACCTTTGTAAATAATGCCCTTCCTCTTTTCCCAAGTGAGAGAAATAGGAGGTGGCAATTTTGAACAGAAGAGGCATTTAAACACTTTATGTGACTCGTTCAACTTCAGTGCCTGTGTACTGACAAATCAAGGGAAAAGCCATGTTGTGAGTTAAACTGGAAATCTCATCTCAAGGTCAGACGTATGAGTAAACCCAGAGGGATTTGCTCCTCAAGACATGTCAGAGCAACTCCATTGAGTTCATGTCCTTTTTTTCCACTTTTTCAATGTACTTCATTTAAAATTAAGTGAGATTTAGCTCAGGCAACTCTAGTTTTGTGGAGTCATCCCTAGTTTGTCAAACATGGCCATTACTTTCCAAATGATTTGTATTGCAGCTTTAATAAATAATTTCTAGATATGTCATTATTTTCTTTACTACCTCAAGGCTAGAGACATTTCTAGTGGCCTTCAAGCAACTCAGCTTAATTTACCCAATGCACATTACAGTATTGAAAAAGTGATCTCCGTCTCTGTGAAAGGAGGTACATACTTAAGGCTAGGAATAGCTGGCATAGCAGTTGGTTTATGCTGATACCTTATTTTGGCAATCACTGGCTTTCTGGCAACATTTAGTATTTGCAGCTGTCCTTAATAGGGCATTAGCTTATATGCCTGCAGTGAAGATTTCCTTTCTTTAGTTACAGTAGAAGGAGGAAAATGTTACATTGCATTTATTCATTCTTTCAGTTATTTCTTGCTTGTGCTAAAAGTTGCACGCACAGTGCAGGAGGGAAGGGTATTGGGAACAGAACTGGGTGGGAAAGAATAGAGATGATACAACTTGGGAAAGAGCATCCAGATTTGGTCCATGGGGCAGGGGGAGATAATTATGGCAGGAAGAGAGAGGTGTGAGACAGTGAAAGTATGTTGGATTAGGAGCTCCTTTGGGCTAAGGAGAAGCAGAAGGTTGCATGCATCTGCTCATGATGCATACAATCTGGCTTTTACCCATGTATCTTAAAGGTCTTTTTCGACAGAGAATTGGATTCACTTTCAAAATGCTAACTTGAAAAACAACCCACCCTTCCTTATTTTATTCCTTCTGAAAAGTAGTTTGGAATTTTGAGTTTCTTCTAGGTACACTGTTGGCAGAATGTGAATCCTGAATCTTTGAATCTGCATTGCAGACGTCTTACAGCAGGGGGAAGAGAATCAATTTTGAGCATCTTGGGAACCCAAGTGCTATAAAGAAACTTGTTACTTTGTTTCTTTGTATTAAAACTGTTTGGTAGGCGGTGTCACATAATAAAGACCAGAAGCAGAGTTTGAGCTTCAGGTGTGAGAGAGGACTACTGTCTGTCGATTTGAGATGAAACAGCCAAAAACGAATTGCCTTGAATGATCAGCCCAAGAGTCTGTTAATTTATTGGCTTGGCAGCAGTTGCACAGAGCTGCTACATGGGTGGGATAAAATTGCTTGAGTTTATAGGGAAGCGTAGGAAACCTTTGTTGTCAGTAAAAGGCAGAGGGGAACTTAGAATAGAAACATGGTTAAAATGATCTTAAAAGGAGGCAGAAGCATAGATTTTCTGCTTTGTTTCTGAAAGAAAGATTAAGTGTGGTCTAGTTGGAGTGATGACATTTAATTAAAGTTGAGCATTCATGAGAAGCAAAAGTATGACTTTATTGGCTTTTTTCTCATATAGATTTTCAGGTAGGAACATACATATAGTTGTTGAAGCCTTCTTGTGAAGCTTTCTAGTATTTGGAATCAAATTAGTGCTGGTAATGACACTCAAGGGGAAAAGATATACGATAATACCACACAGTTACGCAGCAAAGGCGGTACTTGGCTTTTTATCTTTTTGTTTGTTTTCCTAGTTTCTTTAATAATTTATTCAGTGAATGTTGCAAGTCGAGGACTGATGAACAGAACGATGACAGCTATAGAGCTTAACCCCACTACTGAATCAGTCACTGTCAGAAATGAGTACTTGTTGCATATGCAAAATGACCATTTGGTATATCAAGTAAACATCTCTTGCCTGATCCCATTGTGAGAATGCCTTAAGGAAATAGCACAATACCTTTCCCGAGGAATAAGAGAGCTTGCATACAATATGTCAGTAAGATACTCTTAAGTCCGCCCATGTTCACACCATTAAAACACCAAGCCAGGCTTGGACTTCATACTTCCTCTCATTTTTTATTATTTTTTTTTTTATATTGGTTGTATAGTTGGGGTATTGGAGAGTTGGCAGATTTAGTGATGAACATTTTATGGAGAAAAAGTATATTGTGTTTCAGAAATCATGCTTGACTAAACTAAACCCATTGTTAGTAAGCGGGCAGGAGGTGAATGCTCGTTCATTCATCTCCTGTGCTGTGAGATTGTAACGAGTCAAAGGATACTTCCTCCACATACCTCAAGTTCCCCTGTCCCAAGTCTTCTAGCTGCACTAAATCTTGAAAAACACTGAATCATTCAATTGCTTTTCTAATGGAAATGATCAGATTAAAAAGCCTAAAAAAGCCATCTTCTTCTCCAAGCAAAGTTTGGTTCATCATGAAGCTGGCTTCAGCCAGGATCCTCCAGGGCAGAAACAGATGGGTCTCTCTGGGAGGGCCCTGGACTTAAGGGACTCATCCATTTCTTCAGGTAGTATTCTGCTGAG
This sequence comes from Anabacerthia variegaticeps, assembly GCA_035583185.1. Lineage (NCBI taxonomy): Eukaryota > Metazoa > Chordata > Aves > Passeriformes > Furnariidae > Anabacerthia > Anabacerthia variegaticeps. The sequence goes on from JAWWEW010000001.1 coordinate 99,076,647, forward strand.
ATAACTATTGATATCAAACTTATACCTTGTTTTGCACACCTGCAAGTGATTGGAATTTTGCCTCTGGTTACGTGAATCTCAGGTCCTGACCATTTTATTGTCTATATTTTTGCTTGAAGGATAACATCATGATTGGAACTTCCTGTTGCTATGACTAAAAGTGTAATTAATAAAAAGGCTAATGCTTTGTAAGGGAAAAAAAAAATCCCCAAACCAGATGCTGGTGTTAATTGGACACTGAATTGCTTGAAATCATTCATTAGCCTGTAGGTACAGTATTCCCAATCAGCTGCAGTTTCATTTCAGGCAGAAGGTGATATTTTTTTTTTTTTTAATTAAGGTGATATTATAAATTAACCTGTCAATAAATGGCATTAACTTCTTCATCAGGGAAGTTACAAGTGGATGTATTCATAGCACTGTTCTTTAGCCAAAAGATAAATATTGTATCCAGTGGCAAGTTACTAAATACTAATGAATAGTTTATTTAATGTATTTTGTCTTCCTGTGTTCACGATATGACTGGCAGAGCACCAGCCTTCTCCAAATGTTCTGTTCTTCAGATTTTTGGGCCTTACTGCTTCAGCTTTCCTACCCAGGATGCTAACTCCTTTTCTTTATTCTGGACTAGATATTATCTGTTAACTTCCCCAATCTGACTGAGAACCATTTTATATTCCGGGTTTTGGTGGAAGTCGTGTTGTTAATTAGTTTTAAAATTCAGTTTCTGGGGAAGCTTAGCCTGAGTGTTCTACTATAAAAGTAATTGTGGAAATTACTGTAAAAGTGAATTTGAAGTGGCTCACAGATCAAAGTGGATTAAAAAAGTAGTGAACTGCAGAATTAGTTTTTAATAGATGTTGTCAAATTCAGGTTATTACTCTCTTTTAAAAGATTTATAAGACTTTTGAAAGATAAGTAAACTGTTTGCAAAAGCATTACTAGAAGAAAATTGGCTTATGGTGGGCATCTAGTGTAAAATAATATATAATAAAATTATTTCCAAGATTTGTAAATGCTTGTAGATCTGTCTGTTGATGCTGAAGCGTCTCCCTTTAGAAGATGATCTACATGTGTAGATTTACCAGATTTAAAAACAAAACAAACACTACAGTATGTTCTGGTATACTATGCTGCAGTGAAAATGAAATCCAGAGTCCCTGGAAGTGGTACTGTATTGGGATGAGACTTAGGCAGGAAGTGTTGCTGGATCTGAAGAGGTAATCCTGAGGTGTATATGGAGTTTGTGAACATCATCGCTGCTCCTGTTCATGGGCAGCTGCTACTGCATTTTAAGCTCCTATGCTGCTGCTGCTGGTTCGCCCTATGCCCTGTATAATCTGGTTCACAGGAGGACACTTTTTAACATTCTTTTTAGCATATTTTTCTCTTTGTCACCTTCTGACATCTGCACACTATTGAAAATAGCACTGCTATTCACTACTACTTCATCTGCTTCTTGAAGACTACCAATACTGCTTCTGTTGGAAGAGATTACGTTGTGTCTTTTTTTCTCAAGCTGTTTTAGTAGACATTTTGGAGGTTGTTACTGGGAGCTGGGGAGGTCTTTTTCCCTTTCTAAATGTGAGAGAGGGAGGCATATGCAGAAGCTCACTTGCAGCCTTGGACAGAGGCAGGAGAAATAGGGCTTCTGGATTCATTGCTGGAGCTCTGCTGGGAACACTTGTGGGACCAAGGTCTCAATATTTCAAGTGGAAATGCAGTTTGCTTAGTCCCTGAATGCAGATTATTTGGATTACCTGGTCTGTCACAGGCAATAGCTTTTAACCTGTTTTTAAAATCAATTGGTGGATTATGTTTATGGCACATGGCTTTTACTGGAAGTCTCTGTCCTGTAGGAAACCAGGACCCAGGTTCTGAGCGCACATGCTTTGGGCAGTAGTCAATTATTTGATAGCTGGCTTTTTTCCTGCTATTTCCATGACGTTGTATGTGATGTTACCCACAGGCATATTGGGATGCTGAAGTGGAACTTTTTTAATTACTATTTTTGATTGATTTGAGAGGGCATGCAAGATGTGAGGATCTATTAGTGAAAACTAAAAAAAACCCCAAAAATAAGAAAAGAAAAACCCAACAACCCCAAGCCACAAGGCACTGAACGCTGTGATTCAGTTGCATTTGTTCTGCCTTTGCAAAACATAATAATGACTTTTAATTCTTATTTCCTGTCTAAATTAATTGCATTTTGTACTCAAATGTGTGTTCTTCTGAATTATTCTCTTCTTAATGAACTTCCTGCTTAACTGCATTTTTAATTACATACCCTTCATAGTAACATAAATATTTGTATTTATTTCCTGTTCCCTACTTTTTGATATATTCCCCCACAGTCCATACATTCCAGTAGGTCTTTGAGCTCCGACTTTGTTTTGCCTGAGCTCACTATAGGTACCAAAGGCTGCTGATTTTCTGTTAGTTGGCAGTTTCACCTATTTTAAGGGAGACTGGGCAAATTCTACGTTACTGTACAACACTGTAGCAGTGAGAGCAGGAGAGGAAATGAGGAAATATGGAGAAAATATAGATTAAATAAAAGAAATATTTATTTTTTTTTGCATCTCTAGCAGTGCTGTGACTCACCAGGAGACAAGAAAAGAAGTTGATTTTCCTTCAGTCTCTTGCAGAGACTATTCACACACCTTTCTTAGGTTGTTGAATGATAAGCAGGAAATTAAAGGTTGAGCATTGTGGGGTTTCATCCTATCAGGAGGAAGCTTCTCTCAGCTCAAATAGCCAGAGAACAGGCTGTCTTTTCAGGGAGGTGTGGGGAAAATATTTCTCTAGATTTTGCGCTTAGAAGGGAGCAAACCTGGCTGCCCCTGTTGGGGTAGTATGAACTATGGAGTATTTCAGAAATTACTCCACTTGAGAAAGTGCTCTTTTCTTCTTCTCTGGAGAGAAGATATTTTTACTAATTTAGATTAATAGCATTTTAGCATCAGAAAAGGAGTTCATGCTTGGTTTTGGCAGTTGCAAATATGAGTGCAAAACTATTTTCTTAGAAGCAGGGTTGGTTTTGCATGCTGTGCGGAGAGGTAACTGTGTGCTGGTCTGCCATCAGCCCCTTTCTCATTGGCCTGCTGCTGATGACAGTCCCACTGTAGGAGTTTCTATTTCTTCTGATTTTATTTTTCAGATGTTCAGTTGCTCTACATGTCTTAATCTTGAAACCCAACATTTTTTAGGAGAAGAGCTTGGGTGTGCTTTGAACTGTCTATTCCTGAATGAAGGTCTGTGGCTCTGGTGGATGGATGATTTTTGGCCATTAATGATTGCTTTAGCTGCCAGCCTGGAGCTGCTAAATGAATGGAAATTCTCTGACCGAGGGACAGTGCCAACAGACAAGCGTCTATTCTGAGCTTGCTCATTATGCCAGACAACAAAAATGTTGTGAAGCTGCATAACACTTGCATTGTGATTAGATGCACCACTTATTCATGTTCTGCAAAATAAACACATTTCGATAGCTGACCATGACAAGCATTTTAAGAAGTAATGGTCTTTAAGCGTCAGCAAAGACATAATTAAGCTGAATATTGAAAAGAGCTTCACAGCTGTGAGTACAGTTAACCAATGAAATGGGCTCTCAAAAAAAGCTGGTAATGTTTCACATCAGCTTTCAGTTCCACATTTTTGGGTCCAAGAATAATGTAATTAGTACCCTATTGAAGGTGAGGGAGACCAGCCTTCTGTTCCTGGAAGCAGGCAGTAACCATCCATTAACCCACTGCCTCTGAAGCCTTTTGGGGAGTTGCTGCACTGTAACCCTGTTGGTGCTAGGGTGGGTTAATTTGCAAGACGAGATACTTTTATTTATAGGAAGAAGGATTGCTAGTAGGAAGTTTGTCCTTTCAGCATTGAGATACTGTGCAGTGGTATGACAGTCATGGTACAAATCCTTAGGCTCTTCCTTAGTAGGAGGAATGTAATTTTCCACAAGAAGAAATTTTATGCTACTCTGTTTCACCTATGAATGCCTTGATATTCAGAGCATTAACCATGAGCCTAGAATCATAGAATATGTTGAGTTGAAAGGGACCCATCAGGATCATTGAGTCCGACTCATAACCGTGTGCTGGACACCCCAAAAATCCCACCGTATGCCTGAGACTATTATCCAGATGCTTCTAGAACTCTGTCAGGCTTGGTGCTGTGACCACTTCTCTGGGGAGCCTGTTCCAGTGTCCAGCCACCCTCTGGGTGAAAAACCTTTTCCTGATATTCAGCCTAAACCTCCCCTGACTCAGCTTCAGGCTGAGTCCTTGAGTCCTGTCATTGGTCACAAGAGTAGAGATCACTGCCTGCCCCTACTCTTCCCCTCAGGAAGAAATTGTAGACTGTAATGAGGTCTCCCCTCAGCCTCCTCGTCTCCAGGCTGGACAAACCGAGTGACCTAAGCTGCTCCTCATACAGCTTCCCCTCAAAGCCCATCATCGTCACCATCCTCATGGCCCTCCTTTGGACACTCTCTAATATGTTTAATGTCTTTTTTATATCGTGGTGCCCAAAACAGCACAAAATATTCAAGGCGAGGCCACCCCAGTGCAGAGCAGAGTGCAACAATCCCCACCCTCACCAGGCTGGAGATACTTTGTCTGATGCCCCCCAGGACAGGGTTGGCCCTCCTGGCTGCCAGGGCTCTGCTGACTCACATTCAACTTGCCATTGACCAGGTCTCTTTCTGGAGCACTGCTCCCCAGCCTCTTATTTCCCAGTGTATACACACAATGAGAGTTGCCTCATCTCAGGTGCAGAATCCAGCACTTTCCCTTGTTAAACTTGGTATGGTTGGTGATTGCCCATCTCTCTAATTTTTCAAGATCTATCTGCAGGGCCTCTCTGCCTTCCAGGGAGTCAGCAGGAACTCCCAATTTAGTGTCCTTGGCAAATTTACTTAGTATCCCCTAGAATCCTGATTCCAAGTCGTTAATGAAGGCTGTTTCAGCCATAGTCACATACTTTAATTGCTCTGTCTCCTGGTCTTACAGATGAGGGTCTTGTGGCAGTAAATTGATCAGACTCTGAAGTTTTACTTTCTGCGTGGTGGTTAAGCTGACAGAGTGAACCATGGACAGGCTGCTATAGTGTGAGCTGGTCTGCTAATTTGGGGTTACTGGAAAGGGACAGGAGACATCTAACAGACCTGGAGTTGTGCTGGCTTTGGCAGCAAATATATGTATGCTACAACTGAGATGACACAGAAACAATTAGCATGGTCCCTGTGCAAGAATCACACACAAATTTGTGAAGTATTCCATATTTCCTCCAGGGAGGAGGTCATGACACAATGCCCGTGGGAGTTCAGGGAGCATTTGGACAACACTATAAATCCTATGGTTTAGCATTAGGTAGTCCTGCAAGGTGCAGGGAGTTGGACTTGATCATTATGGGTCACTTTCAACTCAAGCAATTCTATGAATCTGATACTTAGAGACAGCAGGGAAAGGGAAAGAGAAAAAAGTCAAGTTGGCAGGTGAAGTATAAGGAAACCACAGAGATGGAAAAGAAGAAATCACATGACAAAGGGAGAGTTTGGAAAGGCTAGTGGAAGTGGTGGAGAAAGTTGTTAAATAAAGAAGGAAATTAAAGGTGAAGAGAAATGCAAATAAGTGAAAATCAGAGAACCAGACTGAAGAGGAGGAAGAAAGCAATTATTTAAGAGTCATCCATTTAATTAAAAATATAGATAAAATAACAGTGATAAGAGCGTCTGTCTATAACAGCTGTACAAACATGCAAACCCCACTATTGATTAGATTTCCAGTATAAATATTGGCAGATAGATTAATTTGGAATGCTTTATGTAAGCCATAGGCTTAGATGTGTTATTTACTGGCTCTTCCTTTCAAAGATAGCTAGGGTACAGTGGTCTGGCAAGGAAAGGATGATGGACTTGGAAATCCTCTCTCCCATTCTATGTTACTGCTAACGTACAGGTAAGCTGCTAGTCTAGGGTGGTAACAAACATCTAACATGAGATGCAAGATGAATGTTAAAAAAGTCCCTGTGCATAAATCTCCTTGAGTGTCTTCACACTCCTGCCACTCCCTGTCCTCTCAAGTTTGACCTTCATAAAAAAATTTGTTTATGAAATTTTGGCTGTTACTTTCTTATTTCAGGCTCTGAAGCTGACATTGTTAGGCTTTTCTCCAGAGATGGAAGACCAGAAAAACTTGAGTTAGAAATAAAGTTACATTGTGCTATGAAAACTATGTATGCGATTAAAAAAAAAACAACAACAACAACAACAAAACAAAAAAAAACAAAAAAACAAACAAACAAACAAAAAAAAAAAAACCA
>JAWWEW010000001.1:99083070-99146160 GCA_035583185.1 Anabacerthia variegaticeps
AAATATAAAAAAAAAAAAAAAAAAAAAAAAAAAAAAAAAAAAAAAAAAAAAAAAAAAAAAAAAACTTTGGGAAGCAGCTAAATAGGTCATATGTTCTGCATCAATAAAAGAAAAAAAGCTACAATCTGAGATGCGAATATATTACATTATGAATTTGGACTATTTCCTCAAAGAAATTTCTATAATGGATTATGACTGCATGTCACTTTTAGCTGGATGGTTTCTGGGAAGCATATCCTCTAGGGAAAGTCAAATAGCATGATTCTCATTAAATTCTCTGTCCTTTAGTGATGAAGTTAAAACCAACATAAAAGCCAGGAATATTTTGAGAACTGATGACTGTTAGCATTCATCAGATGCCCAAGTGACTCTTTGTAGCTCAGGGATGCATCTTGACAAATTTAAACACACTCTTAACAGGCTCATAACCATGTAGCTTGAATTTGTCAGTAAGAGCTCACCAAGGGGTACACAACCCACTCTCAAACAGACTTTCTGAGGAGAGCCCAGAGAGGGGATGTTGAGCAGTTGGACATGCCCTTTTTTCTGTTCCTGCCCAGAGGTCAAGCTCACTCCTTATATGTGGTCCATATAGGATTTTCTTTCTTCAACATTCACAAAAAAAACCAATTATCTGCAAGCAGTGAGCATATAAGGAAAATTCAGTGCTTTTAATGACCCAGTAATAAATGGTAAGGAGCACTTCACACACTTATGGTTCTCCTCATGACATAACCTAATGCAGTGAGGCTTACTTGGGAAACAGTATCACTTTATGAACACATATTCATCTGAAACTTAAACGAACTCAGATTTCCTGAGGCTTAATCAAGCCCAGCCATATGTATTTGCAGGGTGGCAAGCACTTTTAAAAGAGAGATGGGGCACGGTGGAAGATAGCGAAGGCAGCCATTCTGGATTCCTCACCTTTGTAACATGCCTTAAGCTTTGCTGGTATAAACACTGAAAAGGGCATCATGTCTGAAAACATCTGCTAGGTTAGAGATGCCTTCATGCTTGCAAGTTTTAATGCAACATGAAATATGATACACCTTAGAATCAAAAAGACTCATACAAACTGCTCTTTTAAATTAAAAAGAGCAGGTCCTGAGGACAAGAAGAAAATCATGACAAGTTTTCAATTTGTATAAGAAGCTGAAACTCAATGTAGACATCAAAAGAATAATAATAATAGGGGATTGCCATCTGGCCCCTTTTATTTATATATTAAGAAGCATAACAGGATGGACAGCCAAAAAGAATCAACAGGTGACAGATTGCTACCTTCAATCTCTTCAACCCATCTGATCCCTAAACTGTGTTGTCCAATTGGGGCTCGGAAGGTCTGTGAACTCACACAACTCATAAAGCAGATGTAACTATCACAATTTAAGTCCTTTTAATTGTCATCCTTTTGAAATTATTCTAGTTTCTAAAATAACTGCATATTAATACAACTACTTTTGACCTATCCTTGGTAATCCTTACACTACAACCACACATGAAGATCTCTTTGGACATCTGTTTTCTTTCATTCATTTGGCATGTTTTTGAGAAGATGCAGAAAGATGTGATTCATTGCTCTTACTCAACAACTTCCCTACCTTAACGTGTTCATTAGCATCAATATCCCTATAATAATCCCATTAAAGAGAAGTTTTACATAGTAAATTTTAAAAATTAATTTTTTTTGGTCACATATGAACTTACAGTTAAAAAAAAAAAAAGAAATATCAAGCAAGACAAATTATGTTCGGTCTACTTACAAAACATTCTGGTTTCTTCTTTCTTTTAAGAGGAGAATAAGAAATACAGAAAAATGAAAATGCTAATACTATCCACCTTAAACTTCATGTAGTTTCAAACAAAAGTACTGTTTATCATCAAAGAAGGCAGCTTTGGTTACAAGCACTTTGAAACAGAAATGACCTAAAAGTATGTATGTTTCTTAGAATACTAATGGCTCCAACTCTGAGGAGTGGCATAATTCTACTTAACTGTTGTGCTTGCACAGTGCATACACTTCGTAGTTAAACCCCAAAAAAAGTCAGAAAAAGAATTCTAAATATATGTTTCATTAGCTTTCAAGAAAAATAGCATGCACTGCTGACTTTCAGGTGCCATAATAAAAGCTGCTGGGTGCTGGTTTGTCCCCACAAACTAATTTATTTCAGCAAGTCCCTCTCCAGCTGGAGACAAAAGTAATTAGCAAAGAGTGGAAGGCAGATATATTTGTTTTAGACAATTGCTGGACAATGGCAAATGGTCAAACCATGTATTTTAATTAAATAACTCTACTCAATAAGAACAATCTTTATCTGAATGCAAGAACATCTGCTAAAAGGAAACATTAAAAACAGCTTTTGAAAGTTCAAGTAGAAATACAGGATGGACTGGGGGTTTTTAATGAAAAGACTTCTCACAGTTAGCAGTTTGTACCTTAACATCTGCCTCTTGAAAATGCATTTGAGCTCCATTTTAATTCACTGCTTAAATTCTCTCAAGGAGTTACATGTATACATTTTTGGAACATCTTACAGGAATTTATTATACAAAGGACTAGAGAAGTAGATTAGGGGTTTTTTATCCACAAACTCAGATGCTCCAAGCCAGATAATTTTGCTCCCTCCTGCCTCTACCTGAGAAGAATTAGGCATCACTAAAATGGAGCTCTTGTTGCAAGCATCCATTAAAGACAGTGTCAGGTTCTCCTCTCTTCCACACGCTACTGCCCCACACGTTTTTCTTTCCCCTCAAGCAATTAACTTTACGATAATTTTGGTCCTGACTCATGTTTTTGACTTGATGAAGCTGGCTTTCTAATCAGAAAAGGTAAACTTAAAAGTCAAGTGCAATCAGGGATTAATAGGCCAGAAGTGATTATGAGAATTATTTAAAGATAACAAGTATGCCATATAAGCCTAAAAAGCAAACAATCTTGAAAGTTAAACCAAATTAATTAGCCTATCTTTCTTTATTTTAACACACAAATAACCTAAAAACTAGTTGATAGGCTCCTTTCTTATCCTTATCTTAAGAGAAGAAACATCTTTGAGACAGAGATTTAACCACAGAAAATCTTCATAAAATCTCGTATTGTTATTTATTTTGACAGCCTGCACAGAGAGCAGAGACTGGACAGAACTAGAAACTTAATTCCCCATAATTTGACAGGTTTAAGATCAAGTGTATAGGTAATTTGACTGATACAAAGTGAAGAATAAACTCTTGATGTTGTATATGCACACTGCCCCTGTTCTGTCAGTGCTGGTTGTCAACTCTGCAACAGGACACACACAGCAGAAGATGACAGTAAATGATGTTCTGAACATCAGAGAGAAGAGCTTTGGTTTTGTATTTGTAAGAAATTCAGATAAAAACTTTTTCAGACAAGGTCAAAAAATACTGCATGTAATTATACTGTGTATAATACATTCCGAAACATCTCTCCATTGCACGCCCAAATGGAACAACAAAGGCAGACAACCATTTCTTCTTCTGCCCTCAAATCTTTAAAAATAGTTCAAATCCCCTTAGTTATGATTTTTTTTTTTTTTAAATATGATCAGGCAGTTATGGGATATGAATCTATGGGAACTGTGATTTTGGTATCTTTAGCCCTCTTTCACCCCAGAGATGGGACATGCTAATTACAGTCCACATCATAAGAGAATATCAATACATCATGGGATGTACTCTAAATGCATAAATCAGAGTCAAGGAAAATCTGGATCTCACAAGATCCGGAAGCACAAGTTTTGTCAAGTGCTTCCTTACTCTGGCATTTGGGGATTTTTGATGATTTAACAAAGCCATTACCATTGGGTAGGGGATAGGAATGAAATAAAGGGACAAGAATTTAAGTTATCAGGCTTGTTTGCTTGTTTGCACAGTCCATATTTTTTTAATCTTTCTTGCACATACCTGCAGTTACTTATTCTCTGTCCAGGACAGCTTTTCTTGATCTGGTCCATTATAACACAATTTGCGTTAAATACTCTTCCTATCAAGGCCTTTCCCTGTATCTGCCCTATCCTCAGAGGAGTTACCAGCCATGATCTTAAGAGGGGCCAAGAAGCAGTCTTCCCTTGGCATTGTAGCAGCAAGAAGCTTGCACTGCTGCCCTGTTGGTCTAACCCTCACCAGGTGAATCAGCAGCCAAATCCCACAACTTTTAAGCCACATTTTAAGATTTCTGTGACTGAGAACCTCAAGTGCAAGTACTCAATCTCATCCAGGTGAGCTCGACCCCTTGGAAGAAAGCAGTTGGAATTTCTCTCCATTACAGCAACGTACTCTGTGCCACTGCCAATGTGCCTTTCTGTCCCTGCAGGATGGCGTCTCATTGTTAGACCTCTACACTATTTTCTTTCTGAAGGAAGAATTAGAGAATTAGTGTATGAACATCTTGCAATGTGACCTCTCCTTTGATTTGGTGGTTGTATACATAATTGCACCAGATTCTAACTCATCAGTTCACTGTTACAATAAGCAGCAGCACCTGAAACAAACAAACAAACAAACCCAAAAAGCATCTATCACAACATTAAGCCTCTGGCTTGAGAGATCTATTATCACTTCTTGCTTTGCTTGGAGTTCAAGAGTTTCATCTATACTTTACTTTTTGTGCTCCTATATATATTTATGTACCTTAGCAAGATGAGGGAAGTCTTAAAACCATTCTGAAGGAAAGTTGTGAAAGCAGAGCATCATCCTACTCTGTAATGAACAAATGCAGTAAGCAAAATCAGAATATATTTTAGACTTCAAAGTAACAAGAGAAAAAAGATGATGCAACTAGAATTTTTTTTGTTTCGCTCATTAAAAAAGGTAAGCTAGTCATGCTCCCTTGTCACACTTCTGCAAGGCATCCTTAACAGCTAAACTGGACGATTGTATTTTCTCTGCCTTGTAGACTGAATATGCAATTGACACAGTTCATGCTTGAACTCTCAGATAGTAGATAAATAGAAAAAGGCAAAGTTACCTGGTCTGCAAGAGCTTGCACAGCTCATAAAATTTAGTGCAGCATCAAGACAATGGACCACACTTACATATTGAAGCCAGAGCACTAAAGGGCATCTTTGCCTTCTCTTCTGCCCAGTGCAGTTTAAGCTGTGACTGCAGCTGTGCTGACCCACTCTATATGATCCACCAAGTGATCTCACCCACCAAATCCAAGGAGTCACACTATTTAAGTGTGTCTAAGTAGTCCACACACAGCATCTTGGAAAAGGACACAGTAGGACATTACCTGTTTAACTAGCGTACCGATTAGCTCTTTGAAAAACTTGTAGAGGAAAATCTACACATCAAAGTGTTCTTCCTTTGAGTTCAAATCTCAGCTTTGTGATTCATTCTAAACTAAGAACTATCTTATTGCAATAGCCTAAATTCCTACTTAAGAGTCAGCAGTTACTCTGGAAACTATCTAAGGGCCTACAAAGAAGTTGAGGGAACAGTGATTTAGTTCAAACAAATTACATATTGGCTTCGGTTCAGAAACTAGCACATGAAATTTAAATATCTCATGCAGCAAGACAGACTAATTGATTCAAATTGCTTTTGGTAGCTTACCAACTGTGAGTGAAAGAAGCACAACCCCAATTACAGAAAGCCAGAAAACTCATTCAGATAGGCACAGCATTTATGAATGAGTGAGGTTTATACTGTTGCCTGTAGGAAAAAAGTGTGCCTTCAGGTCCTCCTTTTTCCATTATTAGCTTTAAACTGTTAGTGCACTGTTGCCTTTGTGTAAGAACACAAATTCTTGAGGAAAACTTCAAACAACTGGTGTCATCATCTTTTGCAAAGAAACATTTTTTGTGAAGAAACAGTTAAGATTTTTTTATACGGTGTCTATGTCTAGCAGAACACGGCATCTGTCTCGTATGGGTCTTCTAGGCACTGATGCCACACAAGGACTTCAAGCTATCACAGACATCTCCATCTTTGCAGGCTCTGATATTCTCCTTGGTAACATAACCCTATAAAACAGAATTCTATTTTAAGTCAAAACTTTGGATTTGATGGTACAAAATCATTATCTTGTGGTTTCATTTTGTTCCCATTCCTTTTCATAGTGGTTCAATTACCATGCTATTTATAGCCTTTTCAGAGTCTAATTATATAGCATGAGACATCCTGATATTTGTGGATAGGCATTTTCTATACAAAAACTTTCTGCTTAGTCTTATTATTACCCTAGCAACTATTCAGTTCTAGAGCACCAACAAAGATTAATGAAGTAGGGACAATATTCTTGAAATCTCGTCTGGTTTGCTCTATCATCACTGAAATTTCCATAACAAATAAAAGACCTGCTAAAGAAATGTGTGACTAATGCTGAAACAATCCAGTCTAATGAGACCTCCTGAGAGACTACCTCTCCTTTATGTGATCAAAAATAGGAACTTAAATCCCTCTCTTCAGATGGGAAGGCTAACAGGCTGCATAAATATATAGAGCAGCTAACTGTGCTGATCTGTTAAGCAGCCCAATAGCTTTAAATTGCTTCATTTGACTTCACACTGACATGTAATGCTTACACTGGGCTCTGCATCTATAAAGCACAGTTCTGCTATCAACTAGATGAATTTATTTCCTATTTGCTTGACTAGTAATTTACTTTTATTCTCTGTGCTCTATGAATTCCTGTAAGCTCAACAAACCATATGTGACTTGATAATTGCACTCTGCGTTTACCAATGTGATGGTTACCTGTGTGTTCACAAGAATATAATGGCACCAAAATTCAAAGAGATGGCCACAAAAGCAAAGCACCAGCAGCTATGTTGAAATGAGATGAGCTCTCCATCCTACCTACCTCATTTCAGGTTCTAAGAGTTTTTATGGATTCTTTATGTATGAGACAAAAAGAGAAAAAAGTTCCAGCTTTGAATCATCCTCTGTAAAAATGTTTGTATCCTTGGAATACCAATGATGTGTAGGCAGCTGTGCTTCTAATCATTCTAATTGGCTGGCCATGACGCCCCATAAAATTCCTTGTTATCCATCCTAACTTTTCCTGTCTTGGGAGACAGGAGGGATCTAACCATTTCTTGCCCTAGGAACTTAACAGAAGAGCCCAAATCTACTTTATGTCCTAATATGAGCAATTCACACAATTTATATGACCACTTGTTGCCCTCCCTGACTGGAGTCCACTGTAGTTGCTGCTTTCAAGGGCCCTTGTCAAACTTGTAGACACTTGTCTAAACTATAGCCCAAAAGTATTTAACCTCCAAAGGATGAGGAAAAAAGGCCACCAACAGAAGAGAGAGGCTTTTTTATGCAAGTCAAATCTTCTGTCAAAAATCAGAAAAGCAAATATTCATCAAAGAATCCAAACAGCAGAACAAACTGTATTTTCTTTTCCTTTTTTCTTACTGTACTTTTTCTGGTTTTTTTTCTTTTCCCAGAAGACTAAACACCTTCCATTTTTACATCTTCCATATTTTCCCATTCTTAACTTGTTTTTAATTAAGTTACTACTGGGCAGAGAGTTTTCAACTTCTGCTAGTTTTGACCAAATTCCAATTACATTGTAATTTAAAATGTAAAAGAAGATAATTCATACAGATTGCTTCTGCCTGTTAATTTGGAAAATGCATATTCCACTGGAGAAGCCATCTTTTTATTAGCATATTTTAAATAAGGCTATACAATAAGACCTCTTCCTATTCAATATGGCATTGCAGAGAAAATTAAAAGAATCCTACTCTCTTTTTAATAACATATTTCCAGAATTTTAATATTACTTAAATGATAAAATACTGAGATTTGAAAATAATGTTTCATCACAGAGAGAAAAAATGTAGCATATTTCACAGAAACCCAGAGTTTAGATGGCTTATACTGCATACAGGTAGAAAAAGAATGAGCTCCTCATATGTTCTTGTGAAGGAAATATATCTGAACAACTCAAACAGAGCAGGAGATGTCAAGGGGCAAAGTTATCAGCTTTAAAATGCCAAGCTACAGCAGAGAGCGAGTGACAGCCCTTGCAGCTCTAAAAGGGACCTGACGTGACCAGAATTAACAAGGACTCTCCATACAGGAATGAATCTCTTAGGTGTGATAGATTTTTAATTTTTTTTATTTTCCATCTTTCCAGAGACTGTAAGTCTCTAAAATATGAATAGCACAGAAACTACGCAGAGGAATAAAATAGAAAATACAGTCATGGAACTGATAGGGAGATAGGTACTTGCTTTCTCTTAACTAATATTAATGTTGAGAAGAGAGAAAAAGCTTTCCAAGTAAGGACTATTTTGGAATATTTGCATTATTTTTTCCCTTTTTCTTTAAAATACACACAAAGGTAAAGAGACATATACCTTGTTTTGCTGCTGCTATTACTGGTCTCATCTAGTGGAGATCTGAATCTTCAGAATTCCATTCATGCCAATGAATCTTGACAGCTCTAGTATAAAAAGCCACTCCAAGGAAATTAGTGTATATTTTTCTTTCCCTGTTGAATGACTACACCTTTTTATGGTGATATTTTTATGAGAACTTTCTGAAATCAAGTACGAACCTCTCAAAGCTGCTAGAAAGCAGAGTGGAATGCAGGCTTAACCTGTCCTCCTGCCCCAGGATTTTGTACTGGTTCAAATATTAAGTATGAACTAGTGAGGAGAAGGGGAGATTGTGGGGAGTTGGACACCATCTCAAACAGAGCACGGATGTAAGACCAGCTGCTACAAGAGCAAGGTCAGGAACTGAGCTCACTGGTCCTCAGCCAACAGTTCTGCAGGTGCCAGCTGTTTCCCTTACTCTCCCTCCCTACCTGAAGGTCAGTGACTCTTACTTCTGAAGCTTCTTAGTGGTGCCCAGGTTTTGCTGCTCCTCATTGGTGGCCATGGCTTTGAGATTCTCCTTTGCTCCTCGTGCTGCTTGCATTGGTGTAGAAACGTTTCAGGTGTGGTACATTGTATCCAACACCTTAACACAGATTGAAAGATCCCATGAGTGCTGCTTTTCTCAAGTTTTGGCACACCACACCATTGCCCATCACTGACAAGTCTGGCAAGTTTTGTCCCCTTCTCACTTTCAAGCCAGTTTAAAGCTCTGTCAACAAGTCCTGCTGGCTCCTGCATTGAAACTCTTTCCCCCCCTCTGTCTTACTAGTCTTATTAATGTATTCTAGAGAGTTTCTGCTAGAGTACTTACATCTTTTTAAAGGGGCAAAAATTAGAAATGAGTCCATAGAAATGTAACTGGTTTGATGCTCACAAATGGGGAGGAATGCAGAAAGTATAAATCACACTTTTTTTGCAAAAAATAATTTCTAAACCTTAAAAAATGTATTAAGAGAGTATATACAGCAGAGTCATAAAAATAATTGAGTTAGAAGTAACACCAAAAAGACAAACCTGGAGCAAAGACAACCATGTAGAAGAATCCAGGGTGATGCAACAGTCGGGCTACAACAGGGCCACCGTGTAAGTGAGTTTCTCCATTTCCAGTTCATGATTGTGACAGGCCACAACATTGAAAAGTAAGAGGTGGTTATGGTCACAATAGTTGGAGTTCTTCCAGAGTAACCTTTAGTGATTTTGAAATGAGCACAATCATTTCTGTAAGTGCTCATTCATTTTTCATATGACCAGTCTATATTCCGTTATGCATTTCAATGTATTACACTTGCACTTTTAATGGTTATCTTAGTTTTAATGGAATTTCAGTGAACTGCACTCTGTATTTCCCCCCAAAAAGGAATGATTCATTAGGAGCCAAAGCCAGTCTCCTTTTTTGTTCTGGCTAATGAGACCACAGCCTGGAGGTATATTGTATGACTCCTAATAAAAATGAAGTTAGACAGCTGCCGAACATAATCATTATTTATGCTGAGTAAGAAACAGGCAGCGCAGAGAAAATATGAAATGGGACAGAACAGAAAATACATTTCTGCAAACTAGGGAATAAGAGGGTATAAAGTTGTAGAAAGGTTACATAGTTAAATGTAATCAAACTATAAGCAGTATTTTCTTTCAGATATCATAAGTAGAATAGGATTTCATATCACATTAATCAGAGCTTTATGAATGCAACAGAAAAAAAACCCCCAAAAACATACAGGTGAATGATCACCAGTAGCTAACAAATGAAATAATGAAATGAAAGTTTTTAGGTACATTCTTTCATTTGTCAACTCCAGTCACAGCCCCCACAGGAACTGCCTGAGTGCTGATATCCCTACTTGGAATAAATATACTTGATTGAAAACAAAACAAAACAAAACAAAACAAAGGACATTTCAGAATGTGTTTCTTCAGCTTTTTGGTAGAGTGGACTTAATAACAAAGATGTGTGCATGCCATGGTAGATCAGCATGCAGAACTTTAATTACAACTCTGTTAATTTTAGGCCCCAAATCTAGTTAAAAACCCTGTTATATTGGAAAAGCTTGATTGCATCAATTGTGTGGCTACCATTTACATTTCTAAATGCATTTGTTAAAAGTGACACCATTTATCTCAATTTTCTAGTTCATCAACATATCCCAGATCTTTTTTTACTGACTTCAAATGTTTAGTATCACATCTTAAAATCCTAATTAAAGAGGCACTCTGTAGCAGCAAAGAAACTAAAAAATAGCTCTCACAGGTAACCATCATGAAAATGGGTAAAAATCTCCATTAAATGCTTGCACACACTTAAACCTTTAATGCACAAAATTCTTCTTGTGTCAACTTCCTTTCATGTCCTAAGTATTTATAATTCAGTACTTTTCATCAAAGACTTCAACTCTATGAAAGACAAAGCTAGAGTTCATATATTAGTAGCAGCTTATTTCAAAACATCTCTAAAGGAAACCTCTCTTGGAGACAGAATTGTAAAACACAGATGTATTCAGGAACATAAATAAGCTTTGCCTTTACTGAGCATGTGTCTCCTCTGACAGAAGTCCACAACAGTGATCCAGCAGGCATTTGCCTGGGTAAAGGACAACAGAAACAAAAGTTACCCATTGAGTTCAGGATTTTCCTAAGCAAACAATGTCAGTCATCACACTAAGACTAGGGCTTCTTCTATAAGAATTGATTGCCTTCAAGGTGACTAATGGATAGCATTAGAGAAAAAACAGATGGCAGAAATTCAAGTTATTGAACAGCTAGTCTAATCTTCTAAAATGAAAGTGGAAAACATATCCATTTTCAGTTTTGTTAAAATGTAAGAAATAAGGACAAGAACATTTAGACATTTTTCCTGCCTTTCACTCAGCCAGATCAACTGTGAGAAAAGCAAGTGCATGTTCTGAATTGTCCCAAAGATTCTCACTCAAAGATGTGAGTGAGGCATCTTGCCTAGGAACATCAGGAAACAAAACCATTCTAATGCCTAATTAGAAGCTGCTGTTCAACGATGGCAGGATTAGTCTGAGGTAAGTGGTCAACTCATGCAGGCAAAGTGGGCAACACACAAGTCACTCAAATCAACTTGCATAAAAGTTGGCCAACACAGAATTTGCATGACATTTTTGTACCCATTGATTAATACATCCTTTAGCTGTGTCTGAGATCAAATTTCCATCCACATGTAATGTCTATGAGGTTCCTTAGGGCTTACACAGTGTGTGTTGTGGAGAGTATCCATACCTGCATTCTAAGGACAGGTAGTTATTCTGTGCTTAGCTCAACACCTCTTAAATATCCTACCAACCCTTAAGAAAACATTGCTTGGATCTTGTCAACCAGATAAAGTGACTAAGTTACAAAATACCTAATGCCACGTTGCCACCAAGTTAAATGGTATAGATGACTAGACAAGCGGAGGCAAGCCTGAAAGGAATAGGCAAAATGCAGTGGTCCTGCTCCATAGGTTTGAAACGTTGTTTTGGTATTTCATTGTCTTATTATATTCTGCTCTTGGTAAAATTATTGTTTTCCCTGTATAGTACCAATTCTTCTTTTTTCTCCACACTAAGTGACTACCTTTTCTGCAGAAACACTTAGCTGAGAAATAAATGTACACTGTTGTATCTAATTCTTTGAGAGTCTCAACCAGAGACTTCTCTCTGACTCCACTAATTCACTAACTATTTTGGTTATTCAGCATTCTGCTGAGACAAATGTTGTAAAGAACAAAAGACAGAATGTTAATCTGGTGCAAGCTTTGAGCACTCCCCAGGGAATTTCAGCACTATGAAAAGATCCTGTGAAATCAGAAATGCTGCCTGGTAATAAGAGAAGGGACTTGCTTTCTAATTACCAGACATGAATTTGAGAAATTTGTCTTCTAAGGCACCAACCATGACTTTGCAGCTCATTACATTCTCAATGACTCATAGTATGAATATGTTCTTTTAATTGCTCTGTATTGTCTTGACTCTTATATTAAAACAATCACTCACTCTTTCAAGATATGGGTTACCCCTGTGCTCACAGAATACTGCCCTAATCTAACTGCACTTGCTGCACCCAAACTCTAGCAGATAATGAGAATTCGAGTGAAGAGCACAGCTAGAGAGACTAATAATCTCTAAGAGTGGGAGAGAGAATCCTCTCTAAGTACAAAATAGAGCTGACAGAAGGAACAGATTAAAGGAAGATTTACGTGCTCACCACAGGGTTAGAGCTCTCAATTTCTATATTGTATTGATAGCACAGGTTTAGTATCATATGGAGGGGGGAGGTCCACACAACCATCCTCATAACCCAAAATAAATTGCCCTGACTGTGCTTCCCATGGGAAAGTATTAGAATTTGCAAACTGAACAGTCCTTTAGAGACACATACAAGTCGATATATGATATATCTTATAGAAGCACTAAGTCTTAGAAGGGGTCTCAGTGTGTTTGGTACATGCGGTATGGCTGACTGAATGCATTCACAATACTGAGCACTAAACACGCACATTCAAATTTCATGTTCCCTCAGACTTTCAAAAGTTCACTCTAACTGATTTTCATAGTTAGATCAGTATCAGTGAGTTGAATCAGTCCCATTCTCTGTTTAAAAGCTGCTACAAACCACTGAATTATACAGGCACTTTGGATTCTCATTATAAAGGAAAATTATTTATATACATACCGAACAGGTCAAACTGTATTTACTTGAAAGCCTTAGTAGTCTATATTGACATTGACACTGACTTAACACAGCTAATCAAAACTGCATATAAAGTGTAAGTTGCAATGTTAGCTTACTGCTCTGTGCTCATTTTCTTCAGTATTGATTCATTTTAGAAGTGGTTAAAAGGTCAAAAATTAACTCCTGAAGAATTTTGAGGAAGCTTCTCACCTTGTTAGTGAAAAAAATGTTAAACAGTTCAAAGCAACAGAGAATATGAACTTTTGGAAGAGCAGGGACTAGCACGCCTAAAATCTCTGAGTTAATCATACAAGTAGAGAAAAGGAAGACTTACTTTTTGCATTTCTTAGAGATATGTATTAAAACCCAGCTGACTGACATTATTCAGGAATAAGAATGTCTAGTATTTCCACTTTAGCATCACTTTTCCTAAAATGCATCCTTTTCACATAGACCGTGGAGAAGTCTCAGCATATGAATTTACCCCTACAGTTTTGGTTTGTTTTTTTATCAAAAGGGACAAGTAGGCAGAAACCTTACTAGTATTTAATCTCTTAGCTCCTGGTAACTCTCTAACTTCTTAACACTAAATTAATAAAATCCTGCTAAAGTTTGGGTTGTCTGACCAGAGTTTTCTCTAGCACAGAGGACATAAGAGTTTTCATTACTGTATGTGACTGTTTCATTAATAAATTATCGTGGGACTGCCAATACAATCTTCCTTCAAGCATCAGTGACTTCAAGCTGGACTTCCAAGAAATATGTGGAGTTTATTTCTGGTTCCATATGCCAGTACTAAAGCAGAGTGGTCAAATGGCACACAGAGGAAATCCTTACTACAGGAAGTACGTATCAACAGACTGGCAAAGTGTAACACTACTGGGAGAAACCAAAACATAACATAGCAAATATTGCTGTCACAGTATATCTATCTATCTATCTATCTATCTAATGTTCTATTGACATGGATTTACAAACCATGGAAGCAAGGAACAAAAGAATGATAGTTCATATCTGTAACTAGTCTATACTGTGAATAATTTGTAAAAAATATTAACATTGTGCTATGTACAAAGCACTAGCAACAAAAGTGTTCAGCTCAGTCTCAAGACAAACTTGTGTTTCAGTCACGCTGAAGAGAGGCACTAGCAGCTACATATAAAAACTTAATCAGTAATCTACAGAAATAACTCAAAAACTCCTCAAAGTGGGAAACACTGCATTCTTTTGTTAGGTAACCTGTGCAATAAAATATAATGACCAGGGTAGAAAGCTTGAAGACAGAATGACAGATACCAGTCCTGGGGATAAGGCATAGGCTGACTCACAGCCCAGTTTATAAGGCTGGGAACACCAGCTCCTGTAACTGTGGTTCATTCATAGCTGTTTCCTCAAAACTGCTTAGAGACACTGGAGAGCTCTCTGGAAAATTCAGTTTCACAATTTCTGCCATGAATTGAGGTTCCGTCTGAGAACATACCATAAAATGTCAAAGTAAAAGGTCAACTGAAGTGTAATCTAAAACTGAACCAAGCAATCTTTAGTTCTCTGGTTTTCCTCAGTGGTTTGTCCCACAGAGAGGAAACTGTTCAGGGGTTATTCCATCTTCAAAAACAGATTCATTCCAAATCACACATAACACACATTTCTTTGTATAATATGGGGTTGTACGTATGTCACAGCATATTTCTTTCTATGCTGTTTTTCCTTCATTGAGACCAAGTATTCAACTTTGTAACTACTGCTGTGCATTGTTCTGATACACCAGCTACATGAAGAATCTCTCCTTGGGAGTCTATCATTCCTATGAGATTGAGTTTTCCAAAGAAAATGCCCTGGGTGTTTTTGAGGGTCTTTTCTCAAGAGATATTAAAATTAAATAATTTATACTTGAAATATACAGAAATTTTACGTCACTGTCCTGTCCATGTAGAAGCCAGGCTTCAGAATACCACACATATGCTACCCGTTGGCAAACAGCTGACATTGGCATCAGGACAGGACATTCATGGAAAAACAACACCACCACCACCACCACCAGAAAAACAAAACCGAAACAAAACAAAAACAAAAAACAAAAAACCAAAAAACACAAACAAACAAACAAAAAAAACCCAAACAAACAACAACAACAAAAAAAAAAAAAAAAAAAAAAAAAAAAAAAAAAAAAAAACCAAAAAAAACACCAAAAAAAACCCCAAACATAAAAACACAGACACCCACGCCCCCTCAGACCCTCGAAAACAAACAAACCCCCCAAAAAGGGAAAACCCACAGAACCCCCTCTTCCCCTCCCTCCCGCCATGAAAAATCCTGACTTATATGAGTTACTGTAGCTCCAAAATTGTCATCTTTATGAATCTGGAATATAGGAAACAAGTCTTTCATATCTTTATATCTCTTGCTTTTCAGTAGATTTGTATCTACTTACGCCTAACTTCTCTTCTCTATTGGATTCTTACCTTGGGTAGAAATAGAGTGAATGCATTATTGCCTTGAGGAATGACTATACTTCCAAAGACATGTCATTTGGATAGTTATATAGAGGTAGAGTGACTTTTTGACTAGTCCTATTTATTACAAGGAAAAAGCACTTGAAAGTTCAAATCTGTGGTGCTTCAGAGAGTAAGATGTCTCAGTGCTGTTGAACTTCACTGGGAATTTAGTGCCCAAGTTATTTTTTTAAATTTCTGGGTCTTAAACTCACAAACAGAGATGTAAATGTCCCCTTGTAATTCTTCATTTTGCTTTGGTTTGTGTCGTCACCCTGTGTCTTCTTCATGTCTTCAAACAATCACATGATACTAAATATGACCTGAATAGCTGTACACCCCTAAACAGAGAACCTCTATTGTCTGTATTAGAATTAACCAGATTAATTTAGATTAATGAAATTGTGAGCTTAGCTTTCTCTGCTACTTTAGGTTATGCTTTGTGTTGCCTTCTGAAGAAGTGTTTTCCAAGATCACCTCTTTGGAGTTTTTGTGTCAGTCATTTCTCTTTACATGTGGTAGAGCACTTAGTTAAGCACTGGTTTGGTGATCTTCTAATTACAAATCTGTGTGTTCAATTGATCTTCCTGTGCAGAATGGCTATTAGTCGCTGTTTCCCCCCCTGCCTGTTGCTATATGTTGTCAAGCAACATGGTTATGATTATGAACCATCAGTATTCTTGAAGATGAGTTTGTTTTCTTGTTCACTGGCTGGCAACTCTAGGCAGTCAGCATCATCTTTTGAGTTTCTGCAGACAAGCATGCAGCTACAGCTGTGTTGTGCAGAATCACTGGTTGGTAAAAATAGGGAAATACAATATTATTCACTTAATTATTGGTGCACGTGTTGGTATGTGACCTGGAATGAAACTGGGGTGGGGCTGGGACCTTCTGCAGAGAATGAGCACAGCTGTGTGACAGAGAAGGAACATCCTGAAGTGATTCAGTCCCTGTTTTTCTTCCATTTGAGAATTAACTGCAGAAAAGAGGACTTAAAGTTTTAACTCAGTGGGTTCAAATGGGGTAAATGGAGCTTGGCATAAGAGAAAAACTCTTGGATTGTGCATATGGGTGGGGCTTCCAGTTCTGTGTCTCTGAATACTGCCTCCTTCTTGCACCTCTCTGTTGGTTGTAACTGAAGGTAAGCCAGGAAAAGAGTAGGTAAAATAGAAAAGTCTTGATCTGAATACAAAACACCTATTACTTTTCCTGGAATTATTCAGGGTCAATTTTTAGCTCAAAATAAAAATGAACAAATCAAATATTGAACTACCAGATAATTGACATTCTTCCAACTCTTGGATTTGTCCCTCCTACACATGTGATCTCATGTCTATAATTAAGTTGTATCGCAGTCTTCAGCGTATCTAATTGCCATCAGATGGAATGTATGTGCTTCAATCTACCTGCCTTCTATTTCAGATAGGGAAGAAGGGAATACTTTTTTTTGCCTGGGTTTTTTTGTTTGTTTGTATGTTTTGTTTGTTTTTAATTGTTTTTCTTATTTTGTTTCTGGTTTGGGGGAGGGGGCTTTTTTTTGTTTGTTTGTTTATTTGTTCTGTTTTTCTTTCTCCTCTTGATTTGCAGGAGCAGGATGTTTGATAAATGGATGCCTTAAACTTTCACCCAAGCTCCATAACAAAAAAAGCACAACCACCTCCTTATCTGAAGAGGCAATAATTACCTTGCAACAGTCTGTTTTGAATAGGAACAAATATGAACCAGTCTGATACAGAAAATCATTAATAAGAGATTAAATGTTGAATGAGCAAAAACTGGAAAGTTTCTCTGCTACCTAGAAAGCTCTCGATGCTCTGTTTTTCCCCAGAGGTGGGCATTTCCTTAAAAGAGTATGAAGGTACAGTGCAAATGGAATCAGCAACTCTGCCTGTACAGAAGGAAAATATTTTAATTCTTCCTTTCAAGTATGAACTGCAATCAATAAAAGAGAGGAAAAAAAGATACCAAATGAAACTGACTGGTTCAACAAACACTTATGCATCTGACTGTCATAGGTGTAACTAGTTAATCTAATTTGAGCTTTTGCCAACATCAGCATGTATTGCTTAAAAACTCAGAATAAAACCAGGAGGCAGAAAAATTAAATCTTAGTTCATGCAAGAATAGCTGATAAGTTATTACTCTGTCTCTCAATTTGAAAATATTTATGTCTGTAACTTATAGTGAATTTTCTGGGGAAAATTACTTTGCCATAGCTTAAATGTCCAAAATTATGTTCCCAAATTTACTATTGTTCTGCAATACAGATGCTGTGTCTTTGTCTTCCTCTGCATATTGCGCTGAGCACTAAACAGAACGATAAGAGGTTCCTTGTCTTTATTCCAAAAAAAGTAGAGTGCCATCTTTACATAATGTCATCTTCTTTTCTCCACTAAAAGTATAAGTAGATAATGGCATGGCATCACCAATAGTAGATAGAATAGGAAGACTGAAAAAAATTCCATAGTATTTTCTTTTTATCATCTTACTCCACTGCTGAATGGTTTCAAAAACAAATTTGGTTGGAGTTGTTTGTCTTCCTGCCCTGTTGAAATTACCTACAGTCTTACTTGATAGACCTGAAGGATCATCAAGAATTTAAACAATCATTTTGTCACTCTGGGGGTACTGTCAGTTGGGCATATCAGCCTATAAGGCCCTTTATGACTTTCAAGATAACATGCCCTGTTGTATTGCAGCTATTAAGAAAATTTAGTTTCCAGCAGCACAAGAACTTTCTGAAACTCCTGCTCTGCTTTGTGGAGTTACTTTAGGGGGGATCCCTCCTCTAGGGTGCTGAATTATAGGGGTGATCAATCCAGGACAGTGAGTGGATGTGTGTAGTGTATATCCCCTCCTTGGATATGTGTAGTGTATATCCCCTCCTCCCCCCTTCCCCTAAACAAATACTCAGACACTACAGAAAATTCCTGAGGTCAATCCTGCAGCATAAGTGGTGTAAATGAGACAGTGTTTTGTTAAGGACATAGTAACAGAATGAGAAATACAGTGTTAAGTGGAGTGCATATTAACTATATAGTGAAAATAATAAAGAGAAACAAGTAAATGGGAAAAAAAGGAAGATACAGAAGCCATCAAGTTGAATTATATTTTAAAGACTTCATTTTATTGAACTTTTATTATTTTATCAAAGACTATAGTGAAAAGTATTGCCATAGATAGTGCTTTTCTTGAACTCAGTATTTCAAAGAAATTTTCAGTTAGAACAGCAGCTCCTCTGTCCCATTACTTGCAACATGCATTTTTATTATGACTAGGAAATGGAATTTTTAAAATAATAACTTTTTACTTCCTTGCTCTATTGAAATGAGTGATCTTTGCAACAGAGACTCCTTTCCTACTGATGTAGAAGGTGATTACCTCGTGGAGAATGCTCCTGAAATATAAATAATGTATCAACAGGAACTGTAGAACGATGTGGGTGGAGGACTAGAAAAACTGAATGTTTGCCAGGCTCTTTTATTATTTATCAAAGCTGGTTAAATCTAGTTGTCACAGCCCAAGATACTCAAAGATCTTGGTAAAAGCCATTTTTTTCAAAATCATATTTCTTTAACCAAAAATGACAGTTGCACTATTAGAGTTGGCAGGCTCTAGGAAGCTGGTTATGGTCTTGTAATGTTTTTGTTTGTTTGTTTGTTTTCTATTTTGTTTTTAACATATAATGTTTTGTTGACAAGTTCAGAAATTATAAATTTTTGTCATATGGAGTACTGATACAATAGACAAAATAACTATTTTTAATTAAAAACTTGTTTGTACTTGCATTGAAGAGCTAGGTTTTTCTCTCAGGACTACAGAGCTAGTTTATAAAATAGACTTACCTTTAGGCACATTTTGTAAATTCAAGCCTTTAGTGCTTTTGGAAGCCAAAATAGTTTTTAAATCTGGTTGCTAATAGCCAGAAATTTAGCTATATGAAATATTAGTGGAATATTTTTTATGCCAGTATGTGTACTATCACTTCGAGTAGCAGGCTTGACTTTTTTTTGAGTAGCCCCAATGGGATCACAAAGCAGTTGTGATAGATAGTGAGTGTGTGTATACGTAAATACAAGTTTACAGATAGTGTCTGGCCATAAAAGAAGTGGAATGGTTGTAGGCATGCTGACACACGCCAGGGAGAAGAAAGAGAGCCCTGTAATAAAATCTCATTGAGGATGCAGAGAGTATGTTTCAGCATTAGGCATTCTCCTCATGTTTCACATAAATGCATCCTCCTCTCATGAGGGGATGAACAGTGCATTTGCACCGGCTCATTCAAATTGAATGTTGGTAAAAGAAGAGTCTTGAGCAAACTGAACAGCCTGGCATTTTTTAAAGACAGGGGAAAGGTTAAGCTGACTGCTGTTTAAACTGCTGTTTATTGGATATTTATTTGCTGACCGTGTTTATTGAAGGTGGTATTGAAAGGATCATTGGCGAGATTTTGGATGGCCACATAGAGCAGGTCAGAATTCTATTAAACCAATGCAATTTTTACAATGAAATTTAGATCTTCATAGGTGACTTGGTAAGTTGTTTTTATATCTGAGGATAGTTATATTGTATTTTGCTGAGAGATAAAAAGGGTCGGATGTGCCTTCTCTGCATTCTTTCCCTTTCTCTTTCTGACAGCACGGCAGCTTTAACTTTGCTTAAAGCTATCATAAATGAGAAACGTCACTAGATACAGCATTTACTAACCAGAAAATTTATTAAAAATAATTAGACTTCACTATGAATGTTTGGTTTCTATTATTTTTGTTTGCTGTTTCAAAAACAACGTAGAGCTCACTGAACCCAAACTTGCTAATTTTGTCCTTTTTGCACTGAGGGGCTGCGTGGGGGAGAGTCACAGTCACTCTTTTGAGTGAAGCACAGAGTCATCTTGCAGTGCCTTAGGCATATTTTAAAAGCATCACTAGTTAATTATAGAAAGAAAAGGTAAGGCTATATGTGCACACTAGATCTGATCTTGCATTGCTCTCACAGTGAAGAGATTTATAAGAACCAATTTTTATGTTTTTCTAATTTTCACCTTTTTAACTCTCCTACCTTGCAATGGGAACACACATGATCACCACCTGTGTATATATATGTGTGTGTGTGTATATATATATAGAGAGAGCTAATATCAGAAATAAATTCCTTCACTATATCAGGAGGGCATCTCTTTAATGGTGCCTGAAACATTAAGGGAAATTTTGTGTTACAAATGCATCTGAAGTGGTTTTTTTCTTCTCTTTCTGTGCATGCACATTTATTTATTTAGTTATCTATTTATCTATTTATTTATTTGAAGGCACCTTTTCTGGACTTTGATGCTGACTAATTATTTTTATTATTGAATTTATTTGTTTCCCCCTGTCCTTCCCGGAGACAGGGTTGAATGTCTTGTACAATAACTGCTGCAACACAAGTTTGCGTTCCTGGTTGTGAAGTCCAGCTTATGTAGTGAAAGTACTCCTCCATATTTGCTCAAGGGAGCTGCTGCTCTGAGAAAATGTTCAAAATAGCACTGTTTTACTTTAAAAATGGGTGTGTATGTAAGTTGTTTATGTATATAAATATATGCTATGGGTGTCTAGAGCTGGTATTGTCTATGCAAAACATATGTATAGTGGCTTTGTTAGATTACAGGTTCTTAGAGGAATAAAATGAACTCACATGCAGCTAATCTTGGGGTTCACTGGCTCTGTTTGGTTGATTTTCTGTACAGAAGCTGCAAGCAGTGGCATGTTCTGTACCTGCTTCCTTGGACAATTTGATTGCATTAGTGGTGTCAGGTGAATGGCAGAAACCAGGTGGTCCTGCTGTTATTACTGGTAGTAGATAAAGCATTGGTCAATAAGCTTATGAAGCCTATATAACATTTCAGTACTGGAATGTGTTGGTTTTTTGTTGGTTGGTTTTTTTGTTTTGTTGGTTTTTTTTTTTTTTTTTTTGGTCTCCCCATCCCCCTTGGTATTAGGGAAATCAGTCTTGCACTGGGCTCTCTGTGTGTGTGTTTATGTGCTGGATGGGCTGCAGTGACACTAGAAATTAGAGTAAGTCTGGAACCCTAAGACTACACAATGTGCTCCAGTGCTAGGTAAATGCTTTCTGTGAGTTTCCCCAGCATTTGTTAAATAGGTTTACGGAAGGTTTGGTTTGACTGTATGTTTACATGAAAGTATTAATGTGAGCAGCACATAGCTTATTCCACAAAGATTTGTTTGAATACTGCTCCCTACCACCTCTGTTGCAGCAGCTAATTTTGAAAACTCTAGATGTCATGTTCTGTTTTGAGTAAAAGAGGCTTCTATGGAAAAAGGCATGACATGAAGCCTACAGAGTTATTATGGTCCAAGGGATTGCACTGCTGGCCCCATAGTTGTCAGATGCTCTGGATTTGATTGTATTTGCTGCTTGGTACAGTGGAAAGCAACAGACAACTCTGTCATTATGCCAGTGTTTAGAGGGGGGAAAAAAGGTGGTGCAAGTTGAGACTTGCACCACTTTCAATACTGGTTAAAAGGCTGAAAGACACTAACCTGTCCTGGGCTGGACAGCTGGTTTGGGTTTGCGTGGCCAGGTCTTGGTAGCAGGGGGACTTGTGTGAGAAACTGCCAGAAGCTTCCCCCATGTCCAGCAGAGCCAATGCCAGCTGACTCTGGGACAGACCCACTGCTGGCCAAGTCTGGCAGGTAACACCTCTGTGATAGTATATTTAAGAAGGAAAAAGTGCTATTGTACAGGTGTAATTGCAGCCAGAGAAGAGCGAAGTGAGAATATTTAAGAGGAACAACTCTGCAGACACCAAGGTCAGTGGAGAAGGAGAGGGAGGAGATTCTCTAGGTGCTGGAGCTGAGATTCCCCTGCAGTCCCTGGTGCAGACCATGGTGGAGCAACTCTGCCCCTGAAGCCCATGGAGGACCATTGAGGTGCAGGCTGTGGAGGAGACCCATACTGGAGTAGGTGGATGTCCGAAAGGAGACTGTGAACCCATAGAAAGCCAGTGCTGGAGCAGGGTCCTGGCGGGGACCTGTGGACCCATGGAGAGAGGAGCCCATGCTGGAGCAGGTTTCCTGGTAGGACTTGTGGCCTTGTGAGGGACCCACATTGGAGCAGGCTGTGCCTGAAAGACTGCAACCCATGGAAGAGTGGCCTGTGTTGCAGCCGTTTGTGCAGAATTGTTGCCTGTGGGATGGACTCACATTAGAGAAGTTCATGGAGAACTGCTTCCATTGGGAGGGACCCCACACTGGAGAAGAGAAAGGACTCTTCTCCCTGAACAATGGCAGGAAAAACATGACCATAACTCCCATTCCCCATTTCCCTGCACTCCTAGTTGGAGGAGGAGGTGGAGCCCAGGAAGGATGGAGGGGTGGGGAGAAGGTGTTATTTTTAAGGTTTATTTTACCTCTCGTTATCCTGCTTTGATTTTGTTGGTAATAAATTCAATTAATATCTCCAATTCAGATCCATTTTACCCATGAGAATGTTTGGTGAATAAGCTCTCACGAAACTTATCTCAACTTATGAACTTCTTAATGTATTTTGTCTCCCCTGTCCAGCTGAGAAGGGGGTGATAGAGCAGCTTTGGTGGGTGTCTGGCATCCAGCCACTACATCTGGCATCAACCCACTACAGCAGCCCTTTTCTCTATCCTATACACAAAGCAGGTTTTGATTGTACTCAATTTTATGCTGTTAAGTTCATGACAGTGTTTGGGAGACGTGTGGTGGAATTTTTTTAATTTTAATTATTTTATTTTTGAATCAACACATTCTGTAATCTTCTTTGAAACCTGGAAGTGTTTTCTTAAACATTAATTAACTTTCAGTACCAGAAGATGTCTTCTTGCTTTTCTGAAATCTGATGATTAATGCTTTTGTTTTACTTCTAAGTGATACACTGTTTGTCATGTCACCACTGAAGTCCTGCTCCTTTTCTAAAATGGGTGGTTTTTTTGCTTTGCACAGGCTAATATTTCCTTTTTCCTTGCAGAACTGCTTTAGCTTCTTGTCCAGAATCCAAATAGTGAATAGAGTTTAAAATCTGAATTAACTTTAAAACAATATTTTGCAATTAAATCTTAACATCAAATTTTGTAGAATCTTAGAATGGTTTGGGTTGGAAGGGGTCTTAAAGATCATCTAGTCCTAACACTCTTGCTGTGGGCAGGAAACCTTCCCCTAGACCAGGTTACTCAGAGATCCTTCCAGCCTGGTTTTGTACACACCCAGGGTTGGTGAGTCCGTAACTACTCTGGGCAGTAAGTTGGAGTTAAATCCTCTTTTCTGAGTACCTATAAGAAAGATTGAGGTGATGACAGCCCATTTTCCTTCATGTAAATGGGATACTTTCAGTAGTGTTACATAGCTGATTCTACTGAGAAACTCAGAGGGTTCTAATTTGGAAATAATACAAAACTAACCAGTCAGCAGCTCTGCACATCCGTCTTTCGCAGCTGAACATTTTAAACATCTGTATTCTAGAAAAACTGTCAGCGAATTCTCAATCAATATTTACAATATTCAGTTTTCTCAATGAACATATAAAATATCCCCAGGTATATTATAAACTACACTTCACTAGCGAGTGAGTGCAGCCTTTCACTTGACTGTAGAGAAGTGACAAAGGGGCTGTGTGGTCATCTCTTTGTTGTTTCAGGATGGCAGTAGAAGAATTATCCATCTTTTGGAGGAGATGTCTGAGCTGTCCCAGGGGAGATGTAAACTGGTACATTAGAAGAGATGGAAGGAAAATCAGTTACCATTGTTTTGGATCATTATCTTTGGGAAAGTGTAACTTTGCTGCTGATGCCCATGAAAGTGTCCATTTGTAGTACTGTGCTTTCACAGCAAGTGAAAATGTTGTTGATATTTGTATGTTTGCAT
Organism: Anabacerthia variegaticeps; assembly: GCA_035583185.1. Taxonomy (NCBI): domain Eukaryota; kingdom Metazoa; phylum Chordata; class Aves; order Passeriformes; family Furnariidae; genus Anabacerthia; species Anabacerthia variegaticeps. Next base: position 99,107,485 of record JAWWEW010000001.1, read on the forward strand.
TGTAAATGCAAGTAGCATGTTGGCTTCTGATGGATGCTCACTGAATGCAAAGGCAGACTTTGAAGTGAAAAGAACTCATGCTAAATTTAGTCAGCTGCTTACTCATTTTGCAGATGGAGTAAAAGCCTTTATTGGGATGTTGAGGATAGCCCTTCCTGATGACTGGTCAGTCAACTTGGAGGTGGCTGTGAGCTACCTTTTTATACAGGTGTTCTTATAGAAACAGTCTCTCTTGAGGATTTTTTTTAGGGAAAGAGAAGTAGTTTGATGTTTGAAGACAGCTGTTTCTGTGCAAGAGCTCTGCTGTTTGGTGAAAAGTCTTCCTTTCAGATCCTGAAGAACAGTTTTGAATCATAAATCCTTTGGATTTAGAGGGTTAATGTTAATCTGTGAAGAAAGTGTAAAGTCCTTGAATTGATGCAGTTGTACTAGACTACTGGATTGTATATTTGGTTGAGTATTTGCAGTGTACAACAGTCAGACTTCACTGAAGGGAATGCTGGAGCTGTTGAAAAGTGCTGTGAATGAAAATAAAGGGTAATCATAACTCAGTATTTTTCTAAGAAACTGAAACGTTGTTTGCCAGGGAGAACAGTTCATTGAAGATTTTGCTTTATGGATAGAAAAGCAATGCAGAGGCTATAGGCATTGCAGAACGCAGCGACAGGACAATAAAGTCCTTGCTGAAGATTAGGTTGTCTTGCATCCAATTTTTCCTGGTCTTTCAAAATCCTTTTGCAGCCATGGTTTTTGTCAGTTTTTTGTTAGACTTTTTCCCACTCACCATTAAAGATGCAGAAAATGTAAATGTCACTTCAATATTAAGGATTAGCTCTGGGCTTGAAGAAAAAAACATAAAGTTAATTGGAAGGTCATAAATAAATCAGTGTTTTTCTTGTGTGTGTTTATGCATATACTTTTAAGAATCTCTTTGTAAAAAAATAAATCTTTCATTTCTAAAATTATCTGGATAAACTTATTCTGCTTGTTGACCATCTTAGCTACAGTCTGTGAGATGTTCTAGCTCTCAGTTGAGAAAACTGTTAAGTTGGTTTCAGGAGTTTTCTGTATTGTTTCAGAAACAAAACAGATATGCCACATACACTGCTAAATGTAAAATAATTTTAGCCCCTGATATCAAATACTTAATAAAAGAAAAAAGAGAACAAAAGAAATGTATGTTTATTGCAAGAGAAACTTAATTTCATGAAAAATTTGTGGCTATTTATGGTGCTGTATCTTGTACAAGTTTGATTTCTCAGTTTCACTGAAACTCTATCATGAAAAATGCCTACCTTGGTGTCGCCATCCCTGGACGTATTTCAAAGACCTGTAGATATGGTGCTTAGGAACATGGTTTAGTGGTGGACTTTGCAGTGCTGATTTTATTGTTCTATGATTCTATAATATGATCACATGAATCAGTAGAATTAATATAATCTTAGACATGATAATCTTTCATTTTAGAAAGATTTCCAAGAGAACTTTTTAGCATATTTTTTGCTGTTAATTAAACATAAAAACTTCTTCAAGTATCTGTTACAGTTAAATTACCTCAGTAGTGCTGAACAAGTGATCTTGGAGGCTGTGAATCACATGAGAGCACTGTGCATTCTCTCTGGGGGACAGCAATGGTGTGTGGCCCTTCTGCTTCCAAAATCAGTGAGTCAGCAGCTGGCCAGAAGCAAAGAATCCTCTTCTAGCTGGATCAATGGGGACATCAGTATAGGTCGTGGGAGCAGCTGGCATTTCTACCAGGGTGAGGTGCAGAGGGGGTCCAGCCAAGGTGTAGTGTCAGTAAAATAATCTCCTGCCACCTCCTTCAATCCCTGGGGTTGGCAGTGATCTGAACTGTACTACTTATGTGTAGTCCTTAGAGCATCTTGTTGGATTTCAGTGACTTCGTCACATTTACAGATGATATTTCAAATTTCATGAAGGTGCAGGCAACGCAGAAGTGATGTGAGGGAGCTCTTAGTTGATGTGAGAGTGGTTTGCCAAACAAAACTTCACTAAATTGTTGTGGGGTGAGGATCATTTAGATTTTGCAAAGTATTTTGTCTGTGATGTGCTCTAGATTAGCTATATTTTAGATGTATAATTTGAGGCTAAGGAGTGAAAATTTTATGAATCTTAGTTATCAACCGTCTCATGTTTTTTCAGAGCTTTCACATATGCTGTTTTCTGGTGGAGTCTCTTTCTGTGGTTTCATAGTTTCATAGTAGTAGGTGGAAATTGTTACCTTGCTCCTAATTTAATAATTGAAAAAAGTAAATAAATAAAAAAATATTTATAGTCTAAGGAGGACATAATGATGGGTTTGGTTCTTTTTTGTTCCTCTGTCTTGGTAACTATGAAATTAGTACTGAGTGGATGCTGTGCTCAGAAAACAAATGTTGAACATAATTCTATTTTGAATTAAAGTGGCACCATACCAGTGTGTATATCATTATTGATACTCTCTGGGGCCCTGTAAAGTACATATATCAATGTTTTGGACTGCAAACCTCTTTACTGTGATGCTAGAAAACAGTAAAAGACAATACAGGAAATGATGAAGTGGAAACTGTCTTTTCTTAGTCTTGTAGCCATTCTGGTTCTAAATAGGTAGCTATTATACTGAAAAAATCACTGTTCTGCAAGGTTAAATTTGTGAAAGCTTCAAGGTGGTGTTGTTTTTTGTTTTTGTTTGTTTGGTTTGTTTGTTTTTCCCCTGAAAATGTATTTAAACCAATTTGAGCAAGTCTGCAAAACTATTAGTACAAGGTTATAGATTTCCAACTGATTTATGAATTGCCCTTTTCATCAGCTTTGCTTTCATCTGAGCACTCACTACATATATGGTGAAATTGGTGCTTATTACATCCTTTATAGGGTGGACTAAAGCCACGGTATTGACTTTGATGTAGAAACAACGGCCAGCTGTTCTGCTCTACTCCTCTTTTCTAAGGACTTCAGGTGAAATAAAATTGCAGATGATGAGGATAATGGATTCAAGGAAAAGGAGTTGTGGAACTTCTTAATATATTAGAGCGGAGAGATGACAGAGATAGCAAATGTTAAATAAGAAAGAAGATAATAAATTGAAAGAAAGGTTCCTCTCGGGAGGCTGGTAGCATAACCAGATGACGCCCATATGCATTTGTCATTGAAGCTTGTGTATTATTTGTACTTTTTGTTTCATCTGTCTTCTGATGCATTTCCACTTCAGATGAAGACAAAAAGTTCTTACTTTCCATGTGGGTTCTTGGTGGCAAAAATCAGCTTTCTCTGAGATGAATATCATGGGATTGCTTTTATATATTTGTGTTCATATACACAAACACAGATATGTGTTGTTGTTGAATCTGGGAGTTATTTTTGTCTCTCTTAAATTTTAAATACTTAATCTGTGAACAAAAATCTTCTCTGGAGCCAAGTGGGTTGTGGTTTGTTTTTTTTTTTTTTTCATATTGATGAGCCATAGCTCATAACTGTCTGGCAGAGCTGAAGTGCAGTTGTTCACATCTCTATGCTTGTATTTCATTTCTGCTCGGAGCCAAAGTGCTGAACCATAACAAATCTACAATGCAGAACATTTCTTTATAAAGATTGAGCACAGTAATTTTACAAACTGGAATAGAGTTTATTTAACAAAGTGCTGAGAAAAAAAAAGAAAGAAAACTAATCAGCCTGGGCCCTTTTTTGCTATCCCACTGATGGATGATGCTTCCAGACTTGGCAGAGTGGGGTTCCAGCTCCCCAGTTCAGGAGCATGAACTTTATCTGGGACAAAAGCTGGGAGTATTGAAGCTTCAACAGGATTCTGTTGTGCTCAGCAGTGACCATTGACAATTACAGTTCTCCTTCTGTAAACCTGATGCATTATGTAGAGTTTTAAAAGCTGTATTGACAAACGTGCAGTTGAGATAATTAGCCTCTGTAGGTGTCACTGGGAGACACGAGAAAGCAGCTGTCTGTTTTTTAAGGAATTAGGGTGCTTTGCAGGAACAGTGATGTAGGGCAGAAGGTCAATTCCTGTGACATTATGATGATGACGAATATGAATTACAGTTTTTTGTATTTTATTAACTAGCTGCTTGTGGCAATGTGAATTTTTGATAGACTCTGCAGAGCATAATGGAGGATGGACTTTCCCAGTAGTGGGAACAGTGATATTTGCTGAGGCATCTAGCTCTGGGCCATTAATAATGGTGAGTGATATTTGAAAACATGAGAAAAAAAGATTTTTTAGATTAGGAAGGTTGAAAGAAGAGTGGGAGTAAGAAAGGGAAGAAAGCATTTTTCTTTGTGCTGTTCTATCTTCTGAAGAAGGGCAGGATCTGTTTGCAATGTAAAAATAAGTCTGTAGTGTGAAACATGGCAAAAAAAGGCTTCCATCTTTCTTAACTAGATTGTTTTTTAGTGTACAGACTTTGACATGTCTTGTTCTTGTCCATCCGTGCACATGAATGTCTTTTTAGGAAAGAATAAAAAATGCCTGTGAGCAGCTGGAATGTTCCAGGGGTCTTGTTTCAGCAGTGCCACTGAGAAAAAACTGCCTGATGAAATATGGGAGCAAAGCTTGCTCATCCATAGCTTTGCTCATGGGTAGGATCACACCTTTTAAATTATGATTTTTTTTTCATTATTTTTTGTTGAAAATTTAGGACTGTATTGATATTTATGCTGGTTATAACTTCTTTCTTTAAATGTTTGGCATCTATTTTTAGGTATTTTATACTGAAACATTAAAATTGAGAGGGGAAAACTTGGAGAAAACATAGTCAGCTGAGCAAGATTTTGACAGGTCAGCATGCTTGAAACATTGAAAAAGTGGATAGGAAGACATTAAAACTGATTTTACAACTTTCCAGCTTCGTTTCACAGTTTATGCTAATTTGTTTTTACACTTTGATGGAATTATTACTGGTTGTTATTGTGTAAGAATAAATATTCTAAAATGTTATTAGATGCAAAAGCCAAAAAAAAAAAGTTCCCCAGCAATTTCCACGAGAACTTCAATTTGAATAACAGTTTTAATAGTGTCTCCTAGAACTTCCTCATAACCGAGACTGCACCAAAGTGCCTGGGAGGACAAATAATTTATAGCTCTGAAGAAGTTTCAGTTTGGATTCCTGCCTGTTATATTTTCAAAGTGCAGAGCATGAGGATATGTGAGAAGAATTTCGGTGCAGGAGAGCAGCATATCTATGGTTTGGAGGGAGCTGTTGTCTTCCATAATGTGCACTTTCTTAAATTGAAAATTAAAGTCTGAGCATTGAATTCCTTGATTGACCCTTCTTGTTTCCAGAAAAATGTTTTGTTTTTCAATTCTTATGCTTTGCACTTGCAAACATGAGGAGCTGCCTGTCTGCCTGTGAGAAGTAAATGAGAAATAATGTATTATTTTTGTTTGTTGGTCAAGGAAATTCTGTCAAAAGTCAAGAAAGAATCTGGAAAATACAAGAATTCTTCCCTCATCTTTTTTGCTTTGTTTTTGGAGCTGTTTGTTGTAGGGTGATACCAAGTAAGCCATCTGGGTTCCCAAAAGGTATTTACTTTTTTTTTTTCCTGTAGTTGGCCATTTTAATCAAAAGTACAGGTGTCTGCACAGTGACTGTAAAAAGGCATATTTCTGATGTGTTGCATGCGCTTGCCCAGGCTCTACAGTCCTTGCTTGTAAATACAACCTAGCAATTGTAGATCATCATATGTATATATGTATGCATATATCCTTTCTTTCAATAGAGATGCTGTACTTTGACCTTTCTTGCAATGTGCTGCCTTTCTGACTGCCCAGCTAATTGCGGTAAGATTGGGGCTGTTGATGTCAGGGACCGAGGTGGGCCCAGGCTAGCGATGGTTTAGGGCATTGTAATAAATAGCTATGATTTGTTCCTGCAAATCTTATGATTGCAGAAAATTATAGGGCAACACTAAGTGATTTTTATTTGTTCATTTTTTGTTTGTTTGTTTGTTTGTTTTTAACTTGGTACTGTTATTTCCTTTCAGTAAATGCCTGAAGAAATATTACCTGAAGACAAGGGTCTTGAATATTTTTATTACCAGCAGCAGCAGCAATATCCTCCCCAAACCTTATTGCTTCTGTATTAAAACTGCATTAAAGTTTAGAGCTCCTTACATGGCATTGGGCACCCAAGCCACATGTGCAGGAAGCCTGTCAATGTGGTATTTGTTACGCTTGCATGCTTGACCTCTGTAAACAGAAACATCCAGCCTTGGCAAGGACTAAAATCCTGAATTTATGCTCTTGTTACTTCTGTGATTGACCAGTGCTGCCCTACTTCATTTGCTGTAGCAAACCCTAACTTACCCCTTCTTGTACAAATGAAATTATGTCTCTGTATGTAAAGTATGTCTCTGTATGTAAAGTATGTAACCAAGAGCTGCAGCTGGGCTCTTTAGTGATTAGGCTCAGGTCTGCTTGCATCATATGCGTACAAAGAAAAGGAGACAGCAAAATTAGGCCACAAATTGGTTTTTTTCCCATTGAACAAGCAGGCCTTGACAATGAAGAAACCATCCTGGTAAGGGTTGAGTAGTTCCCCCTGGTGGGGCAGTTCCAGATGTGTCCTTAGCCCAGCATCCTGGATTTTCCAGGGTTTTTTATAGCTCCTGATGCAAGGCCAAGGATCTTTGGGGACTGCAGCCTCTTCTGTTTAGAGATGTTACAAACCAGAACAAAACCTCAGCCTTGTTAAATCCAGCTCCTGAAGTTATTGGTTGCAGTAAAGGTTGAATATCATGAGTACCTCTTACAATTTTTTCAGTTTCTGTTTGGAAATAGTGGAATATCTGTCTGTCTCCTTAGCTAGCCATGAAATATATGGCTATAAAATGCCAGTAAATGCCCCCTGTACTGGTGTGAGATCTAGACCAGATCGAGGGAAGTGAAATATTTACTCTTAATCATAAGTTTTCTTTTCTGAGCAAAGTGTATTATTTTAGTTAATCTGCTGGGTTTTGTGAGATGAATAAAATGGTGTGCTGGTTTAATGAAGGCAGGCAAAGTGTGGTCTTGCACAAAGCTAGCTTAAATATCTGCCTTGCCAGCTTCCTAGGTTCAGGCTCTCTTTTCTCCAGAGGTTCACCTCTGCCAAGTGCTATGTTTCTTTTATTGTAATCATGTAAAGGGATGCTAAGAATAGAGAGGAACAACATTGTGCTGGACACTGGCAGTGAAGTAACAACCAAAGTGTGATATTCCCTTTGCTGCTTAAAATCAGCATTTCCGTATATAGCCTTGCCAGTTTAAACTCTTAAGCACATCAGTGGCATTTATAGTATATTTTAGTAATCCATTTGAAGTTTTCAACAACTCTCTCCAAGCTACATAGTTATTTGAGTCTTCCTTTTATTTAGGGAGAATTAAAGGCAACCTCTGTGTAAATTGTTTCTTGGTTTTTCTAGTGGGAAGAAAGTAGATGAACCTTTTTTAAATTTTACTGTTGAAAAATAACATTTATAAGCTGGGTGGAAGTATGGCATTCTGGAAAGCAAAGGCACAGAAATTGGTGTAATGAGTTAGAAAGTAAAATTTATGTCTAAAAGACGTAGTGTAAGCTGGTTTTACTCAGATGAATAATTCAGTCTAGAGAGGAGTTCTCATGGGAAGGTTGTCACTGGAGGAGAAGAGAAAGAGGATCTCCAGACTTCTTAGGATATTTCAGAAGAAAGATTAAAATAAATGTTTTTTGTCTCAAAGAGCAGAGTTCAGTAAACTTCCACCTTCTGCTGTTTTCAGCAATGAAATCTCACCTTTACACCAAAGTAAGTAGTAGAGAAACATTGTTCAGAGAGGTGTAGAAGAAAGGCAGTGCTACACCATAGGTTGATACAGGTCTACCTGCTTATAATTGGGCTTGGTCATCCTTTCCAAAATGTATGATATGGCTAATGGAGAAACTTGTAAACAGTCCTTGTTTTTTAGGAATCTGTGTACTATTGTTTGTTCTTACTGCTGTCAATCCTCGTGGTGCTGTCATGTAAATCAGTGCATAACTGGTCTTTCTCATTTATGATACTCGCAGCAATTCGTTTGCTCTGTCTTATCTACAGGACTTTTATTTTTAGCTTTACAGCCCTTTAATTTACTTCTCTCTGGCACTGACACATGACTCTGAGAGAGAGCTCTCAGATCCAGCTTGAAAATGTGTTTTCCTACAGGGAATGAGTACAGTGGAAATTCATCCAGTTTGTCGGGGGACTTATACTCAGGACTTGCCATCATGTCCTGTGAACCTCAGCTTCTTTTGGAGTAATTTCTGTAGTGAAACTGCAGTATGGGAATGGGTGCTAATGACTTAATAGAACAGACATTGATAGTAGATTTTGACATACTTTCGTTCTCTTATGGACTAGTGATTGCATTATATATTTTAAAAGTGCACTGTAATGCTTTGTAATATGGGCATCTTGCTTACAAGAGCTGCCAAGCTTCAGCAAAGAGTCTCCATTTAATATGGTCACTGACAGATTTTATCACAAACTATGTATCTCAATTGTGTTTACCTGTCTCCTCTGTAACTTAACTGCATTATGAAAAGCTTCCTTATCTTTCTGTTAGTAGCAAGCTATCCAGTAACAGCAGACTTGCACGTGACACTGATGAGTAAGTATCATTTAGGTAAACTAAATATATTTAGATGCACCTTTCATAGTTGTTAACATGCTATATTTAAAGAGCAAGAGCTGTGAGTGATGGATTTAGGTACGGAGGTGTAGGAGAGTATTCCTGGAAATTTAAGTGAGAAGTCATCTGTAGTGGTAGCTAAGAAGGGTCTTCGGTGATGCTAGTGCACATAAAATCCTCCAGAGACCGTTCTTGCACTTCTCATAGTCAGGGGAGAGAAAATGGCTTTTCCAAAAGGGAGTTCACTGCTCAAGACAGATAGTGGCTCCTGCATCCTACTCCTTGGAAGAGTCTCTTTTTCTGTGTCAGCAATAGATCAAGCTAAAGGGGACAAGCATCACTAAACCAAAGATTGCTTTTCTGAATACCTCCCACAGGCTCTCCGAGGGCAACGTTCAAGTGAAATATGTAAGAAGCATTTAGGATATCTAAGAGCTGTCTGGTCTCTCTGGGTTTGCTTGGATTTCAGAAGAGAGAGGAAACAGTGCAGTGGAAATGTGTGGATATGAGATGAAGTGGGAAAAAAAAAGTATTCCTTTTTCTGAGACTGGCTGTCTTGTCTGTAACATCCTTCTCCATATTGTCAGTGTGTCTGAGAGTGTTCAAAAGCATCAAAACCCTGGGTTATTAAACAAAAAAGGAAAAAGAATTGAAAATTCATTGTTTGTTTAAAAAGCACAAGCAGAGGGAAGGAAAAGAAGGGGACTGGTGGATATGTGTGAATGTTGGAAGGGGTATTGCAGAAGGGGCATCTCTGCATGTCAGGCTTCTGAGAAGGAACCTTGGCTGAGGTGAGTGGTGGTTGGTTTAGATGGACATTTGCTAAGAGAAATGGTATAGTGAGGGGTGGTGGTACATTTAACTTGACTGGATTGTGGATTCAGTACAACTTTGGTTCCTTCTGTTTTCACGTAAACTTTTAGTGCTACTTAATGTTGCTTGTGGTCGTTGGTTGCTTCTTTGGTAAATGAAGTGCATCTTTGTGGCTTCCTCAGTGCGGATAAATAAATTTCCAGAGTTTTCTGAGACTGGAGTGTTTCACACTCAACTGTGTTCACATTTCCCAAGCAGTTGAAGTCATCAGTGGCATGTGTAATTGGGTAATATTTTTGTCTGAATTTATTTGGTTTTCAGTTTCAAAAAGATACCAAAACAACTGTAGTAAAGAAGCCCTTCAGAATCACATGGGATTTCATAGTTTATAGGATCTCTGCCATCTGTTCTTTAGTGATAACTCAGGTCTCGTGGAATGTTTTTATGATACAGTTAGTTTTCTTCTTTTATTTTAGGATTTTGTTTTAAATGCATGGGTTTTTCTTTAGTTACAGAGACATTCTTGAAACTACTGTATTCCTGACCAGTGTGGTCTGTCTGATGGTAGATCAGAATCAGAGATGCAAATTACTTCTATCCAGTAATCTGCTTTTTTCCCAAAGATGGGAACACCTTCTTGGACAGTGAACCTCCCTGCCAAAAGCCAAACGTCCACCCTTTTGCTGCTGTTTGACAGGGATTTGGCAGCTGCTGCCGTCAGTGGGACTTGCAAGGTAGGGTGAGGGAAAGGACAGTGAGAAGCATTGTCCCCTGGTCCCCAGGGACATGAAAGCTGTGTGTGCAGATAGGGGTGAAATGTCTGGTTCCTGAGGGGAGAACAGGCTGTGGAGAAGGTGCTGTACATCTGGGGAATGCTGCACATGGGGAAAGAAAAAAATATCCCAGATGATGGTAACAGGAAAGGATGGGAGTACTGTCATGGTGTGGACCTCTTGATCTTTCAACATAACTAAAGATTTTATTCCCTGCATCATGCAACATGCCTGGGGTTCATGGCCATGTGTTGTTGAAATTAAGGACAAGGTTTCTGTGAGATGTCTCTTACCACAGTGGTGCTGTCACTAAGCAGTTGCTCCCCCTGACATCTGGCTTTTCCATATAAATTCCCACTTTGCTCACAAGCCTGTGCCAGTTGGTGGCCTGACAGAGGAGGTATTCAGAGGTGGGTCTAATGTGCAGGGTGCATCCTGAACAGGTATGAACTGAATGTCTCGTGGACAAAAAAAAAAAAAAATAGATGGAGATGGTCTTTGATGCAGACAGCTGTGTTACTTTGCAGCTGAGGCAGCTGGGTGGTGGTGGTGCCTCTGGTGGTGAGGACAGATGAGATAATCTGCTTATTTAATGATTTCTCACTAGAAATTCAGTATCTGGAAAGCAGGAACTAGCTGCTCACATGGATGCTTAGAACAGAGTACTGCAGTTTGCAAGTCCAAATACACTGGATGGACCAATTGGTGTTCTCTCTGTAAAAAGGAAAAAAAAAAAAAGGAGAAAACGAAGGGAAAAGTAAAATAAAAATTGGATATTGTTGATAGATGTTGCAACTGTCACTGCAAGGTCTGTGTGTGGGGAAAATAGAAGAGTTTACGCTCTTCATCATTCTAGTTCAAGGGACGATTAGTTTTCTGCAGCCTTCAGAGCAGTAATAATATTTCAACATTTTAGATGTTCTTTTCCTTCTATCACATGCCATCCAATGTCAGCTTTACAGCCTAGTATTCCCAATGTAAGTGACTAGGTACTGTTGCTTCTCATTTCCTCCCAAAATGTTTATCCTAAATTTGTTTTCTGGAAAACCTTGGTGCTACAAGTAAATATGTAGAAACAGTAGATGTGAAAGGAATACTTTATACCTGGGGGAACCACTTGGCTCCCTATTTATCTGGGAGTTATGCTCTGTAGTGTTTTCCAGCTGAAGCAAGTAGAGTGTGTTCCTCACTCAGATGTGCACATAGTTCCTCCAGCATGAGGAGGAAACCAGCTTTAGTATAATATAGTTTACATGGTGGATTTTGTTTGGTTAGTTTTTTACTTATCAAAAAAGACATGAACAACTTGAGCAAGAGGTGTCTGGGAACAGGTGGCTTCCGTACTATATTGTAGTGATTCATAGTTTGAATAAAGGTGCCATTGGAGAAAAACAGACATGGAGGTATCTCCTTACGGCATTTTGTGTGCACAGTATTTCCTTCAAAGATCAATTTTTTTTCTATTACCATCAGTTTCAAAACTGATCATAAGGATATAATTCACCAGGGTAAGTCTTTGTTACATGGACAAGCAAAAATAAAAATGTGCCTTATTTTTGTTTGTGGGGTATTCAGTGGCCAGAAATGAGAGTAGGATCCAGCAGTGGGTTCAGGCATTTGACCAGTGGGAGAAGATATTTGCAGACATTAAACCTTCAGGCATCCCAGCACTCCATGTGTAGCTTCTCTGTTAATGAATTTGCCATGATTAGAGAATTTCAGTTGACCAGAAGGGGAAAACAATGGGCTATGGTTTCTAGGAAGCCACTGTTTAATGCTAGTGACGTATTATGTGGCAACAGGATTTTCATTATAGGAAAAGCCTTGAGTCAGGTGCAAGGCAGTCCAAGATTTTTTGAGACTTACAGGGAAAATAAATAATGAGAGATGAATTGAGTAGCTTAGTTTTCTTGAAGGAGCTCAATTTCCTTTTCTTTAAAGGAAAAGAAATTTTCTCCTGTGTTACTGCTAAAGCTAGCATTTGAAATACTATTGCAGGGTAGGTAGTTGGCAGCTTGGCTCATTCTCATGTTACAAAAATGATGCTAATAATTCCTATTGACTGCTGTGACCTCTGCTGGAGGGAAAAGAGTCCTTGTAGCCCTTCCTCTCAGAGCCTGGTAGCAATCTTAATTTATTTATTTATTACTTGTTTGTTCCCTGCAGCAAATTTCCCTACCTGCCAGGTGGCTGAAATGATTTGTGTACTTTGTCATTTATCTCCTGTCATAAATGTAGTTCAAAAACAAGTATCTGATGAAATTTTTAACTTAATAGGCTTTCAGTTCTATGAGTGTGTGCTTTGTACTCTTCATAGGGTTTAATTTAACCCTGCCTATGAATGTCTGTCTTAATGTTTGTGTCCACATATACATTTATATTTGCCCCTTTGCCTCACACTGCATTAAGATTGCATTTGTGCAGCCTGTTATGGTTTGAGTGTCTCAGAGATGTCAACGTGTAAGTCTATATTGCATCACCTTTCTGAGTGCGTTCACTGACTCTGCAGTCAGATCTACTTAGTGTGAAGTGTGATGCAGTTCTGTCTCTGTTTAGTTGGAAACCACTGACAGTGAAGCCATTTCAGAATAACAAATCTTGGGCTTCAGACTGAATAGCCACTAATTAAATATTTTTCAGTCTTCAGTGCTGCAAACAGTGGCTTACATTTTTGACTTTATGCTCCAGTTTACTAATTAGATTCCTCTTTAAGAAGATTCATGTTCATGTATCACTGTTTTGGAAAGATTAGGTGTTTCGGGTTTTGTTTGTTGGGTGGGTTTTTTTCTTTGGTTTTTATTTTGTTTCATTTGGATTGGGGTTTGTTTGTTTGGCAGACTTTTTTCTATGTCTAAAGCAGACCTGTCATGGCTTCAGATCAAAAACTACCTTTGCTATGATGGCTGTGCCCCAGAAGGGTTGTGGTATGGAGCAGCAGTGAGCACAGCTGTGCCTTGTGTTTGAAGGCACGCCAGGGAGTACATGGTTGCCCTGTTGTGCCAAACAACCCAAAGTTTTTGAGCTCTGACCCAGAAAGCACGACTCAGAGTTACTTTTGCTTGCTAGCTCTCAGCAGCCTAGGAAGAGCTTACTAGAGGCACACATAGGCCCACGTGCTGTTTGTTCTCTGCACATTTGTGGGCAGTGTTGTTGTGTTTCGGTTGTAAAAGCAGCCCCCTCAGATGGGGAAACAGGTCAGCAGAGTGGTTTTGGGTGCGAGTGGGAGGCTTTCAGGGAGGAGTGTGAGATGGAGTTAGTTGCAGCCTTTGCGATTCTCTGTGTGCTCCTTCTGGTGAAATGGCGTCTTTCTGTGCCAGCTTAGCTGCCTGTGGTGAGACAAACATGCAGACCAGGTGTTGGAGTCACAGCTGCAACATTGACAGAAGACAAAAATATCCGGGAGGGACAAGCAATGAGATCCACGTGAAAAAATGGGTTTGTGTGTGTGTGAGGGAGGGAGTTCAGGATTTGCTGTTTCTGTCATGTCTCTGGGGGCTGGAGTGGCACCTAAAGTCATGCAGAACAAAGCATGAGGAGAAGAATCCTAAATGGGAAAGTTCTGGGAAAAGAGAAGGCATCTGCAGGGCATAAATGAATTTGGGAGGAATAACAAATGAAGAAGTCTAGATAAGCATATGTTTTTTCCTTCAGTTTAGCCTGTGTTCTGGTGAATAGCACAGAGGAATCAAAAGCTTCCTTATTTCAGAAGGGTAAAATCTAAACTACTCTGTTGGGCAAAAAGAAGATGATTCTATAAGTGTTGTTGAAAGTCTGTTTGTCTCTTGCTGGTTTGGTTATTTAAAGCTGAATATCCTCATACCATAGTATCTTATTAGACTTTTGCTGTTCAGGGGAGCTATGTCTGCATCTCCATCTTCTCTTGCTCCTTGCCAGGCATATTTTACCAGGCATGCTTCTTCATGTCTAGACTTTGAAGGTTAGTGAAGGAAAGTGACTTGAACTACTGGAGACTACCATGACCATGATGATGCACTTGGAGATGAATCTGCAAATCCAGAGATTGTGGTTCTCACCTTTATTTGTAGACAAGAATTATTATAAAAGAACTTTTCTGTTGAAATTGGAATTATAAAAGCAATCTCCAACACTGGAAACAAATACAACAGTTAAAAAAGCCCAAAGAAATAGATTTGGAAAAATAGATAAGTCTTAGAAATCCAAACCTTAGAATCAGTTTTGGTTGTTTTTGTGGGTTTTTTTGTTTGTTTGTGTTTTTTTTTTTTGGTTTTTTTTTTTAAAAAACACCTCCTTAAACTTTTTTTTTTCTATAAAACTTTTATCCTTATTCCAGGGAATGGTGGTGTTTGAATGCAATGATATTTATGTAGTAAAGTGACAGATATTTCCTTTTCTTATAAGATTGATTTAATTAGTATTTCTATTGTCTGGCAAAAAAAGTCTGCTTGCCTGCTTGACATCTCCTCATCTCATCTTAAAAGCTTCTGAAGACTTTGTGTCAAAAGTCTTCTAAGAATCATAACTACCACTTATGAATTATAAGATTCATTCTACCATGAACTTCACTAGAATGGAAGGAATACAATTGTAGTTGAAATTAGAATGGTGATGCTTAAAGTATTTCACTGCTTTTTTGGGGATGGGGCTCTTCCTGTAAGCCTATCTCCAACACGCATACCAAGACAGCACTCTTTGTGTAAAGTATTTATTCTTTCATACTCACAGGAGTACTTCCTCTTCTGTGGAAACCTGAAATGCCACTGAGTGGAGGAGTCCTTACAACATCCATAGGAACAGATTGTGGTAGCATTTCTGTTGCTGGAGAAACGCTGAAATGCTGGTGGATACAGAAGCAGCGTTCGAATCACCCATTCTTAGTGTGATCCTAAAATATCTAGATGTCAGTCAGTGTGAATTTAGTAGTGCCAGCAGTGCAACTTTAAAGCATCTTTTAAGAGCAATTTAAAAACAAATATGTATTATTGGCAGTATATTCTGTTGCTATGTTGTGATGTTGCAGACTCAGGTATGCAGTCATCAAGAATCTAATGCAGCTCACTTTTCTCCAAACTATACTTCTATGGGAGACATAGAGGACACTGTCTCCAGAAAGATAGGAGGACTTTCTTCTTGTTGGGGATGGACTGAGTTTCTGCTTAATCACTGCAATATTATTTAGTTTGTGTTGTAGTTTGAAGAAATATTTCCATAGATCTCCTCTCACACCAAGCAGTCATGTTTGTATACTTGTATACACAAAGATGTTTGTATACTTCCAGAATGAAGGGATAACATTTTTCACATTTAGTTGTATAGTTTGTGTAGAGTTTTTCTTGTGAGTGGGTTTTGGTTTCTTTTCCCATTTTAAGATAGAACTGGAAAGAATACAGTCTAACTTGTTTTGGTTCACCTGCCAAAAATGTTTCAATTGAAGGCTTTCTTCTCTAGAGGATAGGGGGAAGGTTAGGAATAAAGCCTGACTGTTTATTAATTTTCTGCCTATTAATCAGTAGAAGTCAATTCCCTTTTCAAAGAAGACAGGAGTTTTCTTTATAATAATTTCATTATTAAGAATCATAACTACCACTTTAAAATAATTTCATTATTTTTACAATAGGTTCAATTTAAGCTAACCTCAGTTACTACTCCGCTCCAGGAAAGTGGGTCTGAAAGATAGATTCCTTCTTTAAACACGTCTTCTGCAATCTAATGAACTAAGTTTAATGCTTACGTCTCAAGTATTACTATGGCTTTGAGTGAACTGGTACTGGATGTGCAGCTTCTAGTTAGTTGCTTAGGGCAGGTAATTTAACCTCTTCCAAAACTGAATGGTGAGTTGCAGTTTGACAGTAAGACTTGTCAGGAATAACATGTTTTATGTCCAGCTTCTGAGGCAATGACAGGTTGGTTTATGTTCTCCCCCTTACCCTATAGTGCATTAAATAATGTCGTACTATCAGCTTCCATTCCTAATAAATTTATTTTCTGGCAATAGAAAGGCCCTTTGTGGTGACTTTTAAAGGAGTGTCTGATTGAAGTTAGTTAGCTTTGTGGCATCTATTAAAACTAAGCCTCAGTTGTAGACTAGCAATAACCAAAATGTCAGAAATTATGACCCTGAATCTTCAGCTCTTAGCTAGGACTCCAGCAAGCATGACATATGTAGTAATGAGTACTGAAGGAAAAAGTAATTAGTCATTCTTGGGTTTTATTTATGAGAAGGATTGTGTGGAACAACCTGCAGGCTTTCATTTCTGTTTTTATTGATACTGTTTGGTGTTTTGTTTACATTACCTAAACCATAGCTGTTGAGGGGGAAAAATCAATATAATTTGCTTGTATTTCATTAGTTGCCTAAATCCCACAAATACTTAGATTTGTTTCTATTACATGACAGCTAAAATGCAAATCAGTAGATTTGACTAGAGCTTTTTTGGTTTCATTTTACTGTAAGTTATATCCTGGATGAAATCCACAGTAAGGATTCTGGAAGATGTTCATTTTCCATATAATGGGCTGTCTAACGATTTAGACTTGGTAGTGGTAGTGATAAGTTAATTTTTGTAATATTTCTCTTATGGAGAAAATATGCTATACTCTCTAAAGCTACATTTTCAACTTCATGGTAGCAAATCTGCAGGAACTTTTTAATGCTGTTGAGCCGTTTATATTATCTCTTGATGGAATTGAGTAATAGATAAAACTGTCCAACAGTAAGGCTTGAAATTTTAGCACCTGCTTCATCTTCTGTGTTTAGGCATGAAACAAATTCTTATTCTTTTTATAGCAGCATATTTGAAGAAGGGGGTTAGGAAAAATCATGTGCTGTGGAGACATCCTCTATCTTTCCTCCATCACGTAGAAACAAAAAGAGCATGTTTGGACTATGTGGTCTCAATGGTGTCAACCAGGAATGGAGAAGGAAATCAGATGATATTTATGTTCAGTGGGTGAAATAAATACATGAACTGGAAACTGGGATTTGGGAAAATTAGTTTACTGATATGGAGGATTTATGTATGTGTAGGGGTGACTTCTTAGCCTGGTTTCTAAAGGAAAAAAAAAAAAAGCTTACATAACTTTGCTGCTTGTTTCTGTGCCTATCACACATTTTAACTCACTGTCGAATGTGTTTCAAGCTGGCCAGATGGGTGGTGATCTCAGTGGTCCTAAAATAGTCTACTGCAGCCTTTAGCCAAAAGGACCTATGATCCCTTCCCTGGCGCTTGTCTTTGACCCACTCAGGAAGCGGAGGGGCAGTAGGCGCTTGCCTATGTCCCCAGGCAGCTGCCATGTGGCTGGCCAGCCGGTGCCCATGCGGGGCTGGATTAGCCCCAGGTTGCACTGCTTGCATTCACTCTCTCTCTCCCAGCTATCAGATCAAATTAACCTTGGTAGGTGACCCCTACCAGTTTTTAAGTATTGGACTGGGGCGAGGTTGGCAGATGCACACACAGAAGGCTCTGTCTCTGTTTGTGGCTGTTTGCCTGGACTTCATCAGCGGAGGAATATGGATGATCTCTGCTGATGGGGGGACTGCAGGCTGGACACCTCGTATCACTGATTCAGACCCATCCTATGAAGATGCCATGACAAATGTTACTGGTTTGTGACTTCACCCCCCTGTGGGACAGGGCCTGTTGTTTGCCAGCCAGATTGGTCATCTGGGGAGGGCTGCTGCTTGACTGGAGACTGGATCCTTGGTGTTGCAGAGAGGCTGCCACAGCTTATCTGGCTTTCTGACTGCTTCCTTGGCAGCACATCTAGACAGGCATCAGTGAAACAGCCAGGAAAAGCTTTCAGCAGATTGAAGGTGACTGTAGGCCTCTGGGGGTAGAAGTAAGAAGGACAGGTGTCTGAGTGGCAGGCTCCTCAGCCCTCCCTTGAAAAGTTTGATTTTAATGTGAAAACTTACTGAGAGCTCAGGAAAAAAAAAAAAAAAATCCTACTGTGCAAGAAGTTTGGGGACTTTTAAATAAGGCCCACTTGACAGGTAACTGTTTTGGGAACTGAAACTCAGAAAAACATTGTGCGAAAAGTGGAGGATGCTCAAACAAGAACAGGTAACAGAGGGGAAATACAAAATCATAGCTTGGTCACATAGGAATGTAATCAAGAAGAAAAAAATATTAAAGCCAGTTAGAGCCAAAAGTAGCTAAAGTAAGAAGGGATTCTTAAATTAGACTGGTAGCAAAAGGAAGTTTTGGGAAAGGTGTAAATTCACTGATGAATGGAAGAGACAAGCTAGTATTTGATGATACAGAAAAATGGAAGCACTAAGTGCCTTATTTGCTTCAAAGAAAAGCCTGATCCTCTGCCTTTGCACATGCCAGCATTTTTATGAGAGGCATAGACAACATCTGGAGAGCAACAAGTTAGTGGCCATTTGGAGAAGCTGGATATATCCAGAAGAGTGGGATTTGATGGGAGCTGCTGAGCATACTAAAAGAGCTGGAAGATGTGAGATCACTAGAAAAAACCTGCAGTTGGAGGAGGTCCCCAGTGAAAGAAAAAAGTTGATGTTTTGTCTATCTCTGAGAAAGACAAGAAGGAACATTGGCAACTATGGACCGCTCAGCTTAATTTCATGCCTGGAAAGATCATGGAGTACATTCTCATTTCCAAACACATGAAGAACAAGAAGACAATGAGAAACAGTCAGTATGGATTTAACTAGGGCAAATTGTTCTTGACTCACCTTACTGCTGCTTTGACTTAAATGACTTGATGTAGAGGTGAGGACAAGCTGTAGGTGCCTTGAATTCAGTAGTGCTTTTGTCACTGGCTTCTGTAGGGGTTTCCTTTGGAAGCTGAAGTAGTATGGGCTAGGCAAGTGGAATTTTAGGTGGGTTGAAAATTAGCTCCTGAAAGGTTAATGGTGCTTGACGTCCAATTGGTGGTTTGTTTAGCGAATGTTGCTGAGGCTGATGCTGTTAGAATTTTCATCAATAGCCTGGGTCATGAAGCAAGAGCCACTTTGTGCATATTTGCAGATAGGCTAAATCACATTGTTTGGCATGCTAGATGGTAGAGCTTCAATCCAGAGAGCACCTGGCACAAATTAACCCCACGTGTTATGTTGAATTGAGCAAGAGCCTTAAATGTGCTGTCACTGCAAATAAGGTAAATAATGCACTGGGCTGCACTAGTAGCGGCACCTCAAGGATAGTTTTTATCCCCTCGATTTTGTATCTGTGGGGCTGTCTGAAATATTCCATTCAGTTTTGGAGGCACTGCACTTTAAGAGGGAGGTAGAAGAGTTGAAGAAGGACTGTTCAGAGGTGTAGCAAATGGAGAGGGATTTAAGGAGTACTTGTGAGGGGGAGAGATTGACAGAGCTGAGCTTGCATAGTCTAGAAAAGAGGAGTTTGAGGAACAGTCCATTAGCATCTTAAAACTTTAAAGGCATTTGCAAAAAAATCTTAAAGCTGGTTAGTAGTAGTGAGTATTAATTAGTAGTGAGAGATAGCAAAAAGAGAGATCTAATGGCACAGACTGTAATTTGGGTTTGAACAGTAGGGAGGAACTTTTATCTGCGGGGGCAAAGCAGCCCTGGAAGAGTTTGCCCACGGAAGTGGTTTAATTTCTGTCCTCAGAGGAATTTGAAACTCATTTGGACAGAGCCATAGCTGACTTCATCTGCTGTTAACAATAGTTTCCATCTGGGCAGAAGTTCATCTCAGCCAGTGTTTCTTTGTTTTGAAGTCCCATGAACTGCTTCATGATATTTTTATTTTTTTAAATTTTTTTTTTTTAACTTTCTTTTTTTCGTGTGTGGTGTCATCATCCCAGATTTCACAGATGACTGGAAAAAGAACTTCTTCACTCTGGGCCTTTTAAAATGTTTTAAGATTATGTGCAAAAGGATGGTTACTCTGTCAGCACCAATATGCATCCCCTATAGGAATGTAGTTTTGGCCTTAGGGAACTGGGCTATGCATACGAAACTGTAGTCACTGTTACCACGTAAACTGAAATAAAGTAGCTCAGTATTTTTACATCTGAGCTATAATTTTAGAAGTTTACATTCACTATGTAATTGGAAACATGGATACTTTTAACAGAGGTAGTTTGAAAAACTGAGTGTTGGCCATGTCTTCTGAGTTGATCTCTTCTGTTCTGTCAGCATAGGTTAGGTAAGGCTCTAAAGTCCTGAAAGAGTGCCCCATTTGATAAGTACTGCCTGTATTCAGAGAACCTGATGAAAGCATATATAATTCCAAGGTTGACTGCCTCTCTCTGTGTTACTGCTTAGTCTCATGGTCTGCTGCAAAGAGAGCATTATGGTTTCAATTGAATGATGGTCAATAGTGGTATTTTTATATACTTCATCTTTGGGAGACTAAGGAGATTGTGTAAAAGTAGATGAATCGTTGTCTTTTTGTCCTCATTCATGTTTTAGATCTGTCTGCACAGAGCAGTCTGTGTGTGTAGTTGCATGTGTGTAATCAAATTTTTTAGTGCCCTGCTTATTTTTCTTTCTAACTCCTTATACCTTTAAAAGTAGCCTTTGTGCAAAAGAAATGATTGTGTGTATGCCAGTACAATGTGAGATTGTACAAAAGAGATTTTTGCTATAAAAGATTAAATGAACTGCAGAACTTCCTATCAGTTTAGCAGATTTCTTATTTAATCTCATCATGATGCATGAAGATTGTTTACTGCGGTAGCTTTTATTAGCGGTTATGCAAATTTTGTGTTAAATCCCATCAGTAATAATCAAGGTTTTATTAGCTAGGCAGTTACATTGCTTGGAATTTTCTGAAGCCATGTTTAATAGCCAGGGACTGAGGAGTATCTGAAACATTCATATGGTGGGCAGGTTGTATGAGCTCTGCATATGTAGTTTATGCCCCTGCACTAGTAGGTGTAATGCATATGCGCTGACCAGATGCACTATGTATCTCCATCATTAACTTAAGGACTCGAGGAAAGATTTTTCTCTTGGTCTTTGCTTTTATAATGCTGAAGAGAAATGGGAAATGCAGACACACACCATTCACAGGTGGTTTTGCTGGACCACTCATCCTTGCACCATGAGACCAAAGGTGTGCTTGTCTGGGATGTGCTTCTATCTTGAGTTTATCTGCATGAAGCGTAATTACCCTTTTGAATGCAGGATTGGTATTCCTAAAATAGACTCAGGATCTGACCTGAAAGTTAAATAGAAATTATAAATATATGTGTTTAGAGGTATTATTTGGTGTGTGATGTCTGAAGTTCAAAATAGCTGCAATATACTATGTTTTAAATTATCTCTGTTTATTTTTTTGAGCCGTATGCCTAATGGGAGAATTTTTAATGCTGACATGGCAGCTCAGACTGCATGTTGCTAATATTCTTGATTACTCTGCTTCTGTGACCAGGAAGACTGACAGCTAATACCTATTTCAGTAGCGATTTGTATAATTTTGGTGCAATGTCTTTATGAATCAACTTATTTTGCAAAGCTAAAAATTGTCAGATAACAGTGGTTCAGATTTGCAATAGCTTCTTTTTAATTGCTGGGCTTGTTTGTGTGGGAAGCTGAAGAAGAGCACTGTTGAATTTGAAAATTAGGGGTATCAATCTTCTGTAGAAGCCTCTTCTGAAAAGCTGATTTTTTTTTCCAACTGCTTGTATTTCAGATATAAACAAAAACTAATACATTATGTGTTCTCTTTTCAAACCAAAATTATCTAAACAATTGTCTGTTGAATACTGTTGCATAAACTGTTAGTAAAATTGGTTCACACATAGCGACAGTTGCAACAACTTGCAAGGAAGTTGCAAGGCATGGCATGCTTGGTGACTGGGTTGAGGAAAGAAAAGATGTAATTTGTTTTTAAGCTCAGTTTTACATGTAGAAATCCTCCTGGAAGATAAGTTGCATTTCTGCTTTTCCTTTTTAGTTTAACCATACTGTTGGAAGTCATAAGTAAGACACAGTAAATGCTATAAATGTCTAAGTCGCTAAAGATCTTAAATGTTATTGGCTTTGACAAGAAATCTAATACATGATCTTATGCTGCATTAAGTTGTTCGCCTATTGGTGTATGATGATTTTACTTGTGTAACATAGAATAGCTTGTGTTATTTCTATGGGCCTATGTTCATTGCTTTATCTTCAGATGTCTGTAGCTGTTCAGTATTCACAAAGAAAAATCATCATATTACTTTGAGTTTGAGGTTAATGATTTCAAACATTCAAATTTGCAGATGAGTAATCTGGAGTGGTATAGTTAATCTTGTTTTCATGTTCTGAGTTGTATTTTGTATTTTTTAAGTGATGTACCAGTTTCAGCACTTTTCTTCGGTAGTTATTTGATGTTATGTAGATTTGCTATATGTTTATAAGACTATAATATTAATAATTAAGTGTTCACTTAGTAGTATCTTAATGCATAACATCAGCTTTTGCAGCTCTCGTGGTTTGCTATCCTCAGCTTCATTTGCATGTCTCAGAAGATTCAGAGGATTGGCAGCACTGTTCAGCCAGAGTGCACAGAGGATCATTTTGTTTTCACTTGTGTTTGCTCTCTGCCTGGCATTGTACCTAAGTGCCTTCCAAGGAAAATTAACTGTAGTGAAGTCCATAGTAGCAACTGAGTTTGAACCTTCTCTGACTCCTACAATGAATTTTTTTTATTTTGACAAATATTCTCATCATTTTGAAAATGAATGTCATATAAATTGGAAATGGGAGACGTGGAGGAGGTGGTCACTGCATACAGTCAAATTTGTAAAGTTCAGGCTTTTCTATACCAAATACTGGAGTAGAACTGCCTGTTCTCTATAAAAGGAATGGTGAATTTCAGCAAATACAGAATAACTTTCTGATTTTATTCCAGCACACAGAAGGATTTGGAACTAGATGTTCTTTAAGGTCCCTTTGAACCCAAACCATTTTATGATTCTGTGATTTTTCTGAGTTCCTGTCCTTTTTCATATGTGTTCCCACATTTGAAACTGGAGTCTGAACTCTGACTCATTTTACTAGGTAGAGGATGATTGTCATTCTGGGGGTGCCTTGTGGTTTTATTTTCCCAATCTTTTCTGAACAAAGAACAGAGATGTAAGAAGCAACAGTCTTTGAAAATAACTCTAGATCTGGGGGATAAGAATGCAGAGATGTAATCAACAGTGTTTAAGCTGACAAGAAAAACTGGGTTGCTGCGTGGTGACTTCTACAAGCCAGCAATACGAAAACATATATTCATACTCCCCTGTCTCTTCCTTGGGTTGCACACATCAGCATTATGTGAATTAGCAGTTGTTACTAATGCCACCTAATATATTTTAGACATGACTTTTTGTGTATGTGTACAGAAATTCATACATTGATGTAGCTTACAAGGAACTTGATGATCTTTGTGGGTCCCTTTCAACTCAGAATAGTCTGTGATTCTATAATAAAATGCATTATAAACTGCTTAGAAAATAGTTTCCCCCCTACAACAAGGTACAGAAGGTACTTGTTTCATCTTGTCCTGTCTAGTTTAGATATTTTAGATACCTTACCTTTCCTTCCTTCATTAATCCATATGAGTATGGAAATAAACTAATTATTTCAGTGAGCTAATTCTGACTAAATCCTGCGATGCAGAACAGCATGTGAAATTGCTTGTGCCCTTCTATTACTCAGACCTGTGAGAGAAAAGAGGAAAAAAAAGAGCATATATATCATGGATTATATTTTGCTTCAGGCATTCTCTGACCTACTGTATTACGATTTGGCAGTTACATAAAAAAATTAAAAGCTATTTGGGTTCTTACCAAATACATTTCATAAAAATAGAAAATACAAGTAATTCAGACTGTAGAATAGCTTTAGATGGATGATTATTCTGAAGATTTTAATAGTCCAATAAGAACCTAACCTAATTGTATGTTGAAATGAAGTTAAATATTTTCCAGATAGAGAATTGCATTTTAGTGATGTGGTACAACACCCTTCTTTCTCATTGAGCGCATGCATTTAAAACCTATGTAATTTTGACTAAACAAACATGTCCCAAGGGAAATAAATATAACCAAATTATGATGATATCCATGATGCCTGCTTAACAAGAGGATCACTGGCCACAATGCAATGTCTTTTTGGTGTAGACATAAGAGCCTCTCTGTTTCCCAGTTACAGCGTCTGCAAGACATCTGATGGAGTCAAGGCAAGTCCTGATCAAGCTGAAAGAGGGCCTAGCTATAACAAGGGCTCAGAGGTACAGTTGGGACAGTTGCATGAACATGGGCTGGTCTCTGTAAGCTCACAGTGTGAGGCTGGAGTCAATAAGGAAAATAATCCCAGAGTCCCTTTTCCTAGATGATGGAGCCTCCAAAGTGATTTTGTGCCTTTGAAACAGATCTCAAAGGACAGAAGGCTGCAAGGGCTGTCAGGGATTAGTCCCACCATCCCTTCAGACCCTAAATGAAGAGGACTGGATCAGCAATTCAGACCAGAGCTTTTTGATGACAAGATACATCTTAGATAGAGCATCTGACTTACAGATGAGTGTGACCTCCTTGATCTTGTCACTTCTTTGGCAATTTTAAGTCAGTACCTGAAGCCCATACTTCTGACCTGTGGGAGGGGGGCATACCCCACTGGAGTTGAGTGTACTTGCTGGCCATTCAGCCTGTATCTATTTAAATCTATTATTTAAATATACTATTTATATTAGATAGTGAACTCTACAACTATAAAGGGACTAAATGAGATACTCCAAGGTAGCATGCAGAATTAGATGCTTTGCAGCCATCAAGTATATTGCCCTTTTCACATCTCTTCAGGTATTATAAGAAAACAAACATCTATGCCCATCAAGAACTGAGTTACACAAAATGTTACTTTAAATAGGGGAAAAAACTAAGTTTTTCTCCCATCTAAGTAGAAGCTAGGACAAGGCTGAGGAAAAACTACAGCAAGAGTGAGTGCAACCTTCCCCCTGCTATTGTATAGCACTCTCCTTATCCTTTGTTTCTGATTTAATTTCATGTTATTAGACTTTGGATAGCATGTTATAGTTTACACAGTGGGAATAAAAACTTGTTTGGTTCTGTGCCTGAAATGGCCTAGGGGTGTGCTTTGGCAAGATGCTGAGAAGAGCTGATCCACATACAGCAGGTGCAGGTACGGTCTCCTCCCCCAGCAGTGGAGCTGGTTTGGTACTTTCATGCTCAGCACTTGCTAAGGACCCAAAGTGCCATCAACACTGTAGGACTTTTGATGAATGAATTTATGAACTTCTCTGATATCCATATTCCAAATGTGTAATGAAAATAATTGTTGAAATGGAGTATGTGCATTTCAGGCAGGGAGATGTAAGGGTAGGAAGGGTGATTGGAATAGTTCCTTTCAGGTTTCCAAATTTTTGCATTAAAAAGCTGGTAATTTAAAAGCTTTGCAACCTTGATGGACTGGTTAAATGCACTATATTACGAAGCTCTTTAAATACTAAGAAATAGCCTTTTCTCTATGCCTTATGCATAGTTTTTCAAAATACTGCTTGGAGACAAACATATCTTTCTGAAAATGCACTTTTTGTTGTTGTCTGTTTATCTTACTTCTGACCTGGAAAATAAAACAGGATAAAGAACACAATTAATTACTTTTCTTTTTTTTTTTTTTTCTTTTTCCATTTTATCAGTGTTCTAAGTTTTTGGCTGTTAAAATGACATTTGTGGCCCAAAACCCTAGAGAAAGAAAATGTGAGGGAGAAGAAAGAGGAAACCTTTCTTTTCATTATGTGACCAAGGGAAAAATACAGCTTTCTACTTTTCAGTGGTTAACTAGGAGCTTTTTTGAAAGCTGCTTCTGTAGGATCTGCCTTTTTCTTTAAAGTTACAAAAATTTAAGATGAGGGAATGAGATGGAAGATTCAAAGAGGATATGCCACACTATGATTTTGTGCATTCATCTAAATTTTGAGTTACGTGTTTGTAAGTTTTATATTACTAAGAAGTTTTTACATTTTTTTTCAATTAGGTCCTTTCTGAAAATAGCAGTAAAATACATGAACTTTTCTGAGTTAGTAATATTTTTGGGAGGGTAACTCTTTCTGTATGCAAGTTGTATAGATAGTGTTGCCAATGTCACCACAAAGGTATATTTTATCATTGATCTACAAAAATTGAGAAATCCGTTACCTTTCACTGTGTTTGACTGATGAGCTTAATCTCTTGCTTTTATTTGGCACATACCAAAGGTATTGCAACAGGTGTATTAATGTAGCATAATTATTTTATTAATATAGTGTTTAAAAAAAATGTTTTCATACTATCTGTCAATGACTGTCATTAGTCTTATTATTGAGATACTCAGGGGTCTGTAGTACATATTGCTCTGTTCTCATGTTTTGATTTACCTCTACAGAAGAATTAGTAATTAAATCTAATACCTTTTATTAAGTAATAAGGAGACAGAATATGTCAGTGTAGAAGAAAGCTGCAAAGAACAGCGGAAATATAAAAACATTGATTGGCATCTGCTTTTTGCTTTTAGCCATATTTTTGTTCTGCAACTTTTGTGGTTTCAGTTTTCTTAAGGAAATAAGATGC
Organism: Anabacerthia variegaticeps; assembly: GCA_035583185.1. Classification (NCBI taxonomy): domain Eukaryota; kingdom Metazoa; phylum Chordata; class Aves; order Passeriformes; family Furnariidae; genus Anabacerthia; species Anabacerthia variegaticeps. The sequence goes on from JAWWEW010000001.1 coordinate 99,134,218, forward strand.
CACAGTTAAGCTAATGGTACTTAAATTGTGTGTCCTCAAAACTGCTTTTATTCTTTTCCTATGTCTCCATGAAGATCGAGCTCATTTTGTCAAAATTTAAATTGTGTGGTTAAAAGTTTAATTTGGGCTAGGTCTTCATTTGTTTTAATGGTGCCCATCATCTTTGACATTACTTGTGTTAGAAATTTGCTGTCTCCCCTCTGCTGCAGGTACTGCAGGAACTGCTTTGAAGGGCAGTTCTGCCTCCTGCCCAGCTTCTGTGCTGGTAGGAAACCTTGTACGTATGCTACTAAATGTAGTAGTGTCTACTTGAACACTCAGGTACTAGCTCCTTGGCAACTTCATTTTATTTCAGAATTCAGCAGTACCCATTTATGTTCATTTTTAGTAGGGCTCTCAATATGTCTGTTCTGCTGTACAAGAGATGCCTGAGGAGTTTGGTTTCTGTGGTTGAAGGAAGGACTTTGGGTACAGCCACAGCATGTAAAACTGTAATTGGCAAGTGGATGAAGAAAGCTCCTGCTCTCCAATGTAAGCTTCAGCTTATCAGAAAGAGGATCCAGGGAGGTGTTTGCTTTGGAGAGGGAGAGAGAGGGAAAAAATTGGCCATGATATTAAGGTTGATATTCTTTCTTGATCTCTTCTGACAAATGTTTCTGCTGTCACCATGGCCAGGTATTTAGCAGGATTTCTGACTGCAGACCGAAGAAACATCTTGCAAAACATCCACTGAGATACTTTAAAATTCTCCAGGGCTGGAGAATAAAGTAATGGAAGTTCACAGATACAGACAAAAGATTCAGTTAATTCTAGGCTGAATCCATCATGAATGCAGAAGTAAAAGGAAGTAAATATATCCATGTTCATGTGGAACTGGAAATGGTGTGGGATGTGAAGGTTTTTATTTTCCATATAGTTTATCCTCTCATTTTACATATCATGGGAAAAATTTTCCCTAGCCCCTGACTGAGGGCCATCTAGGACTTCAGATATTCTGTTAAATTCATCATGAACTAACACACCAGTGCAGATGCGCTATGTACAGCTGTGTATTATATACCCATAGCAGTGCAGGAATGGGTTGTAGATTCCCACATCTTATTAAATATGTATTAATCATAAATGCTGAGATTTTTACTTATAAATGAAAGTAGTGAAACAACACATTATTACCTAAACTACATGCAAAGTAAACCCACTTTTTTTTTTTTTCATCAACAGATTGCTGTATTAATTAAGAGTATTCCATTTTGCAGTTAGTACTCTTTCATGTCATTCTCCAGAAGTGACTAATTGAAGAAGAAATGCTGGATCCTGCAAGATACGTGAAGTATCTCATGAACTCTGGCACTTCAAAGGTGCTGCCATATGCTGTAACAAGGATAAGTTAATGCATTTAGACATACTTGATTGCTGTTTTTGTTTATACATGAGTATAGAAAAAAGCTTGTATTTGTGACTGTTTGAAAGGTTTTCTAATTTAAGAACTGCCTGTTAAAAGTTTTTGATGTGACAAACTGATGGCAAACAATCAAATGCAAAGTTGTCCTGTCTCATTGGAAAAACACCTTTTTACATTCTTAAAAAGAAGAAAAAAAATAAAAAAGATAAAGAAAGCTCTAAATAGAAAACCAATAGAATGCAAGACCCCTGTATAAACTAAATGGGTAGTTATTTTCCAGTTAGTGAAGTTTTTTTATAAATTTATGTTAATGAACAAATGCAAGAAAAATAATAACTCATCCCAAAATGTCCTGTTGGCTCTATTTCTGGGGAGCCGTGATAATTCTAAAATGTACCATTCATCTTGCTTGTTGTCATTTATGTTGTCTTTCCTTTTGGAGCCTGAAAATTCAGTGTTTGCCTTTAACTTTCCTGTAAGAAAGTGGAGAGGAGTACTGTTGAGGGCTGGCATGCTTGAGATTGCTGCGGAGCAGTTGTGAAGCAGCAATCAGTCTTGCATATTGCAGTACCTAAGTGGGTAATGGTGATTAATGTTCAGTGGGATGCTATAGAAATGATGCCTCTTCCGTTCAATCTGTATGCAGATCGCGTCATGCAAAAGCTGTAAGAAAATCGAGACAATTTGCTTTGGCATCGCCTTGTTAGCACCAAGATTTCTTACATGGCAGGTTTTGTGCTGCATATGTGTTGGTTTTTTTTTTTTTTTTTTTCATTTTTGGTTGTTTGGATCCTTGATTTGCTCTTCTCTTTGCTGGAAAACAGCAAGAGAATTGTTTGTTTGCAATTTTGTGTGTAAGAATGTTGAGTATGGAGTCGAGAGAGCTAGAAAATTGCTGCTGCTGTGTGGGTTAATTCACAAGCAACATGTAACTTGGTCACATTCAATGTTGACTTATTTGAGAGTAGGGAAGGCTAGATTGTATGAATGGTCTATTGTTTTAGCTTTCTTTTTTTTTTAAAGCACCTATATGCACCTGATGCTCTCCAGTATAAAGGGTAACAGTTGCAAGTACATGTGCAGTCTGTCTAAAGTGCTTTAATGCATACATGTAGCTGTAGCTGGACGGATTAGTTGAGAGGAGACGTGGTTGCAAAAGCAAGTTTCTAGGAGACATTTTTTCCCACTCAAAAAGCAGTTTTTATGACATTTTATTTTGTTCAACATTGGAGTCTCTTTCTGTGAAGAGCTAAAAGAGCTGGGGCCCGCTGTGGAAAGAGTCAGGGGAAGGTCAGGAACCTTCACTTCGAACTTTACAGTGTTTGAAATCATTCCCGTAACAGTGAATCTGGAACACAGTGAACTGAAAACTGATTAAGTAGTTTTTTGAAAACTATTTTTGAAAATAGTAACAAAAAGCTAGTGTTGGGAAGGAGGGAGTGGTGTGTCACAAGAAATACACTGCTAGGTAGTCTTGGCTGAGGGAGCTTGTTAGCACTGGTGTTGCAGAACGTGAAGTCCCAAATGTGACTCAGTAAGCTGTCCTGGTGCTGTGCGTGACAGGTTGTTGTATCTGGGTGGCCGTGGTGTCTCCGCATTCTGATTGCAATCAGACATGTGCTTCTGTGCAGCAGACACAACTTATCCCCCTTTTGGAATGAAGCACATTGAACACTCTTATTTCATCCACTGTATGAAGCCCAAGGGAACCTTTAGACCTTGTACTTTGATCTGCTTGCTGCAGGCTGTTTAAACAGGCTGTTCCCTGACTGTGTCCTCTAATGTGTGTGACTGAGACCAGTCTGTTTCAGAAGTGTATTTGTCCTCTACATCCTTGAAAGATGCCACGGTTCTTCTGCTGCTTTTACTCTTGTGTTATAGATTAATGTGGATACCTTCTCTTCTTCCTTTATATGAATTTGTTTGACTTCAGTGTCAGCTTTTGGCTCTTGTTGTCCTGCGCTGTGAGATTGAAAAGCCCATTCCAGGCCTGCTGCTACCTCTTTGCATTTGAGTCACATGCACCTGCCTTGTGTTGGTGAATCCAGCCATGGTATCCAAGTCTCATGGTCCAGCTCCATCTCCCTTTTCACTGGATATGGTTTGTGGCTCTGTGCTGCTTCTGTTGGATTATGAAGACACACGCTAAATCCCACATTTCAGCATCAATCTCAGCTATTCCCTCTGCAGCTGTGGGTTGCTCTTTCCTATTGGTGCACCTGGGCCTTGCAGTTGGTGCTTGTGGGCTTGTTTTGTGGGGAGGCTCCTGTGGAACTCCTGTGCTCCAGCTGCTGCCCACAGAAGGCTTTTTTTCCAGAACTGTCACATATGTCAGACTTGAATCCACCATCCCCAAATACATTAGGTTGTGTACATAACTTAAGATTTCAGTCAACTATTTATAAACATTGGCCAGTAGGATGAGGGAAGTGATTCTGCCTCTCCACTCTGCTCCTTGGTGTCCAGCTCTGGGGTTCTCAGCTCAGGAAAGACATGGACCCATTGGAGTGACTCAAGGGGAGGGCCATGAAGATCAGAGGGCTGGAACACCTTTCCTATGAGGACAGTTTGGGAGAGTTGGAGTTTTTCAGTGTGGAGAAGAGCAGGCTCTGGTTTGACCTAATAACAGTCTTCCAGTACATAAAGGGGCCACAAGAAAGCTGGAGAGGGACTTTTTACAGGGGCCTGTAGTGACAGGATGAGGGGAAATGGCTTTAAATTGAAGCAGGGTAGATTTAAAGTAGTTATGAGGAAGAAATTCTTTACAGTGAGCATGGTGAGGCACTGGAACAGGTTGCTCAGGCAAGTGCTGGTTCCCCATCCCTGAAAGTGTTCAAGGCCAGGATGGATGGGGCTTTGAGCAACCTGGTGTAGTGGAAGATGTCCCCACCCATGGCAGTGGGGTTGGAACTAGATGATCTTTAAGGTCCATCCCAACCCAGACCACTCCATGATTTTATGCAAATCTTTCTTTGAATGGCCAAAATCACTAAGCAATATGGATTTTGTCTGCCTTTACCTTCTCATTTTTGCTACTCCATCCATCGCTTTGTCATCCAAAAATTCGTATCAGACCTTTATACCCTTAGACCTGAAAGATACCTGTGCTTGAAATGCATCATGATATAAACCAGGAGTTGAAACTGTTCTTTTATTTTTTTGTTCCCATGGAATCCAGGCAGTGCTAAAATAGTAAGATGGTAGTCCAGTGACTAATTCAGCTTTATTTTTGATAGTGAATTCCTAAGTTAAACCAACCTGTAGATCAGTATCTTTTGGTAAAGAAGTGGTTATTTGTCTGCTAAAATTTAATTCTCTTCTTGTATGCACATACCTACACATACACAATTACAGATTTTTACAGATTTCAATGGTTATTTTTAGTCAGAATTTTCAAAGTTTTGACATTTTGGGTTTTTTTGTAAACAAAAAAGTCTCATGCTATCATATAAATGAAGGTTTTCCAAAATAGCCCAACATTTTGTCTGGAACACTTATGAAAATGAAAACTGTTTCCAGGTTTACATAATGGGAGCAATATAATTAAAAATAAATGAGCCTATTCTTTTTTTACTGGTTCAGCACAGTTTATTTTTAGTTTCCTGTATTTCTTCTAAATACTTCACTGTTTCTCTCTGTAGAAAATGTCAACAACACTAATTAATTGTTCTACTGTGTAAAGAAGAGTAGTCTTTTATATATGAGCAACACAAAACTGCTATTATGTATTTACAGAAAATCAATGAGAAAAATCTAGCTAGAATATTGTCACTTCCCAAAGGTAGTAAAATTTAATTTTCACCAAAGTGTCAACTTGATGAATGTATGTAAGACTGCGTATATCCAACTGCAGAGTTCATTATACTAATATGAATTACAAGGTAATCATTATGTTAATTACATAATGCCTAATAGAATAAGCTTGACAGACCTTTTCTGATTTATTTTTTTTTTTTTTTAAAGAGTGATTGGGATAATTTGGCCTTATTTGAAAAAGTGATGACTTCCAGTACCTCCTGGCTTTTAAAATCATACTTACCTGTTCCATGTTCTCTAAAGTGCACTTGAGGGGCTCAACTCAAGCATTTGCCATTTCTGTGTCATCATCAGTAGGTGAAAATCTTAATCCCTTCTAGATATTTCTCTGTAAAATACATTCATATTTGGACTCTTACTTTGTCCTTTTTTTGGCTTAAAATACTCATTAATGAGTTTTTATTTTGGTTTTGTTTTGAGGTGTTTTTTTTTCTTTCCAGAACTTGTGGAGTATGTAGAAAATACAGATTTTGTTGCTTAAACCCTTTCAGTTTGCTGTGCAGTACTTTTCTTCCTCAAATTCATCTCTTTGTATCTGACGACTGAGAAGTTTACTCCTAGGAGGTGGGTGCCCTGGGCTCAGTACCCAAAACCAGGAGAGAAGTAGGAGCTTTCTGCAGCTGACATACCATTCATGTTGCCCTGTTCCAGCAGCTGTGATGTGGCCAGCACAGCTTCTCAATTTCATCTCTCTTATGGCCAGAGCCATCCTGGTGTAATGGGATGTGGATTGCTCTCCTCCTAAAGTAGGACTGGCTATGGGGTCAGACCAGGCTGCTCAGGACTTGGACCAGTTGGAGCTTGGAACTGTCCAAGGATGGAGGTGGCACAGTCTCTCAGGGCAGCCTGCTCTTCTGACTCACTATCATCACAGGAAAACAGTTTCTTTCATGTGTTGGGATGTGGTCTAATGTGTGCTGTGCAGAGGGGGGACAGTCCCTTGACTTGATCTCTGGGCACACCATTACATCCTCCAGGTCATTGATAAGGATGTTAAAGTGCACATGTCTCAGGACAGTTCTCCACTTGGTGCCGGTCTCTGGGTAGGCTACAACCCACTCTGATCCTGACCATCCAACCAGCTTCTTAGCCATCTGGTTGTGTGCCATTCTTCTCTCTTTCTCCACTGTCTCTATGGACATTGTGTATATTCTTAATAGCAAACCACTGCTCCTCACCCCCACTCCTCATCCTTTTTTTTTTCCTTTCTTTACTTTTGTCTTTTTTGTTTTTCTTTCTGGTAGAAATCTTGTGCATGTAATGGAGGAAGAATGCGAGTGATGTAGTAACCCAAGATGTACTCATGGGATTTCTGTGCTGTGGCTCTCATACTTTCTCAAAACACAAACCATTAGTTGCTGTAGAGTAAAGATAATTAAGTTCTTTCTGGTAGGATAGATCACTGATCCCTCTGAGGTTCTGCATTGCATGCTTAAGCTGCTTGGCCTGTAATAGAGTTTAACAGCACTCATCCTCACAGTGTGTTCTTTTAAGCAGATACCAGAGAGGCTTTACTGAGTTGTACATGGCCTTCCTTTTTCTTGCTTATTTGCTATTGGACTCCTGTGTTTTGTGCTGAGGAGATGGAGAAAGCAATGAAAGGCTTTAAGATGCTGTGAACTTACACATCAGCTTGAGAGGAATGCTGTAGTTTCTGTGTTTTGACAGTACAGACTGCAGTGTGATTTGTGTGCTACTGCCACAGTACCTTTGAAAAGGTGAGGAAAGGATGGATTTGGTCCTGTTTCGCTCTTTAATGCCTGTTATGGTTATTGCAGTAATATTAAAAAAATGTGAATGGTCATACTCCCATTCCACGATTTTATTTTCTCATTTCTTGAGGAAATGACTGAATATAAAAACTCTCCAGTTTCATGACAAGAAGTAATGGCAATAATTTGCTTGACTGTATGAGTCAGAAAATTTTTATTATGTAAACAAAGAGAAAGAAAAATCTAATTTTTGTACAGTGGTAATGGTTGAATAGGAGTTAGATTTACACACGGTTAAATAATTTTGTAAACTCATTAGCTATAAGGATAGATGTAGGGAGCTGGACTTGCTCAGTCCAGGAGAAAAGAAGACTCTAAGAGGGCCTTCCAGCAGCCTGCCAGTAGTGAAGTTACGAAGAAGGCAGAACTGAGCCTTTTGCTGATGCATGTACCTGGAGAATGAGTGATTATAGTCATAAATTAAAGAAGGGGCTGTTCAGTCTGGATTTAAGAAAGCTTTATTGTAAGGATAATTAAGCAGTGAAGCAGGTTGCCCAGAAGCTATGCAGTTTCCATCCTCTGATGTGTTCAAGACTTAATGGAATAAAGCCCTGGGGCTTTATTCTTACCTGATCTTACCTTGACCAGCAGGTTGAAATAAAGACCTCCATATATCCCTTACAACCTGAACTACTCTCTGATTTGGGTAAGTGTTCTTTATGTGAGATTCGTAGGGCCCTGGCTATAAACTGCATGGACATTTGGCCTGAATGAACTCTGCAGTCTATGCAGAGCAGTTCCTGCATAGCTTTTTGTCATCTTTTCCTCCATGTTTAACAGATGTCATTTTCCACCAAACTGGGTGTAATTGGACTCTGATTTCTAACTTCATGGTCAGAATTTGATTCTGCCTCTCCAAAAGGTATTTCAGCTCAAAGCCATTTGGTGCTGGAGATTAAAACCTATTTTAGACCTATTTGTGATTACTGGGCAATGGAATGAAGCAGTATCTGGGTGGACAGAGGATGACAGCAGTTTCATGTTGGGCCTGTTTTGAAAAGCTCAAGGTTTTATAGCTTTGGTGTGTTTGAGAAGCTCATGTAGAGGGCACTTGGGACAGTTTGAGCAGAAATGAAAGAGGTAAGGATCAGTTTGGAGGTTGGAAGCTCCAGTGGGAAGGTCTCAGAAGCCAGAGGGATGTTAGGAGCAGTGGATGAAAGAGGACACCTGGTAGGAGCAGCTCTGGGATGGGGTGGATTGAAGAAAAGGGAGTAAGAGGTGCTGTAGGAGGGAAGGGCTGTGAACCACAATGCCTTGGGCCACTGAGCTTATGTTTCCCCAGACTCACTGTCTGGTGAGGATGTGGTGCGTGTGCAGAAAATTTTTAAAAAAAAAAAAAAACCAAAAAACACAAAACACAGAATTATTCGATGGTTTTTACTTGAGGAAATACAGCATCTCTAGGTAACAGGGTGCAAGCCTCAATGATAGGAAACCCTGCAACATTCAGTAGCTTAAAGCAGTATGTTCAAACGATCAGTACAGCTAAGCATATTAGGAATTAATTGAACTGAGTGAATTTGTGGAAGTGAATTATGCTGAGACCTGTGGCTGCTCAGTATTGACACTGATTTACTTTCATGGACTTTAAATTGTTATGTAATGGCTAGCCTCAGTATATGATGTATAGCTAAACATTAGTCATTATTATAAGGGGTAATTTCACCTTGAATGCTACAGCAGTTCATTTGACTCTCGGTATCAGTTGCTGTAAAGTCAGAATTCATTTTGTGTGCTTTTTTTCATTGGTTTTACACCATGTGCATCTCTTTCTCCATATTAACTGTGTCACAGGCTACATTTTCACTTCTTTCTCATCTTCCTTTATTGTTAAGTACAGCTTGGTGTTGGCTGGATCCTACCAGTCTTTCTGCATAATTTTTCCCTTTTATTATTCTTCCCAGTGTCTAGAGATGTGGTGGTAGAAAGGAATTTAGGTAAGTTTATCATCATTAAGAACAAAGAATTTGTTGACAAGAGAAAACAAATCCCAGATGCCCTCATTGTCTGTGAAACGTGTAATTCTCAGGACTTTTATTGTAAAGTTATCATGGATCTTTTGTTATTATTACTATTATTAATAATACATTCTTCCACTGAGTTGCTGCCATGAGACAGGCTTCTTCAACTTTTTTTGTATAACAAATTCTCATGCTGTTTTCTCTGTTGCAGGAGCCACTCTCTTCTATATATGTGCTTTGTTTTGATTCCTGCTTTGATTCATACTCTTAAAAGCAATATTCCTTTGTATCAGTGATACCTTTTAATTTTATTCCAAAATTACATACCTCTTAAATAGTAAGCATAACTTACCCACTTAGTGCACATGCTTAGTGAATTATTGTACTTCTGTCTTCATTTGAGGGAATAATCCTGTATTTTGCCATTTTTAAAATTTGGATCCTTGAAACACTTCTGTCTCATCTTGCAGAGCTGGAGGTTTATATATTGAGTGAGTTAGGGGTGGTGGGAAAAGTATGTTTTTTGGGAATTGCATAATTGGGACCCAGCGTTAACCCTGCTTTGGTGAGACCAGTTTATCGAAGCTTTGGCCTGAATTAGGCTTTCATTCATTATGCTTCAGTCAGTCTGTGTCCTTACTCTGACTTTTTGCATTCAAAGTCTTTGTCCCATTGGCCCCTGAACTGAGCGGTGTTGGGATCTGAGCCGTGACAAGACTGGAATTTCCTGATGCAAGGAGGACAGGATGACTTCCATGGGTTTGGGTGGTCACAGGTGACCAGCAGCACATTTTTTTGTCCAGAGGCCAAAGGTACAGGCAATTATCAGTGAAATACATAGGTTTGCATATGCATATGCTCTCACAAAACCAGCCTGCTTTAAACTGAGATTAGACCTGAGAGTTTTAGCTTTCCCATAATGTGAAGCATTTCAAATCAGGGAATCAGATCTTTTCATCTGGTTGAGATCATAGTGCCCTCTTCATGCTATAGTTTTGATTTTACTGGTACATAGAGTTTTGCTTGGCTTATGGGTGGACACATTTTCTTTGAACTACATAAAAGATTACACCACTACTTTTTATTTTTTCCTCCTTTTTTTGTGGGGGTTTTTTGGTAGCTATGTGAATTATTAATTGCTCTGAGGAAAATAGAAATGAATTTTGAATAAATTAGAAATATCATTCTGGCTTAAGGAAATGCAGAAACCTAGCCCATAACTGTAAAGCATTTGCGGGTTATAGAGGAGTTTGCTCCTGATCATCAACTATTCTTGCCCAATATAGATGTAAATGGTGCCTTATTCCCTGAGTAATATGGAAATTCATTTTTTAAACATTTCAAGAGTGAGAATTACTGTTTCATCTGATTATTGGTATATTCCAGCTCCACATCTTACATCTTACTTTTTTTTCCTGAAAATATGTTAATTCTTTCTCTAGAAATTCTTGCTTTGTGGCAGAGGTTTTTGTGTTATAACAGTTGTCTTGCCAATTGGCTTGATGATGCTGTGCCCTTTACCAGTTTCTTCTCGCCTGTGTGCCCTCCCTTTCCCAAAGGCAACCAGCCTGTCTGCCTTTTTTATTAATTTTGAGCTTTTCCATTATTCTCGATGGGATGTGGCATAGTGTAGAAACAAACAAACAAGCAAAAAAACCCAAACAAACAGATAAAAAAACCCAAAACCAAACCAAAAAACTTTTAAATTAGCACTGATGACAAGGAAAATTACTGATTCTGAGAAGGAACTACTTTGTGGCCTTCCTGTATGTGCTTCAAACTGCATTCATAAAGTTGATATTGGCACAGACTTTCTGGTCAAACTAAAACAGATGCCATGATTGCAGCTGTCCTGGAAGTAGGCATGGTTGTATTGCTCCATTTAGTTTGTGTAAATGCAATTATATATACTTGCGATAGTGAAGGCAGGACACAATTCAGAGCACTGGAACAAAACAATTACATAATTTGATACTTGCTTTTTATTATTTTTCCTTATTTGTGCTTGTGGTGTTGGGATTTGTCACATTAATTGTTCTTGCAGTAGTAAGCGTCGTTTTAATTGATGTTTGCAAAGTGTGTACAAATATTTTGAAAATTCTCAAGCATTCTTTCATTTAGACTTATTAGTTTTTTATTTTTAAACTCCTTAAAACATAAAGAAAGTTTACCAAATATTTTGTGTAATTTTTATTTTATTTTTTCTCTTCCAAAATCTAAGATTGAATTTTCAGTATTCTGCAAGAAGTTTGTAATTGTGCAGAAAGATTATTTTCCCCTTCTTGCATAAAGTAAATGCCTAATTTGGTTTTTAGATGCTTAATTCACATGTCTAATGTGCTGAATTTGTAGTAATAGGTCTCATTTGATGAAGCTTTCTGAGCACTATTTCATATATGTGTAATAGTAATGACATGATGCTCCTAGGGTTGGGTCCCAGCTCATTAAGTGGATGCCTTGGAATCCTAGCTGGGCTATTAATTTTTAATGTATTTATACAGTATAAATGATTAATGTGTGCTCCTGCACTAGAGTCAAGATTTTGAAATGGGGAATAACAGATGACACAGCATGCTTTCAACTGTGAAAATGTTTCCCAGGGGAGCAATGATACCTGAAAAAAGAGTGAGCAGACCAAAACCAAAGAGTTAAATAAAAGAAAATGCTTTAGGTTCTCGTCATTTGAAAACAGATAACAAATATTTTAACTTCCCATGAACATTATATTATTACCTTCAGATGTAGGAAAACTTAGATATTTAATGTCACATCAGATAAGATACTTCATAAAGTATCTTAAATAAAGTATAGGGGGTGTTGTTTAGCTAGTTAGTTAGTCTCTGCATTCAAATGAGTTTCAATGAGAATTTATGCAGTTGGTAGCAGGGGAGTTACTTTACCAGTAGTTCCATGCTGGGAGTTATTTTAGCAGTAGTTCTTTGCTCCTATTGCCTGTATGGAAATGCTGTTAGGTGTCTGCTAGTTGAGATGG
>JAWWEW010000001.1:99148388-99210768 GCA_035583185.1 Anabacerthia variegaticeps
AGATGGGGGTAGAATACACAGCTTTAATCACTCCCACACAGTGATAACTGGTCCCACCTACTGAACTAGGACAGGTTGCTAAACTGTTTTGGGATCCTTGAAGTGAAAGTACAGTATAAAGGGCAAATAAATGATTATTTGACTACTTCATTTTCCAAGGCAACTTAGTTCTAAGCTAAACAATGTTGAAAGCTGGTGTGTCACTAGGAAATAAAAGATGTCTGAAAGCTAAGGAGGTTATTGAGCCAAGCTGTGATGAATTAACTGAATTAGTGTGTAATGGCAAAACGTCACCACTTCTTTACAAACGTGAGGGATTATGAAATGCATTTTAAAAGTAGGATTTTTACCAAAAAATCTCCTTGCTTGATTTACATTACAGGAAAATAGCTAGTGCCTCAAAAGGTGTGTTATCAATGTGTAAAATACCACAAAATGAAATACCATAAAAATTTTAGTGTGGGAGTTGTATTCCTGTAATTTCTTGTATTCCTATAATTTCCTTTAACAAACAGAATAAAAATACAAATTTACTAGTCATACATGTTAAAATTATTTCTGCTTTGAGAAGTTTGGCTTTTTTGAGTGTTTGTTGAGGTGTAGGCTCAAAGTTATTTATAAGATGTTGCCTCAGTGATACGCAGGTGTCTATTGACTGAATATATTGCTGGGACTGGCTGCTGTAGAAAATGAAAATGCATTAAGTAACAACTCTAGTGCAAGGAATAGAATTATTAAAATTTGTACAAAAGTAAAATTATTAAAAAGTTACTCCACTGCAAGTCAAGGAGATATCTTTTCCTGGGTAATGAAGTGTTTCTGGCAATAAAAAATTTCCCACTGAGCCTTTAATTTGACCTGTCGATATATAAGATTAGCCTGTTTGAGACAGCTGATTAAGTCTCCAATTTTATTTCAGTTGAGAGAAGAAAAAGGCTGTGCAGCAGAGCCTGAGGACCCCTCCCCTGGCACACTGTGTGTGGTCATTGTTTTTCAGCCGGCTTTTTAGCTGCACTGTGTGCCTCTGCTTCTTCTTGGATGTGCTGGATGAAAGCTAGTTTCTCTGTGTGCGAGGGATGTAACAGCTTTCAGCTGGGGGTTCATTTATAAGGGTTTTTTTCAGTTGCCATATGAGTAAATATATGTGTCTGGTACAAGTTCTTGGTAAGAATAGAAGTCAGATGAAGACTACTGTATATATTCTTTGCCATCTGACAACTGGTGCAAGAATGAGAAGCAAGGTCTTGATATCAGCATGTCACCTTAATATTCATGGGGAAAAGTGTATAGAACCTGCAAGAACTGGCTGGTGTGCACACAATCTCTGTCTAACCGTATTACTATAGGTGTCATTTTATGGTACTGCTTAACAGGAATATTCATAGAGATGGCGATATCTGTGAGAGAGACAGAAAATACTAAGCGTCAGTGAGGTTTTACTGATTGCTTACTGTGCAGGGATAGTATTGAATGCTGTATGATTGACCAATTAAAAAACTAAATGGAGAGTTCCAAGAAGACATTAAGTCTTCTAATGGTGCAAACATCAAGAAAATAAATGTTAATCTCTCAGTGTAGGTGAGCTTTAAGTAGCCTCTCCTCTTCTGAGTATTTGCACATTATATCCTATTGCTAGACAAATGTATTTACTATTTCTCCCTTCATTATTATTGTTAGGTGATTTTACAAAGAGCATTTTATTGTTAGGTGATTGTATTGTAGCCTTTCAGGACTACTGTTGGTTGCCCTCTCCTGGTATCCCCTACAGATGATAGAGATGCCATATCTGTGGAAACATTTTCGGACTATTTTTCCCTCTGACAGAGCTTTTGCTGTAGCAGTGCTGTATTTATATTTCATGATGACAGACACAGTCAGAAAATCAGTCTTAGTTTTGCTTCTTAACCTCTATGGATAGGGCCCATTTCTGTGTTACAGATTAATTCCCAGAGCTAATTAAACATCGTGAAACTTGTTTTTTCGAGCCTGGCAAAGCTACTACAAGTGAAGATAGAATTGCATCAGCTGAGTGGCTTAGCTGAAACTTGTGAAGCATCCAGTATCTGTAAGCACTCTTTTGTGGTTTGGGAGCAGGTTCATTCCTGTTTTTCAAAAAAAGGGTCTGTAAGAAAGCAGTATGCATTTAGTGAATAATATGTATTCCCTGAGGTGGTAGGGTGGCAGTGGTTGACGAGAAAGACTATTCAAGTGTGGATGAGAGTCAATGCCTGAAGTCTTTCAGAGGTTTGAAAAATGGCTCTGTGAAAAGATTCTTGTCCCATTCAACTCATATGGCTTTTCCTTTCAAAACAAGTCAGTTTGGAGTGTAAACGTTAAGGCTTTCATTCTCCTGATGAGAACCTTTTGAAGCATAAACAAGATTTGTATAACCTCCACTAGATATTTAAGATTAATTTTGAAGAGTATACAGGTAACTATCATCATATAGAGAGTTGATAATGCTTGCAGACTAATTGCTTAAAAATGGCTTCACATCATCCATGAAAAACACTAGTAATTCATTTAGCCGAAAGCTCAATGCACATGATCCTTCAAAACTGTCTAATGACTCAAGACCTTCTTTGAATTTTAACTGTTTTTTTTCTTAACCAGATAAGGATCTTAGATAATATGTTCGTCTTGCATAATTGCTTTATTGCAAGAAAAGTATTCCTGGGGGATGTTCTTTTCTTTTGTTACTTCAGCTTTTAGTGTAATTCTATTTCTGCCTCTATATCGAAAATAATATGGAGGACTGTTTTCTTATGACATTGGCAAATCACAAATTTATTTGGCCTAAAGAAAAAGCCTTATTTGCTGATTCTGAGAAGGTAATACTAATTGTTGATGCATTCTTCCCTCCTACATTCTTGCGTTCAGTCAAAATTAAATATGTTTCCAGAAGAGACCTGCGGAATCTGCTGTTTTTAATTTCAGACCACAAAGCTGCTGAGCAGCCTCAGTTCATCTCACTAGTGAATTTCTCTTTGTGCCTGTAGTTTATTCTGCTCTCTGAGCAACACGGTTTGAGAGCACATTGTCTTTGAAGAATCTCACTTAACACTGTTTTTGATTCTGTTTGCTTTGGTATGAGGTAGCATTAAATTTCATATTTGAACTGTGAGATTCATGAGTTGCTAATGTAAAAGGAAACAAAGAGCCATATCCTCATGATGAATTTTAACCCTGGGAGTCAGGTCTTTGTAAAGTCCCTCTATAATGAGTGGAGAGAAGGTGGCAGCTCCTCTAGGAAAAAAAAAAAAAAAAGTGTTTCACCTTCCTCTGCTGGCTTGCTCCTGGAAGAAACTTCAGTCTGTCCATGGAGAGTAGAGGAAACCTCATGAGATTGCCCTCCTATGGGCTAGTTCTTTTAGATGTTTCCCAAATTATTATTTAATAGTTAAATCAGATGTAAGAGAATACTTTGAATAGCACAATGCTGAATCAGTATGCTGAATGTATACCTGCATGCTGATTGTTGTGTTGTAAATGCAACATACTTACTCCAAAAGAAATTGCTTGCGTTAAACAACTGCAGCTTATAATATAATACACGAGCAACCAACCTACCTTTTCTTACACAGGCTTCAACTAAGATTGGACTAAAATTACCACCATCGAGCAGGTTCCATCGAAAGCAAAAATGGGAGTAGTGTTTTTCAATTCTCTAAAATACTTTCATAATAGAATAACAAGTTGTAATCTGAGGAATTTATATTCAAAACTAGCATATTACAAGAATGTGAGAATCTATGCTGCAAAAATTTCTGATGCATTCTTGCTCTTTGATTTTTAAAAAAAAAATCAGTATGGTAGTTTAAGATGTGTTGAATCATCCATGTAGTCATATTAAACAATGTAAATCGTTTCATTTTCATAATACAGTTTCAATAACTACTGTTGGTTTGTGTTTGTTTTTTTTTAAATATCCCAGTGTCTTTACAGCCCAGAGTTATATTTTTTATGTTATTAATTTTTCCTTTAGTTGCTGTCCTATATAAAATGGTTTATCCTTGCCAATGTATCCTAGGTTCTGCACCTCAAATGAAAACGAAGCTGAGAATTCTGTGTATTGCAAGGGGGTTTTATATAGCATTTCATTAATAAGAAAAAAGTGTATAATGACACATTGCATTAATTTGGCATAATTGCATTCCTCAGTGGCAATGCACCTGGAGATCACCTAAAGTGCCTATTAATGAAAGTTTCATAAATGTAGAAATTAGGAAGTTTTTGCCTTTCCTCAAACTTACTTTAGAACCAGGAAGAAAGTTAAACTCTCCCAAAATAAATTAGATCTTGTTGATGCAAGAAAATAGCATCAAACAAATATGAGAAATGAAAATTTCCCAAAGAAAATTACATTCACTCATATTCTTTTAATTGTAGGTGTTTGAAAGGCCTAAACTTCTTGAAATAGTCTTGCCATGATGAGTTATTTGACAAAGTATAGACAATGTAAACAAAATCCTTGTTAAACAGTTTATAGCACGGGGTTTTTTTAAATGTTTTATCATGAAAATTGTCATGCATATATATTGTGGAGAAGTTTATTAATTTGCATGCATAAATTCTTCTGGATAGTGAATGCATTGTGCCATAGGTGAAGAGACATATGAATTTGCACTGTATAGATCAGTTTGTTTCAGGCAGATATTTTTCCCTTGTAATCCCATTATCTCATTTCCCCCCCCCACCCCTCAGATAATGGAGAACTGAGTGGGTATACTATTGCAAATAAGCCTTTTTCATAAGAACTTGATTTTAATTCAGTTTTTGTATGACGGTGGATAGAAGCCAAGAAAGTATTATATTTATTCTCTTTTCACAAAATCTAACATGTTACAATTTAGTTTTCAAGTTGAAGTAACAGCCTAAGTCGTGTCTGTTTTGCAGTACATACTTAATCTCTCCTCTGTCCACTGCTCTGTACTGGATAATGAACAAGTTACTCTTCATTCCCAAATTGTGAAGTATGCCAGGAATTAATGTCTAGCAATAAGTACCCATATTTCATTTAATGCTAATGTGCCAGCTTTCAAACTCAAGAGATGCCAGATGCTGTAGTGTTTGAGGATTTTGTTGTTGTTTTTCTGATGTCAGAGCCAAAGATGAAAATGAAGTGAGTTTGTGTGGTGGAAGTTGCAACTCTCCATCAGCCTCAGCCACTTTTGGTCCGCCTTGGCTCAGACTCCTTTCCCTGTAGCAGCCGTGTACAATAGACAGTCTCTAGGCACGAGACTACTCTTTCGTTTTTGGGCTTTGTTTCCCCCCCCCCCTTCTTTTTTCAATGTAAAATATTTAGCATGAAATGATACTATTTTGCTTGGAACATTTTTTGACTGATTTCTTTGAGCAGCCTCAGTAGGGCAAATATGCAACATGGTACATTTGAGTAAAAGGTAATGTAGGCACATCAGAATAAAGAATAATTTTGATAAAAAAAAGAAATCTAAAGATTCTTGAGATTCAGCTGAAGGATGCTGCACTGCCTCATTTAACACAGTGGTTGGTTTATTTTCATGCATGTTATATTGATTTGTTCAAATTTAATGAAAAAAGGGAATAGGTGCAGACTGAAGCATAGGATCTGTTATGTGATCACCTGAATTTTAATAGTAATTTTAGAGCATAAAGTGATAATTAATGCAGGAATATTATGAAAGCTTTCAAATGGTCAAATGTTTCTGCAAAATAATAAGAGTAAATTTATGCTTTTTATCCAGTTGCACTAGTGCTGCCAATACCATCTTTCTTGAAAATATTACTGTACTTAGAATATAAAATGATATTAGAAAAAAAGTGACTGGAAATTCACAAGCTCATATTCGTTTCTGTGTAATGGGTAGCATTTGTGTATTCTCATTAAGGGCTCAATTATGCTGTATAAAATTGGAAGTCACTTGGCTTCCAACTGGTTTGCTTTAAATAAGGTAGAGTTTCATTTAGTGGATTTCTCTGATTTACTGGCAGAAACTAACTCAGAAATGTTTGGGTTTGCATGGCAGATCTGAACAGTTTGGGAAAAGTGACATGAACATTTGGGTGATCATTTTCTGGTGGCATCAGAAAGGCATGGAAAAGGTCTGTTGTGTACTTCAAAAAAAGCAGACTATTAGTAGCCCTTGGATAAAGTTTTGCAATTGTAGGGACAAGCAATCCTGAGATCCTTCACTGCACCCTCTAAAATTGGGTTGCAGATTATTTGGAGAGAAAAAAATCTATGAGTACAGTGTTTATATTTGCAGGTGTTCTGTAACTCTGTGCCTAGAAGGACAAAGAATCTGAAATGAAATAACTGTAGCGTCACTTATCGAGATTTATGCTGTATTAATATTTTGATATTTGAAATCTCATTGAACTAGGATTTTTTTCTTGTTTCACCATCGTGTCCTCTCTAATCTGTTCCTTCTTTAAGGGTTTGCTTAGAAAAGACTAGTCAAGCCTATTTCTTCTTGGCAACATAGTGTAACTTCAATTTGTCTTTCATTTTTCTCCTTTATTCCCTTTTGACTGGTCCATATTCTAATTGGGAAATGACCATCTTTCCTTCTCTTCACTGCTTTTTTCATGCTTCCCCTGGAGCCAACTCCTAGTTCTGGGAGCTGCACAGTTCTTCAGATGTGCAGTTGTTAAATTTTAACTCAGATTAGATCTAAAGCAAAGACTGGCCTATTTTTCATAGATCCATGCTGACCTACCTTAAGAATGCTTTAAATCATCTTCTTTTTCTTTAAGCCATCATGAATCACATGGTAAAGTTTGTGAACTACTTCAGTCTTTTGACTCCTTGTCCAGCTAAAAAATTTGCACTCATCAATTCCTTATTTGAGCTTCTATTTTATATTGTACCTATGCTTTTTTTAATTACTTCCGGGTTTGATTTTATGTCTTGAAGTGATTCCCTAATTACCTGTTTTATAATGATAAAAACGTGTCCTCTATTTTTCATTTTAATTCTTCTAGCATTCCTATCTAGCCACTGACCCTCATTGCACTGTTTTCTCACTAGACAGAGTTTTGCCATCAGAAGTTTCTTGAGGAAGGAATTTGTACTTAAAAAAAGAAGGAAGGGGGAAGCCGTGAGCCTGCTACTGCTTTATACCTGCTTAAATCTCTTTTCAGCTTTCATTTTAAACATAAGAAGGTATCTGGTAGGATGCAAAATAATAAGGTGCCCTAGAATTTCTGTAGTTCTTATAAGTGATTATTTTGTTATTGTTTGCTTATTTTATCTGAGATGCATCTATCTGCTGAAGGTCACAACACCTGCCACCTGAAATTTCTATGGAAAGTGTTGGGGGTGCATTATAAGTCAAATTATTTTATTATGAGGAGGGGTTTTGTAATTTCTCTTCTATCTACCTCTCGTTTCTTTCATTAATGCCACTATAACAAGTTTAGGCCCAGTTAAACAAAATAAATCCAGCTGTCTGATAAGAAGTGAAATGAGGAATGCAGTGCCTGAAGGAATATTTCAGCTTGTCATTCCTTTCCAAGGAAAAATGTCTCCTTGCTTTACTGCTACTCTGAGAAAAGAGAAGATTACAGAATGCCCAAGATTAATATCTCTTCTGGTGCATCATTCAACCGTTTCCCTTAGAAATGAAAAATTTGCTGATGATATTTCATGTTTGCACTGCGTCATCTCTGTGAAGTATCTCTGCATGACTTCATGCACCTCAAGGCAGCAGCTAAATATGGGTCTGCAGAATGGTGCTGGGGGGGACTGATGTGTCTTAGCTTTCTTTTAGGTACCATTTTCAGATGAAAGATGAGTTTTGGAAGAGAAAGTTTTAAAAATCTCAATTAGAAAAGTGTGTATCTGTTCAGAGAAAAATGAAGAGTCTCCAAAGGGCTTTTATAATACAGCAGCTGCCTTTTGTAATCAATAGAGAATTGATTCAAGGGCCTCAACCATGTACCTTTTTGGAAAGCAATACAGTGGTGTTTGCGTTAAAACTGGACTTCTGGTCTACCCAGCAAACTGAAGGATAAAAGCATCAGAAGATGTATCGGGAGGTATAAATGTTTCATCCAGTATGGGATAAATTATTCTTATCTTAAGGTAGATTATGGGAGAGAATATTACAAATGCAACACCGTACTTCAGTGCCCTTTTATTTGTGGAAACATCTCTGCGGGCAGTCAGGGCAGAATAGGTCTGTGCTCCACAGGGGGTGGCTTCCTTTTATTTGTGTGTGTTTATTTGTTTTAATGCAGAATCAAAACATTTGCATCTACTTATTTACTTTCTGCCCCTAGACAGTACATGTCTAGGCCATGCCCCGTCCCCTGTTGTGATCCTTACACCTCTCATGGCTTGCCAGAGGCTACCAGTGTGTGGCCATCATGAAGGGAGGTCACTCTTGGTGCCACTCTGCTGTCACCAAGCCCTTTTGCTAGGTATTCTTCGGCTTCGGGAAACTTTTAAAACTGCATGAGTGGAAATCTCAAAAATATGACTGAGTTCAAGAAGCATTTGAACAATGCTCTCAGGCATGTGGTGTGATTCTTGGGGTGCTCTATGTAGGACCAAGAGTTGGACTAGATGTTTATGATGGGTCCCTTCCAACTCAGTATATTCTATGATTCTGTGACTGTGTGGCCTCTATAAAGACAGTCCTTGTGGCATGCAAGTATCATTTGTTGCTCTTTATTGCCAAGCATGATTAAAAAATGGTTAATTCATCTGTTCTAATAGATCACACGATTTCAGGATACAAAGAAATTTAACCTTGAAAGAATTACACATAGCAATGATGGAAATAAATTATAGAATTATCTTTCCTAGTACTTTTAAGATGAGCAGCTTCAGGCTTTTTCTTGGCATTCGTCTGAACCCAAGCAGTGACTCTTGACCCCACAGGCATCATGGGGCTTGCTTGTGTCCGTGCTCCAGGGACTGTCAGTGGCATGTAGTGTCTGGGGACTGATTTGTTGTACAGGCTCTCACCTGACAGCTCCTTGCCTGGACAGTCAGCACCTGCTGCCAGGATTTTGTTGTGTTTGGAAGGGTTATTATTATAGTGCTTATGATAATGCCATGAAAAATGGACCTGGGTGTCTCATGAGGACAGAAACTACTAACATGCCTCTTCATAACAGGGACCCTGACTGAGCTCAGGGTTTCCCAGATTTTGGGTTAGTTTTCTTGGATTTTGCTTTACATTCATTCCTATATAAATGGAGAAATAAAGGATACACCTGTGTATCACCCTGCCTCTCTCTTTCTCTCTAATTAACTTTGGTCCAATGATTTTTAAACAAGTTAGATCATCCACGTTGGTGCTAGGAAGCAGGGAGACATTTTTAATGTGTTGAATTCAGGGAAGGTATAAATTGGATGTTTTTTCTGGCAGAAGCTGTTTTCCTGCTTTTTCATATACTAATAGAGAGTTAGTTTCCTTCCTCTAGCCAGTGTTTTCAGATAAATGAGTTAAAAATATTTTAACTGGGTTAGCCTTCGTAGGTGCAATGTACACTCTGACAAGTATCTTAACAGCTGTTAATAGTCTATTTTCTTCTTAAGAATATAAGGGATGAAACATGGCCCAGTGATACAACCAATGGCATAATTAGAATGAGTATTAGGATTTCCCCCCACTGACCTTTGTGGGACTTAAGTGGGTTGTTATATTCCCAAAGCAGCGTATTTCCATTCCTGGCATTTGCTTTGCTTATGCATCTCAGGTATTTGCTAATAAGATAAAAAAAATGCCTTCTGACTCAATGTGTTATATTAAAAACTGAGGACAGTTATCCTTCTTTTCTGCCTATTAGAGTAATTTTTGCTCTGTTTTGTGTGTTTTGACTGGTGTCCGATTTTGTAGATGAGTACTTAGACTAAATAAGCATTAGCCTTATTGAGCTGAACATAATGAAGAGGTGAGAGGGGTGTGGTGTGCAAGTGAATTGGGAGTGGATCAGCGAAGAAGGATAATGGGTGGTGTCCACGAGATTTTTCCCAAGGAAGCAGAGCATGGTAAGAGGAATGCATGCCTTGTTCCTGTTATGTGAGGAGTCAGTAGAAGAGATTTGGAGTTAAATATGATTAGTGTGGCAAAAGGGCAGAAATTGCTTTAAATAAAACCAACTGAGAACATTATCAAAGAAGCCAAGATTGCAGTAGGAAAAGGAGCTTCATAAAGCACATAAACAGAGCAAGACTGCCTGCAGGCATGCGCTTGTATTTAGTGGAAGTGTTTAGCTCCAGTGCCTTGGGCAGCATTAGGGGAAGAGTTGTTCGTTGGAACTAATCTGCCTTTTCCCTGCCCCTTGCCCTGTGCTGCTGGTTCTCAAGGGATGGGGCTGCACTTCCCTGCAGAGAGAGGAGTGGTGTGGAGGTTGCCCTTGCTCCCTGGCTCGCTGCTTCTGCTTGCTACTTCACAGCTTTCAAAGCCGCCGACGGTAACAACTGGGGGAAGGAGCACTGAGCTCACCTGCTCTTCAGAGCTCACTGTAGTCAAGCTACAGGGTGGAGGAGGGAGAGGGAAGGTGGGCGTGGGAGCCAAGAAATATATTAAAGGATCATTGTGTTATGCATCTGTGCAGCTGCAAATTGTTTTGTGCACTGAGCGAGTAACGAAAGATGTAGAGGGCTGGCAAGAGAAATTTGCTGTCAGACTAAGTTTGTATTGTTTGAACAAAGAAAATGTTTTATGTTTTATGACTCCACATGCAGCAAAGCCCATGAAGTAAATATGCCAGTAAATTAAGAAGCGCTTTCCTCCTCAACAGAGAGTAAATATTAATGAAGGTACAGAGACGCACATACAGAAGAACATATAAGAGGAAGTAGAGCAGTTATAAAAAGCAGACTCTGGAAGAGTGTGATGGCTGCCTTCCCAGAGGTTTTTGGTGGGGCGAAGGTGGAGGAAAATGCAATGGCGGCAACGACAAAAGAAAACCCTCTTACGATTTTATAAACTCCCGAGGAACTGGGAGATGAGACTGAAGGGAAGTGAGCAGGATCCTCTTAACAGATAAAAGGGAATGTACGGTAACAAGCAATATGGAGTTTTGATCTCTTTACTGGTGACATTTTTGTGATTGATTTAGGACAGTCCCTATGCGCAAGCTGTAACAGGCTGTAGGTCTGACTACAGCATCTTGCTGCAGCTCTAGGGAGGCAGGCACCGAGGGCTGTCAGCAAGGGAATAGTTTTTGCCATGGTAAAGACAGCTCAAAACTTACCACTGGGATTCAGGGCTAGATGTCAAGGACAGAAAACATTTCAGTTCAGCATTTGCTCCGTGCTTATGGCCAAATGCCTAATGCACAAGTCTTTAACAGGAGATGGAGAACCAGAGACCAGAGCTGGGTGGGAGGTATTTTAGGATTTTAATTTAATTTAAATCCAATGCTGCCACATGCAAGTTCGTGTTTGGCTTTTTGTGGGGGGGACATTTTTGCTACTGAAGTGAAGCTCTTTCCCTTTCAGAGCAAGGCTGAAGCTTTCTGTTTACGCCTCACTTTGCTTCTTTCCTGCTCTGAGATGGGGCTTAGAGCCATCTGAGTGCCTCCTATGACTCTTGTCACCTCATAGGGCTCATGGCAGGGGAACCTTTGCTCATCCTGCTGAAGGAGAAAGAGAGAGATTTGAAGGATTGTCATGGCTTGCTCTCCCCTGGAGATAGGCTGTTGTGAGAGCCTGAGAAGGATGCAGCTGAAGGAAGTCTGTCGCCGTGTTTCTCTGTGGCAGGCTGTAGCCAGGGCACCAAGAAATGAGAGCAAAGAAACTGTGCAGCCTGCAGCCATTCCAAACCATCAGCAAAAAGTGTGTTCTGAGGATTGAGCTACTTCTTCGAGGTGTGATTGGAAAGATTACCTGTTTCAGAGGCGTGATGCTTTTTGTCTCCTTGAATCTGAGTCATCATTTTCTCTTGATGTGTCATTGGGGTACCAGAGTAACACAAATGAACAGAGCCCAAGTACAAAAGTTGTTTGTATGTAAGGTCTTTAATGAAGGACTCTGATGTCACTTACATTTTAGCTATTTAATTGTACAGTCATTACAAACTACATCTTTTAGAAATCCTTTGTCATTACCAGTGAAATTGACTGGCGTAAGTTATAAAAAAATCATGTCTGGATCTGAGAGAGGTTAATCTAGATCTCAAATGCTGAGATCTAGGTTTTAAACTGGGGAAGGATCACACCACGTTGCCATCCCATAACGCAAGAGCTGTTCTGCTTTGCTCATTCAATCCTGTTGTCTGAAGTTGATCCAGAAAGTAGAAACTTTTAAGTGCCTGCTTTGGAGTCTGAAAAGAAATCAAAGTGTTCCTTTGAAGAGGAACCGAAGGGAGTAACTGTAAGATGTATGCTACAGGGGAGTGAAGGAAAGTCCATGGAGTTTTACAAAAGAAGTAGACAGAAATAGTTTCTTTAAAAAGTAAGATAGGGGAAAAAAATCACGACTTAAGAGAGGCATGAATCTTGCTTGTATTTCAAGGTAGCTTGTGTTTTGCCACCATGTCAGAGAGAAGGGTGGTGTATAAAACTAGCAAGGATTCTGGCACCAACGTACTCAGTTACACAGTGGGTTTATGTATGTCTTGTAAGAAGTGGAGCCTTCGGAAACGTGTAAAAAGAAGAGATTGCACAGACTTACTTGTGTGACTTATTCCTCCTTCAGTTTTATTCTGTCTTTATATTTTTCTATTGCCATGTAAGTGATGCAGTATTTGGACTTTTGTGTATACTTGAACTTGTGTATCTTCTCTAAAATTGTTGCTAAACCCCTTGCAGCTTTTAGGACAAGGAGCAGCATATTTCATTTTCTGTTCCTCCATAAACAAATTGTGCCAAGATTTTTTTTTAATAGTTTGTGATTTGGGGCAGTTGAAGTAGATTTTTTAAAAATATGATTAAGGATAAATACAGAAGGACAATTAAAGGTCAGTCAGATCTCTCGTTGATAGATGTCTAAGAAGAAAACTAACTCTGTCCCAGAAAAAGCCAGGACAAAACGACTTGTATAAAAGCTATCACAGGATTTCTCTTCTGCCTTGGCATTTCATAGTTAAAAATTTTTAATTTCCCTCTTTGAGCCCAAGAAACTTTTTTTTTTTATATCAGAATTATACAAAACCAGAAGATTCCAGGAAGATTTATTAGTAGACAAAATAATGAAACTTATAATAAAGTCAGAGGTCCTATCTCTAAAGTAACAAAATTGAGAAGAAGAAAAAAAAAAGCTACAGCTATAGGGGTGAAATAAAGCATGGTAGGAAAGCAAAGCACTTTGCAAGATGTGTGTTTGTAATACTTCATGCATACATTGCATGTGGGTATATATATTTGCATGTCTCCTTTTTCTCCTTTTTACTTGCAGCTAGATATGCTGCTCCTCAGTTGAACATAAAATGGATAAGAAATTTAAACTCTTTGTGCAAATATTGTATTTGATAGAAAAAGAGGTAAATAAATCACGTTTATGTATTTTGGCAGGAGTACAATCTCACAGTGTCCTGTAAACTTGTAGGCATCAAAATGTTGGTAATAATGCCACAGTCAATCATAAAGACCAGTTTAACAAGCACTGCTCACTGCCTACTTGGATTTCAAATGTGCCTACGTGTCTGCCTGCTCTGACAGAGCTGGTGAAAGGAAGAAATTTCCTTGTGGTGACTTTTAAGAAAACAAGTTTATTTTCTGACCTCTTAAATATTTGCATTTGGGTGTGGGGACAGGAAGTATATCCTCACAGATACATGTCCATTTACCTGTTAAGGAATGAACATCCTTTTTATACATTAAGTAAATCAACTTTATGTCTTCAGGACTCTGAATCAACTCTGTTTAACCCAGCAGCAAAGTTAAGGCTGTTACAATCCAAGTTGGCAGTCTGTAAATATTTACCATCCAAACCACCCTGTATTGTTTCTTTGTGCTGTCAGTTCTGTGGAACTAATTTAAACTGGGTGAGATGCTAATGTAGACAGCAACGTTCCTGGGTATGTACTGCACTCCAGTGCCTGCAGTCTCCACACATACCTGTCAAGAGCTTCAGGAACCTGCTGCGGAAAACAAGTCATGCCATGGAGTTCAGCATCTCCACTATTCCCTGTGATAAAAACCTGACCCCACTGAAATAAGTAGTAAAAGTTCCACCACCTTAAATGGGATTAGCATCTCCAGTAATAGTGTTGTAAAGTCATAGCCCCCATGTTTAAGTACTGTCCTCCAAAGTGAAATTTTAAAACTAGTTATTTGAGAACAAAATATTTTCCTCTTATTTCAATTATGGATTGGAATAACTAATTTCAAAGAGCTAGGCAAAGCTAAATCTATTCTTTTATTTGGGTTGCTGATAAATGGAAGATTTAAATGTCTTAAGATATGACCTTTAAGATAAAAGTAACTAAATAATCCATCAACAGTGTACTTGTTGACATACTAATGTACTTTAGTAACAGCTCACTCAGTCTAAAGTTACTTTAACATGTTTATAAAACCTGAACTTGTGTTGTTTTGAACTTAGATTTATCTTTGTAAATCATTGCAACCAGGTTTTTAAGGGTATTAAAGCATCTAAAGGTTCAAGTGGGCTTCAAGAGAAGTCTAGGAAATGCCACAGTGAATAGCTTCTGTTACCAGGCACTTTTTTGACTGCTTTATAAATAACTAGGCCCTTATGAACACATGTAGCATTTCTGAATGTCTTTACAGAAAGTAAGCTGTCAAGTTCTAGCTCTAGGCTTCAGAAAATGGGTAGGAGAATTAATACACAGAAGAAATAAAAATAGCTCTGTGAAGTATAATGAAGTGGTGGGTGATGGAATCAGCAGGCTGACCTGTTGCTTGGGCTAAAGCTTGCCAGCAAAGGCTGTTCTTCAAGAAATAGCAAGACTTGGTATTCATCCCAGGTAGGCTCTGCCATCCTCCTGGGCTGCTCCATGGGATATGGTTGGGTGTCTGAAACCCTGGGGGCTGGCTACTGTGATGGCCCAGTAATGCATCCCCCTGACCAAAGCAGCAGAGAGCTCAGTGTCTGCCAGGTCCCTTTGCATTGGTCTTACCACCAGCCAAGACTTTAGTCTAGCAGAAGAAGCTTCCTTTAGCCCATCAAGGAAATAATCTATTTCTAAACAAATTTGCAGTAGTGGAGGTGGGAGCACAAAAGGGTAAAAATTAATGCCTATGTGACTCAAAAACAATGCTGGGAAGTGTTTTCTTAGTTGCTTCTGTCTGTAGTCACTGTCTCAAATAAGGTATGTTTGTGCAAGACAAAGATGAAAGGATTACAAGAATGTTCTAATGGCTTCTGTAAAAGAAGAGATGGAGAAATTTAATAATCACGGATAGGGGAAAAGTTGGTTTGAAATGGTATTTAATTCTTCCCCCAATTTTGCTGCTGCTTACCGTAAGGGACATGACAGGAAAGCGGGGCTCAAGCCAACCTGGGTCTTACCATCAGTATCCATTGTTAAGGTCATTTTTCTATTGTCCCTGACTGAAAAGGGCTCCTGCAACCTCCTCTGGGCACTCCAGCCTTCCTCTAGCCTGACATAGACCTTCTTGTCCTTCTTCTGTCAGGGTTTCATGCTTTTCTCTGTGGTACAGGTCAGCAAGAGAAGAGCCATCTTTTTCACTCCTTCTTTGCAAATATTTCTGGGTTTTATATTCATCATATTTCTTGACGTGAAAGGGAATGTATGAATTATATTTTTTCTTTTTTTTTTTCTTCTTTTTCTTGAACTCAGGAAGATGTCACATTGTTTTATGGTGTGAATCACATATTCTCATTGAACAATTTTTACACCTATAGCACATTAGGTTCACAATATCTTTTGTGCTGAAACCATCTCCTGAAAGCCTCACATGATACAGCTGGTGCTGAGGTTGGGGCTAGTTCAATTGAACAGTGTCCCTGGCATTCCCTGTTGGTATGAAGTGACCCAGTTTACAGACTATGTTGTGAAGTTATTGGGAAACAATACAGTAATACCTGGAACAATGCACGTATCACGATTAAATGAATTCAACCTATATGTGTGGCACTCTTTCAACAGTGAAAAGGAAATAAAGTGAGAGGTAGAGCTGACTAGGCGACTCCAAGCTTTGCAAGAGGAGTTTGTGCACTGAAAACACTGAAGTTTGCCACAGAATTGCATTGACTATTAAACTCCAGTGTTTCTGTATTCTCTTGTGCACATTTTCCTCTATTGATATGGTGCCTAATTTCATTCCTCTTAGCAGTGCAATTAATAGCAAGCACTAAGAACTGCAAATGTAGAGAATGCATAATTTCAAAGAGCAGAATTCCATCCAAAATATGTGTGTAGGTGCGCTCCTCAGTTGGAACATGGAGTTACAATCTGCAAACATCTTCATCTATATTACTGTAGGAAAACAGCCGGAAGCACTGCAACCTTGTGTCAGATAACAGTATTAAACCTGTGTAAGTCCCTCTAGTTTTCTGACTGCAGGGAAACTTTCATTTTCTGCTGCAAGATTTTTAGGAAGCTGCTTGTCAGTGGCTGTAAGTAGGTTAGCTGAACCGGCTGTACCTCTGTCTGTATCATTTTCCTTAGCTATCACTTGCAGAGTGAAGAGTTTTTTTGGACTTTCTAGTAGCTGTTTCAGTGGTGATGTAGTTGCAGCTTGCCAGGAAATACGCAAGCATATGTACCCAAACTCTTATCACTATATAACCAAGGACTGATGAAAATTGGAGGAAAGATTTAGGTTGGGGGGGCTAGTTTGTGTGTGTGTCATTTAATTTCTAAGAACCTGTCATTGCAGGAGGTTTATGAGTCTGTTTACCTAGGTATGTAACTAGATGGCTTAATATCAAAAGATATTAGGGGTTTAGATAGCTGAAGCTTTAGTATTCCAAGAGCTTTTTATGCAACAAGCTCTCACACTTAAATTTTCTTTTCTGGTTGTAAAAGTACTGTCCACCTTCAGAGTGTTTTTCAGGTGATATATTAAAGAAAAAAAATGGATTTGGGGTTACAGGTTTTATTTCCAGATTTTATCTTTAAAAATCACAGAGTTAGGAAATACTGATAGGGAAAGAACAAGAATATAGACCAAAAACCAACAAAGAATAGAATAAGCAAATTTCTGTCTATCACTTAATGATTAATAGGATAGACATATAGAGTTCAAGTGTGTAACTCCAGGCAACTTAGTTTTCAATGTGACATCTATTTTTCATATTGTTTTATGTGAATCATGTTGAAATGCTCTGAGTGGGAAGCTGAAGTAGCTGACCTCCTGAAGTCCTTCTCAAACAAAGTAGCCCTGTGATCCTGTGACACTTGCAGGTTGGTAGCGTGCCGATGGGAGCATGAGCACTGCTGCCTCAGTGCTTGGCCAGAGCTTTTGCTGTTGATTGTGTAAGATGAAGATGGGCAGTGGGCCCATT
The DNA here is from genome assembly GCA_035583185.1 of Anabacerthia variegaticeps. Lineage (NCBI taxonomy): Eukaryota > Metazoa > Chordata > Aves > Passeriformes > Furnariidae > Anabacerthia > Anabacerthia variegaticeps. Next base: position 99,165,769 of record JAWWEW010000001.1, read on the forward strand.
GGATTTTGGGCAGCTGGTATTAGAAATGACATTCAAATTAAAGTCTAAGCCTTGGTGCTAATCTAAAAGGCAAATGAAAGGAAATGGTGCAGTCATGTGAATTCACTTAGAAATACACGTTTTTGTTTCTCTTTAGCAAAGCAGCCATTCAAACTCATCAGCAGAAGGTGTCTGGCTGCAGTGTATATGGTAAACCCTGAATAATGGGTAAAAAGTGATTCTAAGTTGATGGAGAAGGTCAGTGTTATTTGTGCTCCTTGTGGGGATATTCGTGGTCAGATGGGGTTCTTGTCAAACATTCAAGTTTGATCTGTTTTGGTTATCCTTTTTTTTCAAGACCAGTTGTAACCAAGAAATTTCTTCCTTGGCCTCTTGTCTTTCTTGTGCAACTTTACACTTTTGTACTTCCTTGCCTGGAAGTCAGTGATTTCCTTGGAATTTCAGGAAGTTGACCAGTGGATAAGGCAGGAAAAAAAAAATATTTTGAAAATTATTCCTTATTATGTGTTGTGATCAAATGTCATAGGAAAGTGGGTCTGTCACTTATAGATGGGTGTTTTGCTCACCTCACTCTCAGCTGCCCTATGATATGGCCTGGGATGTGTTGAAAGGACAAGTGCTCCAAGGTCATTTGTCTCTAGTTTTGGAGCTCATCTTCACAGCTTCTGTTAAAATCTTCAATCAGTTAAAGGAGTTAGTTTTCAAGGCACCTTATATATTGTGTTGATGCATGTAGTTAAGTTTAACACTTGATCCTTTAGTATGTAAGTGCTAAAATAGATTTTAACTCTGAGACTGTGATTCCATTGTGTTGACTCACACTCTGTGGAGTTATTAAGGCAAAGGAAAGACGTTTATCTGTGCCCTGCCCCCCACCCCCCAGTTTATTATTTCTTATTTGTTAAGGTTTTACACATGCCTTGGTTTGCAACATAATTCTATGACAGAACATGTCAAGCGTTGGTGATTTCCTAAGAACGCAACTGCTTAAATTTGCTTGTGTTTATGTTTATAGTGCTTTAAATAACCTCCTGTCTGGATGAAAGCTTCTTACCACTGGCAAAAACTTCTGCCTACTGATCAAAATATCCTTCACTTACGTTATTTCTCAGTATGTTGGCATATAAACCATCATTTTCTTAATGGAAAAAATACAAAGGAACTCAAAATAAAGGAAAATAAGGATAAAAACCCCAACCTCATAGCATGGTAGTAGAAACACAGGATTCCTTGCAGATGTTTTGAGAATGTAAACAGACTGCTCCGCACAGGTTTTTTGTTGTCCTTTTCTGCATTTTTTTGTAACTTTTGTCTGGGAGTGAAGTATTGAATGTAGTGCCATTAACCTTTTAATAACAGGATGGATATTCCATCATTTATTCCCAGTCTTGAGAATTTTAGTTTAAAGCCAGATGGAATACTGAGATCTTTTAGATCTAGAAAATATAACAAAATACCTTGAATTACAATTATGTGCTTATATGTAGTACTTGAAGTAGACTTAAACCTAGTGGACTGATTACTTTGGTATTGAGATTTTTGATGAATTCACTTTTTAAAGGCTAATTCCTGTATCAGCTGATATAGTCCTTATTTTTCTCCTGTGAAAAGATACAATTTTTCTAAGTAATCATTTTAAAGGTTTATGAAAAACAAACTCAGCCAGGGATCAGTGGCTGCATCTCATTTCAAGGTCATCAAATGTGTCTTGTAAGGAGATGACACTTGAGTTCTTGGAATTTCTTCTGGAATCGCTGAGCAGCAATGTTTCTTAGTATTTAATTTCTGTGTAGGGAAAATATTTTAAATAGCTTTTTCTTTCACCTCCAAAATTAAGAGGATAGTATTGCTTTAATTTCATTTACAAAGTATGTTTAAGATAGGCTACCATTATTTAGTTTATTGACCATTTCTTTTTATTTCCCAAGAAATTAAAAGGGAAGAGACTAAGTCATAGGTGAAATCTAAAGAACTAGTAAATATATGAGAGTGTTTTCTGTCTTCTCTCTTCTCTGCAGTACTCTCCTCTTAATTAAGATCTAGCCAGATTTTTTGTTGTACTGTTGTGTTGATGGAATTCATCTTGAGATGCAGAAATTTTCTACCAAAACCAACCAGTAGGAAGTTAGGCTTCAATTCAGCTTTAGAAAAACAATTTTTTTAAATTTTTTTTTATGGCAAGTCACTGCATCCTTTTATTGCAATGTCAATCTCCTACAGGCTAAAATGTCACTTTACAGCAAGAGCATGTCCTGAAGAATTTTGAGGTGACCACAAGCCTGAAATGTGGGTGACATCTTTATAGAAACAGAAATATAAATAATCTCTCAAGAAGTGCCTGAAAATTTTTGGAGCTGCTTTTCCTAGTGTATGATTATACATTTATTGGCTTACAGCAGGCAGGTTGTATTATAGGTTGTATTATACCAGGCTACTGAAAAAAATGCAAAATTTGTTACACATGAAAATGAGATTCTCTTTTCCAAATGCAGTGTACATAATTGAATTTTAATGAATACATACACCTCAGATTTTTATGGCATATAATGGACAGTCGTGTAATAGGTGGTAAGAAATGATATGCTGTGCTGTTACTTTTATTTAAAATGTCATAACATCTTTACAGCATTACATTTCCGGTGCTCTATACTACCACAAAATCTCATTATTAGTAACAATCCAGTAAGTGAGCTAGACAGCATTTCTGTCACAGGCTTTGTGGGACTTTTTTCCATAAGGCAGAAATGGTAAAACTCATGAACTTCTCACCAAAAGTTATCAGTGAGTTGTGGCTTCATTTTACTGAAGAACTAATAAGAGGACCAATATTCATTGAGAGCAGGGGTAACAACACTTTAAAGGAAAAAAAATCCCAAAAACAAACAAACAAACAGCCAAACAAAAACCCAACAATGACAAAAACCCCCACCAAAAACAAAAGCACAAAGCCAAAAATCCTATGTGGGATAAAATTCAGCGTCTGATAATAACTGTGATTTTGTCAAGGATTGCATTGTATGAAAATTGAGTTTGCTGCTTGCTCCAGGGGGATGCTAATTATCATATGGTAAGATTTTCCAGCATGTACTAGGTTGAGAGGAAAAAGAAAAAAAAAAAAAAAATTAAAAAGGTTTTTCAGAAGTTTTAGAAAGAAATACCAATAATCCATTCACTAAATGAGAAAGAGACAAATGTGTTTCATGTACTTTTGTTCATTTGTTTGTTTTGTTGGGCTTTTTTTTTTTTTTTTTGTTCCTGAAATACTGAGTAAACCTGAGAAAGCCTGAGGTCAAAATCCCTATTAAAACAGAGAAAAATATTTTGCACACATCAGTATTTAGAAACTTTCTAGTGCACATCAGCATGAAGCTAAAGCATCATATAGAGCAGAATGTCAGAGCCTTTCACAGGAATGCAAGTCCAACCATTACTTGCTGCTTTGGGTACTTTCTTGCTTTAGCAATACAAGATTCTGAAGGTGAAAGCAATTCCTTCAGGACTTGGATCTCTAATGGGGGTCAGTGTGCTTTAAATACTGACAGTCTAAAAGGAAATATAATGGAGACTTTTGTTTTCTGTGTAATGGGGTCACATCTTTAATAATAATGGATGTATAACATAGAGGGAGAAGAAGACAGGGAAATGAAAAATCTGACCTGTATCAGATATTTAAAAAAACCTCCACGAAAGCAACCAACCAAAAAAAAAAATCCCAGAGCAACAACAATAAAAAACAAGAGACATGAAAGTACATTAACTGGACAGCAGTGACCGTAGAGAATGAGATTACATGCACATTTTTTTTCAACTCAGCTTACCTTGAACAGGGCAGTGCAAGAAACAGCTACATCAGTGATCAAGAGGTTAAAACTTTTTGTGAATCAGAGACAAGAAAGGCAGCATTTCAGGGCAGGCTAGGTACCTTGGGGAGTGACAAGGCCTTTTCCAAGTAATGTGGAGGTTTTTAGTGGCTGGAACAGACTGCTATTGCCTCACAAGGTTTATTTCATTCCTTGTCCCAATGTACTTTTGTACTTTGTTAGTTTCTGGGGCCATAATGGACAACAGTGGCTCTTTGGGGAGCCACCATTCAATGCTGAGGAGCTTTCTATCTAACTGAAGGCAAAAACCATGTTCCATAGGTGGTACTTCTCTGTGCTGTTTAGGTACTTGCATCTTTGGACAGATAAATTAAAGAAGAGAGAGGTAAGCACAAAAGCAATTTTGGAAGATATGTACTGAAAAATGTTCTACACGTAGAGCACTAGAACAAAGCTTTTGAGGAAGTAATACTATGCTGTAGTTTCAGACTGGGAGAAACTATTTCTCATATAGTTGTGTAATGGATGCAGTGTACATTTTGAATGGCCAGTGGTTTCCATGTTCTTCATTGCTCTGTCCTACCTGTGATACAGACAGGAATCTGGAATTGATGGTGAAGTGTTTGGAGCCTGTGAGTCGCTCCAAAAGTCCATGAGTGAACTTTTCTAGTTCTCTGGGACTGTGCTTCCCTGCCCCCCCCCCCAAAGTATGGGCACCTGCTGCTCTATTTCCCTGCTTGTCTGGCAGAGGAGCTGTAGTGGAGTGTTCCTCATGGCAACCATGGAATCCCTTACCTTTCAGATCACCTACATGGCCATGAGCCCTTATTGTCTCATGATGGCAGTGGTAGCAATGACTTCTGGAGAAGGAATTCATTGGAGTGTCTTCAGTTCTCAACCCAGGCATAGGCTGCCATTTTGAAATCTGTTTTAGGCATTGAGGAGATGAAAGCTAATTTAATATGAGACAAAAATAGTCTGACATAGGATTTTCCGGAAGTGTAGCTCCTATACTGTATTGTAAATTGGCTTGGAGGAGTTCAATATGAAGTTTTGAAGTGTAGTTACGGTTTTTCTGCTTCACCAAAGGATTTAAAGGTTGGGTGAAGCCCTTAGCATAAATGTTTGTTTGGAGTAAGAATGAGTGTTACTTGGTGAAATTGTGAATAATTCAGAACATCTGTGATGAAAGATGAAACAGATGAACAGGGGAAAAAAGCGTGGCATTTTTTGCTTCAGCCAGTAGTTGGTGCCTAAGAAAGCAAAACTCTGAGCTGGAGACAATTTCTGAAAAACTGGTGCAAGGCAGCCTCAGCTTTATTCATAGACCCTAACAGAAAAATAGAAAAAACTGATAGAAGGTACAAGAAAGGGGGATGTCTTTATTTTCTGAATAACATTTGTGTTTATCTGATGATGCATGATACTGGAAGAAAATCCCAGACAAGCTTGAAGAGTACAGCAACATTATTCTGCCTTTGGCCAGAGCATGGCTGTGTTGCAAGTTTACTGATGTGGGCAGGTGTCACAGGGCAAAAATAGTTTTCTGGCATTAAGTTCCTATAGTTAAATAAGTAAAACAATCTTGGACAATGATTCTACCTTAATGTTTATGTTAATTACAAGCTTGAAACCCTGAACTCACTTTTAACTGACACAGTTTCCACAAGCTCAGAAATAGCATACATTTAGATGATTATACCCTTTCACTTTCTTACTCAGGAAAAGATTTGAAAGCATGTGGCTTGTAGAAGATGAAGGGTATCTGAAGTCGTTAGGGTTCCCTTCTGTACTTGCATGATTTAGTAACAGGAGATCCAGTATGAATTATTTTTTTAGTACAGAAGAATGAGTCTGGGGCAGTTAATTTTCTTCTGACAGAACTACTTCTCTGGGGATTTATAGGACTTGTCTCTGCAGAGACAACAAGCCTTCCAGTGTCCTTCATCTTGGATCCAGAAATTATTGTCCATCACGTCTGTGTACCCCTCAGGAGAGTTTCAATAGCAGGGTATGATGATTTATTGTGATAGTACCTCTGCAAAGTCTTAAAAACTTTCATTTCTCATCTTTTAAAATGGTAGGATAGGGGTAAACTTACTGTGGTAGTCTTCTGGGACAGGAGAGGGTAAGAACTGGATTGAGAAAGCAGGGCTTTGTTCCTGAGACTGTGAAAGATTAAATGTCATAAAGAGACTGTAACTGAACTCCACTTGTGTTAATGTTTCTTATTCCCAGATAGACATGCTCTGCAGGTACTTGAGGTGTGATGTTCTTACTTTCAACAACTAATAATAGAAAATATTTTATCTCTGGTATTCCTCAGGGTACCTTTTTAGGATCACTCTGGCCGGACCCTGGCTTCCTTCATAAGCAACTTTAGGAGTGTAATGTGGCTTTTGTTCAGGATGTCTTTCTTTTGTGGTGGGTGGGAGAAGCACTGACTTTACATATTGGAATACAGGAGACAGGGAACTAGTTTTTGTACCAGTGAAGAGCTGGAATGAAGCCAGGCTACATGCCAAGACTCAAAATTCAGAAGTTTTTTCTCAGTTTGGTAACATAGAGTAAACCAGTGTATCAATGCTATTAGTCCATTATCAGTGCTGAGTTACTTGTGTTAGATGGTCAGTGTTGTGTGAGTCACTGATGCCCCTGCAGATAGTGCTTTCAGGAATAAAGTAATTCCTGTAAAAAGGAAGTACTGTGAGAAACATCAAGATATTAAACAAGATGATTCCAAGACGTTAAATATCTAAATGGTAAACACAGCATTGTACTGTGAATCTTCATAGTACAAGTTCTGTAACTTCAACCATACACTGCAGTTGTGGCAGTCTAAGGGATTGCTATAAAAGAAGATTAGAATATAATCCTTCCACTCTTTTAATCCAACAGGGGAAATCCAAGGTAGATGCTTAAGAAATTACTAATAACTAAAGAAAAAATATACATGGAATATTAATATTTCAAATTATTTATATTTAGAAAAATCATATGGCTCCCCATACAGAGATTTTACACATTTATGAAGATTTCTGTCAGAAGCTCTTTGGATAACTTCACCTTGTGGTAGTTTGTGAGCTAACAGATACTCATTAACTAAAAGGAACACTGGGAGAAAATAAGGCATAGAAAAAAGAAAGCTAAGAGGTTTTTTATAGCCTTGTGTTGGAGGGGAGTTTTCAAGGGGAGCTGCTATGTTGGGGACTTTTTGGAAAACATGCCCCAACTGGAAAAGTTTGCAAGTGATCTTAGAGACCATATTATTGTAGTGAATGGTAAGAAGTCGATAAGTGGTATCCAACCCAAAATGCTAAAGCTTTTTATGTTAAATGAGCATATTTGATAAATGTAGTGTAAAATTTCTCACTTAAAACGAATGGTGCTGGGAGCTTGGAAGGTGCTTGCACTTGTTTTGGTGCTCGTAGGTGTTTTGGAAGACACTATAGAATGGGGAATAAATAGTAAGATTATAAAAGTTGCCAATTTTATTACATTTTGCAGCAGTTTTAAAATAGGGGCTCACTATTTGTGGCAAGGGGTTGTTCTGCAATTCATCTCCAGATTCATATGCCTGAAATACAAATTTTAGTGTATACAGACTGAACTGTCAGAGTTCCAAATTGTATCTTGTGGAGAGCTGGTCAATAGGAGTAGAAAGCTTGCAAATTCAGAGGTCATCTTTAGAACATAGATGACCCTCTACCCCTTCACTAACACCCCAGACTCAGAGATGGTGTTCAACTACATCTTGAGGTACCTTCTTCTGGATTTCCACCAAAGAGGCAGCCCATCACTATAATCTGTAACCTGAGTGAAAGCCCAAACTCCTGCCTTAACAGAGGCATAGAACTGGAGGGATATCAGAGAAAGTCAATGAGAATTATCAAGCCTGTGAAAACCTTTGTACAGAAAATAGCTGAAGAGATCAGGACTCCTTAGCCTGCAGTAGAGAATGTTGGGGTTGATGGTGGGATATGTTAGAGATCCTACTGAATTGCAACCAGCATGGAGAGGGTGAAAAGGGAGACATTGTTCATCACTGCAAGGGTAAGAGGGTGTCAAACAGAAGGTGGCAGGGACCCTTGAGAATGCAGATGGATACCTTTTTCACACAAGTGCTGGTCAGGGAAAGTGATAATCATGGAACGAGAGCTGTAACAGCCAATCACATAAATAAATTTTTCCCCTTCCTGCCCAGTATAGAGGAATGCAAGGAGTTGGAGTGAAGTTCACTCTGACCAAGACTAACCAGTTTTCTCCCTTCTTCAAATATAGGGAAAAAAAATTAAAAAAATAAAAAATAAGAGAAGCGGAGGTTTTCAGGGTTTTTACTACTTTCTATTATTGTTTTAAATTGGTTGAGAGATTGCAAACTGGGATTCCTGGCCAAGGAAGTAAAGACTACTCTAGTGATATGACAGACCCTCCAGTTCCATGTCCAATATAATTCCTAAGGAATAGTGTCCCTTGTCTGTGGAGAAGTGCGATTGTAAACATGATCTCCATCTTTGGGGTGGACACTAATCCCGTATACTGAGTGTTGTGCCCTGTTAGACACTAAATATACTAAATACAGTTGGGGCATTCCATTTTAATTGAGTGGTTTCTGTCTTGTCTTTGCCAAAGGACTATCTGAAGCAGCCAGTTTTTGTCCTACCCGTCATTTTTGCTGCCATGTGGACATTTGTGAGGCCATGGAGAAGGCAGAGACAAATCTGAATGGGAAAAAAAATAATTTTAAGGTGAACCAGTTTACTTTCATTGGCACAGCAGCAACTGTGATGTGAAGCAGGACTGTCTGATGCTGGGAGGATGGGAATGCTGCTTTTGTGTCAGTGCCAGTTTATGCTGTTTTAAAATTACAGCCTAAGAGCCTAATTTCCACTACTTCAGGGAAACACTATATTTGTAACAAAATTTACGGTTAAAAAGTCTGTCAAGATTTCTGTAGTAAAGGAATCTCCAGTTGCTGGTTAAAAAAAAAAAAGTTTTGGGCAATATTACATGCTTTTTTTTTTTTTTATAATTGAATTTTCCAGCTTATTTAAACATTTGATTTTTTTCCCCCATGCTTTAAAGAATGAATAGGGTTGCTTTCTGCTTCCATCATTAACACTAACTGCAATGGACATTAGAGTAATAATCTGCTTTAAAAATTCCAACTGTTCTAGTTTTCTTCTTTGGAAGAGAGATGGCTACTACTACAGACTTGCACATCTTGTTTGTGCCATGGTTTATGCTGAGTATGTTCTGCATATCGTGTAAGGAGCACACCACTGATACAACCTGTGAGACTTCATATATGATCTCATGTTTCAGTCATGCCTGAAGCACAGGGCAGAAAAAACCTGCTCTGAAGATGTTTGCTGTGGGACAGCTATTGCATTGTCGGTCAGCAGGTCCCTCCATTCCTTACACACCACTTCAGTGATCACTGCTTTGGTGATTTAATGGACTGATTGTTCAATGCGAAGTAATTTGGAGAGATCAGGTTTTATAATTTTGCAGCAAGAATGTCAAAGGTGGGTTGAGGGGATATTCTAGCAAATCTGCTTTGTTTTCAGACCTCTACTGGCATGATGCTGACCTAGGCTTTCACAACGAAATTTGACACCTGAGAGCTGTGCTCAACAGGTGCTTCAGCAGCAAGTCCCACTGCTGGGAGTAAGCAGGGACAGTGATGGACAGCAAGCAGTGAGTAACAGCAGTGCCAGTGCTGCCTCTGCAGGCAGGCTTGTTGAGCTAGAAGGTGCATTTTCTCTGTCTTTCTGGTCTTTGGAAGTGTGCCAGTCTTCCAGAAATCTAGGCGGTCTTGGTATGCTCTTCCCTTTTTTGCCTGCGCAGAAAAGAAATGGCAAATGGTGATCAGCAAGCTGATAGATTTATCTGAGATCACTGACAGGGAGGTAGGATTTGGACTGCAATCTCCCAGGTCCTGATGATCTTCACCACCGAGACATACTCCCTGACTTAAAAGACTGCCAAGGTGGCTTTGTCTTTCTCAAAGTGAAATACCTGACCTGCTTGCAGTTTCCTCCAGAACCTCTGATATTGTTTCTGGCATTTGTCTCATCTTTGCCATCTTTTGCCCTTCATAGTGACCATTGAGCAGAATCGTTGCAAGCAAACAGAATGATATTCAACAAGTGGAGGGAGATGTAGAAAAAAAAGAAATTCAGTTCTTTCACTCCCTTTTTTTCAGAATGTGCAGGCAGTTGGGAATGCACAATGCTAATCACCTCTGAGTTTAAAGACCTCGTCTTACTATTATGATGTGAGTGTTTGTCATTGAATCGTACAATAACAATAACTGTAGGAAAATTCTGTATTTTTTTCTCTTGTGGAGCCACTTGGTTGAATTTGCACACATCTAATGTGGGTGTATGCAGTGTCTCAAGCGCTAATTTGTGTCCCACTGATTATAAGAAAGTCTGGAGGAGTGGATCACATATTGATATATCTATAGTTAAGTAGGACAGTTATTACCCATCATATATGATAGGTTCTGACACCATTAATGTTTTAAGGGCTCAAAGAAAGCTTTCAAGGGAATGAAATTTACCTTAAAATCCTCTGACGTTATAATCCATACAAAGATTAGCCCTCAGTTTGAATGCAGAGAGTAATAACATTGATCACTATCATTGTCCTGTGGTTCTATGAATTATCTGATAATAGAAGTTTGATGTGGGCATTTAAATGCCACTGTACCCATTTCACAGATGGTGAAACTGTAGCATAGAGTTTGTGAAACATGTCTAATTAAATTGAAAAGCCATGGGTATCCCTTTATATAGTCTTGATAAAAAAGGTTACTTTCTACTTTATTTAGTTAACCGCCATTGGAACTGCCATTCCAAATACTCTAAAGTGTAATTTGAAGTCTGTAGATGTAGTTAAGCTGTCATTCCTACATTGCAGAATGGCTTCTGTCTAAAAGAAGGGACCACCCTTTCTTCCTCTGTCAAACATTTGGAGAAAACGCAATGTTTACACTCAGCTTAACAAGTAGCTGCATGAAACAGTTTTGAAAGTATTTTGGGTTTTTTTCCTCAGATGACTGTTTTTTAATCAATTCCTTGAATCAGACATGGGTTAGTTGCATTTATCTGGGGTAATGTAGCATATCTGACATTTATTTGTTTGGTTAACCATGAATAACTGTAATTTTATTGAGAGTTCTAGCATGTTCAATATTAGACTTAAGTCTTATGGCAAATGTCAGTGTTTGAATATGCTAACAGAAATGCTCTTCTACTCCTTGAAGACAGAGTACTTCATGTAATTGGTAAATCAGATGATACCTAGCACTCTGTTGTAATGTCTCACTTTACATGTAAATTATATTTTGAAGCACCGTATTTTTTTCTCAGTTGTGATTAATCCTTGAAATAAAGGGAGAGGAGGAAGCAGCTAGTTTGTTTTTAATGATACATTCCTCCTTTGGGAAAGATTAGCTATGTACAACTTCGTTGAGTTTAGCAATTGCAATGAATTGTTGAGTTGTCCATGGAGACCAATTCTGTTCCTTGAGAAGAGTGATTGTCAGGTTACATTGTGCTCTGTTTCTCTAAAGGAAAGAAGTTCTTATGTCTCCATCTGTGGCAAGAGATATCAAGTCCCTCGTTAGTATTTGAACTTAAATAAATCTAGCATATAAAGCAAAGCTGTAATACGTTTGATGAGTGGAGAAAAACGCAGAGATGGAGAAGATAACTGATTCAAAACATGCTCTGATTTTGTGTGGTTTTGGCTTGCACATGAAAATTTCAGGTTGTGTTCAGTGTTGGGTGCTCTGTTTGCCTGTCTGTCATATGCTCTTAGCCAGTCTTAAGCGTTGTTGGCTGCCCTGACTCCTTTTGCTGCTCTTTCCCTTTTTCAGGTTGTACGTAGATATTAATGACTTCCTAAATTTTGCTGAAATATGTATTTGTTGTCTTCTGGACCTCTGAAGTCCCACAGCAGAAAGTGGGAATGCATGGTAACATCTAGCTTAATTCCTGCAAGTGAGGAGAAAACTATCAGTGCAAACATTGGGGCTTCCTATGGGAAACTATGGTGGATTCTTGCTAGCTGAATCGTTTTTCTTTGTGGAGTCAGTAGAAGGCATGTCACAAAATTTTTCAGATCTAGTGTGGAAACAGTCACTTGGGAGTGCTGTTGGGCCCTTCCACGGGAGTGGGAATACTAGCAGAGAGTGCTGGAGCAGTGGTATGTAACAGTGTGTGTTCTCAGAGATGCTGCAGCCTTTTAAAGGTTATTTGGTGGAAGAGCTTAATGGATAACGATCAAGTGCAACAATATCTGTATCTTGAATCAGTTTAGCATGTTGTGCAGCAGTGTCGCGGCCTTCCTTCATTCCAGCACACGAATCAAAAAATGATTTACTAGCAGTGAGAATGCATGTCAATGTTCCTTCTCATGCCAGGTATTGCAACACATGTGTGATCTGCAGCCATGTGGCTTGCTTTGTTAGTTTTTTGCTTGTAGGGTTTTTTGGTTTTTTTTGCTTAAACTGTACTTAGACCTGGCATTTGAACAGGGAATCGTAATGAATGAAAATACTCTCCATCGCTTTTACTAAAACCTATTGAAAACAAGTATTGTGGATGTGGGACTGATGGGGAATTAAAAATTTACCAACTACAGGCTTGAACTCAGGCTGTTAGAAATGACAGTGAATTTTTCCACTTACTGGAAGAATATTGCAAATGCAAATAGACCTGCTAACCTGTTTTCCCTTGCCTGGGTTTTGCCTATATATTTCACAGTTATGAAAGTATTTGAATGTTAAGTGAATCAAGTGACGTACAAGAGACAAATAACTTTTTTCCCCCCATCTCTTTCTCCTTGCCTCTCCCAAAACTGCAGCCACAGGAATAAGTCTTCAGGCTGGCCTCACCCTTCAGGGACCTGGAGCTTGAACCAGGGGACACCTTATGGATGGGAGATGACGGCAAACAGAGATGGAAGAGACTACTTCATCAGGTAAGTGGGCAGTGTGAGCTGTGCAGTGTGTAGCACAGCACTGCAGCCCTGCTCTTGACTGTGTCGCCTTGGAATCCTAATTCCTGATTCAGCCCTATGTGGTTAGTGTTCAGCTGCTTTAATTTATGGCAGAGGGATAGCTCAGACTGTACTTTACTGCACCTTGCTTTGGTACTTGGTTGTTTCATTTACTCAAAAGAATGCTGATAATATAAGGACCTGCAATTCTTTGAGGAATTACAACAAAGGTCATTAACAAAAAAAAAACCCTAAAAAACCAACCGAACAGAAAAAAACCCTGCTGTGCTTAAAGAATGAGGCAGAAGGTTGATGCTGACTGATACTTATAATTTTCCTCCATCTCTACCATGTGAGGTCTTTTGATTTGTTTAATGTATTCCTTATACTGCTAATGAGAAAGTATATATTTTGATCCTGTGTAGTAAATATTCTAATTCTTAGCTTTCGCATAGTCCTTTAGTTGTGAATGTAAAGGTTTGCAAAATAAGTGTCAATGAGGATTATGTAACTGTAAACAAAACTAGCTTTTCTTTTCCCTTTGAAAACTATGCATAATTATTCTTTAAAATCACTAAGATGGCTTGGATAAAACACAATCTGCTGTTCTAGAAAATGTACTTTTATGTGGCTTTGGAACTTGTTCACTAAAAAGGGGTGATGGTAGTGAGTTAGCAGAACAACTGACTGATTTGCATTTGTTGCTTTAACTTACATCCCATTTTTAAGGTTAGCATTTTCACTCTGTTCACACAAAGCGATTTTTTCAAGTATTTAATTTTTGTCTTTATCAGCCTATTTAGAAAGTTGCAGGTGTTTGAAAAAGACATGGATGAGAATTACAATTCTTTCTTTTAACACAGAGTAGAAGGAGCAGATTTATTTTTAATTGAATGTTAAAAGTCCTTAATTCTTTCAAGATCCTTCATCTGCAAAACAAGAATTGTACAGTGTAAGGATGAGGATCCCTCTTACTGTGCTTTCTCTTCCTACCCCTTTTGCCCAGGGGCTGTGCCTTGGGTTCCTAGGAAGCATTTGCTTTTGGAGCCAAAAGATTTGTAGCAGCCTGGTGACCTGCAGGCTTTCAAGATTCAGAGCAATTTCAGACCTGTCCAAATTGGAACAAGTTGTCGGGGTTAATGAGGGCTCAGAAGCTGACTTTGAATTGTCGTTTTCTTGCGTCAGCGAGTACTTGTCATGTTTTGGATGTCTATAAGACTCTGGCCGCAGCACTGGGCAAACATGAAGCTGAATGCTGGGCACAATCTAAGTGTATTAGTACAGGTTTTGTGCCCAAGATAATTAGGCTTGTTAAGAAGTGGAGGAGAGACTCCAAAGTACTGTGCAAATGTGAGACTGCTGCTTCAGTTACTCACGTTACCAAAGGGACCTGCACACCTTGTGTGTCCATATTTTCTGCAGAATATTAGTATGTTCTCCTCTGTGTGAATGAGATTCCTTTGGAGAATCAATATCCTGCTTCTGAGGACAGGCACCACATTTGATTCCTTCTCCTTTCTCATTGGTCACATAATGGGATGCTGAACTTGTTGTGTAGCTATAAACAGCTGTGGCTTAAATGCATAATGTTAGTACTCATTAATTTTGCAATTTGGGAATGTTTTCTAGCTCTCAGTAGCTAATGATTATTTTGTTTATTTTTTTGGAATGCATTTTAGTACCTAGAAGTACCATATCCTTCTCTGAAAGTGAGAAAACTAAATCGAGGAACAAAAATCTGTGTCAAGGAGTGCCAGACTGTGCCTTAAGTAACATTAGGCTTGTGGTTGTTTTGTTGTTGGGGTGGTTGGGTTTTTTTTCCATGTTCTTACAAGGTTCTTGTTTTCCATTCTCTTTTGGACTGTGGTCTTCCATTTTTCTCTGGCTGTGGATAGCAGACTATGTGGGACAAAATGGTCTGCTTTAATGGGTAAAGAGAATGAGGCCTCTGAGGAAGCTGATCTGTAGAAGCCTTTGATATTTTGTGTTGGACTTTCTAACCCATCTTTGAATCTTTGAGCAGTTTTTAGATACAAGTTGAACACTGCTACATACCTACACATTGCATGATTGATTTATAGTACATATTCCTTTATCAAATGTTTTAAAGTAATAGCATTGGCTATAGTGCGTGCACCAGATGTGCTTCCAGAGTAGTAATGCATCTTAAATGAAATGACCACCCCATGGGATGCATTTTAAAAGCCAGTACTTTTGGAAACAGAATGAAATCAAGAAACTGTTTGGAACCGTGAACTGCTGCACCGAATCACCAGCCACCCACCATCCCTAGTGAACATCAACCCCAGTAGCTATTACAATGTGACTGGGTAGTTACATGACTTACATCTTGGTTTCAGAAGGAAGACCAAAATCTAAATAGACCCAGTGACTTCACCAGCGATTCCCTTGTGGAGCCATATAGTACCTGTCCTTACAGTGATTGTTACTTGGCCTGGGAGAAGCTCGCTCTCTCTTTCAAAATAACTGCTTTTGCAAATACTACAGGAAAACAGAATTTAATTATCTTTCCTTTGGTTTGTGCCCCTGGATTTTAAGAATGACATAGTGAGATGAATGTTGACAATTATCTCAATAAAGGCAGGAGAGAGATCAGCAAAACAGCATTTCTTATTGTCTTCAAGGCTTCTTATAGCCATGCAGATGAACAAATTGCATCACACCTAAAGAGAAAAAGCCATTCAAATACTTTGTTTGGTTTTGATTAAAGATGTATAAACCAGGTATTATCACAGTGAAATGTGTGCATGAGTTCTGTACAGGGAAGTAACATAATTCATAGCAACATTAACTGCTTTTTAGTTAAATAATTTACTTTGGGCCATATGTACATTTCCATTCAACTACAAGCAGACAAATTGTAATTTTGAAGTTGTGGGAGGAATAGAGAATCCAGGAGAATCTTTTGGTGAAATGAAAAGTAATTATATAGTGTTGGTGCAAATGCTTCAAGGCGTGAATGGGAAGAGATGTTTTTTCTTTCTCCTGAAGTAAATTTGATTTCTTTCAAATCTCTGAAAGCCCTTATGACATGAGCTAATCAGGGCAGCTTCCATCACCAGGCAGCCCTTTTGTAAAAGTGTGAGAAGAGTCTCTTATCAAAATATTTTCAGATGTTGCTATCAATTCATTATCTCTCCTGTACAGATGGCACAACTGGGGTCATTTTGCAAACTTCTAATATACTTTTTCTTAAGTTTAGGCTGTGGTACATTAAAGTTTCAGAACTTCACCCATTCCTTTTTAACTTGCCACTTTTAGTTGAAATAGCCTTATGAGATAAGTAAAACATTTCAGTACGGGAGGATGGCAATCATATAGTTTTAGCATGTTTCTGTACTTCACAAGCTGTATTAAGCTGGACCTTTAATATGAAATAATTTGAATATGATATATTTAATTACCTTAAAGGCCTGTTTTATTTGCATTTGTTATGTATGTTGTGCAGTATATGATTATGAGAAATTCTGTAATGCTAATTTGAATAAAACCATGACATTTATTAAAAATTGTTTTGGTGTGAATGTTGGGCATCAGGGAGATAGCATGCATGAAAGAAGCTTTTGACTGATTTCGTCCACAAAAGGTTTAGCTACTTGGCAACTTTGGCTCCTAATTTTTACCACTGCTATGATGTTATTGATTCTTGGACCTGTACATTTTTGTCCTTTCCCTTGTGTCAGTCTTGCTGCTTGTCAGACCTGGAGGTAAGTTGATGGAGGGAAATAAACTCGCAAAAGTTAATAAACCGTCAGTCTTATAGTGAAAGCAATGAATTTTGTGTCGGCTTAGCTCCCTGAGCCAGTCTTTAGCATGGTCTAATGAATAGTTTAATATGGAGGAATCCTCTGAAGGTCAGCCTGTCCAGCCCTCTGCTCAGAGTATGGCTAATGCCAGGTGATGGGCAGCATTGCTGTCACACTGAAATATCTGACTGATTTGGCAACAGGGTTGCAACAGAGTTGTGTTGCCTTAAGCTGCCCTGCAACTGGCCTTTTGAAGTAACATTTGCTGTATTCAGAAGTCATACCTATTGCTGTTTAATTCTTAAGGAGTAAGGTAGTTTGGTATTTTTGTGGATCTGGTTTCTGTTATTCAAATAAAGAACAGAGAATGGAAAATCAAGTGAAAGAAAGTGTAGGCCTTCTCATGTGGACTCAAAGCAACACTGGTTCCACTAAGGTGCAGTTAGTTATTAGACTCTCAAGACAGAGTGATCTATTAGGTCAGCTTATTGCCATATCCTTGTTTGCAAGAGATGCTATTGGCTGTGCTTATTTTACTTTATTGGTTATGTTTACTTACTCTTGCTATTGCCTGAGAGAGGATGATGAGGTCTATCTGTGTTACCACTTTGGTTTGCTCCCTATTTCACTCTAAGGACCCTGACCATCTGTACTTCTCACATATTACCTTGCTTCTGTGGTCCAGTTTGGAACAAACTGAGCAAACAGCTGGGATCCTAGGCAAGAAATTAAAGGAAGCACACTCAGAGGTCAAAACCTGCAGCATTGTTACTGCTTAGCTTGAAAACACAGTTCAGTCTCCAGAGTGCACGGAACAGCTGGGAGAGAACTACTTGTCACAAGCCTTTCTGAATCTGGTTATGTTAGTATGACGCAGTTGCTACAACAGTTGAAATGATCAGGTGGCCCACTTAGTGGGTGAGGAAAATTCTGTGGCTGTAGTCTACCTGGACTTCAGTAAAGCCTTTGATACCATCTACCATGGCATTCTCCTGGAAAGGATGGCAGCCCATGGCTTGGACAGATGCTCTCTTGGCTAAGTAAAAAACTGGCTGGATAGCCAGACTCAGAGAATAGTGGTGAATGGTGTCACATCCTGTTGGTGGCCAGTCCCTAGTAGGGTTCCTCAAGGTTCAGTATTGGGGCCAGTCCAGTCTAGTATCTTTATTGATGATTGGCATGAGAGGGCTGAGTGTACCGTCAGTAAGTTCATGGACAACACCAAGTTGAGTGGGAGTGTTGATCTGCAGAGGGATCTGGACAGGCTGAGTTGATGGGCTGAGGCCAATGGTTTGAGGTTCTGCTGAGGAGTACATTTAGTGCAGGTACCTTGGTGTGCAGCTGCAGTGTGACCTGCAGGTTGAGCCCTGGGGCATGGGAGCCCAAGCCTGAAGCATGAACTGGCAACCCTTTGCATAACAAAGGGCATGAGAACCTGTGGCACTGGCCAAGTGACCAGACACTCAGAGACACAGCAGGAACCGAGGACCCCAGACTTTCCTGTGCATAGACTGAAAGGGTATAAAACCCCAGTGTTTCCTTTGTTCAGGGTCCCTCCTTAAAGGCAGCAGCTCGAGCTGCTATTTTGTTTTTGCACTATGATTAAATTATTTTAAGGCTCCAGATGTCTGAGACTCTGCTATGGGAAACCTGGGGTGGAGCTGGTAAGGAAACCTGGCCTGACTGTGTGAGTGTGGTGTGTGTAGCTGTGAAGGGGCCTTGGCCCCAGCTTAGGTGGTGTGAATGTGAGTGCCAGAGTGACTCCTGAATGGTTGGACAGAGAAGTTCCCTTCAGAGTTCAACAAGTCCATGTTTCTGGGTCCTGCATTTGGGTCAAAACAACCCCATGCAGCACTACAGGCTTAGGGAAAGTTGGAAAGCAGACCAGTGGAAAAGGACCTGGGGTTGCTGGTTGACACCTTGCTGAACATGATCCAGCAGTGTGCCCAGGTAACCAAGAAGGCAAATCCTGGCTTATATCAGAAACACTGTGGCCAGCAGGACCAGGGAAGTGACTGGCCACTGTACTCGGCACTGTTGAGGCTGCATCTCAAGTCCTGTGTTCTGTTCTGGTCCCCTCACTACAAGAGAGACATTGAGGTGCTGGAGCACATCCAGAGAAGAGCAATGGAGCTGGGGAAGGGTCTTGAGAGTAAGTCATATGAGGAGTGGCTGAGGCAGCTGGGTTTATTTAGCCTGGAGAAGAGGAAGCTCAGGGGAGACCTTATTCCTTTCCTCAACTACCTGAAAGGAGATTGTAGCAAGGTGGTGATCAGCCTCTTCTCCTATGCAACTAGTGACAGGATGAGAGGACATAGCCTCACACTCCACCAGGGGAGGTTCAGGTTGGACATCAGAAAGAATTTCTTCAGGGAAAGGGTTGCTAAGCATTGGAACAGACTGCCGAGGTGGAGTCACTATCCCTGAAGTTGTTCAAGAAATGACTGTATGTGTCTCCTAGGGCTATGGTCTAGTTGACAAGATGGTGATTGGACAAAGGGTGGACTTGATGATCTTGAAGGTGTTTTCCAACTTAACTGATTCTGTTGTTCTGTGTCACATCATACTTTGATGTCTTGAGTGTCTGCTGTTGTTTTTCACTAGTGTTTTTGTATTTAGTAGCAAAAATTCTAGATTTTTCCAGGTGTATCTGGCAAACAATTCTTTTTTCGTCTAAAATATGTTATCCTGCATATAATATCAGCTCCATGATATTTAGCTTATGAAATCATTACATTTAGGTTGTCCTTGTTTGACTTAGTAGCTATTCTATTCCTGAAACATACAACTCTTAGATGTCAGATTTTGCCCTCTGCAGAAAACAGAGGTAACATGTTTGTGTTCTTTGGTAACTAGTGTAGTTCACAACATCTTAAATTATCAAAGCATACACAGTACTATATTTCTTTGCAGTACAACAATGTCATTATATTCTTCTATACTGAAATACCTAAATTTTCTTTTGTAGTCTTTATCTTATTCTTTCTCTGCTTGCTGTGCTCAGAAGAGGAAACTCATTTGTGTTTTCTGAAAGTGCACCTCTGTGCCTGTTGTATGCATCCTGTCTGGTCTGCATCCTCCTCCTTGTACACTCAGTTGTCATAGCTGGCCAGAAATGTGGAATTACAAAACACAATCATTGATGATATTAATGGCATATCAATCAAGCATCTTGCTTATTAAGAACCAGTCATTTATACCAGATGCAAAACTGAGGCTCACAGCCTGCTAATCAGTTTACTTAAAGATAAATAAGCACAGAAGATGATCAGACCATTCTTTTTTTTTTTTTAATTATTATTTTCTCTTGTTATGTCCAGCCCTACCCCAACCTGCTTGTCCACGTGTTCTGCAGGTTGTACATGCCTATTGGTAGTTTAGTCCTTTCTTAGAATACTTCTCTGGAGTTTGCTCTGTTGGAAGGTTCTGAAAACCATCAAAGGATATAAATAAAGTATGGTGAAAGCCTTGATTGTTGTTACTGTGTTGTTCATCTTCCTGGGTTTTGAAAAGGCTGATGTTATTTATATCTTAAGTCTGCTCTAGTACATGAGGCCATAATGAAAGTTTGAAGTCCCAGGAGCCACCTTCTACCCTGTAGGTATGATGTTACCTAGCACGTTGTTGAGTGCATTACATTCCTTCATTACCAAGTACAGAAACAATGTTGACTAGAATCACTGGGAGATTTATGTGGCATTGGCAAAAATATGAGCAACATGGCTGCTGCTGTTCTGTCTGTGAGAGCACTTGTCACTTGTGTGAAGTGCCTTCTCCTTCAGGTGAGGGATGTGAATGGAGGCAGTCTGCGCACTGGTTTAGTGCCTCAAGCCAAAGGCTGACTGCCACGTGCCTCTTTGGGCATCTCCGCTCCCAGGTGAGATGCCAAGGAAAAAGGCAGTGGAATCACGCTCTCTGGCCCACTTATTTGTAAGTCCCTAAAAGGGACATCCAATGAGATTGAATGGCAGGCAGTTTAACAGTGATAAAAATAGTGCAACCTATATAATTAGCAAATAGAACTCTCAGCTACAGGTTACAGTAAAGCCTACAATGCTTCATAACATTGAAATATACATTTGCGAAGTACATTTGTAATGAGACGTTCACTATTAAATTACATAGGATTTAAAAAAAAAATAGAGCAGATATAAAATCTTATGTTTCAGACAAGCGGGTGAGTCAGCTGCTGACTGCCTAGGGCTAGGACGAAACTTCCTGTATTAATCAGGTTATTCTATAATTACAAGGTTTCTTGCACCTTCCTCTGAAGCGGGTACTGTGTTGTCAGAGAAAGGATACTGGACCAGAAGGACAACAGGTCTGATTGGTATGGCAATTCTTGATTTTTTTTCTATCTCTTTTATGTTTTATTTTAAACTCCCTTGTCACTAATACAGACTGTTGTTATGAATAGTGTGCTATTAGAGAAAGAGTGCTACTCTGCTCCTTTCAGACTGCATACAAATTTGCTTTCTGTTACTAAGGGTTTGACCTACTCAAGGACAGGATCGTATGGTGGAAGGGGGAGTGGGGCTAGAAGAGATGAGCAGCAGCAGGGATGCATAAATGCAAGTGACTGTTTAAAGCAAACCTGTACAATTAGAAAGGAGAAAAAGAAAAATTATATAGCAACCTGTTTATGTCAGTGGTTTGCCTAGAGACTACTTGGGCATATGGTGAAAAAGAGTATTGCTAAATCAACTCAAGCTTCTGAAAAGAGATAATGATTTAACAATTGTCCTTCCTTCACAGAGAGTTGTTGCTCTAGCCATATACATGGCAGTCATAAATACGACAAATAAAGTGATGTTAATACTGACTGGGATAAATCATTGTTATAATGGAGGGAGTGATAGCAAGGAGATGACGGCGGTTTGTGGGGTTATTTTACTTTAAGTAGAGCATGGAAGGAGGGAGAGTTCTTTGCATTGTAAGGCAGCTGTACCTAAGCTGGTTAGTGTGTAGTAACTCAGGAGCTAGCCACAGCAGCCTGGTTCCTTCCCTCTCTTCTGGCTTGCTCTTTTTGAGTCCTCTCTGCATGTACATGGAATTCTCACTTGCTGAACCAAAAGGATTCCTCACACTGGAAATGAGGAAAGGATTTCCTCACACTGGAAAAGGTGAGGGGAGTTACACAAGAAGGTATGAACATGGGTGAGACTACTCCGACTGGAAGAAGCTTTGACTCAGTCATTTGCTTTGAGTTGCCTGGATGTAATTATTCCTGAGTGGAATACAGGGAATCGTACTGTGGGCCTCTGCTACAGCAAAGTCAGTGTTCCTGAGCTATTCCTCTGTGTTTTCTCCAAACACAAACTGGATGGGGACACCATGAAATTCAGAGAAGTATTGCATTCTGAACCTTGTTACTCTTGTGTGTTTGAAGATGGATTAGGAAGCAGAATAAAAGCTCTGGAGCAGGACCTGTATAGAAAAAAAAAATAAATCAAGATATCCTAACCCAGGATCATAGTGTGCTTTTATCATAGAGAGGTGTCAAGTTCTGGTTCTGCGAAGCTGTGTGGGTTTGTGGTACTGGTTTGTAAGAAGCTAAGTCTTTTTTTGGGTCACATGCTGGTAACCCCAATGATGCAAACATAGAGGCTCTGCATATGAAATTAAACCAGGCTACTTGATAGTCCTTAAAAATAAAGAGGGGATTTACAGCCCCTGATACACCTAAGAGGTCTTTCCTGCAGCCTGTACACTGGGACCTTAGTGGCCATGAGCTTGAAAAGTTAAATAAGTTGAAGCTGTCTGATACTTGGTGATGAAACTGAGACCTTTCACAGCAAAGGCTAGGTGAAAATTTTTCCCGTAGCTTCAGTTATGACATTGAGAAAAAAATGTGCTGAAGCTGGATTATAGACAAAAAAGTATGAGAATTAGCACAGTATGTTGCTGCTGTTTAAATAGCGCAGTAGATGTTTGCCAGTTGAGCATGGTGTATGTACAGAATTTAAAACAAATTATCTAATGTGTTATGCTGTGTCAGGAAATACCGTATTGATGATACTTTTCCAGTGGACATTCATATACTAAAGAACTGCATGCTGTGGTATATGGAAGCCAGCACTGAATAAGCCTAATTTATCCTTTTGCCTTCATTTCTCTCACGTTAATATATTTACAATTTTCTATAAAGAAAATGAAGTATAAGTCTACTGTAAAAGGTTCTTATTCAAATTGATATTGTAGGACAGGAAGATAATTTGTTTTAGCAAGATGATACTACCAACAAAAGCTTACTGAATTTTAATTCTTATTTAGTTTTTAATTGCCTTTCTTACAAGAAAATACTGCTTAATTATGCTCAAAATGCTCAGTTCCCAAATATAATGCTAAAAATCCTTGTATTATGTATGTATGTATGTGTAAGATTAAGGTAAAGAAATAGTTTAACTGAACTCAAATTAATCTAGTCACTGACAACATTATGACTCACTGCAATATTTTGAAAACCGTTTATCTCATGTTCGCTGGAATCCTGGACCATTCCACAGAAAAACTTCAATTTAAAATAAACCAATAAAACTGTGTGGCTGCACAATTAAATATCACCATGGCAACAGGGATTAGGCACATAAGGTAAAGACCTGCTGACAGTGCAGAGATTATTTCAAGTTTCTGAGTCTTCCACCAGTAGACAAATGAATTTACATTTTCTGTATTGAACATTGAGAGACACAAAATGAAAAGACTGAGGTATTGCTGTGGCATCTCGGGACATCAGAGAGTATTTTCCTGACAGGGGAAGTAATTAGCTGGAATTACAAACAGGAACTTAGCAGACAGATACAAATAAGCATTTGCTCATGGGATTTATTTAGCATTTAATAATTAAAACCTGGAGAGGCATATTATTTGGGATACAAATAGCACAGAAAAATTTTTGCCACGGTTTAAAAAAAATTAACAGCATAATAACATCATTTTCCTTTTGATTTTTAAGTAACCTTAGGTTCGCTCAGGAAAGAAGGTTATTTGCATTTCTGCTACCAAGTAACATTTCTAATGTGAAATAGACAGATGAAGTATGATGTTCAGTGAAGACATAGGATGATGCTTTAATCAATCCTAATATTTCTATTTCTCCTTGGCTCTACTAGCTTTTTTATGTGTATTCATGAAAGATACTGGAGATGCAGGTTTGCTGGCATATATAATTTTCAGCTTTTAGTGGTGTGGTTGGTTTGGGTTTTTTTCTCAGACTAGCTTTTGGTTCAGTTCATAGGACCGTAGAATAGTTTGGATTGGAAGGGACCTTAAAGATCATCTGGTTCCAACTCCCTTGCCAGGACAGGGACACCTTTCACTAAATCAGGTTGCTCAAAGCCCCATCCGGCCTGGCCTTGAACACTTTCCAGGATGGGACATCCACAACTTCTCTGGGCAACTTGTTCCAGTGCCTTGCCACCCTCACAGTGAACATCTAATTGAAATCTAGCTTCTTTCAGTTTAGAGCTGTTGCCCCTTATCACTGAATGCCTTTGTAAAAAGTTCTTCTCCAGCTCTATTGTAGGCTCCCTTTAGGTACTGGAAGGCTGCCCTAAGGTTTCCCTGGAGTCTTTCTTCTCCAGGCTGAATAATCCCATCTCTCCCAACCTGTCTGGACTCGGGGAGAGGCACTCCAGTTGCTTTTCTGTCATTCTGTGAGAAGTGGAAGTGAGCCTCCCCCAGTGTACAAACGATTTGTAGCTCATCCTGTATTAGGCAGATACAGACTCTGGAGCACTTCAGCATTCTGAATATTCTGAATAGTGTCTATTTCGAGCTCACAATATGTAGAGGTCAAGATGCATGCTTCCCACCAGCCCTTACTGTCTGAGATTGATCTTGGAATCATGCCGTTCTCACTGTTTGTGATAGGATGGACTTTCCACCCTTGTAGATAAGACACTTGGAAAATATTTTATGAGATCAGATGGTAGATGGACCCACAACTGCACCTTTTGAGTGGGAATCAGAATTTACCAAACCTATCAGACTGCATTTTGTTGTCTGGTTTTGGTTACAGCAGTCTATACAGTCTTTGATGTCTTTGGTTACCTATTCATTTCAAGCATGAGTTTAGGTCTCTGTGTAAAGAGACATGGGTTTTAGCTCTGCTCTTATGAAAAGACATTGCTTCAATTCTACTAGTTGTCTGACATTGAGTTTTGTCAGCTTTACATTAAAATGTCTTTTCTTGTACATTGAGATGCAGTGGTTTCTTTTACATCCTGGGATGTAAATGATGGGTGCTAAATATGGCAGATATATCTAAAAATAATTGTATCTGGTGAGTTCTTAAAGGAGGAGATGAATACTGGGCACATTTTGTAGGAATGAGTGTGGAAAGTGTCTGTTTGTGGTGGCAGGCTTTTGCCATTCAAAAAAAGCAGAAGCGCATGTTCAAGTCAGTCCCTGGCATAAGCATTCAGCAAATGTAGAAGGAGGAAATAGTGAAATATTGATGAAACTTAAGGTAAAACCAGAAAGTCAGGCATATATGGAGGAAGTTTCTTAAGAAATCACTTAAAGAGACAGTTTATAGGAGCAGTATATTAGATAGTGCTGATCCTGGGCATGATCAGGTGGGAACAACAGTTTTATCTGGAGTCTAAGGAGGTACTTCATGTTTCTGTTCCTGCTTATAATCCCCTTTGTGCAGCATTTTCTTCTTGTCTCTGTTTTTATTAGTTTTGTCAGTGCCTCGAGCTGGACAGAAGAGACTTGGCAAGAAGCCATACTGATAAAAGATATTTTGTCTTGGGCCACGAGTGGCTGATTCTGGCAGCTCATAGTAATGACATTTACAGGTTTTGTTGCATGATTGCTGTTACCAACATCCTGTGGAAATGCAGTTCCACCATTTTAACAGTGTCCTAAGGAAGTATGTGCTAATGGCCTACCTTTGAGAAGGAAACTGTAAGAGCATAGCATTGGTGTCGCGCACTGACAAGTTGCAGCTTTCCAGTTGGACATCTTTTTCATTAAAACATACATATGAAAAATAGGGATTTCCATGCCTTCAGACATGGGCCAAAATTGTGGTTAGGTCTTGAAAATTACTTGGTTCCAAAGAATGTCACACTGACTGGCCAGAATTTCCCAAAAGAAATTTAATAATGTCCAGTCAGAGAAATTGAAACATCAGTATCCTCAAACTCCATTTGAGAATAGTCCTGCTAGTTTCCTTGACTAGAATTAATTAAAGCAAGTGAACGCTAATGGGCAGATCATAGAAACAGCTGCTTTCATGGTGTGAGCCTTCAGGAACATGGTTCCTGAAGGAAGAACCCTATCACCTGAACATAATGTGTAATAGCTGCACAGCTGCTCTCTCAGCCTTGCCTCTGTGACTTGCATAGGCAATTGAGCCCTGCACCAAAAGCCTGGGCACAGTTAGGCAGAGTCACAGGAGAAGGCTTTGTAGAGCTGCTCAGAGGGGGACATTTGGTTCAATGGCATGTTTTTTTTTCCATAAGCTGCTTCTCCAGCAAACTGTACTTGGAGTCAGCTGGCAATTCCCAGACATCCTTAGAAAGAACTGAGGATGGAACTGTCGTGACTGCCCATGCTCAGGATCTGGCAGCCTAAAATAGTTACCCATGAAGCACTTAGCTTAAAGGTTTTTGTCTTTGTGCTCAAATTTAAAGAATTGACCAGCTGAACCTCCAGACAAATTTGGTCAAAAGTTTTTGGTAATTGGTTTTTGTTTATTTTGTTTGTTTGTATGTGATTTTTTACTTTTGGGGGAGTTACTTTTGTTTGGGGTTTTTTGTTTGGTTTGTTTTTTGTTTTTTTTTTTTTGTTTGGCTTGGTTCTTTTGTTGGCTGGTTGGTTGTTTTTGTTTATACTGCAGACTCACAGGAATTCTACCACATAAAATTGGGATCCACAAGTACTAGGTTGTTATATTTTAATTAGCAGATGATAGAAATGCATTGCCTTTATTCTCATTTTAAGTTGCAAAGCTCAAGCATGACAAGATTAAGGGAATTTTTCAAGGAGGGATTTACTGCCGCTCTCTCCTCCCTAAATCTGTGTCAAAGCTCAAGAACTGAATGTGAATTCTTTTGTAACTACTGTTCAGTAACAAAATCTAAGTGATACACATGTTGCCAGGCTAAGTGTTGTGCCATATGTGAAAGTCATAATGATGTTTTAATGTAAATATTAATGATAGAAAAGTGATTTTCTGTTGAGTCTTTGGCCAGATTTGCATAGAATACAGCACAAATGCTAAATGCTTCTGCAACATGAAAGAGAAAAGTTAAGTGTGTTTGCACTGATCAACCAGTGTCATATTCCCTAAGGAGCTTTTAAGTTCCTTGGACTGTCTGCTGCTCTTAGGCTATCATAAAGCTTAGCATGGACTGCCTGAAAATTTATTTGGCTTCTCAAGCAAGGTTTTACAACTCAGACTGATCTTTCTTGCTGCAACAGCTAAGCTGCTACTGGCACCTGACTTTGCTGCTTTAAAATTATTTTGCGATAGCTTTGCAAGAGAGCACTTGCAAGTGGTCTAATGGGTGTATTATAGGCAGGCTACTGCTTTCAATAAATCTGAAAATCATTATTTTTACTGGAGACCTAAATGTAGATGTATATGACACTGAGGGGGATTTTCAGGAAAGAAACTTGTACAGATTGGAGAGAGAGGCAGGGAATGCTAGAAGTATTTCATCCCTTATGAAAATACCTGTGTCAAGATTCAGTGTGATGGTATAGAATTGTGTGTGAATATGGGAGAGAGATGCACACACACATATGTTTGTGTATATACCACATACATACATCTCCTGCACTTGTACAGTGATTCTTGCTGATGAAAAGGATTATAAGAAGTGTGTTACATATTTAAAGAAGACATTTTAAATCATCTGGATTTATATTCTAGTTTATAAAGTCTCAAATCTTTCAGTGGTGTGCATGCACCTAAAAACTGATATGAGAGGTATAATTAGCTGAGTAACCACAATAAAGACATTGCAAAAAAAGCAAGTGTGTAAGGAAAGGTTAAAAGGACTGACCAACACAGGAAGCTTACTGAAAAGCAGAAGCTAGAGGGCTGTAGTGAGTTTTGTAGAAATACAGCCCAAGTTAGTTCTTACAGGAAGATGTTAAAACACCTTGAGTGGCTCTTTTTCCATATAAAAGAGGAATGGGGGACCTTCATATAAAGAATACAAATGAACACAGTAAAATTCACAGGCATGATTGAGGATTAATAAAAAAATCTTCCTGATGATCTAAAAATAAGCATTCAAACAACTGAGGAGAGAAAGCTTGATTTATTAGCTGATTTGCTGAGAAACATCCAATTGTTGACATTTGGGTGTGTCACTGGCAAATGCCATTGTAGACATAGAAAAGTATTGTTATTTGCAGCTAGAAGTGTTTCAGAGTGTGAGATTCAAACTGTAACACATGCAGAAAGTGCTGTTAAAGTGGTTCGGGGAGGGAAAAAAATAGGGAAGACTAGAACATATAGATTTGTCTAATACAGCAAAAGATCAAGAGGGAATAAACACCAGGAAGAAATGAGAAATGTTTAAAACACACAATAATTTGTGGCAAAAATCCTAAAGGCACTATACATTTAGATTGCAGGAGAGAAGACCCGTAAAGATTAGAGCAATGGAGTTAATTTCCAAGTTTTCAGTCATATGGGATTGAATAATCCAAAATGTGTTTACACTGTTCATTGGTAAATATTTAAAGGACACAGTTTATATGATACTGTTTAAAAGAGCAAGGGATTGGTGATCATTTCCATTCCTGTTTTCCAGTGAGTTGAGTGACACTTTACTTCTTTCTTTAGCATGTAGAACATGAAATCTAAGCAACATGTTTGAAAAACAGACATAATCCACTATATGCCCTTGAAACCTTTTGCAAATACTAATGAAACAAATTTAATTATCTCTGTCAGACAGATTACTCAAGGCAATTTAGATTGCCACATAAAAAAATGGAATAAAGATCAGTGTTTTTAGTAAGCTTATTGGTAATAAAAGTACTCAAATGGGATGATATTCAAGAAGATGATATCATTTGACCAGGCTTTTGGATAACTGGATAAATGCTTTTTCTAAGTGCTGTCACAGAATGATGAATAAGTCTATTTTAAAAAAAATGCTTTCATTGAAAGATAGGAGAGGAAATAGTTTTTCCTGAAGTGTTTATACACAGTATCAGCAAAATGTTTTTCTTTTTTCTGGAAAACAGACATTATCATCAATCTTATTAAAGTATAAAACATGGAAGGAGTATTTCTTGCTGGCAGTTTTGAGTGTTATACTGTTGTCTGATAACAACCAGGATGAGTTACTAATTTCATCAGAATATGTTGGCTGTCCTCTTCTGCCCACCTATATAAAAAGTAATTGCTAGTATCTGATATAATTCTTTTTGAAACACTGTTTAGGGAATCCACTTGTTTGTGTGAACCTACCTACATAACTATGGTAAATATGTGTGATATTTTCGAATGAGTAGACTTTTACTGCCAATAATATAAATTATAGTGCTTTGGAAATGTGCTAGTTTGACAGCTCTTCAGAGAATCAAACCCCAACAATTTGAATTCACTTGGCATGCATATGGCACAAGTTGCCAAAGCCTCCATAGTTCAGGAGGTGAATAATAAATAACCTTCTTTAATGCTGCAAGTTAGCTTCACACAGGTTGATACTTTTGGGGTTTGGTGGTTTTGTTTGTTTGTTTTAAAGATTGTCTTTTATTTTCAGTGTTCAATATCAATGTCACTAGCACTCTTTTGCTGGCAGTTAAAGACAACTTGCAGTGTTGCAGCACAGACCCTACAGAACCTGCCATAACCCAAGGCAGAGTTGCACTCAGAGCATATTGCAAGGAAATATAAATGTAAAGTAATGCCACACAAGTGATGGCATTGAAGCAAGACAACTGACTACATATGATCAGCATGTTCTGGTGTATATTTTACATGCTTCATCAGACCTCCTTTTCCTCATTATCCTAATGTATAGAATGCTGACGCACTTTATGAGTTCTCAGACATGTATTTTATATGTTACTGTTTCAATTAAAGTAGCACAACTGAAATAATGCCAGTCAAATGTAGAAAATGCTTTAAGAGAGGACATATTGGTGGCCATCTAGCCCAAAGGGATTCCTCCCATACCTGTCTGATAGCACCAGGCTGCTGCAGTTCCCTGTCCCCTGGTCCAGCTCACTATGAGGCTGAGCATGCAATCCCCAGGACTGCATGCATACAGACAGACATAGATGACCATGCTCCTTGCGCATACAACCAGTGCCTTTACAGGTACCACATCAGCACAAATGGCACACCCATAAACGAGACCAGTACAAACAGGCTGATCCTGTTCTAATGCATCACCAGTTGAGTCTTGCATATTAGGTGCTGGCTATTGGGTCATGCATACTCGTGCACATACAACCTCCCCATATTTGTGCAAGAATGAGTCTCACTGCTACCTTATCCATGTCTGTGCTCCTCCCCACAGCAGACCCTTGGCCCTGGTCACTCCTGTGCCACATCCTGGACTACTGTTCCCCATTGGTTTCACTTCTGTAACATCTGCATCTAAATTTGGTGTTTGTGAAACCATCACCTAGATGCCATTAGCCTTATGTAGTAAGACCAATACAGTCCCCTTGGCACTGTGGGCCTTGTGAGTTGCTTCCCAAGAATTGGCTGGGCTCCTCTCCAGTGTGGTGATCTTCCACATGCCTCCCCCTCACCTGCCTGTGAAACCCAGACAGCCCTCACTGTGCCCTCTGTAACTTGTTGCACTTCTTGCTCTGCTGTGTGTTACAGCCAGCTCTTTCTCTTGGCATGCTTTGCAGTTTTTCATGGTTGATTAGCTGAACCTTAATGACTGTGTCCATTGAAAAAAGAAAATAAAAAGGATCCATTTATGGAAACAGAAGTTGTTGTGTTTACTGTGTAGTCCCAAGAACTGTCAATTCCAAATTCTGTCAGTCAGCCACAAGTTATAAGAAGTGTTTTGCTCTCCATTTTTCAGTGCTGTTTACATTCTAATTTTGCATTAAAACTATGGTATTTTAATCCTTTCTAGCAGTACTTCAGGAACTTTAATATTTTTATTTTATGTGCTTTCTCTGCAGTAAATGAGGATTGTTATCTAAGCCTGATATTGTAGATTTTTTTAAAAAAAATTCTGCTTTATTTGTGCTACAAAATCTCAGAAAAACTAGAGTGAAATTATTAAGCTTTTCATTCCTTTTACAGAGGCTGCTGAATACCTCTCATCAGCAGACCCTTTTTAGCTGTTTGCAACTTTACTGTACTTTCCTTAACTGAGATGAAAAGTTTTGTTCCCTCTCCTTTCCAAAACCTAATTGGTATTTTGAAATATGTCTTCCCTTTCCTGGAGAATCAAGTTGTTTTCCCCAAGTGCATTTCAAAGTCTGGTTCCCAGTGTTTGAGACAGATGTTTAAAAGGTGACCCACACATCAGCGATATAATTTGTGTTGTTGCTGTGAAGTTCTCCCGTGCTAAGAGCCTTCTGAAAATTTCCAGAATTGCCATTCTGAGTAGAATGCAGAAACTGAAATCTCAAAAGAAGCACCTATGCAATGTGTCCAGAAATTGCATGGCTAAAAACAAGTATCACAATAATGACTGCTGGGCATAGAATGGAGAGCTGAGAATGAAGCTAGGTAAAAATATGGACAATATAATTTGAGGAGGAAATAGTGTGAATGGCAGAACTTGGTTTATCTGAGTACAGGACAGTCATTAGGAGATAGGAGAGGAGGAAGATTAGGTGGAGAAGAATTGGTCTGATAAGGAGTTGGGATGGGGAGAGATGGAGGGCAGGGGAGGGAACAAATGACATTTTTAATTTGGACATTAGGAAGAAGTTCTTCAGAGAAGGGGTGATTGGACATTGGAATGGGCTGCCCAGGGAGGCATTGGAGTCACTGTCCCTGGGGGTGTTTAAGAAAAGACTGAATGTAGAGCTTAGTGTCATGGTCTAGCTGGCATGGTGGTATTCGGTCAATCATAGGTTGGACTTGATGATCTTAGAGGTCTTTTCAGCCTAGTTGATTCTGTGATTCTGTAATTTTTTTGTAACACAGTGGCATTGATCCTGATCTGGTTATGACCTGTAATAATCCCTGGTGTGGTTCTGCTGTTTTTATTATAAATTCTTTGCTTACAAATTCTCTGTATTTATGCTTGTCAAATGAATAGGAACATTAGGTCTGCAACATGAATGTTAATACTTAACTTTGTCAAATGCCCAAAACAGCCATGTGTTATATGTGTGTGTATGTGTGTGTGTGTGTGTGTGTGTGTATATATATAGTCTACATTATTGAAACATTTTGAGAATTCAGGAGTGACAAGTTAAATACTGGAATTCATATCAATTGAATCAAAATTTTTTTTATAAAATTATATTATTTAGTTGTCCTGATATATGGCTGCTAGTAGTTCTAAAGTATTCATTTCACGCTGTGTTGCTGCCTTTCACGGAAGTGCTATTAGTATTTTAGTTATGTATATCAGTGCCACTGTCAATATGAGACTACAGGATGAATACAATACAGCTCTTCTGCACAGACTACATTTGTCTTCTATGTTATTGTAGACCTTTAATTATAATTTTATAAAATCTGCAGTTGAATTTAGACATTAGTTGTCATCATAGCAAATGCAGATTCTCTGTCATAAGTCAGGTTGGCTTCATTAATGTCCCACTGATTTCCACCAGCAGAAACAACATAAAAACACTTGTTATGTTTTACTGCTTCTCCCATGAGTTGCGCTATTAGTGTTTCAAGGCTCCTAGAATAGCAGTTCTTGTGGTTTTTTCCCTATGTTTTCCTCTCTGTGCTTTCATTGTTTTGTCAGCCACTTCAGATCAAATATAACCTTCCCTAGTTTGAGTAAGTGTAGAAAAGGGTTTGCTGTTGTGATGTTTGTCCATAGTTTTTTGGTAGGCATTTTAATTTTGACTTTTTCATTAGAGATAATAGTCAAAGTGTGCTTTGGGCTTTTATGAATGGGGAGCTAGCTGCCTGTAGCTTTTCTGTCTTTGTTCTGCAATTGTCAACACATAAATGTTTATGGATGTGAATGGATGTTCTGTCAGCCCCATAGTAAAATGCAAGCTGCAAAAAATTGAGCACCTACCCCGCTTAATTAGGCCTACTGAGTTTATTATGGGGACCATGATGCACATCTCTTAGGTGTGTTATGGGATCATTTTGCTGGATCACGGTCTCAGTTGTGACTCAGTAAGAAAAAGGACCTATTCAAAAAAACCAGGGTTCTTCTTGCAGTGCAGTCACAGGAATATTTGCAGTGAATCCTGTGATCAGTGCATCACAGTCAATCTTAAATGACCTGGCACAGGTACCAGTATAAATCTTGCTATGGGAGTCTCAAGTTTAGGGTGATGTGAAGTTGGACAGATTAAACTTATGCTGTATTCTGCAATGCAGTCCCACAGCACCCAGGCACACTGGCTGAAAACTATATATTTCAGACTTCTCATAGCTCACTACTCAAGTATGCACTTTTATAGATAGTTGTCATTAGTGATGTACTCAGGTTTTCAGCCTGACCTGTCTTCTGATGGAAATACTCTCCAGGATGCACTAGTCTTTTCTGCATGGGAGAATGTCATATTTCATTGCAGTTAACAGGCTCCATCTTGTACTACTGCCCTGCAGCAGCAGTAGTGTGGTGAGCAGGACTAAGGCAGTGATCAGCAGTGGTGAGGCCCAACTTGAAATTTTGTGTTCAGTTTTGGGACCCTCACTACAGGAAAGATACTGAGATGCTGGAGCAAGTCCAGAGAAGGGCAACAAAGCTGTTAAAACGTCTGGAGAACAAGACTCATGAGGAGTGGCTGAGAAACTGAGATTGTTTAGCCTGGAGAAAAGGGGGCTGAGAGGTGACCTTATTGCTCTCTACAACCACTTGAGAGAAGGTTGTTGCGAGGGGAAGGTGTTGGTCTCTTCTCCAAAGTAACAAGTGACAGGATGAGAGGAAATGGCCTCAAAGTTGTGCTGGGTAGGTTTAGATTGGATGTTAGGAAAACTTCCTTCATGGAAAATGTCATCAAGCACCAGAACAGGCTGCCCAAGGAAGTGATTTTGTATCTAACTCTGTAGGTATTTAAAAGATGTGTAGATATGGCACTTAGGGACATGATTTAGTGTTTGACTTGGCAATGCTGGACTAATGGTAGGGCTCAGTAATTTTAAAGGCCTTTTCCAACCTAAATGATCCTATGATTCTATGAGAAGTTGCAGTTTTATTCTGTGAATAATTGTTTTTTCAGCTTGGTTCCTATTTTGGATCAAATAAAATATGTGCTACTGTTTCTTCCTAGTTGTTCCCTGACTGGAACAAAAAGTACTCCATTTCTTCAGTAATTTCCTTTTTTCTACACAAAATAGCCATTTCAGAGGTACATTCACAGAACTGCCTGAAGACTGGAAACTGCATTTACTTTTCAAAGTAATTCATGCCTTTGTGTTGACCAGTTTTGTCTTCTACCTGGTAAGGTAAGCTCATGATTCCTGTTCCCTGCACAGGATCATCCAGCACTCAGCATTCCTGGCCATGATAGTACAGCTTCATGTTGCATAAACATGAATGAAATGCTCACTGAAGCAGAGGAGGGACCAAGTATGACACTTGTCAGATGACTCATTTGGCCTTGCTTCAGCTTGCCTCTGGGTAATGTTTTGATAAGATTTAACTGATGGACTTTACAATGCAGCCTTATGCTGAGCAGGTAACAGTCAGTCATCCTTCAGTACCGTGGGAGCTTGCTTGGTGTCCACAGTTTTATTTTAATAAACCTTCAAGTGAGTTGCAGTAAAAGATCCTGGTTTTAGTTTCTCATACAAAATCACTTAAAATGGGATCATTTATTCTAGATATATCCTCTTTTTTATTTTTTTCCAAATTAATGTTGTGTTAGTCTTTTTTACCCCACTCTATTATTACTTCCTTTTTCACAGATGAAAAGGAATTTTTTTAAAGTAGCCACTAATTTTGCATATGTGCTATAAGTCTTAAAGACAGTAGCCCAGAGGTTGTGAAAATGTAAAACATTTAGTGTTTATTCTAAGAAAAGAAGCACTTATTCCTAGACACCTGTAAAATCTTGATCTATGGTCCAACAGAGGTTAATAAAGGTGAACATGAATAATAATTTTTTTTTTTTTTATTTGTGATCCAATTATATAGCTAATGGTTAGCACACACCATCACTTTTTCTTACCATTATTGTGTCTTTCTTTAGGGGATATAAAATTTTGAAAGTTAAGTCATATATCCCCTATATGGTTTATGTTCATACACATATATATATGTATGTGTACAAAAAGCATGACCTTTCTTTGAGTAGTTAAATATAAAACTAACTTACTATAATTCCTTGTTTGCCCTATAATGAGCAGTAGCATTTTACTCATACACTGCCTTGTATTTTATCTGTATTATGTGGTTTGTTCCATTCAGTTTAGTTTATTTTTTAAAAGTACTTTAGCCTGGATTATTTGGTATACACAGAGTAAAACAAGCTATTTTAAAAATGTTCATCTAAAGTTAGAGATTTAAATGTTACTAGATACTATAATGCTTTGCATTTTCAGTAAAGCTGTATTTAGAAATTGAGAGTTACAGGCTCTTTGAGAAGGACAGGCTGGCAAGGCAAGAAAGAGGGGTCATCTTTTGTGTGAAACAGCAGTTGGGAAGCAAGGAGCTCTGCTGTGGGGATGGAAGGTGTGCCAGCTCAGAGCATATATAAGTCAGGACTGGCAAGTAAACCAACATGAGTGATGCTACCAACATGTCTACTATAGGCCACCTGATCAGAAAGAAGTAGATGAGACCTGCGGAGAACTGGAAGTAACCTCTTATTCACACACACTGGTCCTCATAGGGATGTGAAACTACTCTCCTAACTGCTGGTGTGCAACACAGAGCAACAGCTTTGTGGCACAGATTATTAAGGAGCCAATGGGAAGAGATGCTTTACTGGATGTTGTACCTACAAACAGAGAAAGGCCAGTTGGGGACATGAAGGTCAGGAGGAACCTTGGCTGCAACAGCCATGATACCATGGAGTTCAGGAGCATGAGAGGAGGGAGCAGGGCAAGAAACAGGATCACAACCTTAGACTTCAGGAAAGCAGGCTTTGGTCTGTTTAAGTATCTGCTTAGAAGAATCCTATGGTATCCTATGGTATCCCATGACTCTGGAGAGAAGAACAGTCGAAGACTGGTCTTCAAGAAGTGTCTCGAGCCTCTTGATGGAGTACACTGTCACACTCCACTCTGCACTGGTGCAGCATCCACTGGTGGTGGATATGATGAGTCCTGTGAGCAGTTTTGGGCACCACAATAAGAAAGATATAAAGCTATTAGAGACCATCCAAAGGAGAGCTGCAAAGATAGTGAAGGGTCTAGAGCGGAAGACATAGGAA
The DNA here is from genome assembly GCA_035583185.1 of Anabacerthia variegaticeps. Classification (NCBI taxonomy): domain Eukaryota; kingdom Metazoa; phylum Chordata; class Aves; order Passeriformes; family Furnariidae; genus Anabacerthia; species Anabacerthia variegaticeps. The sequence goes on from JAWWEW010000001.1 coordinate 99,201,848, forward strand.
GACGAGCTGTGATCACTAGGCTGTTCAGCCTGAAGAAGAGGAAACTGAGGGGAAACCTCATTGCAGTCTACAACTGCCTCATGAGGGAAAGCAGAGGGGCAGTGACAGGAACTAAGGGAATGGCCTGAAGTTGTGTAGGGGAGAATTAGGCTAGATGTTAGGAGAAGGTTCTTCACCCAGAGAGTGGTTGGGCACTGCAACAGGCTCCCCAGGGGAGTGGTCACAGCACCAAGCCTGACAAAGTTCAGGAAGCATTTGGACAATGCTTTCAGACACATGGTGTGACTCTTGGGGATGGTCCTATGCAGGGCCAGGAGTTGGACTTCAGTGATTGTTCTGAGTCCCTTCAAACTCAGGATATCCAACTGTGCAGGGGTGGGGTCAGGTAAGCCAAAGCCCACAGTGAGTTGAATCTGGCAAGGGATGTGAAGGGCAGCAAGACGGGATTTTACAAGTACATCTGCTTAATAGTTTAGGATCGCTGCTGACAGAGGACACAGAAAATGCCAAGGTAATCATTGCCTTCTTTGCTTCAGTTTTTTCTGGCCTTTATGAATCCCAGACCCCTGAGACCAGAGGGTCTGGAGCAAAGACTTGTCCTTATTGGAGAGTGATCAGGTTAAGGAACAGTTAAACTGGATGTAAACAAGTCCATAGGGCCTGATAGATTGCATCCATGAGTGTTGAGGGAACTGGCTTATGTCATTGTGAGGCCATCCAGGTATCTTTGGAAGGTCATGGCAATTGGGGGAAATTCCTGAAAGTTGGAAAAAAAATATGCCTTTCTTTCAGAAGGGCAAGGAGTGGGATATGAGAAACTCCAGGCTAGTGAGCCTCACCTTGATCCTAGGAAGCTGATGGAGCAACAAATCCCAGAAATTATTTCCACACACAGGAAGGACAAGAAGGTGATCCAGAATAATCACCATGGATTTACAAAGAGTAAATTATACTTAAGCAGTCTGACAGCTTTCTAAAATGATGTGGCTGACTTGAAGGGAGAGCAGTGGATATTGTTTACTTTGACTTCAGTGAGGCTTTTAGCAGTCTTCCATAACATCCTCAAAGACAAGCAGATGAAATAACGGTGAAACAAGTGAGGTGGATGGAAAAGAGGGTGAATGGCTGAGTTGTAGAGGGTTGTGATCAGTGGATGAAACTCCACTTGGAGGCCAGTCCCTAATATGGTACTGCAGGGGTCGATACTGAGCTCAATACTGTTTAGCATCTGCATTAATGACCCAAAGGATGAGGCAGAGTGCACTCTCAGCAAGGTTACAGATGGTAAAAAAATAACTGGGAGGAATGGTTGATATGCTCTTTGTGTGTGATGCAGATTATTAGTGCTTTCTGTGCAGAAGTTCTGCTTAAAGAATATGTTTGAATTTTGACCAGAAATTGGTTTAGTGTTAGATGCATTTAGAAGGCCATGCTTAGGAATCTTTCTACACATGATACTTCCAATAATGTGTGTAGAATGAAACACAAGATGATAATGCACTTAACATTCCAAAACTCCTGCTATCAAAGCTTTTATTGCTTTTATCAATTAATTTGCACTAAAGGTGCTACAGATCTTCTCAAAGAGAAGATTTGTTGTTTTAGACAGCATTGAGTTAGAAGCCTCAGTAAATTAAGCAGTACCATGTGAAGTTTTCAGAGATGAGAATTTGATGGAGCCATTCAGCTGAATCATTAGAATGGTCCTCGATATGCTCATGCATGTGCCACTTAACACTTTCCAAATAAACTGTAGTCATAGATTGGGATTTAGCATAGGCTGTAGGGGTCTTGTAGTCCCCACAAGACTTTTTGGACATTGTACTTTCTGTTGTGGAGGTTAAGAGAATAGCTACAGTGAGAAGTACAGTGCAGTAATAATGTTGGCACAGGCTCCTCTGTGCTACTTGCTCTCAGAGCCAGTGAACAGCCTCTGGCATAATTAATCTATTGATATTGCTATAGCGACAAAACTGTTCTAGGCCAATAGTGCTTGTATATTCCTTGGAAATACACAATAGGGAAGTGGGAGATACTGGGAGTCTTTTAGTCCTTTTGCAGAACAGGACTGGTTATCTGTTGAGAAGTATCTGGGGAATGGTAAACGAAGAATTGCTTGGAGAACACTTCTATCTTAGTAAAGCTACATTTTCGGTTTTCACTATGTATGAATATCCATTTTTGTCAGTTATCCAGCTGGCTGAAGTTATTTTTTGCCAAAGGAGAATTTCTTTTTTCCTAGAGAACCTGTGTTAAAGAAATTATTTCCCTTCAAGGCTTGATAAAGAATACTTTAAACACATGCTGTGTAAACTTGAAAAGGTGCACTATGTTGTCACTGAATCTTACAAAATATATGAAGTGTAATGTTATTGCCAAGCTGCCTGAGTCGTTGCATTGTTTAAAAATTGCATGGCAGCCCACAGCCACTGTGGCCATCAGCACAGGCAATGCCTGTCAGTGGCAAGCTTTAGCAGGTAACAGCAAGAGTGCTGACAGGAGCAGGTATGCTTTAAGGAGAGATTTATCATCTGAATGGCAGAGAGAGTCAGTTGTTCTCAAGCTTGATTTATGTGCCACTGTATCTTGCTAGTACTTCATTGTTATAATGAATTATTCCTTCACAGTTGTTTAGAAGGCCTTAGAAATTCCTTTGAGATATGCAGGCACATATTGACTCTCTGTTTAGTCTCTGCTTTTAAGAAACGAGCAAAGTAGCAGGACTTTTCCATGGTAGTTAACCTTGTCATTGAGGCAGAAAATGCCTTCCTAGTTACCTATCAGTTGTATTAAAGAGGAGATCCAAAATATATCTGTCTGGTTTTGATTGTTGTGAGCAAGGTTGTGGCATTTTAGGCTTTTTACATGTGAAAATCACCAAAGCATTTATAGCACTGCAGGTTGCCAAAGAGATGTAGGAACTTCATACACACAGAAGCTTCAGAGGGGTGTACAGAATGCTTCATCTGCTTTCTGTGTATGATTTATCATGATCTGTAGCTGACTTACTGAGCACAGCAGCCAAGCAATACTTCCAAGCTGATATGTTCCTATATTTATGGTTGAATTTAATCTGATCTAAGATAAGGTAGGATAATCATATACCCAGTATATTATCCAGTGTGCCGTACATTAAAAACAGAGTCAGCAAAGCTCTCCCTGAGAAACAGTGAAAAAAATTTTGCTGGTAGTATTTTTGTAGTTGTGATGGATCTAGAAATAGAAGTGAGACAGTACTTTTTAGCAGAGATAATACCTTTTAGTGGGATGACAGAGGTAGTTTGGCAAACAAAACCAAACCCGTGCTTTTGGGCAACAAGATCTGGTTAAAAGCTTAGCTGTTTTTCGAGGTACGTAAGTCACTGTGACAAGTTGCTATTAGGTGAAAGGGTAGTCAAAGTAAATTTTGGTGCCTATAAGCTTATCTTTTTTAAGCTTATCATTTACTGCCTTTCTTGCAAAAATACCATTGCTGCCTAAATAAATAGGTCTCATACAACTTTGCTGAAAAACAGCATGCCTTCCAGTGTGCATGAACTTGTTGCATCATTCTTTATAGAGCATTCATTAGGATCAAAAGGATCTGAGCACTCCCAGGGTGTGCTCCCCTGGGCAGTTGCTCTTGGACTTGGGGTTTGGTTCCTGCTCAGGGGACAAGCATATGCTGGGGATTGTGCTTCTGGTGTTGCAGCTGACCTTTGCTACTGGAGCTGGTAGGACTGGGAACCTGTTTTGCTGGACTATATGAAAATAGACACAAAAATAATTTTACAAGTCAGAAGGTGCTTGTCTTATAGTGTCTCCTCAGTGGATGTGCTTCCCCACAACTTGAAGACCTTGCTTTCAGTCAGCAAGATCACAACCTTAACTTGAAAAGACTGAGCACTTGCTGCTAGAACCAAGAACATCCCTGCCAGACTTACTACTCAGGCTTGGAGAATGCCATGCACTGTGGGTTCAAACTCAACTCTGAAGGCAGTGTGTACTGTACCTAGGCCTTCAAACTGATAAAGGCCTCCCTCAAGGCAGCTGTCTGCCTCGTCATCTCCTGGACAGCTGAATTTAAACATTGGAATGGTGCTCTGAGCTCATCAGCAGAAGTTCATTCCTTCCTGCAGGACCACTGTCTTTCTGATTATGGAACACTTGAGAAATGTGAAAGTTTGTATGGAGCAGGTGATGATGAGAGCAGCATGTTGGATCTTCATTTTCTGTTTATGGCTTTTGTGGATACCATGAAGTAAGTCTTCTCCATATCCTTCTAAGACTATAAATAATTTGGAGTGGAGGTAATTTTGTTTCATGAGATCAGGTCATTTGTCTGTGATTTCACTTTCTTTGGCACAGAAACATGTACCACAATGCTTAGCATACTTGTACCAAAGCTGAGCTTTCAGAGACTAGTCCAAAATTAGGAAGGACAAAGTACTACATCAAACCTTGCTGCCTTCTGATCCAAGCGCATAATGTACTTACACAAGATTATTAGTATGCGAACCTCCCAAATATTAATTTTTTAAAAGTACAGTTATGTTGAATGTAGGACAGCACTTTACCATATTTAGTGAATACTGCCCATGTTGCTTTGTGCTCAACCCACCAGCATCATTTGTAGGATGCAACAATTATACAAGATAAGCTTTATTAATTAATTCAGATTTATATGATGTTTCTCCTTACTTTGTAGACTCATCTGCTTTGAAGTTTCTTCTGATCAATCATTAGCATATCTATACCTACTGAAGAATTCTCTTTTTATCTTTTAGAGGACATGTCTTTCTGACTAAAACCACAGCCATTTCATTTCTTTAGTTTCAGTTTTTATAGTACAGTCTGCCATCCAATTTAATATTTATCAGTAGTAATAACTGACTGCCAGGGTATTTTCAATATTAATTCCGGGTGTCTGTGCACTGGATAGTCCTGCATTCAAAATTACTAAGCAGGCCATGCAGACAGACACTTTGGCTGTAACTTGTTTGCTCATTTATATACAGAAGAATGGAGATGAATAGCTAATTTTGCTGCAGAGACTTGTCTGCTCTGAATCCCAAATGCTCCATATTTTATAACTCCAGGAGCCTGGTCGAACCATTGTAGCAGCCTTCCACTGATAGAAGGGATTAATTGTTCCAAGCTTCCTTTTTTTTTTTTTTCTTTTCCTCTCCCTGCCCCCACAACTTTCACAAAAAGAGAATCTGAATCATGATGTAGAAAGTAAGTTAAAATACTTCCAGTATGACTGATTTAAATTTCTCATAAGGATTACACTGCAAGTGTACTCTTGACTGAAGATCCATACAGGAAAGCACGTTCAAAGGCAAAGGAAGACACACTGCTGCAGAGGATCTGGATATGCAGATTTTCCCAACTGGATTGTGCCATATTGTTTCAGTCTAAGGGATTGATTTGACCCTAACAGCACATAAAATACAGGTTTATGCCCAGCTGTTCAATATGGAAGCTGTACTGCAGCCTCAATTTTACAAGAGCTGTGCAAAATGGAAATGAAAATCCAGTCTTCTGATTGCCTTATTTGCAGCTACAAGGAGATCTAAGAGGAAAAGACAGGTTTTGTTCTTGCAGAAAGTGTTCAGTTCATGCTCGTGTTTTATTTCATCTGGCAACATGTACACAGCTGCAGGGTTGGATTAGTGATAGCTTTTCCTCCAAGGATGTGGACTCTGCTATAGAAGATTTCCCAAGCAGTGTAGTCACTGTAACTGTGAGAAAAGAGGATGCCAGTGGCCATTCCCTGGGATCCATACAAAATGGCTGTAGCTGGGCTTGTGTGTGCTGGAGTAATTAGAACTTTTTAAATTTAGACGTTGGTTTAGTCTCATTACTTTGAATTTACAGTGCCTCACATTTCCCATTTTACTGGGAAATGTCCTTTCAGTGTGGCCAGAGGTACAGGGAATGCAGGCTGATGGAGTACACTGAGGGGATAGCAGTGCAGTGTTTGATGGATGGGGAGGTAATACTGTTGCCAAGACTTCCCGGTATTTTTCTACTTCCCACAAAGACCACCTTTGTCATGCCTGGGCTGAGTTTTTCTCAGGTGTTACTCTGAGTCAGGCTGCCTGTGGGTTCAGAAAGGAATTAAATGTTGATTGATGTTTGCACTAAGCTGTAAGAAAGCATCCTGGTAGGAGAACAAGTTGGTTTTTTGTCAGTCTCTGCGAGAAGGCTGGAAGTAAGTTATGGAAGTTACAGAAGCTTCCATAAAGTTTTCCTTGTGATTTTCTCTGCACTGAGAGTCTGTAATGTCATAGGTGTAACGTGGAGTGTTCCCAGTAGTCCAGAAGTTTGACTGTGAATTTCGTCTTGGCGGAAACAACTCTTTTCCCACGCTATATGCAATTAAGAGGAATAGAGGGGTTTGCTGATGAGTGGCTTCTCCTCTGATGTCATCTCTGCCAACTGTCCTCATTCCTCCTTCTGTTGCATGGTTTGACTGTGAAAAAAGTAATCCCAGACTTGGGCTACTCACATGCCTTGGGGTTTTTTTCTCTCTCCCCTCTTTACTTTTCAAAGATTGTATATATGGTGTGGGGTTTAGTTGGTGCTTGTGTTTTGGGTCTTGTTTTCTCCCCCCCAAGATGGTGCTAGTGAGGATGGGATTTTTCTTTCACACCTCTGAATTGTTGCCAGGCATCTACCTATATTTTAAAGAGAAAAGCTTAATGTTTATTTAAAAGTGGTTTAATTTTCATATCCTTCTGTCTTAGGGGAAATTCCATTGAAGAAGTGTAACAGAAAGATTTATTTCAGAACATTTTCTAATTTTTCTGCAGTTGCAATTTTTAATTTGTTTGTTTGTTTGTTTTTAGCTTTTTGTATTTGAATCAGGCCATAATCAGGAGGTAGAAATACAGCTCCTACAACTGACAATAGAATAACCTACATAACTGTACAGAAGCTCTTCTAAAATGCATTATTTTGTTCCCACTCTTTCACTTACAGCAAAACAATAATGGTCAGACATAATGTCCCCTGAATTGCTGATGCTCTAGTAGATATTATTCTTTCCACAATAGAGAGTAAATTGTTAGCCATGCTCTACAAGGATATGAATCTGATTGAAAATGTTAAAACTTATCCAACATCTGTTTCTTATGTTTATGAACCTAAGTAGTAGAGTAGTACATTTTAATACAACAGTGAGTAGGTTGCTTATCCATTGCTAAAGAAGACTTGTTTTCTATTGCCAGATGTTTTAATTAATTTTAGAAAATAGTAGAGTGAGCTTTTTCTTGTTCCAGTTGGTTTAAACCAATTCTGAGAATGTATGACTCATGTTTCAAAACAGAACTTAGAGATATTATATATTTTTTTTCTCTCCTACCCCCAAATATGAATTATGTAGTTTTTGTAGTTAAGCAGCATAGCAGAATGAGTAAAACTTCTCAAATTAATCTCTCTGAGTTCTTGATTTCTGGAATAACAATTTAATTTGCATATTTTGTTTAATAAAAATGTTATATGATGAAAATGTGTTCTATTTATAGACTATATGTGATCTGAAAATGTAAAGGTTGGTTGGTTGAGTAATTAATGATGTAAAGGACTGTTTTGCTTTTGAGGAATTTGTGCTTCCTACAAAGACTGACCTCTTATTCTACTAAAAATTGATCTACTAAATGTCCAGAAAGTGATTTCTTACTTTCACTTTGTAGAGTGTGACATGACCAAGAAGTGCATAGTTCCTGGTTATGTCAGCATCTGTAGACTAGACTAGAATCACAGAATCATTTAGGTTGAAAAAGACCCCTAAGATTATCAAGTTTAATCATTAACCCAGCGCTGCTAAGTCCACCACTAAACCATGTCCCCAAGTACCACATTTACACGTCTTTTAAATACCTCCAGGGCTGGTTCCCTAATCAGCCTCTTCCAATGCTTGACAAACCTTTTGGTAGGAAATTTTTCTAATATTCAATCTAAAATTCCCCTAGCACAATTTGATGCCATTTCCTCTTGTCCCATTGTTTGTTACTTGGGATAAGAGTCTGGTCCACACCTTGCTAGAGCTTCCTTTCAGTCAGTTGTAGAGTGACAAGTGATAAGATCTCCTCTGAGTCGTCCAGACTAAACATCCCCAGCTCCCTCACCTGCTCCTCATAAAGCTCATGCTCCAGATCCTTGACCAGCTCCATTGACCTTCTCTGGTCACGCTCCAGCACCTCACCATCTTGTGTGGGTATGTATATATGCATTGCTGAGTTTGTGGTGTTTAACATTCTGTAGCTGAAGGATGGTGATGAGCACTGTGAAATCTGTGTGATTTGGTGGGAAAGTGTTGGCCAGGAGGAGCTGCTGGGAGATGATGGAACAGGGGGGCAGGAGGCTTGCTGAGTCCATGCACATCGCCAGAGTTAGGGCACAGGGTGGCATGAAGGCATTATGGCCTCAGGCTGGTGGCTGAGCTCTGAAAATAGGGGACGTCCTTCTGGGCTAGTGACAGCATTACCCTGGAGCTTCTGCTGATGCAGATGCTTTAATGTAAGGGTCCTTCAGAGACCACAGGCTTAGAGCAGCTTTTCTGGCAAAGTGTGATTTAAACAGCTGCTTCTAAAGACCTGATTCCCATTTCAGCCAGAGTGCATTAGGCTGCTCTGACATCAGTTTATATGCTGTATAAGTGACAACATGGGCCTCTGGTCCCCCTGTAGCAGTAGGCTCAGACCAACGTCAATGTGGCTTGACTTTTCATTCCTTGGTAGAAATGCTTTTTACATTTATTTTTGTAGCAAACACTCAAAACCGAAGTTCAGTATACTTTGTGTGGACAATAAAATGAGGCCACAATACATTTTATAAAGAGTCAAGGGTTTAACTGATATCATTAGGCAGATGTTTCACTCCTTTTTTTTTTTTCCTTCCCATGTGTCATACCATGCAGTTTAAATTCTACCCTA
>JAWWEW010000001.1:99210868-99249119 GCA_035583185.1 Anabacerthia variegaticeps
ATCATTAGGCAGATGTTTCACTCCTTTTTTTTTTTTCCTTCCCATGTGTCATACCATGCAGTTTAAATTCTACCCTATGTTTTTAAGGCCACTATGGTTCAGTGCTGCTCTGTGAAAATTAAAGTGCTTTGGGCCAGAAAGTGTTATCTAACTAGGAAAACATTGTTTTATAGAATGCCCTATGTAGTGGTAGTAATTGATGTAGTAAGTAGGGGACCTCATCACTGGAATGTTTCCTACAAAATTGATTTATCCTCATGGTAGAGACTGCAGCTTAATGAGGGATAGTATTGGCCTAAATTTAGCTACTGGTATGCAGTCAGATCATGTCATGAATGATGTTTAAACAATCATGTAGTTCAGCACTTGTTTAGGTTTTGTGGTGGTTTACTTACAGAAAAAAAAATAAATAATAAAAAGCCCCCCAAAATAAACAAACAAAAAAGCCCTGGTTTTGTAGCTTTTTTATAGCAACTGATTAGCACTCCTTCCTTGTATCCATGAACCCTGGAGCAGCCTGAGCCTAAGCTGACCAACACTTACAAGATAAAGCCATTTACATTTACCACCAATGGCTCAAATCCATCCTTGTAAGTTTCAGAAGATAAGTAAGAAATAAATATCTTTCAGAACATTAGTTATGAGTTATTTTTTCCAAGTTTGGCCTGTACTGTCAGTCTGATCTGTATGTGTACAGAAAGAGACATGACAGTTTGCAGGATGAAAGAGTGTGGAGTATCAGTGGCCAAGATTTTGTTTTACTTGTACTTGAGTTTTTGAAAGTCTGAGTCTTCAGCCTTTGTTTCAAAGCTGTATTTAATGCCAAAATTACGCCAGTGTTTATTTTCATTAAAAAAAAAAAGAAAAGGAAAGAAAAGAAATCAATATTCCAAAATGCCTTTTGTACTTTTTCAGTTCTCAAACTTTGAAGGCCTTTATTTTTCTTGTGATGGGGCTTTGCAGTTTATCAGCTTTTAGATTTCAGAAGACAGTGATGTGTCTGTGGCTTAACCAAAAAGCAGAATTGTTCTGAACTCCAAAGTGAGGACTGTCATAGTTTGTAATTAATGGAAAACTCTATGACCGATAGAAGTTAATGATAAATATAGAAGTTAATGATAGATTCTCCCTGATACACAGGAGGGGCAGCATTTCTAGACCACTGGAGCTGTTGTATTTGTCAGTAACATGGGCTGTGGTCATGCTGTGTATGTATATGCTCTTGTAAGAGCTGATGGGGCTGATTGTAACAGTAACTTTCTCTCTTTTTGGTGTTGTCCATGAAGATTAAAGGGAAAAGTGAGTTCTCATTTGCAGAATTGCATATTCTTTTCATAAATGTTTCAAAGATGTTGGTCAGAGTTCAAAGGTGAAGCTTATAAAACTTAATCATCTATCAATAGAAGTATTTTTTAGAACATTCTGACATTATCAATGCTACTTACTTTCTATTATTTATTGAGATTATTACATGTCCAAAGACTGCATTTTTCATGATTGTGCCGATTCTAAAGTGATGTTAAACTTGAATTTCATGTGTTCTTTTTAAAATGCAAAAATGCTGTATTAAAATGTTTTTATTTCTGTCTCATCAAAATCAAGATGCCTATTTAGAAACTTGCAGATCTCTAGTCTGTATTGTTTACAATAGGAAAATGGGAAGATCGTGAAGCAATATGTGTTGCATGTATGGCAAAAGAGATTTTATTTCTTAATTGAGTAATATATTTTTCTCAAAATAGTAAATTTCTCTTAAAAATTGAAATTTGCAATGGGGGAGAATAGTAGAAGAAAAAGATGCAGTATTAAAAGTGAAAATATGCCTAAATACCTTTCTTCTCTGCTTTTGTCATTTTGCTCTGCTGATGAAACACTAGTCTGTGACTGTCGCTGCGTAGACAAGAGTTGCACAGCTCACTACTTGTTCATTTCCTGTTTCATTTTGTAAATTCTAAAGGCTTTTTTTTCTCTGTGGGAGAAGAGTACAACTCTAGCGCCTTAAACTTCACAGGAACTTCATGTAGAATTATGATTCCCGTAAGAAACTACTAAAATGATCAAAAAGGTGGGCAGTGTTGACAGATCACATACATAATCAATATTATGGACCTGCTGGACTGAGTCCAGAGGAGGACCACAAAGATGGTCCAAGAGCTGGAGCACCTTCCCTGTGAGAACAGGCTGAGGGAGTTGGGGCTGTTCAGCCTGGAGAAGAGGAGGCTCCAGGCAGACCTTAGAGCAGCGTTCCAGTACCTACAGGAGGCTACAAGAGAGCTGGAGAAGGACTTTTTATAAGGGCGTGTAGTGACAGGACATGGGGCAATGGCTTTAAGCTGATGAAAGATAGGTTTAGATTAAATATTAGAAGGATACTCTTTACTGAAAGGGTGGTGAGGCACTGGAAGAGGTTGTCCAGAGAAGTTGTGGATGCCCTATCCTTGAAAGTGTTCAAGGTCAGGCTGGATGGGGCTTTGAGCATATCTGGTCATGCCTTGACCAACCCCCGGTGGCAAGGGGGGATTAGAACTGGATCCGCTTTAAAGTCTGTCCCACCCCGAACCATTCTGGGATTTATATTAAAATGTATCAATGATCTTGTTTGGTTATTAGTAATATTACTGATGATGGGTTAGGAATTGGCTTATTATTAACTTGCTCAATAAAATCCTATGTTTTACATGTAGGATTTTGTGATCAGTGTATGCTATTCTGTTGTATTGACTCTGACACTGGCTGGGCTTAGGCTTTGAAATTGGATTGTTTCACTAAAACCCATGACCTTCATTCAACAGTGTCTGAACGCCCATTCTAGCACATTTAGTTTGCTTGCCTTATTGGGAGTTTCCACTGTCTGTTTACAGTGAATTGGGACTTCTAGAGATGAACAAGGAGATTTGATTTGCTGATCAGCCTGGCTGCAACTTTCATCGTAATTTATTTTTTTGTGTCAACGTTACTATAAATGACACTTGTGTTTCACTTTTTTCTTTACCTCTAAGTAGAGGGTTTCTATCTTAATAGGCTTCTCTAGAGCAGCTCTCACTCCAGTTTAACCCCAACACATCTGTTTTGAAATGTTGACTATTGCTTTTTATTCCTTCACCTCCTGAGGAAGTTTGCTGGCAGTAGTAAATGCAAGGAAGTAATGATTCTTGTGCATCATTACCATTCATGCTGTCTTTAATAATGTTTATACAGATACTGTAAAACATAATGTATTGGTAGTTGGAGATTTTTTCATATATTGGTAAATGGAAATGACCTACAGGCATTAGGGAAAGCTTCTTGGATATAAGGAAGCTGCAATATGATCTACAGCATCCCTATTTATAAGGTATATAAAATATCCTGTGGTTAGTAGAAGTGCTCTCACTTTAGAAAGGTTAGTAACTTACTTTGAAATGAAAAAGTAAGCCCAGAAAAATTATTCAGCCATTTTGTGCTGAAGTATAGACAATAATATATCAGAAATATATCTCCTTTCAATATCCTTACTTAATTTTTGCATGACAGCTCTATCTGGCAGCCTCACCTCCCATCAGTGCAATCTGTCATTCTATATTATTTCAATTAAGTTTTCTTTCTCGTTTTGCACTTGCTGAGGAGTCATAATGGCATGCTCCCAAATCAGCAGTCAAGAAGAGTAGTCCTCTCTATTTGTGTTTGCTAAAAGAAATGGGACAGAAAGATGGTTTCTCTGCTTCCTCTCTGTCCTGAAAGCCTCTCTAGGGCTTTTACAGAATTAGAGGATTTTCTTTGAAAACTGACTGCGAAGACTTAGTTACAGAAAATGGAGGCTTGATTTTGGGAAATTTTTAGAGTTATCATGAAAAACTTTTAAATTCATCAGCCTTGGTTGCTTGCAGATCCCTTTCACTTTACATAACTCACTTCTGTCTGGAGAATGAAAAGCATTTGTTGCATCAGTGGAGAAGTTGTATGTCTTTATAAAAGCAACTTTCTAAGCTTTCCTGTACTTGAATTTCCAGTGAAGAAGAACTCAAACCCAGAATGGGAAACTGAAGACAGGATATTGTACTGATGTACAAACTGCTTCCTTGTGTGATCCTGAACTTGGACCGATTTATGTTTCTAACTGGGTTGCTGTGTTGCCCTTTGCTGAAGTCAACTTCTCAACCTACTTCTTAGTGCAGAGAGCTGTACCGACTGGAATGACATAGTAGCTTATATCCTTGAATCTTTAAATACTTGTTTGTGGATAAACCAAGAAGCTGCAGTACCCCCTGTGTATCTACTAACCCATATGTTGCTATTTCACCTGATTTGCTGCTTCCAGCTGATGTTCGGTTTCCACCTGAGAAAGGCTGCACTTCGTTGAAGGGGCAATATGTGAAATGCTGGGCTGATGTGGTACCAGAAGGGCTAGTTTTGGTTCAGTAGCACTCCACTGTAAACTGTGAAAAGGAAGGAAAAGAGTAGATAATTCAGAGCCTTTCTCCATTGCTGAAGGAACGAGGAAGATTAAGTTCAAAAGAAGAAACAAAGGGTTCTTACTTCTCTTCTAACTGCTTATCTCCATATGCACATAACAGTACTGAGTTCCCAGGAGCTAGGCAGGTACAGAGCTGCTGAAGCAGGGGCTTTCATATTTCAGCTCGTTGTTCATGCCAAGCCAAGCTGTACTGGGGGGGGTACAATTGCCACATTAAATCTGGATCCTGCCTTTTACCACATTATCGAGTTATCCACACTTAGCGTTTACAGAGAGCAGCAACATGTGCATGTTGGAGCAAGCCTTCAGCGTTGTAACAGACCAGATCTTTTTAGTCAATAGCCTTCCTAATCTAATCAGCACCTTAAAAGCTATTTCCATGGCATTTCTCCTCCCTCATTCTTTTTATAACATTTCAGTTGGACAAATTGTTCATGTTGAGTTGGCGATGGCAGCTCCTTTTCCTCACTGGATAAGAGATGCTGGTGGCCCTCAGCGTAGATCCATGCTGTTTGCTGCAGAGTGAGCCATGCGGGAGCTGACAGATTGCTATTGATGGGGTTAGCATGAAACCTCTCTAAAGCAGGATGAGTAGGAATTGTTCACTCTGTTTTCCAGAGGACACTTTCAGCCAAAATGGATTTATTGTGTATTTGCAGTTCAGTAAATGTTGGTTTGGTTTTTTCCCCTTTCCTATGTCTGTAGTTGCAACAGGGTTTATTAATGCATGTGCAGAGGGTAATGAAAAGCTGCATTTCAGCTCATCTTTAAGGGCCTCAAAGTAGTTTGCCATCCTAAATGGAGTTGCTCAAATCACATTAAGAAAAATGCTTTATGTGGGGAAAAAAACCTAAGATGTACTTCAGATCCTAACCCAATAAGAAGTTCCTGCCCTAGAGGAAAGCCAGTAATTTGATTTCTAACAAAAGCATCTCTCACAATTTCCTTCTCGAAGGACTTGGGCCAGGCCAATGGTCAAATACCCTGCCTCCCTTTGCTGTACCACCACTTTATGCTGCATATGCAAGAGCTGACTTGGTGAAAGGTTCCTTTCAGGAAGGAACTGTCAGTGACTTTGTAGGGTCCTAAAGCTCTATTCCAGAAAAAGGCAAGGCCTAATTGGCGATTTCTACTGTCTTGCTCCCTCTCACAGTTGTCTGCACAGCTCCAGCACAGTGCTTGCACTGGAATTGCTTGTGGGAGACAGTTCACCATTCATATATGATTTTGTCCAAGCAGTCTCGTAGATATGAATAATTTGTGAGCTTCCTTTGGCTATGAAAACCTGCGCAGGACTTGGCTCCTGAATGTCCTTCCACTTGAAGACTTTGAAATCAAGAGTATTTCTGCTGAAGCTGGTGTCACCAGGTGGTAAAAGATTGCTGGGGCAGAAAATGAATGCAAAATTGCCATTCAGCAGTGTATAGAAGCATAATTGTGCATTCAGGGAGTGGACTGTCAGTGTGCATTATATGCTGTATGCGCACAGCTGCAATTTATACGGACTCATCACTGGCACACTCATGTTGTCTGCACGTTTCAGGCTGTAAGTCAGGCAGAGGCTGGTATCGTGCTCTGTTTACAGGGGAGGCAATTCCAGCATTCAGGTGGCCAGTGTCACTGGACCTCCTATTTTCTTCCACTGGGAGAGGTTCTCCTTTGAAACTTTTCTTCTAACGTATTTTCTTGTTGACATTTACAACTTACTGTATTTATTTTCCTTTTTGCCCGATTTTTTGTTCTTTAAATTTTCATAGGTCATCTCAGCAGGCTTCCTTGTTTTCTTTTCTTCCCATCCTCCCTGTCCCTCTCTGCACCAATTTTCACTGAGATGTTTCTATGCAATTTCTGCTATTTGACTGGTACCTGTACAGTCCCATCCTAATTCTGTTGGCAGGAAATCTAGTGTTTATCATGAACATGTTTGTGGCCATCCTGAGAGAAGAAAAATAAAAGAGAACCTCTCTGGCAATCTGTAGATACAAAACTCAAAGCAAGCAACTGCTAGTCTGCAGGTGGGGCTTGTGGTTCATTTCCATGTCTTTGTGGGATTCAAAGATAGAAGTTTGTTTTCTTCCCAATATATAGCAATCATATACAGTACAGGCAGAGTGCAGAAGCATTGACAGATTACACATGTAATAATATGAGTGCTAATTGTCATGGTGAATTGTATTTCCAGTGTATTTTTCGCAGTGTCTACCTGAAGCTGAGCATAAATCTTTTTAGCCCTCTAAATTTGTAGTCATGTCAGTTTTATTCACTGCAATTTTGCTTCACTTTGCCTTACTTTAGCTTGCAAATCATGCCCAACAGTGGAAGAGTGGATTTTGGAATTTTTTTACGTGTCAGATTTCCCTGTATCCATTTTTATCAAAAAAGCTGTCACCAACTTCTTCTGAAACCAGAAAACCTTTTTCTTTCTAATTACATTTTTACCATATGTTCATCCAGATGGCATATGCCAAACATTTCTAGGGTGTTATAAAATGACCTGACTTTGGAGGATTTAGCTGTTGAAGAAGCTTATAAAAAAAATAGAATTGACACTGGGGCAGAAAAGTAGTCCCAGAAAGAAAGAAAGAAAAAAAATCTGATAAGTCTTCCCAGTTATATTTTGTGCCTGTGATACTGAATTCTCAGTAGACACACCTGCACGAAAACAGTGAAAAATGTAGGGAATATTTTCTTGAAGTGTTAAAAATTGACTCCTTTTTGAACAGCTAAAAATAAAATTTTTGTATGTTGAATATGGCTAAAAAAAAATCCTGGAGCTGTGAGCGAATCTCTGGTTTCCTGCAAAATGGAGCAAAAAAGAGTTTGTCAAGCCATCAGATTCTCTGTAGGAGCAGCAGTTTTACTTAGCAATGTAGTAAGTACTTGGGCACTTTCTTCTTGAGATGTCATTTTCAAGTAGAAGGCAGATAAAGTTGCACGATTTTGACACTTGTGTCCTAATTCTAAATAATTCTTGAGGGATTTTTTGGAGAAAATAAATTAACTTGGAGTATACTGAGATGTGCCAGGAAGGAAAGAAGGATGAAAATTATTTTTCATATTTAACTACTAGTTAAATAAATGAAGATAAGCTTTTTATTTTCTGAAGGGTTTGTGTATTTACTCTCACCTAGGACAGTTCTCTTTTAACTTTCATTGTTCTTTTGGTAGACTTTCCAGATTATCAAACAGAAAAATATTAAACATGCTCATGTTATTATCAGTTTCCATAATACTGTCTCAAGTCTCAAACTATTTTATTTAGTGGCAGTTGCTGAAGAAGAGTGATTGAATGAGAATCAAATTTGCTTTTTTGTGTTGCAGCAAGAGCTTTTGCAACTCACAGAAAATTTTTGAGTTCACAACCCAAGACTCTGAATAAAATATGAATCGAGTCATAGTTTTGGGGCAGGATGGGCAGAGGCTCATGATCTCTGCGATTCAGATGGACAGTTGTAAATTAAGGTTTGTTCAGTGTCCTTAACTTGCATAGATCTTGCTGTAAATCACAACTGCAATCAACAAAGCAGATCCTCCACCTCTTTCAATTTCATGAGACAGGATTTTAACAGTGCTTAATATGAAGTGACTTTGTTGTTTCTGAATTAAACTGTTCATAAAAAGTCCTTATATCCATCCTTCTTGCCTACTTTCACTCATCAGGCCATGAGCAGTTTGACATTTCCACATACTCTTCCCCATCATTGACCAGGATTACACCTGCTGTATCTCAAGTCAAATTAGAGTCTGGTCTGTAGGTAAATCAGTCTGTACAGCAGAGATATTTTAACTATTGAAAAGCTAAGGATTAAATCCTGCAAAACTGTGAATTGGTGTGAACCTGTGAAGTAAATGAAACAAACTGTAATAAGGGAATACAAAATAAAACACCAAAAAGCAGCCTGTCTCCACACTGTCAAAATATGATGCAACAGCCATTTGATTACTGCTGTTTTAGAAGTTGTGCGGCTGTATTCAACT
This sequence comes from Anabacerthia variegaticeps, assembly GCA_035583185.1. Taxonomy (NCBI): domain Eukaryota; kingdom Metazoa; phylum Chordata; class Aves; order Passeriformes; family Furnariidae; genus Anabacerthia; species Anabacerthia variegaticeps. The sequence continues at coordinate 99,219,300 of JAWWEW010000001.1, forward strand.
CATCTTGAGGTATCACTTTCTCTGCTCTTTTTTTGGATGTTGTTGCAGATTGGAGCTGAAGTTGTTCCAGTCTCTTTCTTATGTATTTCCAAAATAATGTTCATCATAACCAGGGTTACTGTGTTCATGCTCGTAGTTTTCAGTTTCTTAGAAGAATTAGAGCCCTAAACATTTTCCCATGGAAATGCAAACTCCTGCACAACAAATTTCAGCCTGCTAACCACAAGCTGCCAGAAACAAAACTCTCAGAATAAGCCCACTAATCCCCAAGTATGTCAAAATCCAAAAGGTGAAAAAACATTGTACTCAGATACTTTGCTTTTAATTACTAGTATGCATTATTAAATCAAGCTCTTGACTATGGTCTTTGTTTAGATATTCCTTGGATTATTCAACCTGTAATTTGAATGAGGAAAATCCAAGGAATTTTTCTGTGGAAAATACTAAAAAGTTAATTATTCTGAAGCTAATGATGTGAAGATTCAAAGTGTGAGCCAGAAACCATACCTCTGACTTAAGCCAAGCATGAGTTTAGGTATGCACATGTTACATTGGGCTCCTCATAATGTCCTGGGCAGCTGAATTTGTGTTCGCAGGTGCTGGCTGCTGTGTTGCAGCTGATCAGTGTACCCCCAGGTGTGTTTCTTTCCTAATTTTCTTCCTCTTTGCTCACTGTAGGCCCCTTTGTGGGTGAGCAGGCACGTGAACTTTATGCCAATCTGCAGGGTCTCCGTTCTCCCCTGTGTGTTGGTGCATGCATGCTCAGATGCCTTCCCTCTTGTTTCCTCTGTTACTTTCTCTTTTGAGTAGAGCAGTTGCCACAGAGAGTTTTTGAGAGCAAGTGCTTGGAATTGCACTTCTGCTATGATTTTCCATAGCTGCTAGTTTATCCCTCAGATGAGTCTGGTATATCAAATCTCTTCAAGAAATTCTCTAAGAATTACTTTTCTTAATAATGGCAGCTGTCTCCCACTGCTTACAATACAAGTGCATCAGAGAAGATAGCCTTCTGTAAAGCAGGAACTCATCTCAGCCATTGAAAATGGTAGGAAATAAGTATCAATCTTTGAAAAGAAAGTCTAAGGGCAACTTGTGTATGTGGAAAAAACAGTTCATACTTAAAATCTCAGGCTTTTGCCTTTTCTTCCATTTTTCCTTCAGAAAAGTAAATCTTTAGATATGGTCTAAGCACGGTGCCATCTAAACACATTTTTTACTGTGCTTGAAGCAAACAAGAAGTTTCCAGTCTTGCAGTTCTTACATTTCACAGTGTAAATGATACTCTGTATAGGGTTCCCTAAAGTGGCTGCTTTGAGTCCAAGTTTATTAGATACTGGTCTAGAACTCTTAGCACAGTTATTCTGCAGATGTCAGTATTTTCCATAGCTGAGATGGAAATGAAATACTTCCAATTAATGTGAAATTCAAATTAGTCTTGAACTGTGGTACTACAGCTGGCATCTCAATAATGAAGTAGACATGGGAGGAAGCAGGTTTGTCTTTGTACCATCACACAAAGCTTTGAGTATTCATCTAATCTCTTCTGGGATCATATTCATATATCTCACTGCTCTCTTGAAATATACTTCCAACATACTGAATGACACAAGAATATCTGCTGCAGCAAGCTGTGGAAGCGTGAGCTGCAAAGTCTTTTTAGTTGATTTATTTCGAGGTGGATAACCTTAGAAATCAATAGTGTCTGCTACGCCACTCAGAATCATGATGGACTGTTCCTCGCTGATTCTCTTGCTTATGCTTTGAATTACTGATGCTGTGCTGCTGCAGATTCTCAGTGCCAGCCAGTGCAAGGGCTGGAGCAAAGTATCCAGTGGCAGGGCTGCTCTTTTTAGCAAATCTCCGTGTCTTCTCTTAGAATTTGCTATCTGAGGTACAGCTGTTGGTGGGGGTTTTGGGAGTTGTTTTGGGTTTCTTTCCATCATGATTTAGTTTTTAAACCAGACTACACAAGTGCTTAAAGAGAGGTTGTACAATAGCAGGAAATCAGTTCTCAAAGGCTCAAATGATATTTTGGAGTTGCTTGTAAATACAGCATTTTCTCTGTAGAGACAGAAGGCTCTTTCTGTTTGGGCTTGTGTGCTCCAGTTACAAAAACGGAAACAGCTATTAGGAAGAAATGATTAAATAGAACGTCTTAACTTTGTGGGAAGTTTAGTAAGGCTGTCATCTAAAAGAGGTGACAAATGCAGAGTTTTGTATTCTCTACTAAAACAAAGTTCACAAGTTGATATAGGTAGTTTTTGAAATACCAGTGACACTTCGGAAACTGTCTCATTAGAAAGACAAAATGTTTGAATATCTAGAAGTACAAATTATAAATAGGAATTTATGGGGAGGAGGTGCCTGAGAGGTCTTGAAGGTAGAGTTTTTAAAAAGTCTGCATACAATTCTCTGGATTTTCTAACAGTTCATTTGAAATGAACAATAGAAAATTATATAAAATAAACTGACAAAAACTGGAGAAACAGGAGGACGAGGAAGAGGAGAATAATGTATCAGATGTGATGCTCTAGCTAGTAAAAAACATACATTTTCTTTTCATACATTTTCATTTGCTGACTTCACTTTATGCAGATAGTAGGAGAGCACAGAGATATTCTCTTGTGCTCCTATTTTTGTAAGAAAGTAGCTTCTGCTGCCTCTGATCACATGCATAAAAAGGCAGCATGTTACTCTTAGGCAGACTGAATCTAGTGATGAGGATAGAGAGTTTCTTTGAAGAAAAGCCCTAGAAAAATCCGGTAACAGAAATAGACTCCCACTGAGAGTTTACTGAGATTTTGCTGCTGTATCAGTAATGAAGCAGACCATGGTGAGAATGAAAATTGATGTCGTGCCCAAGGTGTATGTATTGGGGAAAGATCAGAGCAGTTTTTGAGCGTCATTGATGCTGAAAATAGATCTCGGAGTGATGCCTTTCTCCTTTTGGACTGCCTGTTTGGAGTTCTTCAGGGAATTGTATTTGCAGATGAAAAAAGGACAGGAAGTGAGAGCAACAATGCTGGTTGCATGGTATGCTCCTTAACTCTCATGTTATAACATGTTGTGTGTAAAATTATCAAAGCTATGGGAAAATTACTTGACTTACATATTATGAATTAATTATGAGGACATCAACTTTCAAACTGATGATACTGCCTACAGCTGTAGGGATATCTGCCACTCTGATATGCATTTCAGTGTCCTTAGGTTGTTACCTTTCTCAGAGCCTGTGCCCTCTCTGCAGGTGGGTTGGGACTTGGCTTTGTTTGTCTGCTACATTTATCCACCAGGAGCTAGAGTCAGTCTAGCACTTGCAGACTTACAGTCTCTTGAAGATAAAAAAAAGAGTTAACTCTTGTCTAGGCAACTTCAAACAAATACTGTGAGCTCTGTCAAGACTGCAATAACTTGATGTCATGAGCTGTAGTCTGTCTTCATGCTATGCTGACCAGTTACTGCTGGTTTTCTGGAGCACGTGAGTTCAATTGATGCTGTTTGGAAGGGTATGACACTGGAGTGGTCTGTTTGTCTGTCTAATTAGCACTGGGAATTGGTTGCTGTGATTCAATGGGGAACTCCAAGCATTGGGTGGAAAATGCGAAGTATGTTTTGGTTCTGACTACATACAGCATCAGCCACATTTCAGTACTTATTAATGTTAATTTTAAATCTCTATGCATTAAGACCATTACCTGTTTCATGGATATGTGACGCTGGATATCTTTCATCCTTTCTATTTTTTGCTTGAAAAGTCAAGATCTTTCCCTCCAACCATGAAATTTTTTTTCTTCCAGGTACAATAAATAAGCCTTGTCATAACACTGTAAATGAAATTATTGTAGTAATTCCAGATAAAAATATTTTCTTAGTACCTTTGTTTGTTTGTTTGTGCTCTGGGACACAAAGTGACTTTGGAGAGTTTACCCAAGTAGTAAATACAGAGCTGTTTCCTGTGCCTTAGGTAGTCTGTTTGAGAGGACTCAGCTCAGAAACTTGCTTAACGTTTTAGAAAACCAAATTTAAATAAATTTTAAAAAGATTGGTGGGTTTTAATTGTTGTCTTTTATGTTACGAATAGGTTACTACTATTATTTTTCCCTTCCAAAAAGTGAAGGATGAAAAATTCAAGCACAGATGACAAAGGCTTTATTGTCGGGTTATTTTTCTTTCATATATGGGGTATGATTAAATGTGTGCTGTCAAAAAGAGACCTCTTTATAGCCTAATACTATTGATTGGTATTTGAAACCTGCCAGCAGCATTATTACTTTATGCATAAGAAAATCTAATAGAAAATTATTAAGTTGATGTTTTAGTTCATCTAGTGAGAACGTTTCAGATATTCATCTCATATAGTTGCATAAATTGCTTTGCTCAAGTAGGTACCACAAAATCATGTTTTAATGATTTTTTTCCTTTTTCCATCTTTTTTTTTTTTCACAGTCACATGACACAATCAGCCACATTTGAAGACCCTCGAATAGAGAGCTGCCAAATAACCCCTCCAGCCCCTCGGAAAGTGGAAATGAGGAGGGATCCTGTGCTAGGATTTGGGTTTGTGGCTGGTAGTGAAAAGCCAGTTGTTGTACGGTCAGTAACACCAGGTATGTTTTCCCCACCTGATCCCAGAAGAAAACTTCAACTTAGTCTACTGAGATGAAATAGAGTTACGAAATTGAGTACTATGGAAATATTCAGGCAGACAAAGTAATAACAAATACTAGGTAGGATTTTAAGCCTTCTATTATTCACTGATTCCTTCCTCGCACTCATTTTTGAACGTTATGTATATTTGTTAACAAAAAGCCAGTTTGGAGTTATTGCTCTGAGCCATTAGTATTGTTTGCCTGAAAATACTTAAACCATTTCATTCAAGGAAAGAAGATCTTCTCTGTGTTATCTTTATATTGGCTTGTTGTCACCTTCATTACCATTGAATCAGTGCTTTCAAGAGGTATGTTGAGTTGTGAGATTAAAACGTACGTATTTTTCATTGTTTTTATCATCAGCTTCCCAAGGAGAAGTAGGTTTCTAAAAACAGTATTTATTTTTGAAAAAGAGGATGTTATTGCTGGCTTTTTTTTTTTTTTTCTTTTAAGTTGATACATCTGTATAATTATGAGCTTAAAAGCCAGGTCAAAATAAATCAAAAACGTTATGAGGGATCAGACCTGGAACTAATCAGTCTCCCAACTAGAAGGCTTCTGCTTTCTGTGCTTAAAAGTTCACTTGTTATATAAAATTGCCATGAAGCCAAGGACAGGGATTTGACTTTGCTCTTGTTCGATATGTTCTCCAGAACCCCCATAGAGAGCTGAGGAGAGGCAAAATCGACCCTGTGAAGTTCTGATGTCATTTACCCACGTGTGTGCTTTGATTACATTTGTATTGCTTTCACATGAAGTGAGCAGTGTAACTAATAGTTGAATGAGATCCGTGCAGTTTATTTCTCTCAACTTGGCATTATTACTATAGTTTTATGATAAAATTTGGAAAATGTGTTTATTATATTCTGTTCCAAGTGAATAGGAGGAAATATGAGCTCAGGACAACATTCGCCTACATGGATTTGTATTTATAAGTGGAGTAAAGTTTGCAAAGCAAAGGAACAGCATTAGCTCAATTGCTGAATTAATTGTTTTTGATACTGAGATGTTTTCTTTTGAGACTACCTTCCTGTTGGTAATATTACTCTGGTTTTTATGTATTATCATTGCAGAGTGTAAAGACAGAGATTAGAGAGGATATATCTTTTCATTAGGAACTGGAATGTCACACCACCTTCTGGGCATGTAATCATGCTGAGAAGTAAAGTATAATATGCATTTTTATAAAGTATAAACTCACTGTGAATTTCAGCAATGTCAAAATCCAAAACACACAGACATATGCATGACTCTCTGTTCAGACAAATGCAAAATGTCCACGTATAACTGAAAGTGGCAACGCTTTTGGATATACCTGTGTTTATCAAGTGGTAGGAAACCAGTGGAGAAGAGACTCAGAGGTTGACGGTACAAAAACTTACTGTCTTCAATTGGAGAAAACAGATTTGTTTTGCCCAGAGCAGAAAATTCAGAGGAGAAACCTTTGAATGACATTCAAATGTGTAAATGGTGTTTCATAGGAAAGAGGAATAAGATATTCTCTAGTGTTACTTTGCCTGGGACAGGAAACAGTGTGTTGCAATGAGGAAGATTTGGTCTAGACACCGTGGAAAAAGATTTCCTGATCTTAACAGTAGATAAACAGGATTGTTTATTTACAGGAAATGGAATCCTGCTCAGGGTGGTCTTACAAAATATCAGGCAAACATTGATCAGGGATTAATAAAGTATGGCTGATCACACCTTAAATTGTATATTAATCCACCCCTTATGGATTTTTTTGGCCCTCCAGGATTCAAGCTCTTATTTTAGGTGGTTATATATGGGTTTTGAACTTGGGGAGCTTCAGTAGAAGCTGCTAAGCCACTAGCTTTCAAGATTTTCCTGGCGAGGAAGTACTGATAATGTCAGAAATAATGTTAGTATTAAACATGTCATTAGTTTAAGGAAAAAAGCACTTGTTGTGTGTGAACAACAGAGTGTTTGTGTGCATTTACAATAGTCTGCTAACCTGTACCTGTTTTTTTTTTTCCTTTTTCTTTTTAATTCTTCTGCAGGCGGCCCCTCTGAAGGAAAGCTTATACCAGGGGATCAGATCATAATGATTAATGATGAGCCTGTCAGCACTGCTCCAAGGGAGAGAGTCATCGACCTTGTCAGGTAGTTGATGTCCTGTCACTTAAACTATGAACCCAGTGGCTTATTGCCTGTGCAGTCATTAGTACAGCAAATCTTGCCTTCTCGTGGCTGAGAAAAGAGAAAATAGTGTTGCTTTAGTCATAATGAAGAATGGTGAATTATTTTATTATTGAAATGAAGTACCCTCGTCTGGGTAGCTGAAAAAGTGTGTTAAAATCCTTCAACAGTTCCAAAATACTTGAGTATCAAAAGAGGAATAGTATTCTTCTGGTATTTTTTTTTGGTATGGGTTTTTTATAAGATAATTCCTGGAGTAAGAAAACTCCAGTCACTGTTGTGTTATTGTTCATTTTTTTACATGAGGAGAGTGAAGTCAGGTTTGTCTTATAATATGAAGAGGAAAAAAAAATAGTGGGGTGATTTTTGCAAGTGAATGAGTGCATGTAAATATGTAGAGAAGCTCAAAGAGTGTTTGAATGGATTGCAGGTAGGTGAGTTTGTGTGAAAAAAAGCAGATAGGGTTGTGTAGAGGACAGAAAATTAGATAAAAAAAGGTGACTGGATAGTGCAGGAAAGGAGAAATGTCACTATTTGTAGTGGTATGTAGAAGGAAAGAAAGGACAGTGACTGTCAAGTGCTAAGGATGTAGAAAAAGATATGTTGTGGTTCATGTAATGAGCTTTGCATTTGGAGTAACAAGAAATGTTAGTGCATTTCAAAGGAAAATGGTAATTAAAACAATTAGACATAAAAAATAATTTAAATATCAGTAGCCTGGTTGCTGTACCTCAGTTTTGTTTCTGTGTTTTCCTTTATATTGGTGGTAAACTCTGAATTGGTGGATCTAGTTGATTCCTGAGAGATCCTGAAGTTTTAATAGTGCAGATACCTCCCCTCAGAACTGATACATGTCAGTGTTTTCAGTGTTTCTCATGTAGTTTTGAAAAGTCATATGTGCTTACAGAACTTTGGGCTGGAGGTACTGTGATAGTTGTACTCCTCTTGCAGATGACAGTTTGAGCAAATGAGTGCTCATTTGCTGGGGATTCAGCTGTGAAGGAAATTTCCAAAGAAGATACAGAAATGGTATAAAAATACCAGCAACGCTGATGCCTTTATCTGTGTTAGTGTGATTAGACAGAACATATTTTCAGATTTTTTTCAAAAAGGGTTAACCTGCCAACAAGCACAATTTGTTGTGATGAGTAGACCCTATGAGCTGCAGGAGCTGTCCTGTTCCTAATAAATTTCTGTCCTGTGCTCTGTGTTGACCACCAGCATAAGCCTCAAAAATGGGTCTCTTTTTTTTTTTTTTATTCATAAAATGATCATATTGCCTTCTTAATTCTTTCCATGATTCTTTGATACTTAGGGGGGCGTTAGGATCTCTTATCTCTCTTCTCTACTAGCAGCAATATGTAATAATAACAGCAAAGAAAATAGACTGATTAGACCTGAGATAAACTGAATTTGTGTGGTTGATTCTCTGTCTGTCTTCAAATGAGAAACTCAGTAAGAATGTCACCCTTCCTGATTACACTGACTACGTAGGTAGTGTCAAATTAAGTGTTGTTGCAATCCAGGGAAAGCTGATGGTGATTCTTTTCTTACAGTGTAATTCTACCTCTGCTTTTAAAATCTCTGCTGTTGGGGTTTTGACAGTCGTTCTTTGATGAGACTCAGAGTGAAATGTATTGGGGTTGTATGTTACAGTATTTGAAATGAAGAGCTTTCTTTTCCTGCCAGTGGGGACACCTGGAATGATTAGACACTGTGAGTGTACAGTCCTGACACCATAGCAGAAGCATTTATGTCCATGAAATAATAAATCTTATCTGTACAATGGAAGGTTTTCATATGGATTAAATACATATGCAACTTCTCAATGCAAGTGCATTTTTGAATATGCATGGAAGAAGTTTTGAAATCTTTATTTTCCTGCTGGCAGTAGCACATCCAGGGTCAGCAATGAGCATGTTTTCGCATTGAGTAAAGAAGGAGAAAAAAAAGAAGTATTTTAGAGTAGAAACCTGACTTCTAGGTTACTAAATTAGGCTAGATGAGTCCATTTCTTGAAGCAGTTACAGCAGTAAATTAGTATTTGACGTCCTGTGGAATTCCACTGAAAGACTTTAATTGCAGTGTGAGAACTGAGAAAGGTGAAATTCGTTAAGGGCTTTTCATTCTTGTTGGTTCTATTTTCTGTTTAAGAGAAATGACTCAAAAATCTTTCTGAAATAACTCTTACTTTGGCAAGTTAATGTCACAGCAAGTTTTCAACAAGAGGATCTAGAGGATTCTTTCAATTTTGCTGTAGAATTTGTGGCTTAATTTTGTATTGCCATAAGTCTGAAGAGAAGAAACCCTCCAGGATTTTAGGCTGCATGTTTCATTTTAAGTGCTGACAGGTACTTAATCAATGCTGACCCCCCTCACCATTGTCATGAGATGGATGAAGATTCTGTCGCTGCCATTTGACTCTGGGTGTGTCAGGGGGTGCCTTTTTCCTATTCTGCATCCTCATAGCTAAACACAAGTGTAAAAGGGCGCTCCGTGACAGTGCCTGTCATCCTCGTCTCACAGCAGCTGAAAATACCACTTTTCAAATGTAATTTCTGGCTCTAGGCTTAGACTGTTTCGTATAGTGAATCAAGTAATTTTTGTGGAGTTAGTATTAAAGATATTCGTTCTTCATCAACATCATAGAGAAAAAATCAAGTATATTAAGCTGTTAGCTGTGATACTGCTTAGCAACCAAGTATCTTGAAACTGTTTTTTCTGAAAAACCAGTCATGCAGACCTTTTAATCTGAATGTACTCCATTATGTTCCCAGTTCAGTATATAAATCCAGCAGCTGTACCCACTTTGTTTCAGGACCTGATTGATGAATTATTACTGTTTTGGGTTTTAAACACAAAATGGTGAACACAGGGACAAAATGTTGGACCAAATGATCTGTAGGAGTTTTACAGTGGCATCAGTGGAGATAAGCTTCCTGCCAGGGCATTTAATTAGCTGCCTCTGATCAGCAAGCTGGTGCGTGGAGCTCAGAGTCAGGATATGAGTACTCAGTTCCTGTCTGTCATGAGGGGTGTTGCTAGATATGTATATTCTACCTTTTGAGATGTTTCTGCAACATAATACAGAGATAACTGAACCACACTTTAAATTAGCTCTGAATCTGTGAGAGCACAGATTTAGTATTGTCTCCTTTACCTTTTTTCTTGGCTTTCATGATGAGGTGCTTCTTGTTCTTGAGCTAATATATTGAGAGCTAATTCAAATCTCTCCAGATTTAAACTATTAATCTGCAGTATGGTTTCAGAAATGCTTGCCCACTTTTTCAAAGGCCTGTAGGAGTTAAGCTGAGTTGAAAACTGTATAGTGATATTACTTGTTATTGTTAAAATCAATACCAACTATGGACATTGTTCTCTTTTAAATCCATTGTATCTGTGAAAGCATGCAGTCTCATGTCCTTGCTTATTTTTAGCAGAAAGTTGACTGATATGGTTTAGAAAGGTTTGGCCTCGATATGAAACATTTGGAATACTGAGAACTGAATTTATTGCCTACACTTAAGTTTCTTTTCACGGTAACCATGGTGAATGGCCCCCCAGCATTAGCAAGTTTAGGGCCTTTTTGAAATTCCAAGGCTTGATGTGTCATCTGGTTGAAATGTGTCATCATCTCACTCTGTTGTCCTGTAGAAAAAAGAGTCAGCAGTGATGAATTTCAGGTCAGCTGTTCCCTAACAAGTTGCTTTATGGTAACTGAATACAAGGGTATGAATGGAGATGTGGAACAGCTGTGCCCAAAACACAAGTAACTGTACTGAATGCCTTCTTCAGATGTGAACCAGCAAATGTTGCTCTCATTAGCTTGTTCCAACAAGCTAGCTTATTGCTTCTCATCCAACTAAACAAAAGCTTTGGCTTGTCTGAATGGAAGATTTACTTTAAAGCCGGATGCACTGCTGTGAATGTTTCAAAGTAATTGTGTCCATGTAAAGTCATACAAATGAACACCCAGCTTTGAGTTTATTATGAATTAACCTTTCCATGTGATAGATCTGCTCATTACTGCATGCTCAGCAATAGATGTTTATCCTTCTTTGTGCTGTTTATGCAAGCCATGTGCATTAAAAGATTACTTACTGTTAGAATAAGTACCAGGAGGTGCCTAAAAATGTCATGTCTTGTGTTCAAAGTCGGGAGGGTTAGAGAGAACCTGTCAAACTTCTGAAATCTCATGGTTTCTCTTTCCCAACTGCATTATATGTCTCTTTTGGAATGACATGTCCAAATCATAAAAGATGATGTTGGACAAGCTAGCCCTTTACGTTGTGTTGTTTGTACTTGAGTGTTCTGTGGATGCTTTGAAGACATTACAACAGGACAGCTACACTTATACAAGTGTATGCACTATGAAATTTAATCAGCAGAAAGCAGAAACCAGAAAGAAAGGTAAGACAGGAACAGCTTCAGGAACTTGATTGGGAAGCATCAGTCTGCGCACAACAGTATTTGGGAATGCAGAAACAGTACAGGCTGACAGGAGAGGATTGTGGCATGCATCTGAGGCTGGAGGATGGAATGACTATGAAGTATGAAGATAACAGAGATGCCTTCTCCACTGGATGGACAGAACTCAGAAAGCAACTCTGACCTTCCAGAAGTGTGTGTCTGCCCTCACTGGGAAATTTGCAATTCCCTTATCCAGCCAATCAGTTGCTAACTGATTCAGCACTTACACATCAGCTAGTGAAGCTATTGTAATGGAAAAGCACAGCCATTTTTGAGAAGACATCATAGTTCCACGCCTGTGATGCTTTGGGAACACTTTCACAATGTGGCTTTTCACAGTGGTGGCATCAGCATTCCCTTTTATCCTGAGTCAGTGCTGGACATCTGAGTCATAGAAATTAATTGTTTTTTTATCTGCTGCGTAAATAGCTTCGGGATGACAGAAAAGTAGTTCTTTAAAACACTGGAAGGTAGAGGGCACCATCAATAAAATGGCTTGTAGTTGCTATGAATTATACCAGTATGCTGTATTTTGATAGAAAGATAGCAATGGTGATGTCAAGAGCTGAGAGGCAAACACAATATTTTATGGTTTTGTAAGTTGACTCTTGAAGGTTTCTGTCAGATACAGGTACCTTGTACAAGGGAAAGGCAGAAAGATTTTAATTGCTTGTTTTTAAGGAATGCTGTTTTGAGGGTGGCAGTTTTACATGCACCAGTGCTCACAGGAGATAAAACATAATTTAAACTGTTGAGAGAGAAGAGTGAAAGGACTGTGACCAATTTGCAATGCCTTGTATAGTTTCATTAATTTAAAATACCTGTAATCTTTAGTTGGTAGTTTTTTTCCCCTGTCAAGGTGGAAGCAGTACTCCCTGGGGTGGGAATGAGATGAGGAGAGTGACTGAGAAATTAGTAAAACCCTATTCAGAGCAAAATGTCACCCAGAGGTCTTAGTAGTTCATGGTCCATTGCTATAATAGTGTAATTTTAATGAATTGTGTAATGGAAAGCTGACTCAGGAGTTCCTGAAGATGACAAGATCTGTCTTTGGCTCTGTGGTGTGCTGATGCTGTGCCTTTCTGGCTTTCTGATTCTCAGAGCTAGTTTTTAATGTCATCATTCCGTTTACTTCCCAGATGACATTTAGTCTATAAAGTAAAATAAAATGAAGAATGGTGCCTCCTGAAGCTGTGTGTGTCCACAAGGTGGCTGTCCCTCATAACATTAAGGTTCAGTTCCAATGACTTATCTCTCCACTTCCATTTCATATTCCTGCCCTGATAGCAATGTTGTTGCCTTTCAGTCAGCCAAAGATATGTGAGGGTGACAGTGCCTGAAACCTGTAACCTGTAGTTTGTCTAAGGAGCTGGAAAATCACAAAAAAATAGTAGAAATGAGAAAGTACCTAACTTGAATACTTAACACTTAAACTAGATTGGACGTGGGAAAGGGATAAAAACAAGCTTGCCAGTCATAAGCAAAGAGATGGCATGCCAAAAGGTGAGGAACTGAGAACTAGACATATCTCTCTCAATCTACCCCGTAAGTTGTTGGCTACAATGAAGCATGCTTGGGAAGTTTCTATACCAACACAGTGCAGCATGAAGAACAAACAAGAAGAACTCAAAACTTTGGCCCAGTCCCAGAGTTATGACATCATTGGCATAAATGAAACCTGATGGTATGAGATCTGTGACCTTCTGCTTGCCACATGTTAACTGGAAACACAACACACCTGGAATAAACAGGTCCAGAAGATTCCTAAAACACCTGCATGTTAACTTCATGTACATATACTAAGAGACCTGACTAAAAAAGGTCATAGAATCATAGAATATGCTGCTTTGGAAGGGACCCATCAGGGTCATCAAGTCCAACTCCTGGCCCTGCACAGGACAGTCCAAGAATCACAGGATGTGCCTGAGAGCGTTGTCCAAATGCCTCTTGAACTCAACAGGCTTGGTGCTGTGACCACTTCCCTGGGGAAGCAATTCCAGTGCTCAACCACCCTTTGGATGAAAAACTTTTTGCTGATATTCAACCTAAACCTCCCTTGACTCAGCTTCATGCAATTTCCTTGAGTCCTGTCACTGGTCATTAGAGTGAAGGGATCAGTGTCTGCCCTTCCTCTTCCCCTCATGGATATTTTGAAGACCACAATGAGTTCTCCCCTCAGTCTCCTCTTCTCTAGGCTGAACAAACGAAGTGTCCTCAGTTGCTCCTCTTAAGGCTTCTCTCCAGACTGTTCACCATCCTTTGGCCCTCCTTTGGATGCTCTCTAATAGCTTCATGTCCTTTTTATATTGTGCACACAGTCCTTGAGGTTAGGCATGGCATGAAGTTGGGTTAGGGGAGGTTTAGCTTAGGTATTAGGAATAAGTTTTTCACCCAGAGGGTGGCTGAGCACTGGAACAGGCTCCTCAGGGAAGTGGTCACAGCACTAAGCCTGACTGAGTTCAACAAGCTTTTGGACGATGCTCTCGGACACATGGTGTGACTCTTGGGGCTATCCTGGGCAGAGCCAGGAGCTGGACTCGATGATTCTTGTCAGTCTCTTCTAACTCAGGATATTCTTTGATTCTGTGAATATTAGTTTGATAAAACTCTCTTAAACCCAACTTCTTATTGATTGAGAGATGTCTGGACTTAATTGTGTTGTAAAATAATTGGATCTGGTTCTTGGTGCAGTTGACTTTTATTTTTTTTTTTTTTTTGGAAGCATTTTCAAAAATACTGAGAAATAAGATCAAAAGTCTTAAGACTATCATTAGTGAGTTCTTGCTCTTTCCTGCTTCCCTCCAGTAAGTAGATTCATAGTCTCTCTTAGCAGTTCATAGTTTAATGTAATTAGAATAGAAATGTTATAGAGACTTCTCTGTTGGTTGATGGACTAGAAGACTTAGAACCCAGAATTAGATCATATTCTTAATTTAGCAGTACTGCAGCTAACAAGGACTCCCAAAATTGCCAAGAGATTATCTACATCTAACTTTATCTGATATGCCCAATCAGAAGGTTAGTTAAAAGGGAAGGAGAAAAGTTTTACATAATCTGACTCATTAGTCTCCAAAGTAAAATTCGTCAGTTAAATATTGCCACTGATTGGGATGGTTCTGGGTCACAGAACGTCAAAGGAGGAAAACAGTTTTTCACTAAACAAAGAATCTGAGACAAAAACTAATAGAAAATAAAAATGGCTAAAAATAAATTCACCTTTAAATATATTGAGTGCTTCAAAAGGCAGGTTAATGTGATAGATTTCTCTGGGATTTGTTAATCAGTTTTTTCCTGATTTCTGATGTGATAATTGATCATCTGTAATTTATTACAGGCAACACATGAAATGTAGTGTAATAAAAGCATTTTACCTTCTACTTTAACCTTTTTTTAGGCTTTTCCCCATAGATACTAGCGTTGGTTTGACTTTTTGCTTGACTTGTATCATCCAAGTCTTCACAGGCCTGAAAGCAGCAACAGGAATAGAGGAAAGACAAAATCAAGTGTATTTCACAGCGGGTGACTTGCAAATAATGTTGATCTTAGTCTTACTTTGGCTTTGTTTGAGACACCAAGAGAAGCTGGTTCTGAGAAACCAAGAAGCAAGAATATCAAAAGAGAGTCTGCAAATACCATAAGAGAGACTGCAGAGATAAATCCAGACTGCCATCAGCCTGTGTTTCCCCAAAGGCATATTTCTTATACATTATGTGCTGAAATGTTAATTGTTCTTTTAGCTCTTATTCCTCCTCACACAGACTAAAGCTTTATATATTTTACTTACTGCAGAAGGAAAAATCCCTGCAGTCCACTGTCTATATTGTTAAATAAAGTAATTCAGCTTGCTTGGAGGTTTACTTAAAACCAAATTTGTTCAGCTTATGAATCAAACAAGACTCCAGGAGAGGCAAAGGTCTTGTCATCTTATATGATACAACTTACCCATTTTATGTCGATCCCTTCAGCTTTTCAGCAGGTCTGTTACTCAGGAAGCAGTATGTGAAAAAGGCAGTTCTGGAGAAGAAAATTGCTCTAGCAGTTTAAAATGCTTGAAGTCATCTGTATTTTTTAAAAACCATAGGAGTCATGAGGTTTAGTCATTAGTTTCTGTGTGTCATTACAGTGTGCCTGAGACTTAAAAGGAAAATATCATCTGCCAAAAAGTTTATCAAGAGTAATAACAAACACTTTCCATATTGGAAGACAGCAAATAATTAAAACAATTCTTTAATTGAGTTTGCAGTGAATATTCTTTTTAATTCTTTATCTTGTGTCATTCTCCTTACTTCTAAATTTTACATGAAACTTATACTTTAGTGACCAGAAATACCCTTTTGTTCTGCATTTTATCTGAAATTCTATTTGTGTTCAAAGACTTTAATTAAATATTAGAACAACTCTGTTAGTAAAGATACCTTCCTTTTCTCCTTAAAATTATTGAAACAATTTCCATACCAATTTCGTTACAGTGTCCAGCAGACTTCTTGTGTTCATAATAATTCATACAGACTGCCATGGGTTTAAGGAAGGAGCTCTACTACATGTTGATATATGAGAGGGAAGGAAAATTCAGCACACAATTTGGCAACCATGTTTTGTTAGAGAAAGAGGAGATTGCATAATTTATGCTCTGAGGTACATGGACTAAGGATATAATGTGCTAATAAGTTTTTGGGCTGTTTATCGGACAAATGACATGCCATAAGCATGAAGTATCTCTTCTACATTTGTATGTATGAATTTGCACATTTGTATGTATGTGCAGAGAGAGACAGAGGGGAATATGATTCATGAAGCTCTATTATAATAAACTTGGGATGTGTGTATTCCTTAGAAATGAGAATCTGAAATTCTGCAGCTCATTTAACCTAAAATCTTATCATGACATTATATGTGGTTTGTACAGCCAATCTGCTACAAGTAGAGTTGTTAGATAGTGTTAAAATGTTTCTTTGAAACATTTCCTTTATCTCTACCTAAAAGTGCTAAGTAAGAAGTGCGAATTCTGTCATGTCGTTGTGATTCTTTCCAGTAGTAAAACCTCATGTTTCATTTTGGTTTTTCTAGGAAAATACATGTTAAAATAGAGAAAGATGTGGACATTGGGGATTTTTGTAACGCTTATCATTTTATGAGTATTACTAGTTTTATGGAGGTTTTGTTAGAATATTGGTGTTACAGAATATACAGGTTAGCTATGGAGATATATACATGCTGCATACATTTTACCAAAGGTACCAAATACACTTAATTTAATCCCTTTGGAGATTTTTCATCTACATGAGAGGCTATGGGTGTTATGAGGCTTTTTTTAAGACAGGCAGCAACAGCAGGAATTACATCTCCTGTGAGATGCTGAGAAGTTCAGGAACACAGGGCTGGAGGTCAGAGTGACCCACCACAAAGCTGGTACTTCAGGATGACAAAATGAGCATGTCAATATTTTATCATAGAACAGTTTGTGTTGGAAAGGGCATTAAAGATCATCTAGTTCCAACCTCCCTGCAATGGGTGGGGCACCTTTCACTAGATCTGGTCACTTAGAGCCCCTTTCAACTTGACCTTGAACATTGCCAGGGGTGGGGCATTCACAGCTTCACAGGGCAACCTGTGCCAGTGCCTCACCACCCTCACTGTAAAGAGTTTCTTCCTTGTATTCTAAACATACCTTGTTTTAGTTTCCAACCATGACCTCTTGTCCTTTTGCAGCAGGCCCCACTAAAAAGTTTGTCCCCATCTTTCTCACAGGCCTCCTTAAAGAACTGGAAGGTGCTATAACGTCTCCCCAGAGCTTTCTCTTCTCCAGCCTCAACAGTCCCAACTCTATCATTCTGTCATCGTGGGACAGGGGCTCTGTCCCTCTGATCATTTTTGTGACCTTCCTGACTCTACCTGGTGGCATCACTGTCATGTGGCAATAGCTGACCAAATTCTAGAAGTTCAGAAATCTAGGGAAAGGAGCTTTGGAAGTCATGTGCTAGCATTACAAGGCAGTTACTATTTCCCAGTGCAGTGTTGAGTATGGCCTCTGGCAGTAAAAAGCTTTGCTTCAGAAGAAGCCTGGCCAAGGTGAAGCACAGGGTGGATGTGCCTGTTGCTCAGAGCAAGTGGATTAAAGCCAATATTGTGAGTGTTCCTGTGTAGATTCCCTTGACTTGCATAACTGAAACCCAGCCTAGGGTGAAACTATCAGAGACTGTTAAGATGCAGCATTTTGTGTCTCAGCTTGCCATTGCATTAAATAATTCATTGAATCTGACCTTTCAGAATAGTACATTGTAGCTAATAGAATGAATATAAAATGGATATAAAAAGGATAAGAATATCAAGTGGGAGTAGGGAGGCAATATAAATTTTACATATAACTGTAGATGGGCTGCAGTGCTGTTCGTTCCTGAAAGCGTGCTGGTAATTGGACGTAGTTTGGGAAGAGCAGCAAAAGTTAGCCAGAGGTTTCTCCTTTTATGAGAGACATGAAAAGTTCAGCCTAGTTAGGTTACTGCAGAATAGATCCAGAAAGATTTAGGAACAAGGACAAACTAGGGTAGCAAGTACCTCTCCAGCTTGGTAGAAAAGTACAGTTCAGCCCTAAGAAACTACAGCTAGTAACACAGAGAGATGAGAGAGAGCAAGTTGTGGTCTTTCTCCATCATTTCAAGTCTTTAAATTATAATCTTGTATCTGTTTGGAAAGATGTGCTGTAGCTCAAGCATAAAATAAGGCCTTCACAAAACATCTGCCAACAATGCTTAGTGGAGAAGTTTGTGTTTTGATGAAGTCAGATGTAAGTTGTATGTTGGTGTTAGGATCTGTGAGTGCATCAGGACTGCCCCATTTCAAGCCTGAATCTAGACTATGAGCAGCTCAAAAAGCTGGGCTAACTCCCTGTGGGATAATCAGCCCTTTCAGCAAAGATGTGACTTTTCCAGGAAGGTGGCAAAGTGGGTAGCCCTCTCTTACAGTAGTAAATTTTTGCTCCTGAGCTCTTGCTCACTTGTCACCCATGCCCATGTTCTGTCTACCTACTTATTGTTACATGGTGTAATTCAAAGGCTTGCTCACAGCTGGATGTCTTCTCCCTTCTTGCAGCCTCACCAGATATGATGCTGTGCAGAACATGTTTCTTTTTCTTTTTTTTTTTTTAACCTTTTCTCTTCTATTTTATTGATGTTTTGGTTGGATTTTCATTGGTTTGGTTGGATTTTCATTGGTTTGGGTTGGGGTTTTTTGTTTGGTTGTTTTTGGGTTTGGAGGTTTCTTTTAGGTATGGGTTAATTCACTTGAACTATTTAAATGATTTTTGAGTGGAAGTCAAATACAGCATGACAAGGAGTTGCTGTTCTGGCACACAGTGCTGAACATACACAGTTTACAATGCATTTCCTTAACTTTTTAGTACTAATATTTATTTTGTTTTTGTGCTCTGAAGTTCTGTTTTGGCTTGAATGTCAGAAACAGTAATAAGAAGTAATAATTTGATTTGGTTGTACTGTGGTGAAGATTATGGCTTAACTGCCTTAATCTGATAGGATTTACTGATCTAAACCTTAGTTTTTGATTCAAACAACAGTTTATTTGCAGTAGGGATTTATTGCTCCTAATGCCTTGATTAGAAAGATGACATTTTACCAAAGGGCAGTGTGCAGTAGCTTCTTTAAATAGCTACTTTACTGTACACTTTTAAATTATATTCATATCTTACACTTCATATGTTCCAAAGAAATCATAGTCTATTGAGTAAATAGTAAATTTGGGAAATTATTCCAATATGTGCTTGTATAAGTGTTTGGTAGATGCTTTTGAACAGTTAAATTGTCTCTAGCAAAGAATATTTGGATTTCGAATTGTTTGCTGTCTCTATTCATAACAGGTTACCAATATCTCCGTAAGAGTTTTTCCTTCAGCTGCTGCTTTAGAATAATTATGGTGCTTTTGCATGTATGTCATTAACAATGAGGGGACAAAAATGCTCCTGTCAAGGTTCTTCATTGAGATATCTGATGCATGAGGCAGGGTAGCATATATTTCCCAGTAGGTACTTGGGTGCACCACCAATGGACTATTTTGTTATTTCAAAGAAGGTAATACTATTGTAAGCATGGACCTTTATGGCTAGCCAAATTTATAAAGACAAACATCATTGACTCTTTGATCAAAAATAAGTTTTTTATTATAGATGTATAACAATACTGTTATTATTGTAAATAGAGCAATAAACCAAAGCATTTTACATTTATTAAACATCATACAGTGATAGTGCTATTTCACCCTATCCTAACAGTGCCAGATCTTTTAAAACTCCTCTGCATTAAACACTCAACTGCAAATAAGCAATTCTGCAGCTATGTGAAGTAATTATTTTTTGCTTACCAGACACAGATTTTTCTTTCTTTGCTAGCACAAAGATTAATGCCTACTTTATTTTGTTGTTTAGGGACAGCTCTGAACAGAGTAAATATTTTGCATGTTCAACCTATAAATTACATGTCCATAATGATAAATACTAAAATACATACTGCCTGCTTCTAGAAATATATATGTTTTGCTTTCTGGAAAGAAGTGCCTTCTTGTTTAAGGCTTTTTTAAGGAAATAGTTTTGACAAAGATGTTTTAAAAGTGACAGAAAAGGTGTTGCTTTTTTCACCTGTGCTTAGTTTTCTTAGGAACTATAGAGCAATGTTCATTCTCTACCAAAATGAGTCTGATCTAAAGCCTGCTGAAGATGGTAGTAGTCTTTTGATGGATTTCAGTTGGGTTTGGATCAGACTGTTTATTGATTACTCCATGGATTACTTGTAGTGACTCTACTTGTAACCTGCTAATTTGTTTAAGATATAGTTGTCAAAAGGTGGAATAACATGCTTTAATAAAGCATTCCCCAATTTGATCTAGGGTAGTTCAAGGAATGGTTTTGTGTCATGCCATTCCCAGTGAAAATGCATGCCAGCCACTGCAGGTCCTTTTCCCACTACTCCCCTTAAATTCTCTCCCTTCACTTTCCCATCACTCTCCCTTCTCTGAAGCTGTGTGCCTACCAAGGCATGTGTTTTCATGATGTGAAAATTAGACATTTCAAGTATATCAGACCCCTTTTTAAGGTTATGCTATATATTACAAAAAAAACTATAGGGGAAATAGACACTGGAGGATTTTTAGTATGTTAGGTTTTATGACTATAAAAGTGACAACAAATGACAGTCGTAAATAAATCATAGAATCATAGAATAGCCTGGGTTGGAAGGCACCTTAAAGATCATCTAGTTCACCTTTCACTAGATCAGATTGCTCAGTGCTCCATCCAACCTGGACTTAGACACTTCCAGGGGTGGGGCATCCACTTCTCTGGGCAACCTGTGCCAGTGTCTCACCACCCTCACACAGTAGAGAATAACTTTCTAATGTTTAATCTAAACCTACTCTTTCCACTTGAAGTCATTCCCCCTTGTCCTGTCGCTGCATTCCCATGTAAATAGTCTCTCCCACCATCTTTCTTGTAGGCTCCCTTTAGGTACTGGAGACTGCAGTTATATCACCCCAAAGCTTTCTCTTCTCCAGGCTGAACAGTCCAAATTCTCTCAGCCTTTCCTCATAAGAGAGGTATTCCATCCCTCTAATCATCTTGGTGTCCCTCCTCTGGACTCACTCCAACAGGTCAATGTCCTTCCTGTGCTGTGGACCACATAGCTGGAGGCAGCACTGCAGGTGGGGTCTCACAAGAGCATAGGAGAGGGGCAGAATCACCTCCCTTGGCCTTCTGGCCCTACTGTTTTTGATGCAGCCCAGGATACAGTTGGCTTTCTGGGCTGCAAGCTTACACTACTTGCTCGTGTCGAGCGTCTCATCCACCAGCACCTGCAAGTCTTTCTTGATAGGGACCACTCTCAACCTGTTCATCCCAACCTGTAAATGAAAACATACAGAGATTTAACATATTTGCAGTTGGTTTGTGCCACAGTAAAATGGTCTGTGTACTGACATTCCTACCATTTTTCACTGCATCCCCTTATGTTTGAACCGATTTCACATCAGCATCTCTGGGGCAGGGGCATGGGTCAGGGGGTGCAGCAGGGGGCTATCATAGCTTGCAGTAACAGCCTTCAACATCACTTGCATGTTACAACCAAAAAAAATTAGTGGATTTTTTTTATGTAGGTACTGAACAATCTCAGGTAGTTTGAAGTCCTTTTCCTATATTTCTCTCATGAGCCTAAATTAAACTGTTTAGTGCTTTGTTATGAGACATGGTATTCATGTGAACGAATAGAAGTCACAGTGTCATTTAAGTGAAACAGCCCAGTCTTGTTGACTACAGAAAGCAAAAAATCATGAGCTCAGAAAGACCAAAATTGCAAGAACAGAAGATAGAATTTTATTATAGCTGGCATCATGGCTTTTAAGTCCTGGTAGGCTTTGATACACCATTATTTAATGCATGAGTTTGACAGCACTGAGATAAAGTTTCTGATATAAATCAATTCATCTTTTCCCTGAGGCTGTTTTAGTATGAAAAGAGGTTATAGGGGGAGGAAAAGGTGATCATGCCCAGGAAAACTGTCTTTGCCACATCTCCTGTGCTACTTCTGTCTTTGTGCTGTTCCTCACAAGTGTTACATGCAGTTTAACCATTTATCTGATGGATTTTAATAAGTACCTCTAACTGTATCACCACTACCATCTTTTCAGTAGTACTGAGAAAATTTTTGAAATCAAATTTCATTGCTTTTCAAGTTTCTGTTTTTACTCTCCTTAAGTTAATTGTTAAATTTTCCAGATGTCAGTACAGTGTTAAAGATGGAGAACCAAAGCAGGCTGAATCAGAAATTTCTCACTTTATCAAATTCTGACATATTAAAATAAAAATAAAATAAAATATGTGATTAATTGATAGCATGCTTCTTTACAGCATATATTGTAATGTGGGTTTCAGTGAAATAATTTTCTTTCCTGAACTAGGTGTTTTGTGCAGAGAAAGTTCATTATATTCAGGACCTAGAATTACATTCCATATAACAGATACCTCAGTGATGATTGCTGACGTTTAGGAGAACTTTGATGAGTAGCAAATGTCAACAAATATGTCAATATCATCTGTACTGGGTAACCTCTGAATGTGAGCATTATCACAAACCTTTATGAAAAGAATTAATCACTTGGATAGGGAATACAACAATTTAGGAACCACCAAATCAGATCCAAAGTCCATTTACTGCTGCATTTTGTATCTGATAGGCCTGGTCCCTTTTTTTTTTCAGAGAAATGTTGGAGAGGCCACACGATTAATTGTTTACAGAATATTCTTTCTTGGGGAAGATTTATTTCTACAATGCTTTTAATTAGAAAAAGCATAAGCATTCTTTTTTCCCCTCCATTTTACTATACTACTGGTAAATACTGGTCTTCTGTTTCTTTTTTTTTTTTTTTTCTCCTTAAAAAGCAGCACACTAAGAACTGAGAGGGAACTAAGAACTAGATTCTTCCCTTCAATCTTCTTGTCATTGTCTGCACACATAATGAAAGACCCCCTTAATGAATATATGTAATATGGATTCTTCAAGAGGAAGCCATAGACTGATCATTGTCTTTCTCATTCCTTTCCACCTTACGCGATGTAATGAATGGGAATGACTCTGTGTGTGGATCTTACCCTTATTCTGCAAGGGGAAAGGACTCCTGTGTTTCCAGAGTAGTATGATTTTCCAAATTACTTTTTAATAATTTGTAGACTGATAGGTGGTAAATGGCATCTGAAGAAGCTGGCATATTTCCCAGCCTAGGACATAGGAAGAAAAGATTGCAGCTTGGAGAGGAGTCAACCCTTCTGTCCATGCTCCTCACAGGAAGCCTGAGGGGACAGCTGAGAGAACCTGCCATTCTTTTCATTGCCCTCTCCCAGAGCCAGCCCTTTGTGAGTGAGGTAAAAAGAGCAGCAGGTGTAAAGTCAGTGTAGCATAGCTGTAGGCGTCTGTAAGCATCTCCAGTGGCTGGCTTTGTGTAACCAATGACTTTGTTGTGCAACTGTTGAAATCCACATGGCCTTTGGGACACCTGGAATTTTTTGCCCATGGCCAGAACAAGAAGAGATCTCTAGACCTCTGCTCATCTGGGGACACTGCCTCGATGTACAAGAAGACAGCACCAGCAGCCCTGTGAGTGAAGTACAAAGTTGCCACCATGAATGCTGAGAATGCATAGAATGCTGAGGTGCGTCAGGCTGACTAAATAGGCTAATGATACTGACAACAGCAGCATGCAGAACAGCAAAGCGAAAGTCAGATACTTGGTCTCATAGGATGAAGCAATGAACTAGGAGAGTTTATTGTTTATGTTGCCTTTGTATATTGCCTTTAAAAATGTGAATAGTACATTGTTCAAATGGTCAACTTACAGAATTTGAGCGGCAAAGATCCTTTTCACAGATGAGCTTCCTGAAACGTCGCTTTTGGAGATTCATCTTCAGAAGACCCACAGGGAAGATATGAACTTTGAACATTTTTTGGGAAGCTGCAGCTGGGGAAAGGGTAGAGGGACAAAAGTAAACAAAATAAATCCTCTTGAACCTCTCTGATCTCCCTCCTCCACTTTTATTTGTCATGATTAGCTTTGTGAATTTGATTCTATAAGGATGTTTCTCTCCCCTGCCTATTTTCTTTCTATGCTTTTGAGGCTGTTGGTCCTTTGTAGACTAAGACCTTTTGCTCCGAGATGATCTTTTTGTTAGGATAAGAAAGAGCTAGGGAATGAAAAGTATATTAAAAAAAAATTTAAAAAGCCCAATTTGCAAGGTTTAAAATATTTTTAATAGCTGTTTCATTTTCTGTAGAATCACAGATTAATAACTTTGAACTATTTTTCATAAGGATTTGGTGAAACACACATTGGCAGTTTTGTGTCTAGTTCGGGTTTCAGGTGATAAAATTGCATTATCGGTGTTCTGTGACCTGTCTGTTTAGATCTTGTTCTTGCTGTCATCCACTTTTTGCTGACAGATTCCACCTAAAGGCCAAAATTATGCATGAGGATGGACTCTGTTTTTCTCACTTACATGTATGCAAAAAACTACTGATCTGTAGATGTGAAGAAACTGCCAGCCAATACTCATAAGCTAGCACTTTGCTTAAGCAGTAAGCTAATTTTAAAAATAATGATTTAATTTACTTTTTTAAAATCACATTTGCAGTCTAATTAGACTCTGGAGAAGTCTCCAGGTTGCCAAAAAAATTGCTATGTGACTACATAATGAAGAATATTATGTCCATTGGAACATACGGATGTTACAGTGATTTGTCAGACTCAATTTTGACAAGTCTATTTTTAGTCTTGCAGTTTGACATACAGCCTTTAAAGAACATATATCCTTGCATACTAAATCCTCTGCTGTGTCCCCTTTGAGAACTGAATTTTAATGCACGTCCTTGGAACAAGGGATTTGTTTTTACACAGATACATCGTTGTCAGTGTGTACAAATGAAGAAGATAAGACTTTTGAAGTGCGCTTATTTTTGTGCTTATCTCATGATTGCAGCTGAAGTGAGGGATATCTGTGGAGCCTAACAAGTTCATGAACTAGCTTTAGATGACAGTCCTCCACATACTCAGGATGAAAGAGAAGTACAGGCTGATCAAGAGGAGAATGGGATGTTCACTCAAGAGAAGAAAACTGCAGACCTTGAAGATTATTCCTTATAGGAGTTATTCTGTAGAAGGGAAACCTTAATACTGCATAATTTTCAAACTTGATGAAATTGTTTACATGGACGATAAAGCCATTTTTATGGCTTAGACTACAGGAGCAAGTTCTATAGCGTCCGAATCCCAGGTAGTGGATTCGAGGTGCCTAAAATTCTGTGTGCAGTCCATAGAGCCTGTTGGTCTGCTTGTGTGTGACAGGCCACGGTAATTTCTGAACAATAAAACTGCTCCCATACCTGATTGAAAATGCACCTCTGTGAGCTCCAGATGTTTAAAATTGGGCCTTTAAGCCCAATGTAGTTGCCTATAACCATGGTGAGAGTGAGAGAAGCTATTTGCAACTGTCCTCTGACTTCAGAAAGCATCTAAAGAAGTAATTTGAGCTGTGGTACCTTATGCCCTGAGACAGCTCAAGGTGAATCTCCTGTGTGAATGGGTGCCAGGGGTGGCTGGCCACGCTGGCTGGACTGACAGAGCCCCTCAGGTGCAATCTCTCACCTCAGCCCATTTGGAATTCAGAGGTGAGGTGTCTGTGCTCCATCCCAGAGACCTGCTGGCAGCGCCGGCCTCTGCCCAGAGGGGATGGTTACTGACAGGTTGATTCAGAGCTGCAGGCAGAGGCAGCAGCAGTGGTGTGCCCCCGCCCCTTCGGTACCATACCTGGTGCTTAGAGAGGGCTTGTGTAAGAGGACTCCACTTGCTTTACTGTTTTGTGTGAAGTAATTACTCAATTCGGTAGACCTGCTATGCCAGGAGCAGAGGCTGTGCCAGGGTGTGTGCCAAGGCAGAGGACTCTCTCCCTAGCGCCATTGGCCTCGCGTCCCCCAGGGCAGGGCAGCATGGCTGTGGCATGTCCTGCCAGCCGCAGCAGGGGCACCCAGGTCTCTCTGGGGGAACAGAAACGCCCCGTCAAGCCACAGGGGACATAAATCTAGTTGAAAAAAATACAAGTATACCAAATAAATTATTTATAAATAGCTATAAAATTAATTTAGGAAGTCACATCAAGTCAGTCCTTGCTTCTTTTTTCCCTTTACCAATATCCATCTTCCCTCCTACCGCCTTCTGGCTGCAGCTCTACGGTGAGTTACGTATTCACCTCCCCCGTGAACAGCTTCCCTCCTCCCTCTCGCTGTTTTCCTGAAAAGCAGACAGATGTTTTAGCGTCCTTCCCTTTAGTCCTGCCTGTTAGCAGCAGCGTCAGAGGAGCAGGAGAGGACAGCGACAAACTGGTTAATTTTCACCTTTTTTTTTGTTTGTCTGGGTTTTTTTGTTTTTTTTTTTTTTTTTGCTGCGGCTCGGAGCGTGGCAGTGCTGCAGAGGCGGTGGGCTGGGCCAGCCGGGACACAGCACGTGTGTGAATCGTGTGTGTGAATCGTGTCCCCAAGCGAACTTTAGTCTGGCTGGTACGGATACTGAAACACCATCCTGGCTCTGCAAGTGTGGGCGTTTTCGGAGAGTGGGGGTGTAACTGGTGCTGAAGAGAGTGGCATCATATTTTTACTGCTGCTGTTACCCATCGTATCTAGACTAGAGCTCACAGCTCTGTGTCCAACTACACTGCAATTATGTCTTCATTTTCTGTGTGGATGGAAGAATGCAACCATTCGGCATTTTATGCTTGGTTTGTTTCTGATGGATAATTTTCCTCTCCCCTTTTCAAGTGTTCCTTCCTCCCTTATAATTTACAGTATTTTTGCATTTGTCAAGGAAGAATTTCTGCTTAAGTGTAATTTAAGTTTTATCTTAAGGACCAAGCAGCATACATTTGCTTTGTAACTTTTCAGTGAGACTCATATTAGTGATTCTTTGTCCCAAGGAAAATGTAAAACAAATGGTGTAGTTCTAGTGATACAAAAAAAAGGGAAAAAGTAAAGGGTGTAACATCATAAATGCATTATTGGGTTAACCATCATAAATATTTATGTGTATTACATTGCAATTAACAATATGATTTTGAAAGATTGGACAGAGCTTTACACAGAATAGATTTTAGAAGTCATATCTTATCGATTTCATCACTTTAAATAAATAATAAAAAGAGGGTCGAACCTTTGAATTTGAAACATTCTGGATATATGGTATATATTCATGGCAGGACTTTTTAATAACTAATGCAATTTAACAGAAGCAAGTGGTTAATTGTCTGGCAGAAGTTCTGACTCAATTTCTTCTCATATCAGTCTGCTTCTTAAATATATTAAATAATCTGTGAGGACACAAATATAGCCAAACAGTGTGCACTTCAAGACTGCTCTTGTCTGAATTACTGTGCTACGTGCACAGTACGTTAAGAGTAGCCTCTTTGGCTGCCCATCCAAATCATTATAAAATCACATCTGCCATCACTTATACTGTTCCAGTGGTACATGGATATGTCTTTGGCATCCGACCAATCAATTTTCTATTCCAGACGCAGTAAGCAAAAATCATTCTGCATTTATCTCTGCAGCTCAGTATCCATCAATTGTCTAACCTTGCAGATATAATAATTATTACAGTAATACTTCTAATGAAGCCTACAAATCTGAAGCCATTGACTGCAAAACCTTTTCTTAATGAGGAATTGAGTGAATCTTCGTTAGAACATTTATTTCTTAAAACAATTTCCATCAATCTGTAATTATTTAAAGCGTAATAATACCATTGTGTTCCATAACAAAGAACAGAGATGCTCATAGATGGATCAGACAGTCTAATTTCAAAAAAGCAGATAAGACTGGAAAGCAAAAGTAATAGTTTTCAGATATCTGAAAGAAAAAATACCATTCCTCTTTGAATGAATGTGTTTTTCTTAAGGAATGATAAGAAAGCCAATAATATTGAACTGAGAATAGCATATAGTATAGTGCTTGAAAATACAATATTCTTCAGAATTCAAGAGCTTCATCTCATTTCTGAATGCATCTTCCTCTTTTTAATTTCTTTTTTTCTCTATTGGCTGAATTACTTAGAGCTAAGATAATGCTGCAAAGGACTTCCAATACAAAATAGCCCTAAGTGAATGTTATGCATTATTAACAAAAACTTAGATAGCTTTCTAAAACAAGATGATCCTAAAGCATTTAACATTTAATCAGCAAAATTTATCTCATGTTCTGCTTTTTGAAAAGCATTAAGGAAAAGAAAAATTTTAACAGCTGCAGGAATGAAGGATGTATGTGAATGCCTGACCTTTCATTACTACGTACACAATGCCCAAACCTGAAAATGAAAATGCCAGTGCTGTACAGATTATGAATAGCAGCTGTAATGACTTCTAATGCTTCAGTAAAATGAAAATGAAACTCTCATAATAAAAGATTATAGTTAATTTGTCCCATAATATAAAAATATCTTTAAGATTTTCTCATCTTTAGTGATCTTTCATCCCCTTTAATATGTAATTCCCATAAATCTCATTTGTAATCATACAGATACTGACATTGCTTCTCTACAGTTTC
The DNA here is from genome assembly GCA_035583185.1 of Anabacerthia variegaticeps. NCBI lineage: Eukaryota > Metazoa > Chordata > Aves > Passeriformes > Furnariidae > Anabacerthia > Anabacerthia variegaticeps. The sequence continues at coordinate 99,247,708 of JAWWEW010000001.1, forward strand.
TGAAATGTTCAACTATCTTTTCTTTCACTTCCTTATTTCCAATTTAAAATGTAATTTTAGAGTACATGATTTCCTTGTTTCTCAACAAGGAACCAAAAGTTTACACTAGTGTATTTTAATTCACCATTGTAGTTATTTATTCAAAGTGTTTGGCATTAGCTAATGAACTGTATTGAATGGCTCTTTTTATTGATCTCTTAACTGCCATACTGTCTAGAATGATCGAATTTCACTATACAAAATTCTGTGTCAGAATGTACAGTAGATCATCTTTGTCCAAAGTATGCCCACCTATGACAAAAATCAGACTAGTGTGGGAAACTGTTGGGAGAGTAGAAGCACTAATGGAGCAATATTTGCATTATATTAATATCAGTATATCAACTGCCTAACTTTTGCCAAGACTAGAGTTAGGGTTAGGGTTAGGGTTTCATTGTGGAAGACAGCAGTGTTGCTTTTCCTGCTGCCAGAAGATGCTGTGACCATTGCAGCAAGTGTACTTCCCTTCAAATCCATAAGCAGTCAGTTGCCAGTCCAGCTCTGGACTGATCATTTGTTGTGGCAGAGCTTCACATCGCTTGTTCAACCATCGGTGCAGTTTTAAACTGGACAAAGTTACATTTCTGTAAAAATAGCCATTAGGCGTGCCATGAAGCTTTTGTTGACTTCTGGGCTAGCTTTATGCTTCTCTACCACTTAGAACAAAGAGAAGTACTTCAACATCAGTTAAATCAAAACTTTTACTTCCCAGAGGCATGGGAGGTCTGCTGCAGCCAGACTAAAGGAAAAAACTACTGAGGAAAGTGATGACTGTTACTTTCTAACACAGTGTCAGCAAAACCAGACATTAAAAATAAACCATTAGGAGACAGAGTTTCTTTTCTAAATGAAGATTTGCACTGTGTCTCTTCGAAAGAAAAAAAAAAAAAAGGAAACCAACAAGGCTTCATAATGTGAATATTAGAATTACATTTACTCCCTGAAACATCCTTTTCAATTCCTAAATCACATTGTTAATCTCTCTTTTACACTGAGATAAGTGAATGGAATAACTCCAATTTCCAGGGTTTGGAAAGTTGCCTCATCATTTCCTTCAGTCTTTAACCTTCATTATTTTGTCTGTTTCCACTATTGAAATAAAAATTCAGGTGACTATGTGAGTGTGTCAATGCATCTAAACAACTACTGGAAATTCAGTACAGCATAAGAAAGCTTCTAGTAATCTAATTCAGATAATGTAGAGGAACATATAAGATATGTATAGAAAAGTACTTGAGATGATGTAGTCCTTTTTCCCACATAAGTGAACTGTGAATTCATTTTGATCATCCAGATTGTCTTAGTTTGAAGGGAAACTAAGATATTTTATTGGCCAAGAAATAAAATAATCCCTCTTCTTAAATTTAGAAACA
>JAWWEW010000001.1:99249219-99260706 GCA_035583185.1 Anabacerthia variegaticeps
AACCACTGTAGTTATGCTAATGCATTGCCTCCAAGCTTTTGGAAGGAATTTTGACTCGATTTGAAACTATAACACAGATGTATTTACAAAAATTTAGAAATTATTCCAGAAAATAGAAGAATGTTGTCATTACATATAGCATTCTTCAAATTAAAATTTGTATGTCCATGGGTGCTACTGTAGCAAAATCATAAAGGCTTCATTTTTGAAGGTTAAAGATAAGAAATTATGAAGTAGTTGGAATAGTTGTCATAACAATTGCTAGGTCTGTGGTAGCTGCGTCAGAGAATTGGTTCATGCCACTGTTTCAAAGCATAATCTGTCATGTCAGCATTTGGTTGGATTTTATGGAATGGTTAGAATTTACCATGTTGTGCAATTTCTTCTGCAACCTTTGTGTTTCAGTACAGTCCAAGGTCCTGAATGGCCTATATAAGAATGTTAGTGCAAAGGATCCCAAATTAGTTACCTAAGCTGTATGGGCAGTGGGCAGCTGTTGTGTTCCTGTTGAATTCTCTGCATGGACAGCCACAGAATGGGAAAACAGAATTTTACTTATGTCTTGGTTTCAACCAGGACAGAGTTAATCTTTTTGCCGTAGCTGTGAAGGGGTGGAGCCTGGTGCTGTGTGAGTGTGTCAGTATTGTCATTCTGTATCACCTCACATCATCACTGGGGGTCAGAAGTGAGGGACTGTCTTCTGGGAACAAGGTGGGTGTGGTTTGTAGGTGGGGGAAAGTGTTCTTAGTGGATGGTCTGTCTGCCATTGTTTTTCATTGTGCCAGGCTTGGTGAGCATTTTGCATGTAAATCACCTTCTCTCTTTGTACATTTTTGTGATTAGTATTGTTACTGTTCATTTTCTTATCTTGTTGCTGTTTCCAGTAAATTTTTCTTGTCTTAACTCATGATCTTTGCCTTTTGTGCTTCCAGCTGGAGGTGTTGAGGGGGCAGGGGGGAAGTGAGTGCTGGTGCAGTTTTGGTGAGAGCAGTAAATTGGGGAACAACTTAGCTCACTTAGAAACTGTCTGAAAGGGCTTGCACAAAATGCTCACAAAAATGCCATTTAAAAGTCATTGCAGTCTGATGAAAACAGTATAGTCTGACAAAGAAGAGAAATTTTCAGAAGAGTATAACTGACCTTTCCATGGTGAGACCAACCTATTCTGTAAATATTTTACTTTGATAGTATTGAATAATAACTCCATAGCACCATTTTTAAAGATGTGTCATCAATAGACATCTTGGGGCTGGCTTATATTACATTTTGTTTATTACACTTTGAAAATTAACTTTGCCTCAGAGCTTTTGAGACTTTGGCAGTTAATGATAGGAAAACTAGCACTGAAATGTTGGCCTGGATGACTGATTTGAGAGACCAATATTATCGCCTTTTCTCTGTCTTTGATCCTTTAAAGCTAATGTGCAGAAAGTCTAATTAGGAGAGGACAGCTGAACAATTAATTAATAGGGGAGTAAGCATTACATTTTTCTCTTTGCTGTATGGCATCCTCATGCAGTATGAAGTAATTGATGCTGTGATGGTGCAGTAGTGGCATGCCCCATTGACTTTTGGGCTTGGTCAAAATCTCAGTCCATCAGATATACACACATGCTCATCTGGCCCTTATGGGTTTTTTTTAAGCTGGCCAAAATGAGCAAATACTGATTCTGTTGGATCAGACAACTCCAGTGTTAATAACTCCTAATACGTCCTCTATCCCACCTTGAAGTTTAACCCCCAGTGCTCTCAGTGTCTGAAGGAGACTGTCAGAGATTTGTCTATGTGGGAAAATGATTGTCTAAGGAAGGCACCTCAGTGAATGTTGAGTTTTCTGCATATCACTGATATTAAGTGGTGAACTAAAAAATTAACTGAAGGCCAGTGTAGTAAGGAGCAGGTAACATTGGCTCATCAATTAGATAGCAGTGTAATGCTGCTGATTGCTATTGAAGTAGCCCTACCAAGACACTTTTTTAGAGCGTGCACAGTTGAGAATATAAGCAACTGGACAACTTTGAATATTTGTTTAGGGAAGGGCCATGTTGACTAGAGGTAAATACAGGTCATTGTAATCACTGAAATTCCAAGAACAAAAGCTTTTTAGGGCTCACCTTGCCACAGTGCTAATAATGGAAAAAAATTGACCGAATTTGGTGCATGTGAAAGCTTGACATATGGACAGCCTTAGAGAATGGGAGGTTTTTTAATTCTCTAAGCCTTTATTTGCAAAGGTATCTGAGATAGCATCTCCTCTATGAAAGTCCAACAGTGTGCCACAGCCCTGATCTGAGTGGACCACTTCTTTTGGAGGAAGCATGTGTAATTCAGCCTGCAGACACATTCTGTCCTCGACCCCTTATGGAGACTACCAACAAAGGTTCCAATTAGTGCCAGCTTTGGACTGTGACAGTTTTAAAGACTGACTTTCACACCATGCCAGACCTTTAAAAGAAAGAAGAGCATTTATACAAAACACAAATTGCTTTGACAAAAATTTTCAGTATGCTATTATTCAAGTTATTTACATTTGAATCACAGCATCTTTTCACTCAGCTGTGTTTCTGCTGCTGTTTGATCCTGCAGTGCTGTAATAATCCCATGCTTATGTGTTTTATACTTTATGTGGCAGTGGTCATTTCAAGCATCCGTTATTTGCATGGTTTTTAGGGCTCAGACATTCAAAGATGGATCTTGCAAAATTCCTCTGTTATTGTGCAGATTGCTTCTGCTACTGCAAGCCCTCACATATTTGATGGCAGACGTGAATTTTAAGGACCTTGTAAAGCAGCAGGCTGTGCAAATTAAACTGCAGGGTTCAGGAGTTCACAAGTTGAAGTTTCTTGGATGTCGAGTATTTCACTGCGTTGACAGTGAGACTAAGGACATGTAATACCATTAACATCAGTAGACAGAGCGGCACAGCTTTTCAAATGTGATTGTGATCCCTCTGCCTTCTGATACCAGAATTCCAATGCATCCTCCCTATCTCCAAAAGTAAGACCTGAACACCATGATCTTTGTGTTCTGTGCTCTGTCATCCCCAGAAAAAAACAGTGTCCAAGCTGATGCTCCAGTCATATCTTAAGTGTTTCTCATGTGTTTGAACCTTGGCCTCATGTATCCATCTTCTATATCTATATGTCATGCAATGTTACCCCTCCTCCCCAGACAGGGTCCCCAGGCCTTACCTCTATGGTTGCCTACCTTATTTCATGAGCCTCTTGCTGTGCTTTGTGCCTGCTGCACTCCTGCAACTGTCTTCTGAGATGGAGCTGAGGATATAATGCCATGTGTGGCATACCCTGCCTTGCCTGCATAGTGTGATCACAGAAAATCCCATCTTTAGCTGTGTGCAAGATCTTCAGAGAGAGTTTGCAGAGGTCAGTGCAACCAACTGGACAGCAGGGTCTGAAGTCCCACTGCCACTCTTCATGCAGTTTGTTGTGCCAGGTGTTGGCAACCCCTTGAGAAAGTATAATTTTCTGTGTTCCCCTAAAAATTGTCTGGAAAATATCCTCCTCCTAGGCTTGGAAAGGTCTGGTGCTTCACCTGCTGCTAAAATAATAATTATCCATGGGTAGATGTAATCAAGAGGCCAAAAGCAATCTGCCCACAGTAGCACAGCTTCCAGACTTGTGTAATCTGTTGTGCTTGTCAGTTGGAAGCTAAGGAGTCATGAAACCATTGCCCGTAGTTTGCGTGCTTCGGTGTTACCTTCAGAAATGGAAGGGGAAGAGCCCCATGTACCATGGCTCTTCCTGGAGGAGTTCTCCGGCACAGAGAGCTTTTAGCTTGTGTGTTTGTGTTTGCACAGTGTTCCTTCTCCTGTGACAAAACTAGCCTTGGGAAAAGGCTCTTCTTAAAACATTTCTCCCTGGGTCCCTCTGCATTGTTTGATAGGTGTCCACGAATAGTGAGTCTGCTAATTTACCAAGGTTCGCTAGTCAACTCTGGCAGGTTGGCATCATTACAGGACCTGGAGGCTCACTCTGTGTGTCTGTGTGTTTGTGTGTGTGTGTGCTGTATGATAACAGCTGAGAATGAGGAAACTCTGGTTTAAGATGAGTCTACTCTGTCACACCAAGGTCCTTCCAAAAGATGTCTTTACCTGTAAACAAATCTACCTGAATATCTGGGGAAAACTGTTCTTTTTCAAAGGAACTAGTGCCCATGATAAAGTCCTGGAAAAGTGAAATTTGGAGCTTCCCTAGGTGAAGATAAATATTGTATAAAAGGTTTTATGTAAAAATGTATATCCAGCTCAAATCAAAATGATCCTTAGTTGGAACTAGATGATTTTAAGGTCCCTTCAAACCCAGACTCTTCTGTGATTCATTCTATGGAGTAATTAGAAGTGTACTACAATCGAGTGACTTTGCAAAATCTTTGTTCATTATTACTGCAGTAATCTTCATAATATTGAAAGACATTCAACCACTGAATGATTTTTCTCTAGGCTAGATTCTAGAATTTGAAGATAATTTCTACTTTCCATAAGGCATTTGAGGCAACCTGTTATATTTTGTAGTTAGTTTTTGACCCACTGATTTCCATTTCCTTACTTCAAAAATGTAGTGTGAAGCATACTACAGACCATGGTATCAAAATCCACCATAGTGAAATTTGGACCTTTCTCATTAATAGTGAAACTCAAAGTGAAACAAATGGTCCTAAGGCAGCAGAGAACAAAGCATTTCAAAACAAGATTTTCAGAATCTGATGTTCATTGTAAGTGAAACAGAGCTGAGTTATAGTTAGGAGAAAGATCTTTCTAAATTGTATACCCTGTAAATCATATTATTTATTATATGTCAATTTTTAATTCATTCAGAAATTGAGTACTCCTCTTGTATGTAAAATTGCTAAAATCTTCTAAATTAGCATAAACAATAATGTTTCGTTCTTTCTTCTTAAGAGAAATATATCTGTACTTTCTCTTTGTTCATATATTTGCTGTGGAATGTGTACAGAGAACAGACTCACTTCATTCGGCTCAGACACTGGGATTCTCCCACATCCCTCATCTACCCTTGCCATTCCTCTCTTCCAGCTTACAAGAAGCAGAAGAGAGACAGTGATTTCCAGCGTCAAGTTCACAGATAAAGTCAATGGCTAGCATTGTAGCTGAATGTTAACACCTCATGTAGCTCGAGGTGCATGATACCTAGTAATACAACTTTAACCTTTCTAATACGACATAATTTGATTCTCAAACCATCTCTGTTCTCTCCTTGTTACAGCCTAGGTAGCTGTAAGGAGTAGAGAGAACAGACAAATATAATTACCATTCAGGACACGGAGAAGGACAGAGGGATGAATCACAAATTCTCATCAGAGTTTTCAGATTTTAGCCTTCTCACCATTTGATTATAATGTCAGGAAATGAAAAAAAGCATCGTGATATTTCATTGTGCTGCTGGTGTTAGCTGGTCAGACGGCAGAGCACCCAAAACCTCCTTAATTTGTTCAATCTTGGAGTTGCAGGTGTTTAGTCTTGAGTGACTCCAAAAGAGTATATAGATTTAAAATAGAAACAAATAAGCAGTTGTAAGTGAGCATGAAAGACAATACAAGAATGGTAGTATATGCTTTTTTTAAAACAAATTTAGTCACATTTTAGAGGAGGAAAGACATGTCAGGAAGAAAATAAGACTGCAACTAGGCGACTTTTTGCCATTATATTTCAGAAGTTGTTTAAAAGACATATCTCACATTTAAGTATGGTGACATACTTAGTTTATGTAATCTAAACTGTCTGTATGTTCTACTGTCATGTGACCATATGTATGTCCACATATGTTTAAGCCACAAAACTCACTGATCACAAAGTCAGTGATTCCATTGTTTTTCCTTTATTGTGACATATACAGTACATGGTACAATTGTCAGTCTCCAGTGCTGTGCATATAGGTTTATAGGATTTGCTAACCATACTGGAAGTATTAAAAATGTGCTGTCTTGTAGAATTTTGTCCTCATTAGTTGGGAAGGTTTTAAAATGAGCAGTGGAGTCGTGACTAAGTACTGCAGATGAAAAAGCAGCTGATGAAATATTTATTTCTTCTGTAACTGTGCTGTGTTTTGTATGTAGCATGAGTCTTATAGAAAATGTTTACTCTGATGATGAGGGATGTGTGTGTGGTGCATGACTCCAACCTCATGTACGTGTAACATGCTTGTGTCCAGATACTGAAAAGGGCCTTATAGCCTCAAATGTTGAATGAATGGTTCCAATGCAAGTAATTGTCCTGTAGGATAGTCTTGTCCACAAGATATATCTTTTGACATTTCATTTTTTTTTAAAAAAGTAAATGTTAGTCTAGAATTAATCTTGCCTACACTGATACCGGGACAGATTTAATCTAAGAATAATGAAGAGTTGAAAAACATTTTAGGGAGAAGCTGATTTTCATTTTTAAGACAACTCTCTAAAGTAGCTAGACCACAGGAGGCAGGGGGATGATAATCTTGTGCTGCATGAGAAACATAAATTAACGGATTGAAAGTAATTGAAGAAATCAGTTGGGCATGGCGTAATTATCCCAGGGCTGCACTTCATCCCATGGCTAACTGTGGGCCTTTTTGTCTACTCGTATGTCTAGGTTAATAGAGCAGTCACAATTGGATAGATGTGGATACCATAGGTGTGGCTGTGAGATTCTTGAAATAAGTTACATTTCTTATCATGCATTTTTAGGTTCCCAAAAATGTGGTAGGGTGGTAGAATAGGAAAAAGGTAGATAGTATACTGTTGTTACCCAAACCAGAAAGGGCATTGCTGCCTTTTTTTTTTTTTTGAATTAAGCTGTAAGTTAAAAATCCTCAAGAAAAACAATGGAGAATTATAGAGAATAATTGTGGAGATTTCCAGAACTGTAGCTTGCAGACATTAAAATTGAACTGCAAGTTTTCATCATTATGAACACTGTATGTGAAGCCTGTTTCATGATTGAATAAATTATGTCTAGAATTTAACTTTGGATCATGTTTTATTGAAATGAAAAATAATTGGGGGAAATTCCTGAAAGTAGTTATAATTATATCTGAAGGGGATAAAATTAGGTTGTTTTTTGGCAGAATGTGTAATTTTCTCCTCCTCACTAATTTTTTTTAACTTTGTAAATTAATGTTATTGCTGTTGTTCCAGGTCCAGACAGGCAGGCAAAACCCTCCTTTTGAACAGTCTACCTATAATCCTTTAGTGTAATGATACAAATATCTGATAAGAGAAGTAAAAGTTGAAACTTAACAAACTTTTTCTTTAATTAGGGATATTTGATCAGACCTTGTCCCTTGCCTGACTGATGCATTTGACAAAAGTAGAATTTGCTGTCCCTATTGGCTTTCGTTGATGTGTTGGCTTCAACTATAGTCTGCCTTTCCAGACCAGTTTTTGACTGGGTCTTCAGCCTCTCCTCTGTTTTCTTTGCTTTTTTGGCTTTTTAGACTGCATATCAGAGATGTGAATATTCATATAAGGTGGAACTGTATAACACCAATACAGTGTGATTTTTTTCAGTTAGTTTTCAGGCATGCCAAATCAGTTTCATGTCAGTTCACCAGGCAATAAGTCACATAAATAAACAACTTGAGTTTGAAAGTAGTAAAACGAACAGAAATTCAATTCCCTCTCAACAAAATGGCAACTGACCTTTTCTTAGCTAATATTGCCCTCAGCAGCCATCTGACCAGCAAGGTAATAGAAGAGATATTGACTCTAATTAGCTTTTCTTCCTTCTTTTTCCACTTCACCTTTACTTTTCCCCACTTATCCACCACCCCCAACTACCCACCAATAGTCAAAATATATGTGTCATATAGATCACTTCATCGCATCAAAATTCCTAGGAATTTCTTCCCTTTATCCTGTAAATCAGTTGGGTTTTTTAGAGCAGCTCATATGTTTTCCATTTACTAATTTCATTCTAGAAAGGAGCTGTTTAAATTGAAAGAAATGCTTTTCTCTATCAATCTTGTAAATCTTTAGCAATCAATATAAAAATACGAAAATTCTACTGGGGATATTCAGCAAATATTAGTCTTTTCCCACCCATTTAAAAGGGTGACCTAGAGAAGAAATGAGGGCCGAATTTTTTCCTCATTTTTGTTTTGAAAAAACCCACTGCTGTCTTCAAACAGATTTGGCTTAAGTGTACAAGAGCTAGATGGTATAAAAAGTGACTTGCATTTGTAAAGTAGGTGAAAGAAATTCGTAGTCTATAGATGCTGGACTAATACAATTAATCAAAGGTTATTTCGTTCTTGCTGGAGACAACCATTATAGCAGCATGCAGGTCTCTGATGAAGCAAAAAGTTTGCAACATAAACTGTAAAGTTAAGTAAATTCAATTTTCTAGATTGGAAGAAACTTAATATCCATTGTTATTTTGGCCTATTAGTAATCTCTGTCATTCTCTTCTATGTGATTGTAATAAACATTTTGCCATATTACTTGTTTTTTCCATTAAAAAGAAAAGCTGGTTATCTGTAGTGAGTAAAAGTATGAATCTTTACTTGATTGTACTTTTTTTCTTTTTATAGAAGCTGCAAAGAATCAATCCTCCTTACTGTTGTTCAACCTTACCCTGTAAGTATTGTCAGTGTTTTCTGAATTAGTTTCCTAGCGACATAGCACCTTCTTTTTCTGCTTATATTCTGTCCGTGTCTCTACCTTATCTGTGCAATAAAAAGAAATAAGTGCAATAAGGGCTGTGTCTCTTAAAGGTGATGTTTAAGACGGTGTTACTGTGTCCTGCACTCACAGGCTTCATTAGTAAGTTAAGTATCAGCAGTGTCTTTAAACTCATACCAGGGAGATCGATAGAGCAGGATGCTGAGTTCTGCTTCAGTTTCTGATTTGTTGTGGCTCCTGGCTTTTTCTTGATTGTGCCTTGGTCCCACAGAGTTACTCTGCTGCAGCAAACCAGCTGTACCCTAGGTAAGGGAGGGCTCTGTCTGCCAGTGCAGAGCTTGTGAGGGGACAGAAGAGACAGGCAATTGTGTGAGGTTGGCTTGAAGGGACTGGGAGTAACTACAGCCCAATTCAGAGCTGGTTTATGCGACATGCCTCAGTGGTTTGTGGGAGTGGATTCATGACCTGTCAGCTCAAACCCATCTCCCATGGAAAAAGGAGAGAAGCCTAGCCAGGGGAGGAAGCACATCTCTCTCTTGCCATGCATCTCTGCACAGCCATGCATATGTTGTGGGCTGCTGAGGGGCTTCAGTCACGCATCAGGAGTGATTTCAGATTCAACAGATCCATTCAGCACTCCATTGGATAGCCTGATACATAATAGTTTTTATTAGTGAGAGATAATTGTATCCTTTTCACCCAAGAATTAGAGATGAGGTGGGTTTGACACAAAGATGCGAAAACAAATTTTTCTGATGAGACTACCAAAATGTACATCTTGCAAATGCAACTTGGCCAGTGCTGTGTGTGTTTGTACTAGTTATTAGCCTTTCTGGTTAGTTTTGAGGTTGTCATATGGTTGTGCTGGTCCTGCAGCTTTTCTAGAAGCCAGTCTGCACTACAACTAATTAATGAGGGAAAATCACACATTCCACAGCAAAATCAGGCAGGGGCTGTCAGCCTGCTGTAAGACCACTGTCAGGAAGGTGAGCTGGGACCTGGACAACATCAGCAACCTAAAATGAGAATGCAGGCATGGTCTGATTAAAGAGACGTAACTGCTTTTAAAGCTTACTGTTTTACAGCCAGTGGTTCAAGATACAGTGAATATATAGAATACAGGGGAAAAAAAATCCTCACCCACTTCTCTTTTTTACTTATGTTTCATCCATTGACAGACTTCATTCTTTTCTTTAAATGTCGGGTGGAGAAAGGACGTGTGCTGTAGTGCATCTTTGTGTAGTTTTTAAAAGTGGACAGTAAAGTGTAGTATTACACATCTGTGAGGTACTGAGGCCTGTTGTCACTACACTGCTGGTCTGAGAGCAAACCGATATGTACTAAATGTAAGGGAAGCTGAAACCCAAATAAACTGTGCACTCCATGTTCAATGGAAGACCTCACAGCACAGGTACAGTTTTACTCCAGCCTTTAACCTGGAATAGAAGGGAAGTCATGACCTGATACCTTCACCAAGGGCAAGTCCTGCCTAACCCACCTAGTGGCTTTCTATGATGCAATAACTACATCAGTGGACAAGGGAAGGGCTACACATGTCATCTGTCTAGATTTCTGTAAAGCCTTTTACACAGTCCCCTACAACATCCTTCTCTCTAAATTAGAGAGAGATGGATTTGATGGACTGTTAGGTGGATATGGAATTGGTTGGATGGTTGCATCCAGAGCGTACTGGTCAATGGTTCAGAGGCCTAATGGATGTCATTTGCATATGATGTCCCTCAGGGTCCATATTGGGACTAGTGTTATGTAACATCTTCATTAGTGACATAGGCAAAGTGCGCCCTCACCAAATTTGCAGATGACACCAAGCTGTGCTGTGGTTGACACTCCTGAAGAATGGGATGCAGCCCAGAAAGCCAATCATATCCTGGGCTGCATCAAAAGCAGTGTGGTCAGCAGGTCAAGGGAGGTGATTCTGCCCTACTCCTGTCTGGTGAGACCCCGCCTGCAGTGCTGCATCCAGTTCTGGGATCCCCAGCACAGGAAGGACATCAATCTGTTGCAGCAAGTCCAGAGGAGGGACACCAAGATAATTAGAGGGATGGAACACCTCTCCTGTGAGGAAAGGCTGAGAGAATTTGGATTGTTCAGCCTGGAGAAGAGAAAGCTTTGGAATGATGTAACTGCAGTCTCCAGTACCTAAAGGGAGCCTACAAGAAAGATGGTGGGAGAGACTATTTACATGGGCATGTAGTGACAGGACAAGGGGGAATGACTTCAAACCAAAATAGAGTAAGTTTAGATTAGATATTCGGAAGAAATTCTCTGCTATGTGAGGGTGGTGAGGCACTGGCACAGATGAAGTTGTGGATGCCCCACCCCTGGAAGTGTCTAAGTCCAGGTTGGATGGAGCCTTGAGCAACCTGGTCTAGTGAATGGTGTCCCTGCCTATGGCAGGGGGCTTGGGACTAGATGATCTTTAAGGTCACTTCCATTCTATAATTCTTTGGTTCTGTGATTCCCAGCTCTTTCGGTCCAAGCTCTGTATGAGGCCTGACAAGACAGAATCTGCTCCAAAAACTGACCAGTAGCTGAACTTCCTCTAGATGTCACTGATCTAAGTAAGGATGGCATGGAAACATTTTACTGTCCTGTTAGCCATTTGGGCTGATGTGCCCATTTTATACATACATTTGTGTTGCTCCACTATGGTATGTCTGTCAGAGTTGCCCAGCTCTACCTTAGCAGAAAAATCAGTCTTATTTTTGGGGATGATGGATGTTTTCTCTCATGTAGGAATGAAGTTTGTCTCCTGCAGAATGTGCATGGAGCAGTTAGAAGATGAGACTGATGGAAGCACGTTGGTGCTAGCTTTAATTGACCCATTTTTAT
>JAWWEW010000001.1:99270140-99352369 GCA_035583185.1 Anabacerthia variegaticeps
ATAAATTCCCCATTATTCAGAATAGATTTAGAGTGATTGATTGCAATTCATTACTACTGTCTTATATTCTTTACATTTACATGTCTTTATATTCTTTATTGTGCAGAGTTGTCCCCATCCTCCCACATATATTTTTTTGTCCTTCCGCCAGTTTGGTCTTGATTTTCCATAAGCACACTGTGATTGATTAATTATTCTTCCTAAATTATGTTGAAACACTTAGTTTACAATTCGTCATGATCTCCTTAGTAAGTCCTATCAATCTGGATACTTACGTATATCTAAAAAATTTTTTGAGGTATAGAAATGTTTTAATCTTGTCACCAACCTAATGTGAAACTATTTATAAATTATGGGTTATTATGTATTTCTTTTTCCTACAATATTCACTAAAGCAAAAGATATCTTGCTAGATGGCACTAATAATCTCCATACATTTACAAAGTGTTACATGAAAGTAAGGTAGGGATTAATTGGCTGGTTTTATGAAGAGGTTTGTTTAGCTGTTATTTTAGAAACAGTAGTTCTCAAATTAACTACCCTATGACATAATCAGATGTGAAAAAACCTAATCAGAAGTCTCTAAAATTGGGGTTTATACTATTGATATGGTCCATCGATTTAGGGCTATTGTTCTGCACAGATATTGTCATTGACTTTTCTGTCAGCATTTAAAACTCAAAAAGTAGACTTAGAAAAATCCCCTTGCCATAAGAACAAGTAAAGGCCATTCATTCATTTAATGTTTTTGTTGGGGTTTTTTATTTGTTTATTTTTCTGTTTGTTTTTGTTGTTGAACATATAAATTTGGTTTGTACTGCTTGATGGCCCTGCCCCGGTGAAGTGAATAGTGGCAAGATCATCTCTCCTTTGCTGATGATTTTTACTTCCAGGGAGACAGAGGGATAAGATTTAAGGGCCACACCAGTATAATCTACATGTTAAACCACACTGAATGTTGTCCATTCTCAGCAATCCCATGTATATGTTTTTCACATTGATGTGTGATATCATCTCGGGGGTGTTTGATTATAAAGGTGCTCATTTTTCACTGCGTGTGATGTCCTGTATACAGAACAGGCACAAAGCCTGGGCTTCCACTGTGTGCTGGCTACATGCAGGGTGAGGGGCGCTGAATAGCTTGATCTCAAGCACTTCATGAATTTAAGTACATTTTAAAAATCCTTTGTTAATTAGGATGTCATCTTAACACTCCAAGAAAAGCTTTCCATCAAGTGTATTGAACACTTTTCCCTGATGCTGGAGCAGAGGGTTGAAGGATCGGGAACGAAACTCCTTTTGCTACACGAACAGGAGACTCTAACTCAGGTTTGTGTAATGATACATGAAGACAGAAATTAATGACATGGGTTAATCAGTAAGTTATCCATCTTTTTCAATACTCAAGTGATTTAGCGAGAAGATTTATAGTTTGAGCCAGTCTATCAAACAGCAATGGTATTGAGATGTGTTTGTAAGAATCAGGTTCACACAGGACACAAATATTTTTCTGTTATACAAACATCATATTTCATTGCTTCATCAGGCCATTCAAAAGTGTTAAGAAATTATGAGAACGACAGCCTGCCCAAATTTCTTTAAAAACTTTATTTTGATCTTTGGTTCCAATTTGATTATACAGGTCTGTATCTGGATGACAGGAAATACTCCTCTTTCTGAGGAAATCAAGTTTGTCTTGGTTACACAGTGATACCTTGTGCTACTTTAGTGATGATGAATTGTGACCCAGAAAATGCTGGTATGACTTTCTTCCTTAGACCAGGGAGGTGTGACTAAAGATAATGTTGCTTCACAGTTACCAATGGAGTACCCTTATTTTAACTGCTTATCATTTGGCAAATTATTTAGCCTGAAATTTTCCTTTAGATTTCTGTGTTTCAAGATAACATTAGTATTTTTTAAATTTCAACTACATGTGAAGAAGGGAAAAAAAAAAAAAAAAGGAGAAACTCATTCTTAGATCAGATGGGGAAAAATGCTTAATTTCAATTACAGAATCTCCTTGATCCTACAACTGCAATCTGTGTAATGGTATGAAGGAGCTTAGATTACCAGCTAACAGTATTTCTGGCATTTTCTAATCTTTAGGCATTTGCTTTTACCATGTTAACATTGTTTTCTTGTGGCTATAAGCTACCCAGTGATTGCAAAATATCCAAAAGTATTCAATACTGGCTCTCCTGGCCTTGCTGTCTCCTTTGTAGTAATTGGTAAAATTCTCATTGAAATCAGAAGGTACAGAATAAACCAAGACAGGGAACTTTCAAGGATCCCATCCAGAGCTTTTATTTATATGTACAGAGTATGCCTAGATACTCAGGAATGAGATCAGAGACAATGTGAGATGAATGCATCTTTTGAAAATTGTTAGGGTGAGACAGAGACTTCATTGGGGATTTTTAAAGTATAGTTTTATGAAATAAGGCTGCTGGTTATAAAGTACCCTAACTTTGTAATTGCATTAGTCTAATCAAATAAGTTAGGTAAACTACATTAGTTCTGAGAGTGTCTTTGAAGTTCCTGTAAAATCAGCAATACTTTAATTTGCCATTATAATGTTGCTGCTGACCATGACTTACTATGGTGTTATTGGATTGTTACCCTTTCATCCAGTTATTCATTAGCTATGTGGTGGTCTCCTGTGAATATACCTGGATTACAGTGTTAGATGCTTAACAAAGTTTCACTGACCAACATGCAAAGTGATCTTTTAAAATTTTTAATGTATGAGTCTCAGTGAGAAGTCATGGAGTAGATCTCTTAACCCAGGAAAAAGACCCAATTTCTCACAAATGCAACTCAGTTTGTATTTCACTTGGATGTTTTTCCTTAAGGTCTGTTTTCTCTGTCTTTTCACTCTGGTTTTGAGTGACTGAATTCTCTTGCTTTGAGGATGAGTTGTGTCAAGAAATCATGCCTATATGAGTCTAAAAGTCTTTCCACAAGATTATAAATATGATATTCTTGGATGAAGACCTTAATTAGTAGCCCATGGCAGAGCTCTTTGTTGGACAGAATTATTTTTCTTGCTACCACATGGCTCTGGAGAAGGGTCACAGTGCCTGACACTACAAAGCACATTGCTCAGCCAGGGTTGCCAAGCTTGAATATTATTATTGCACTCTCCTAGGTGACTCAAAGGCCAAGCTCGCACAAGATGAGATGTCTTTTCAGGATTAGCTTTGTCCCAAAGGATCCCATTGATCTTTTAAGAAGAGATCCAGTTGCTTTTGAATATCTGTATGTACAAGTAAGTGAAAGCACAGGCATTTTTAGTGTAAAGGAGAATAAAAATAATGTATTTACTATATATATACATTTGCATCTTCACATAGAAAGTGTGGTTGCAGTAAATCCTGGGTTTGTTTTCTGCTGCATAAAGCCAATGAATGCACTTGAGGAATGTGCAAATCTCTATCATCTGCAAAGTCCCCTTTCTTCATGAGTCTCTCCAAACAGTAATGCTTTGATATCTTTCCAAAGTATATTTGGCTTTAGAAAAAAAGTGAAGCTGAATTAATTGCTAATACTTATTTATGGTACTGTAATATCAGACAGAAATGATGTCTGAAAAGGAACTTCCAGTGAAGCGGATGGGAAAACTGATGCACAAGCAATGTGGTTCTCCTGAGTATCTCACCAGGTAGAGTCCTGCTATCCTGAGTCCAGATACATTGATACCCTCCCAGCACTCTTTGTGATGGAGGATTACTCTTCTACCCGGGAAGGATGAAGAGAGCTAAGGTTAAAATAATCATGCCTTCTGCTCTTTGGCAGAAGTACTGGTATACTTTGTAAGTGCCCATATCCTGATGAGCATCTGGCACCTCTGACAGCAACAGTCCTACCTTTCAGCATGGTCCTCCTTCAGAGTTTGAGGCTACTTTTCATGCAAAGTTCATTGGGGAAAAAGAAAAGAAAAAAAATAAAAAAGGATGATAATTTATTTTTAATGCAAGATTTTTTAACTTCATGCTCCCTCTACTGGTTTTTTGACAGAGCTGTAACGATGTGGTTCAGGAAAGATTTGGACCAGAATTGAAATATGACATTGCCCTGCGCTTGGCTGCATTACAAATGTATATTGCAACTGTGACCACCAAGCAAACTCAGAAAATCTCTCTCAAATACATAGAGTAAGTAGAGAATGCTGTGTGTTCTTTAAAAGTGAGACATTAGTAGTAACTCATGGGTTCTTTAAGGTTTTTTCTTTAATATGTCTGAGTGTCTGCACCAATTTTAGATTTATTCTTTGTCACTGAAATTTTGGTCATCTGTTTAGGCATGTGAAATAGGTTAACTCATTTGCTTTCAGTGATTTAAGATCTAAATTTATATGGTCTGAATCCTAAGGTTTTAGTAGAGATTATTATAGTAAGATTCAGATTATTGCTTTGTTCAGAAGACATTAGGGTCATAGATTCCATTTTGCAATATTTCTTAAATGCAGAAATATCCCAGTAGGCACCTGTCTTATATTAGACAACATGTATGTAATTGCAAAGAAAAAAAAGAAAAATTTCAGAGTGTGAATTTGTACATCTGCTTGGATTTAAAAAAAAAAAGGCAATAAAAACCTGCAACAAAACCCACAACAAAACAAAAACCCCAATCTCTAAAAAATTTCTGTTGCTGGTGTGTAGTTTACTTGCAGAATGGAAATAGTAACAGTTACACACTCAGTCTTGTAGAGTTAATCCACCATATTGAAGATTGTGTTATCTTCTATGCTATTAATGAATCAGCAAAAATAATTACTTACAAGTGAAGAGTCAGTCTTTCTTCAAGCAAAAAAAAAAAATGGGTAAAAGGAGGCAGACTAGTTGTTTTTGAGGGGGAGACACCCCCCCACCCCCACACACACTCTGAAAAAGAATATATGTGACAAAGAAAATGACTCTCTGGTTTGCATGTTCTAAAAGAAACCCGGAAAATAGTTACCTCTGACATTACATTGTTAAATTATCTGCCGTTTTAATTCTGTAATGATACTTGCTCATGTAATCTGGTGGTGTTTAACACAGACTTTTTAACATCAAACTTAAACATTCGTTTCTGAAAGGCACAGTTGAAGAAATGGAAGAGATGGTAGATTATTTATCATTTTAAAACATCTTTTTCCTAAGAAATACATAGTTTGAATCTAGAAAAAATAATGTGTTATTGCAGAACTCTGGACTTGATCAACTCTCCTATTTTCAGGTGATCATTCACTTGACATCATAGTCACTAGTCTTTAGATAAATAATCATCACAGGAATGTGAAATTAAATATATGCCTTTTATTGCAGAAAAGAATGGGGATTAGAGACTTTTCTTCCCTCTGCTGTGCTGCAAAGCATGAAAGAAAAGAACATAAAGAAAGCACTTTCCCACCTTGTCAAAGCAAATCAAAACCTAGTTCCTCCAGGAAAAAAGGTATTACATTTGCATCTTAATGGAAAATACATTTTAAAGAACAGGAAGGGTGGTGTGCATGGGAAACATTTAAAGCTAATCCTTTGGAGAAACACCTAGCTATTATATTTTCAGAGATTTAACTTCAGGTGCTTGTACAACATAGCCAAGAACAATTAAATGTAATTAATTATGCCCCAACTAAACTATCTCGTTACCTTGAGAAAGACAGGGAACTGGTTATTAATGAATCATATATGATAAAGATATATATATTTTTTTAATTAATTTAGTGCTTTCTGTGAATGCTAGGAAAGTTATTGTTCTCTCTCTGATGCTCTCATCTGAATTACATTAACCTATGTGGTGGACATAAATGCTGTTTTTCAGATTGGTTTCTCTTGCACTGTATAGAGAGACTTTTCGCTGGGCAAGATCTAACTGGATAGATGATGGTCCTTGCAGTAAATTACCCTCCTTACTATTGTAAAATGCTTTTCTTAGCACTCAGCTTTCACTTTAACTGGAAAAAACATGAAGACAATGTCTCTGAGAAATGTCTTTGTTACAACTGAGGCTGCTTTAAGACACTGTAATGAGGTTTCTTAATGCAGGTCATCTAGTCTCTCTTTGTAGTCAATGGAGAGAAATAAGCACTTCGAGGGAGCAATTCATCCCATCCCACATTAGGAACCAAAAATAGGTCAGATTACTTGTGTCCTAGAAATGCTTCTTTCTCTTCATGTACAATAAAAAGAATCTAAGAGTGACTAGTTGAAACATAAAATGATTTGACTCCTGCTTCTTCACACCTTTTGTTTTCTGAACCAAATAACCTCAAAACAGCTGGTGCCTGAGGTAAGCTTCATTGTGATGAGCAGAAATCCTGCTTGGACGTTTCAGATCATCACTGTGAACATAGCTCTATGTGTTTAACCTGCAACATGCAGGAGGAAAGGCCACCTCTCTGAAGCACTACATGTCCCCTGTGCTGCAGAAACTAAACCTAAATTATGCCAATTGCTTATTATTTATCCTGGTAGTGTAAATTTGGGTTAATTTTGGAAGCCATTTCTGCTACAGACCTTGCAGGTGTGCGATATGCCTTACAGTGGCATACAGTATCAGCTCATGATTAGAAGAGATATTGCAACAGTCCCTTCCTTCAGCAAGCAGACTTTCTGGGTTTGCCTCATTCTTTTTGATTTGAGCTTTGCAAATACATTATTTCTGGCCTACCTTTTTTAGCACGTAGGTATCAGAAACAAAGCATCTGAGCTCATCGTCACCTTCTGTCTCACTTGTAGATACTAACACAGGAATTGATTTTTTTCTGGGATCTTCTCTTCCTTCACATGAAGGGAAGCTTCTCATTCTCAGGATTCTCCTGTGATTTACAACTCCTGTGTATTTCTTCACTGAGTGAACACTTGGTGAAGGAAAGGGGAAAGCATTATCACTAGTTGCTCTGCTTCAGGTCCATTTCCTCATTGGTGTCTAGAAAAAACTTAGGATAGGGGTCCTTAAAATGTTATTCAAGATCAAAAAAAGTTTTCTAATTAGAATTCTAGTGGCTGAAATGAGACTAGCAAATGAGATGAGACCGTTTTATTTTATCTTTCAAAAGTCCAGGTATAAGGATTTTCACCAGGGAGGTATAAATTTTGAATCCAGACTGTTTGGGTGAAATGAACTGTTTCTTGTTTCCATTCTGTCTCCAAAGTATTTCCAGGTTTTATTTTCTTATTAGGGCATTTAAGCTCAGAGGAGAAAAAAAGGAGACAAATTATGACATGTATGACATGATATGCTCATATGTATTGATATGCTGTGTTTAGCTTTCAGATTTGTTACCTACTAAATGTATTGGAAGAGTTTTGTTTTATGAAGTAGGAAATTCAGGAAAGATTTGGAATAATATGCCACATGCCACAAGCACCTAGCAAAATGTAATATACATAGCGGACCAAAGCAAATTCTTTGTTCTCTTTCTCTGTGTAGGTACATAAACGTTTAAGAACTGATGGAGTTTATGAATGGAGAGCTGCTGTCTTAGCCTTGAAATTCCACAATGAACAGATGTTTAATCTGAGTACTTTAACAATTTCCCTTCATTGAAGCAGTTACAATGTTCTTGCAGTGATGTAATCTGCCCTTTTTCAAGTCCTCAGTGCATTTTAACTAAACAAGCAAGATCTTAATGTTAAGAATGAAACTGTTTCTCCTCATCTGAAACTCAAGTATCTAAAGATTTAGTTTCAGGCTCCAAAGAGCTGTTTTTGCAGTCCATTCTCTTTGTATTATGCAAATACATTTTCTTTCTGAATTTTATAATGTGATGGTTTTCTCAACTATCTCTTACCCCTGTTTCTCCTTTCTCAGCTCTCTGCTCTGCAAGCCAAGGTGCATTATCTAAAGTTCCTCAGTGATCTGCGATTATACGGAGGGCGTGTTTTCAAGGCAACACTAGTGGTAACATTTCTCTTAAAAGAGTTTCTCTCTTCTCTTGATTTTTTTTTTTTTATTTATGCCTTTTTTTTTCCCCAAAAGCTGGATCATATAATTTCCTTCAGAAGTTTAGGATCTATTCATTAATTGAAAAATCAGTGTTAATTGAACCAAATAACTTTTTTTTTTCTTTTCATCTTGAAAATAACATACCTAATCTAATTTGAATCTTACTGGAAATTTGGACATAGGGAGCACTTTTTTAGCAAATAACACCATTCAATTAACTGTAGAATGCTAAAATTATTAGTCTGGAAAAATCTTAATGACAAAGTTTTTTCTTTCAACAGAAGGAGAGTCCATCCAACAGTCTGTCCATCTAACTATCCATCTAAAAACTAGAGTACAACCAACATCCAGTAGGGAGTTCCTTTACTTTTTGTTTTTAATTATGAATCAAGTATGCTCTTGTGTATAGTATCTTCTTTTAAGAAACATAATAATCTTTAATGCAGAAATGCTACGGAAATGTAGCCCTACATAACTGAAAGTTGCCACTGAAAAATTATTTCTGTCACTGTGTAGTAGCTATCATGTTTTTTACCTGTGCTTTTTTTCTTTTTCTGCTAAAGCAGGGAGAAAAGCGTTCAGAAGTGACTCTGTTAGTAGGGCCACGGTATGGAATCAGCCATGTGATAAACACCAAAACAAACCTTGTGGCTCTCCTGGCAGACTTCAGCCATGTGAACAGAATTGAGATGTTTACAGAAGATGAAAGCAATGTTAGAGTTGAGCTGCATGTCTTAGATGTAAAAGTAAGTTTGTTATTCATTTATGATGATATAATATCTATTAATAATGGTTTCGTCTTTATTTGAGCATTATATCAAGGTACGCTGTTCTGAACATTTTCCTGCCAATAGTACTCTGAGGAGGCTTTTTTAGCTTTTTTTTTTGTTTATTTTGGTCACAGTGCATGTATACTATGGCTTGGGCATTTGAGGGGCCTTCAGTGTATCAGACCAGTTATTTGCAGCACTTCTATTTTGATTTTTCTATTGGCTGACCCCAGGTAACTCGCTTCCTGGATTTGCATGGTAAAAAGAGGCAAAGATGAAATTGGTCTTCTTTATAATAGGCAATATTATTACCATTAGGAGTGTAATAGACAATATTATTACCATTAGGGGATCACCAGCTGCATCAGACCAGTGTCCCCTGCAAACCAGTGTTACATCCACAGAGTTCATTGCAAGTAACCACATAACAGTTACCAATTAGATAAACTGTGAAAAGGCACGTCCTTTTTTTCTTAGCCTTTGTAATTCCAGTTCAGTGCTTTGCTCTGCATAATATGTTAACAGTTGCGTATCATCTACCTCTAATCATTTAATTTCTCTTGAATTCCACTTGACACTTTGCATCTGTGGCACCTACTGGCAAAATTAGTGGACTTTTATATATTATATTGTTCTGTTTCTTCTTGATGTGGTTTCTATTCAGTTTTGAAGTGAACAGCTTCACAGACATTCTAGGGCTTTAAGAAGGATAACTAGAGATTGAAGGAATGGTTCTCATTATACTTGAAATGTACACATTTGATTAAAATAAATAGAGCCTAACAGTTCTTTCTGCAAACCCAACTATACACAAAAAGCACACACAAGGAATATTTTACTAACCTTTTGCTTTGAATGCTTTATGTTTTTTTAAATGTTTTCCTGTATGTAAGTTAAGGAAAAAAAATTGCTGTAAATTAATCTAGATGCTCTTTGACAGCAGCCTAAGAGAAATTTACAGGTTGGCGGACACAGCATCTCTTTCACCTTACTTAACAATGATAACATCTGAGGATTTCAGGTTGCTTTACCTGCATTACTGTGCTAAACTCATAGTCCTTGTGTCAGAAAGCTGTTATCACCTTTTTACAGATGGAGAAAGTAATGTAGAAATTGACTCCTTCCCACCTGCTCATAAGCAGCACAGTATGTCATAGTATTATGAATAACTGTGGTTTTATGTTGGTTTATATTATAATACTGTTACTGTCTTGTTGCAAATTGTGTGTATTGCATGTCAACATGTGCAATCTTAAAGTCAAAGAGTCTGGCTTAAAATTACAAATCGTGGAGGCTCTGGATAGAATTTGACAAAAAATTGCTTCTCTGTAGGGCACAGGTAGGGCTTGTCACTATGTCCTGTGAAGGAGATGCAGGGACACACAGGTAGGTATTCTCAACTGATGTTTTCATCTCTTAACTTACCTTAAGGTAGCAAGTTGCTACATCCAAGTTCTGAATATGCCAGTATATGTCATATATGCCATTATTTTCTTCACAAATGGATAGTTCAGATGTTTATTATATTTTTGTTTCTTTTAATACATTCTCAAGCCTGTATCACTTGGAAGAAGCAGGCAATAAAAGTTTGGCTGTCGCAAGACTGTTCAGCAGATTAGCAGTAGTTCACAGCACTGTTTTCAGCAATCTGAGGTTTCTCTGGAGTTCATCTATTTCTGCCAATCACTGCAGAAAATTTGAGATGAATACAGCATTTCAAATGGTAGTTTTTAGTAGTCACCACAATAGAGGTTAGTTCAGCTGCTGTAGGTTTAATAACTTATAGAAATTTTAATAGCATTAATTGAATACCTTGAAAGAAGCATGTATTGCATGGAAGCCCAAGTTATAGCAAAAAAAAAAAAAAAATAAACGTTTCCAAGTTGCTGAAAACTGTTTATACAACGTTCAGGGCACCTGAGACATTTTGGCCTAAGATGCTGGAGCACAGGCATTTAATCAGACCTGTTGTGGGTTTGGTAGTAAGCTTTGATCACCAGTTCTGTTTTGGCCTCAGCTTCCACCAGAATCAGTTGTCTTTTTACTAGTAGAGGGTTGACTAGTTTGGATAGTCATCCTTATAGCATGTAATGTTATTGCTGGAATGAATGATACAGGTCTTTGCATATGTCTTGTGAAAGTGGGCTCTGCATACTAAATTATGATAAATTGTCACAAATGTCGACATAGCTATGAGTCACTACAAAATGTGAGTGATAAGATGGGTTGTCTACAGTATAATTTCTATCTATGCATCATGGTAAAGGCTTCATTTTTATTTCCTGTCTAGGAGTTGTAGAGGCTACCCACCTTAAAATAAATTTGAGGAGAACAGCTTTTGGTATTAAAAGCTACAGAGACATGAAAAAATTTTTAGGCAAAGAAAAGTATGCATGATAGTAAAAGAAAAAGGATTTAAAGAAAGTATGTTTCACATGGATATCTCAGGTTCGATGTTTACTAACCTGGTACCCATAGTTTTTCAAAGCTCTGAAGTCTCTCATTTTTGTTAGGTCTGGAGCTTTTTTACAGTGCTTTATGTTTAGGGTTTTTTTTTTTTTTGATCTCCCTTCTGAGGATCTCTTTCCATTCTGAGGACCTTTTTCTATTTTCTTTGTCTCTTTTTTATCTGATTATTTTTTCACCACTTGTATTTTCTTAATGCCAGGTCACAAACACTGGACTCTTTCAACCTGTCACTGTCTCTGCTGTGTAAATATGACTTTAACCTCACTACCGTGTTTTCTGAATCTCAGCTTTCCCTGAGTGTTTTCTTCCCATTTCTTACTTCATTACATATGCTTAGTGCACCTTATTTTCTGAAGCTGTAGATTCACATACTACTGCAAGACTTCACTGCCTAATATACCAGGTTCTTAACCCATGGCAGAGTCAATGTAATGTAATAGTGCTTTGGCAAGAATAAAATATCTATGCCAGAAAAAGATGGAGATAGAGTCTTAAAATGGTTAGCTTCATTCAGAAAGAGAGCAAAGATGTCCGGTTGGAGTTCTACCTTAATACAGCTCTGATCTTTTCTAAATTTTTTATGCTGTTTGATATTGGTAGTGAGGAAATAAATTTTCATGTGTGTTTTTCAATGTGGCATTTGTCATATAATTCCTTTTGCTTCAATGTACTACTATTGTCAGCAGGTAAACAAATTGAGGAGGAACAGCCTTAACTTGATTGTATTCTTCTTAGCCTATCACTCTTCTGATGGAGTCATCAGATGCAATGAATCTTGCTTGCCTAACAGCTGGATACTACAGGCTGCTGGTTGACTCAAGGCGTTCAATATTTAACATGGCCAACAAGAAAAATACAGGGAGCAGAGAAACAGGTATTCATTTCACAGTACATTAACAGTGGTCCAATGAATAAAGCAGAAGTCACCCTAAGCCAGAGCACTGCCAGATAAACAGAAGGCTGTGTCAAGTAAAATCTGATTGATGGCTCAGATCTAGCACCACAGTACGTCAGTTCAGCTTTATAATGTTCCAATAGCCAGCCTATGATAGCATCTTAATGGTAAAATAAACCTCATGATGAATTTCTTTCCTACTGTAGTGAAATAGATGCATGCTCCCTGTGAGTGTTTTTCTTTTATATGCATATATCTTTTGTAAGAATATGTATGATGTTGGAGAATCCGACTGTTTTGTGTTACTATTCCTACTATAGCCTTTGTACTTAGCTGAGGTTTAGTTTTGCTCTGGAGTACAAAAGATCTTTAAGTCAACAGGTATTTAACTTAGAACAGAGATGAGTTTGAAGGAGCTTTTCTGAAGTCTTTGATGGCCTAGCTGTCCTATTCAGGGTGTTTAATGCTCAGCATTAACAAATTATTGCTTAGAAATTACATTACTTTGTTCTTTGATTTCACAATTTTGATTTTATTTCACCATGCTGTAGGACCTGAGAACAGAGGGAAGCTTAATATTCTTGCATCTGAGTGGAATTGTATACCAAAAACTACCACTTTCCTGGCTGAAGGAGATCAGGAGACTCAAATGTCCTTTACTGATCCAAAACAGAAGACTGTAGATGTTTCTGAAAATCTGTTATGTCAAAAAGAACACAGACATCTGTACATAGAAAACAGTTATAATTCAGGTGGATTTGAACAACATCTGGCCAAGCAAAGTGACCCTGCTGAAGCAGAAGAAAGCAGAAATTTTAACCAGCCTTCACTGCTGTCACTCTCAGGTTTGGAATCTAGCAAGAAAGCACAGGATTCCCCCAGGGGAGCAAAAGTTTCCTTTATATTTGGAGATCACAACTTGGATGGTATCAGTCCCCAGACTCTTGGCTATGAAAGGCTTTTGGATGAAAGTCCAGAAGTATTAGAAAAACAAAGAGCCATTTTTCTTAGTAATGCCAGTGATATTAAAGGCCTGGAGTTATCACCAGATGCTGAAAGCATTCAGTTTGCTACAAATTCTGTTTACGCAACTATAAGCGATGGTAAAATATTTGGAGCTGCGGAAGGGATAGAAGAGCCGCTGCTGCATGATATTTGTTATGCAGAAAACACAGACGATGCTGAAGATGAAGATGAAGTAAGCTGTGAAGAAGACATTATGGTAGGAGAAATCAATAGGCCTGCTCTTCTCAGCCTTTCTGGTTCTAGTGATGACATTATTGATTTGACTTCACTTCCACCTCCAGAAGGTGATGATAATGAAGATGATTTCCTATTGCATACCTTAAACATGGCCATTGCTGCCCCTCCACCTGGCTTCAGGGACAGTTCAGATGAGGAAGACTCTCAGAATCAAGCAACGCAGCCTAGAGACAACAAGGAGCAAGACAGTAATCTAGGCAATGATGACATTCCAGTGTCACTTATCGATGCTGTCCCTACTAATACAGAGGGGAAATGTGAAAAGGGACTAGATGATGCTGTAGTGTCTACACTTCAAGCACTAGAAGCTTTGGCTGCTTCAGAGGAACAGCAGACGAATGACAATTCAGGTTCTTTCACCATAGTTACATTTATTCATTGAAAATCATTCCATCTCATCCATTTAGATTTGGAAATACTCCATTTCATGAGGGTTGGTTTGTTTTCGTTTTTTTTTTTAGTTTTCCTTCTGTGTTTTGCCATCATTTTGCATACATCGTATTCCATATTTAATGGAGCACCATTGTGTTATTAAACTACCTGTCTCGGGAACTGTGCAATAAAGTCAGAGTATTCTTGCAAAGCATATTTTTGTCTCTAATACACTCCCTTTTGCTTGTCACTTATTCAGGTGCTTCAGCTACTGTCATTTAATTGAGTCTTATTTTTTGTGGCTTGCAGGTGTAGCTATCCTGCGAGCATATAGCCCTGAGTCATCTTCAGATTCTGGCAATGAAACAAATTCCTCTGAAATGACTGAAAGCTCTGAACTAGCTGCAGCACAGAAACAGTCGGAAAACACTGCACGTATGTTTTTGACCACAAGTGAAGGCTACCAACCCCTTGTGGAAGAGCAGACTGAATTTCCTATTGCTAAGAATCAGTCTGGAGGGCCAGGCATGAAGCCCTCACAGCCTTTGGCTGGTCATCAGGCTGCAGAGCTACAGTCAAAAGTTGTGCCTTCAAAGCAGATTCTTCATTCTGATAACATGGAAATGGAGCCAGAGACCATGGAAACAAAATCTGTCACTGATTATTTTAGCAAATTGCACATGGGATCCTTGGTATATTCTTGCACTAGTAAAAGGAAAAATAAGATGACAGATAGCGAAGTAAAAGCACCCTCTGATGGCAGTGCTACTGTGAAAAAACAACAGGGAAATAAAAAAGCAGAGACTGATGAAGATCTAAAAGCTAAATTTGGAACTCTTTCAGCAAGAGACAGTCAACGCCTAAGCACTTTTAATGTGGAGAGAACTGCCTTTCGCCAAAGATGGTATGCTGCTGATGATGGGGCAGCAGATAAGCCAAGCCCAGAAACAGTGAATGGGAAGACTTTTCCAAGGGGTCCTGTCCTCAGTAAAACAGAGACTGACTGTAAGGATGAAGTGGATCCTGAGGTGGATCAGGATGATACCTCAGGGCTTAGCCAAGGTGAAAACTTCCTGTCAGATATGACTCCTGTGTCTTCAGCCAAAGATCTAAATGATGCAGAAGATACTGATTTATCTGCAGATGACCATCCTTCAAAGCTTCCAGAAGCAGAGCAGAGTGTAGCTAGACTTTGTGAATATCACTTGGCTAAACGCATGTCATCTCTGCAAAGTGAAGGCCATTTCTCACTGCAAAGCTCTCAGTGCTCTTCAGTGGATGCAGGGTGCAGTACAGGCAGTAGCACATGTGCTACCCCTGTTGAGTCTCCTCTTTGTACCACTGATGTTAAGCACATCATCTCTGATCCATCAATGAAGGGCATTGCCTATGTTCCAGCAGATGAAAGAGCTGCCATTCTTCCAAACCATGGAACGACATACAAAGACCTGCACCAGCAGCCTGAAGCCGTGTGTCACAGAATGACGGTGCCTGTTGTGCATTCAGCAATTAATGCTGAACCGCTGTTCGGCACTTTGAGAGAAGGATGTCATCGGATCCCCAAGATAAAAGAAACTACAGGTACAGCAGTAATAAAGGCTTTCTTATATTTATTTTTAAAGCTACATGTTAGTGTTGAGGACTAGGTAAGACATTTCTATTATCTTTACCTTGAAGTACATAATCAAGTTGTAGCAGATGGTGGGATTAGGCCTTCAGTTATCTATTTGTTTTATTTGTACATGTTGAGATATTCTTATGAGCTGCATACAGAGACCAACTTTTTAAGTGTACTCTTGTTACACTTAAAAATGTTTGGA
The DNA here is from genome assembly GCA_035583185.1 of Anabacerthia variegaticeps. Taxonomy (NCBI): domain Eukaryota; kingdom Metazoa; phylum Chordata; class Aves; order Passeriformes; family Furnariidae; genus Anabacerthia; species Anabacerthia variegaticeps. The sequence goes on from JAWWEW010000001.1 coordinate 99,285,665, forward strand.
GGAACACTGATGGACAGGCTCCTTCCACTCTTTGGAAACCTTTCCAAAATCCATAGTCACTTGAGTTCCAGGATATTTGTTAGATTATAAGATGGCTTCGAAAGGCATATTAACGTAGGAGAGAAAGAGCTGTGATTCATTTGTTATGTATCCTATGTGCTATTTTAGCAGGTTGTCAAAAGCATGCCAGTATGAATAAAAAGCTCTAAGTGTAAGGATGAAAAAATGTCACTACTTTATTAGGCATGTATTTACTTCACAATCTGACAGTAGGTGTTTCTTTAAAGCTATAAAAATGCACATTTTTTCAGAGATAGCATTGGAAATTCTTTCAGTTCAATTTTAAATGTTTCCCTCTTCCTGTGGTTGCAACCCACGTGTAGCAGTAGTGTGTGAACGCATGAAAATCCAAAAGTACAACAGACTAGGCACTAGAATGAGAAATACTCTTTCTCTGCCAAAAAGCCTGCCACATAACCAAACCAAAATTACCATGAACACATCTTTTTGTACCCTCTCAGGTGTAGTTAAAGAAGGTATTTTAATCTGAAGGTATTAATTTAATTAGTGGTAGAATACATGCAATCCATATATTGGGCAGGATTTAGGACATTTTTTAGATGATTTTCTATTCCTTTTTGTAAATAAGTTTGCTGTAGTGGAATGAATAATTAATTATTCATAATTTATAATTTGTTTATAGACTTTAAAAGGCATTTTAGTGAAATACAAAAGACTAGCAATGAATTTTTTAATGAATATTTTGAGGAATGAAGACCATTGGGAAATACCAGGAATCCATTTTTCCTGACTGTTAAAAGATATTTAAAAGTTCAGTCTCTGAATATTATCAGGATGATGCTTAATTATTCTGTCTGCTCTTCTACTACCCCTAGTGTAGCTTTCACAGAGCCTGAAAAGGGAAGACAAGGAGGCATGCCTACAGCTTTTCCTAGACAGCCTCTAGCTGACTCCATCATGCTATCATCCATGCTATCAGAATCAAAGGTGCCAAGTCAAAATCAAGACTCTTGTGACATTCCCAAAGTAAATCAGGCTTGTGTGGCAACAGTTAGTTTACGGCCATATGACATGATAGGAGGAAGCCTCAGGATGCCACAGAGCAGGAAAGTGCTGAGACGCAGCAGCAGCAGCATCATTGGAGGATCTGCAGACATTGAGATGCTGTTTGAAAAGAAGGCAACCCCAGCCAGCATGAAATGCCTGGACATCACCCGAAAGGATGAATCCAAATCGGAGAGAAGGGTGGAATTTTCCCTGGGCAAAAAGCTGTCAAAAAGTTGTTCTCAGAGTTGTGTGTATGTCAGCACTGATAGGAAGGACGGTAAGGGGTGTTCGGGCACAGGTGCCAGTCAGAAGGACTCCAAGCAGTGTCGAACATTGCCCTTGCGAAAGCTGGACACCAGCACCTGGAGGTGTCGTGGCCCCTTTAGCTATTGCTTCCTCAGCAGAGGAAATGATGAAAATGATGATGAAGATGACCAAGACAGCCATCAGCTCTCACATCTTTTCAAACCACAGACCCCATGTGAGCTCACAGAACCAGCTGGTCAGCTGTTGTCCAGCAACAATGAGCAGAAAGTCTTGGAGTCCCCGAAAGCTGCTGAGCCCCCACAAGATGAGGCAGTCAATGAGCATGAGAAGAGCAATGCTGACACCCAAGGTGGCCAAATTGATGTGAATCTCAATGATGTGGCCTTTGATGCAAGAATCACACGAATAAATGTGATGAAAGAGAAGACTTATGCAATGCCTGATGGATTTATTGCAGCACAAAAGGATGCCAATGAGCTACTCTCACTGGTCCGAGCAAGTATGGGCAAGAGAGAAGATTTACATCCAGAAACATATGACCTTAAACTTTCTAAGTACAAACAACTGTTATCTTTGGAATCGAGACAGTTGGGAAGTGCCTGCAGGAAAATGGCCATGGCTGATAAAAGCCCTGAGGAAATGCTTTTAGCTATGACTTCCAGCTTTCAAGTACTCTGTTGCTTAACAGAAGCCTGCATGCGTTTAGTTAAAGTCATGGACTCTGAAACACAGCAGCAGGAAATTATAGCTAAGGTAGACGAGGTTGTAATAAACTACATTTGTCTTCTGAAGGCTGCAGAAGCAGTGTCAGGCAAGACCTCTGGTGATCCTAGCATTAAACTCTTGGCTCGACATTCGACTACCATGGCCGCTATTGTAAGCACACTAACACGTTCTCTTAAAATGCTTTTAAACAAATAAAATTCAAAAGTCACTTCATAATCTACCTTTGCAAAGCCATACATAAAAAACTTTTATTTACTGTATGTGTATGAACTAGTGTAACAAACTCAGCTTTCTCTGTATATTTTGTTATTTTATATAAAATAGGTAAGAGATTAAAAAAGTTAAAATACTGAACACTGACAAAAGCAGTTAGTAGATCTGTCCTTCCGTTTATACAAAAACAAAAGCCAAAAAAACCCTCTCCCCAAGATTAGGAAAAAAGAAACAGAAAAAAATCCTGTGTAGGAGCAAACTGATGTTTGGCTATTTTTCATATAGTCAAATTTATGGTTGTATGAGGTGAACTTCTAAAGCCTGTTATGTCAATGAAGTTGTTTTCTGTTTCATCCAAGTTTTCACTTGGAGAATGCTCCGTGTTTAGAAATGATAAATTAAATCATAATGTATATAACACGATATTTAATGTTTTAAAATTATCATTTTTAAGCATTGAAAATAGCAAAAAGACATTTAAAATCCAAGAGACTATTATAACTTACTAGAGAATATATATATAATAAATGACTCTTTTGTTCATATGGACTGAATTACCTGATTCTTCTTTTCTAGGAAATTCTGTATTTAAAAAAAAAAAAAAAAAAGAAAAAGAAAAAAACGAGCTATTGAATATACCAACTTCAAGGGTATCTGATGTATTGAACAGTAGCGTTGGCATTTTAGACAGTGAAGGTAACTGTGGAAGGCTAAGGACACAGAAACCAGGGTGATGGTGGTTTTCTCTCTGAAGTGAAAGGTTGGTGCCATAATGGTCATACCAAAATGTATTGGGCAGGTCTGTACACCCCTTTCCCTGGTAAATGAGAGAGAGAGGATCATCAGAAAATTCATATGCTGTTTACTGTTTCATCATATATCTATGGTGCATCTGAACAACATGAACTGCATCTATTTTGTTAAATATTTTATACTTCATATTTTATGATTCTGAATGTTTAACTGTAAATAAGTTAGAAATAAAATGAAGTTTTCAGAATACAATAAATATCTCTTAAATATATCCAGCTAGAGACAGTTCTTCTCTTGAGTGATGACAAAGGCAATTTGTGAATAATCTCTCCCATCTGAACCTTTCTGGAAAATATTTTGTAGTCTTGCGTTTAAAAGGCAGCCAAAGCAAAAGCTCTCAGTTCCGACTAGAAAATAGGCTTTCACAAGAGCGTCAGTTAAACTTTTCAGTGACTGAGGAGCAGCAGCTTCCATTCTCCAAGTTAATGTAGGTAATTTTCATCTGTTTGTCGTAACATCACATGCAAAGAGTATAACTGCTCTATATTGAAAACTTACCTGTTCAGTTGATGCACATGCAAAGCTTTCTGTGCTGAACTAGAAAGACTAAACCAACAAAATTAAAGAAATATTTTCTTGCATTTCACTATGAAACCAAAACAGGCCTTTTCCTCTGACTGCAGAGAAACATCTTCAGAAACATAGTATCAGAAGCCGGTGTCCTTAGGAGAAAAATCTAGTTTCTGAGACCAATTCACTTGGCACATCGACTCACTCTGGAGGGCAGATCAGAGGTAGGCTGCAGGCTGAATTCCGTTGTTGGTGGGTGACAACAGCCTGTCCTGTGTGGTGCTCACACTTGGTGCTCTCATTCTGGCAGCCCAGAGAATGGGGCTGTGCACGCTGCTCTTGTGCTGCAAATCCTGTGGGGTTTGAGTATTTCCTAGTGGGGAAAAAACAGGCTGAATTGTTGTAGTGGTATGTATTCCTTGGTTGCTTCCTGAGGTTATAAAAATGTCATCAGTGATTTGGAAATACTAAGTTTCAGAAATAAATTTAGGATCCTCACAGCTAAGCACTGACATAATTTATAGGAATGTGTCACTTTCAGCATTGCTAGTCCAGTCCTCTTCATTCCACTCCATTTCAAAATCTATTTTATTTCAAAGGTAAGCATATTTTTATTGTTTTTACTGTTTAAGCACTTTTCTGGTTGTAGACATGCTCATTTTGCTCCCTAAAGCTAACCATGGCCGCTTTTTTTTTTTTTTTTTTTTTTTGGATTTAACTAGTGTTTGTGTACGTGTGTGTGTGTGTGTGTTCTCTCCTTTTTTAGTGCATTTTCTTTGAATCGTAGAATAATTTGGATTGTAAGGGTCTTCTGGACTTCATCTTGTCCAACCCTTGCTCAAAGCAGGTCTAATGAGATCAGGTTGTTCAAGGCTGTTTCAAGTTTTTTATTGGACACCTTCTAACTTCGCACAACTTCTCTGGGCACCTGATGCAATATTTGACAATCTTTAATGTTAAAAAATAAATAAAAATTCTTCATGTCTAATCAGAATTTTTCATGTTCCAATAATATCCATTGCTGCTCATTGTATCACTGTGCAGCCTTTAGAAGAGTCAGCCTCTGTCTTCTCTCTGTCTTCCCATCAGACAGCTGTAGGCTGTAATAAAGTCTCCCCTGAGCCTTCTTTACTCCAGACTGAGTAAAACCAGTGCGATTTCATAAACCACCACCATGTTCTTGTCCTGGTTTTGATAAATAGGATCACCTAGCCAAGCTCTCTAAGGTATTGCTTAACAGGCAGCTTCTCCTTTCCCAGGATTTCAGATATACCCATGTGGTACCATGCACATGTCCTCTTTGTAATCTTCCACACAGACTTATTTGCAGGCTTTTAAATGCTGCCTTATGAGAACTTTATACAATGGCACAGCTGCTGAAAATAATTTGTCTGCAGTCTTCTAGAATCACATGTGTGTTAGGCTGGTGTCTCAGAACTATCCTTTGTCACGAGTATTTTACTCTTTCTTCTGGGTTCCAGGGAACCTTGTTGCAGCTTTTCAGTACTTAAAGAAAGCCTATAACAAAGACAAGAACAAACTTTTTAGGAGGGTCTGTTGCAGTATGACAAGATGTAATGGGTTTAAACTAAAAGAGGGTAGATTTAGACTAGATATAAGGAAGACTTTTTTTATATGATAAGGGTGGTGAGGCATTGAACAGATTGCCCAGAGAGATGGTAGATGCCTCGTTCCTGGAAACATTTAAGATCAGTTTGGACAGGGCTCTGAGCAACCTGATGTAGTTGAAGATGTCTCTGCTCATTGCAGGGAGGTTGGACTAGATGACCTTTGAAGGTCCCTTCAAACAAAAACTCTTCTATGATTCTAAGATCCTATGATTCAGCTTGTCCTGTCCACGTAAGGAGAGTCCTGGATGATAATAGACATAATTGTTATTAATTCTGGGGCATTTGATCTTGCACATCAGTTGCTGCTGAATTATAACCTATTTCTATTAATCTTCAGTATTAAGGTGACCTTGTCTTCATGTGTGGCATCTTAATTGATTCTTGCATTAATTAATTGTGCATCTTAATTTAGTGACATCAGGGAATGTCATCAGTATGTACCTATGTGCACTGAGGCAGTACTTTTATAAATTTTTATATATACATGGTATGCTTTATGATTTTTTAACTTGACAAAGTGACAGGCATTTTCATATTTGAGTCCTTGAGTTCAGGCTGTTTTATAAAATAACATTGGACAAAGTTTGCCATTTTGAAATTAAGAAACTAAGCTGCATACTTACTTTTTTACCCATCTAAGTAATTGAAACTCCATGAATTTGTGATTACTGGAAGATACAGAATGGTTCATGATGTCCTCACTGCTCACCAGATGTGAAATAATCATGGTAACACATTATTTGAAGCTGAGAAATGGACTCTTGAGTAACTTTGTCTCACGATTTATATCTAAGAGAGACCCTATGACTGCACTGATACCCAGTTAAAGTTAGTAATAGTTTATCAGGGATTAATTGGCTCAATAGTACGTAACTGCAGCATTGCAGCAGTAGATGTTAAAGGCCAGAGCATCATTACACTAAGCACCAAACTGTTGCAAATTGAAAACTTGGTTTGTGTCACAAATAGCTTATTGATGAATATGTGGCACCATCCTTTATAATTTACCATTCAAAGTTCAGGAGCAGCTTTTCTGCACAAAAAGAAGGTGATCAGAAGCTTCCACTGTGCTACCTGTGGAGCAGCCCTAACAGCTTGGCTGAGAAGGGATCTTCTCTTGGAAATAATGCAAAAGAAGAAGGTGTATGCCCAGTGGAAGCAAAGTCAAGTGACATGGGAATGATAAAGAGATTCTGCTTGCTGCTCTAGGGAGAAAATGTGTGCAGCCAAAGCTCAACTAGAGTTGAAGCTGGCCAGAAACATGCGGGACAATAAAAAGAGTTCTTTCAAATATATAATGGCAATAGGAGTATAGAAGTATCATTGGCCCATTACAGGATAAGGATGGTCACTTCAAAAACAGAGACCAGGGACAGAGACAAGGCAGAGGTGTTTAACCCTTTCTTTTCCTCTGTCTTCAACATGGATGACGGATCAAGGAGGTCTCAGTGACCTGAGAGACGGTCCACCTGGCCCACCTGGAGGACCATGACTGCGAGAATGATCAACTCCCAGTTGACCCTGAATTTGTGTGGGATCTGCTGCTCAAGCTAGATCCCTACAAATCTTTGGGGTCTGATGGGATTCATCCCAGAAAGCTCAAAGAGCTACCTGATGTCATCACGGTTTTGAGCAGTCTTGAGAATACAAAGAGGTCCCAGCTGATTGGAAGCTGGCAAATGTTGTCCTGGCTTTCAAGAAGGGCAAGAAGGAGAAGCCCAGCAATTACAGGCCTGTCAGTATCACTTCAGTGTCTGGTAAAGTTATGGAAAGGATTATTCTGGGAGGTATTGAAAAACACCTGAAAGACGATGCAGTCATTGGTCACAGCCAGCACGACTCATGAGAGGAAAGTCCCGCTTACCAAACCTGACTTCCTTTTATGACAGCATAACCCACCTAGCTGATCAAGGGAAGTCAGTTGATGTAATCTTTTGGGATTTCAGTAAAGCTTTTGATACTATCTCTCACAGGATCCTTCTGGACAAACTATCCAGCCCACAGCTGGATAAACACATCATGTGGTGGGTGAGCAATTGGCTCACGGGTCGAGCACAAAGGGTAACAGTGAATGGGGTAACATTGGACTGGTGACCTGTCACTAGTGGGTTCCACAGGGCTCCATTTTGGGCCCTGTGATCTCCAATGTCATAAATGACTTGGACACATGACTGGAGGGGATATTAAGCAAGTTTGCAGATGACACAAAACTGGGAGGAGCTGTTGACTCCCTCAAAGGCAGGGAGACCCTGAAGAGAGACTTTGACAAAACAGAGGACTGAGCAATCAACAATCATACAAAGGGAAATGCTGTATTCTGGATCTGAGATGGGACAACCCTGGATGTACAGACAGACTGAGGAATGAGGTGATGGAAATCAGTGCCATGGAAAGGGACCTGGGGGTCCTGGTCAATGGCAAGTTGAATATGAGTCAGCAGTGCCCTGGCAGCCAGGAGGGCCAACCCTGTCCTGGAGGGCATCAGACAGAGCATCTCCAGCCAGTCAAGGGAGGGGATTGTCCCGCTCTGCTCTGCACTGGGGCAGCCTCACCTTGAATATTGTGTGCAGGTTTGGGCACCACAGTATCAGAAAGATATTCAGCTATTGGAGAGTGTCCAAAGGAGGGCAACAAAGATGGTGAAGGGCCTTGAGGGGAAGCTGTATGAGGAGCAGCTGAGGGCACTTGGTCTGTTCAGCTGGAGGAGACTGAGGGGAGACCTCATTACAGTTACAGCTTCTGCATGAGGGAAGGAGGAGGGGCAGGCACTGATCTCTTCTCCGTGGTGACCAGCGACAGGACCTCAGGGAATGGCCTGAAGTTGTGTCAGGGAAGGTTTAGGTAGGATATTAGAGAAAGGTTCTTTCATCCAGAGGGTGGTTGGGCACTGGAACAGGCTCCCCAGGGAAGTGGTCACAGCACCAAGCCTGATGGAGTTTGAGAAGCATTTGGACAATACTTCCAGGTACATGGTGTGACTCTTGGGGATGGTCCTGTGCAGGGCCAGGAGTTGGGCTCCATGATCTCTGTGGGTCCTTTCTAACTCAGCATATTCTGTGATTTAGTGTTTTCAGACCTAGATTTGGCCAGAGCAATAAAGACCTTGAGGCACTCATCATTCAAATAAATAAATTTAAATTAAATAAATAATAATTACATTTTCCTGTAGATGTTCTCAAGGTAAAATCTGAAATTTCATGAGACTCAATAAAAACTCTTCCTTTAGAGACTGAAGCAATGGATTCTGGGGAGGGGAAATTTTGGCTCATGAGATCTGGAAGCAAATCTTTGATTTCTTAAGGGCAGGAGGGAAGGCAAATTAACCTAGCAGGCTGTTATACTACAGCAAATGTAAACCTTTCAGTATTGATTTTGAAGTGCATTTCTTTGACTAAAAGAGACTGTGGCACATTTTTATGCAATAGGACATACTTAATTGCATTTTAAAGCTCATTCTGTAATTCTGAAAAAAATAATTACTTATTCTGAGCCTGCAGAGAGAAGGAAGAGTGAAAAGGAATGCTTATGTTTCCTCCTCCACTAAGAAAATATTCTAAATTCCATTTTTAAGTGGTTGTCCCATTGCACTTGTTTTTATGTGGATCTTATTGCTCAGGTTTTGGGGATGTTTGCTCTTTATGGTACCTGCACTTGCAACCATCTTCTCTTATTCTCAACACATTATATTAGAGAGAAGTTCTTAAAACTATTTCAGTTTTTCTCAATGGCCAACCAAGTTGCTTGTTGTTTATTCTTCATCTGTGTCTTCTCTCAGGAAGAAATTCATAACCCTGTGATTCCTTCTTTGACCTTATTCTTCAAAGATAAGTCATCTCTTAAGTTGAAGCCATCATTTTTGCTGAAGGTGATGTCTTTAACGTCACTTATTTTTTTATGTCTTCCTTCACCTTCCTTATGCTTCTAAGAAACATGCTTTATTTTGTACCTTTTATAGCAAAAGACCTCCCTCTTAGTCCAGGGTTTCTCAGAATATACAGACTGTGTACATCCCTGAGAGATCCAGCCATTATCTAGATGGATGGTTGTTTCAGTATTTGCTATAAAACTTAGGAATTGATACTTCCGACTGAGTGCACAGCTTCTGTGAGACTGTTGAATTACTGAACAGCTATATATCCACCATTCTTTCCCCAGGCACTGTGCCATCTCTGATAAACTGCCTCAAGAGCTGCCACAGCACTTGGTAGAGTCACTCTAGAAGTGCTGTTCACATGAGGGACATCAAGAACCTCTGCTAGGTAATTTGTGACAGGTAATTTTATGAAGTTGCACAGGGTGAGCAAATGTGGAAATTAATTTGAGGGTGAAAAAAGAGAATAGACATCCTGAGCTCTACTAGCAAGTTTTCTTTCAGTGTTTTAAACCATGTCTGCATGGCTGAGAAGGAATTTAAATCATTTATGGCATGATATGGGGTTTTTCATGCCATTGTGCCAAAGGTGATGACAACAGTGTGAATACATGATCCATGGTTACTGCAAAAGGAAAATCTCTACAGTCTGGAGTGATAAGGTGTAGGTGTACCCTCACAACAGATTTATTTATAGACTGCTTCCTAAAGAAGACTAATTGCTGGTAAGTTGTTTATTTCTCAAAGACCAATCTCTGTTGTGTGTTCAACCAGTGAATTACCATAAAGGATAATGGGACAGCAGTCTGTATCGACAAGGATGGAATTAAGCTTATAATAATAAAATAGATTATTGTTATTTCTTACTATAAACAAAGGGCCAAAAGAAGACAGTTGCCTCTAATACAGAATATGCAGAGAACTGGAAACAACAAACATACACACCCAGACCCATCCTCCCCATTTTTATATAATGATTTGATATGGGAGACACTGAGATATAACACAATGTTTTTTCCAGTGTTTTTCAAGTTTTTCTTCAGAGGCAAAAGATGTTTTCTAAATCCTTTTTGGCATTGTGTTCCAAGATACTTCTGTATTGCTTATGCCTTTCAAATGATAGCATGAAGTGACAGTAAATGTCATCAACAGTTTTATCCTTGTAAATGTTCTTTTCATGTGCTAAACTGTAAGTTTGTATTTAGGACAGGTTTGAAAGTGCTGTATCTAGATATTAATGGTAATAAACCTCAAGGCTTTAGCCATTGCTTCAGGCTTTAGTTTCAGTAGAAGAGATGAGTTCCTTAATATAAATTAGAAGTCTTTCAGTGTCCATGAAAGGAGGGGATCTTAGCATCTCATGGGGATCCCATTATCATGATGGCCAGGACTTGGTGAAAGAAATGCCAAAGGATCCAGTTTTACTTTGATTCTTCTGTTGCCAATGAAATGGCTACGGATATAGCTGAGGATCTAGTCTGTCCCTGGGTGAGCAAATGCAGACATTGTGGATGCCTGAAGAATTTCCTGATCTTTCATTTTGCTGAAATGTATCATCCTGTCATCCTCTCAGCAATTTCTGATACTTCTGGGATCTTCATGAATGGTCCAAAGAACTGGCAACCTTCAGAAAGAACAGCCCCAACATCAAACTGTTCCAAGTGCATAAACCCATGCTTACTTCTTCAGCTTATGTTCAAGTACTTTCTACAGTAAGAGGAGAAAACTGCTTATGCTTCCTCTGTGTTCCAGTTCAAAGGCAGCACGTTTTGTTGGAAAGTTTTAACATTTTCCAGCCCCACTGAATACTTGTTTTAGGGCTTCTGCTACAGGTCACTTCAACAAGCAGATGAATTGTAGGCACAAATGCAATACAGCTAGTTGTACAGCTGAGTTTCTCCTGAATAATGCTGAACAAACACTGCCTGAAGCAGACAGTCACTTAGTGAAGTTTCAACAAATGTAATGTCTCTGAAACATTGTTACCTATGCAGGACACTACTTGGATTAGACACTTCAATACAAGCTACTTATCATACTGGGTTTTGGCTTTTTATAACTGTAATTTCAATTTCCTTTCATACATTTCAGATAGTTATATTTAATCCTTCTTGGTTTACACCTTTTTTTTCCCCACCAGACCCTGTTATTTCCTATTTTATTCCTCACTTCTTTAATTGTTAACTCTTTTACATTTGAAAACTACGTCTTAAAAAGAGATATATTTAGTATGTTTTTGATCAGGGATGCTTCTAAATTAATTTTTAAGTGCTTTTCTAGAGTTAAAAACCCTCATCAAATCTCTTTACATGCTGTATTGATCTTTACTTCTAAAAGCAGTTCCTGCCTTCTAAAAAGTAAAATATTTACTGCAGCATCTTCTCCTTTAGTCACTGAAACAGAATATTAAAAATAATTTTCTTTAAATATATGGATGAACTACAAGAGCAAGGCAACAGCACATTCCTTGAGGAGTCAGGGAGGGTAAGTATTCACCAAAACAAGTGAGGACGTGCCTTTCAACTGCTTCATTTGTACACTGATAGGACTTCAGGTAAAATATATCTGGGGGAAAAAAGCAAACAACCTTTGCCTTGGAGATGCTTCTGTGGAGCTTCCTGGCAGCATACCCTCCATGAAGAGGAAGTTGCATCTGGTGGAAAGGTTCAGAGACCTGCATCAAAACACAGAGAATGTCATGAAGAGCCTTGGAAAAGTGTTGTTTCACTGTGGAGGCAGCCTGCTCAGCCCACATGGCTCTGCTCATGTAATGAAGGTAAGATTGCAAATTAACTCCTTTTTCACATTTTATAAAGTCATTTCCTAAGCTGCTTTTCTCTATTATCTTGCTGTATGAAAGACCACATAAATGAGTAAATTAACTACTGGATGATGACAAGAAAACTGATTCTACACAAAGGCCTTTCTTGCATGTAAAACAATACATCAGTATTGTCAGTATAGGTTTGAGGTCTCCTATTACAATTACGATATTGTGATTAAAATTTTTTAAAAGAAACTTAATTTTGTGTAACTGAGTTACCCACAGGCAACTTTTTTAAAGAACGTTGGAAGATACTGTGGTCTAGTTTTTTTAAATTTTATTTGCTCTTTTTAAAGCTTTATTTTTCCTTCCCCACTTATTCTGAAATCCAGGGAAACACAGTTTTCTTTGCAAAGCTTGTTGAAAAAGAATCTCATTTAAAATTACATTATTCCTCCTGAATGTCCTTATTTGTACTTCAGAAGTTACACATTAATATGTTCCTTGCAGAAAAATTTGCACTGTTTATATCTCTTATGTCAATAGGACTTTGGATTCAAAGGTGCCTTTTTCTCACTGAGTCTAGTTGTGTTTTTTCAGTGCAGACAGGGAGCATCAAGACCCATCTTAAAAGCACCTGGGGTTTTGATAGTCTTTCTTTGTAGTCAGCTGTTCCAGAAAATCACTGCCTTTAGTTTCTTACCAAAGCCTAGGATAAAAAGCTAGTTCTAGTACAACATTTTTTATTAAATAGGTCTCTTCTGTTACTGCTGCTTGTACATCAAATTCCAGATGAGGTCTGACCCATCTTTATATCGTGGTAATATTTCTTCTCTGTCTATGGAAAATTTCTTGTTCAGCATATCACAGGGTCCCTTTTACCTTTCATGCCTGAAGCACACTGATGGCTTAGTCATTCTGTGAATTACTAGTATGTGCAGTTCTTTCTCTTTAATCAATTAAAACTGATGAACTCCTGAGTTATTACAGTGGCCTTTTTTTCTTTCCCCAGGGCAGAATTCATCTTGCTTGACTCCAGTTGTCTGAATGCGGGGTATCAGGTATAAATCACGTAAACACTTTCTAGAGTCAATGCAGGAAAAGAAAGAGGCATCTCCAGAGGTGCATTCAAAGATGTCTGGGATAAATCACCTCCTGGATGTGCTTTTTTGTCTCCTGTTGACAATATAGAGAGCCTAGGCAACTCATCTCAGTGATGAATATAGGGAGATGATTTCTGCTGCCCCTCCACACCCCATTTTTCTTCACACTGTACTGTTTTAAATTTTAACTCATATCAATTAGTATTTCTCAAGGTCACCTACGCTTCAGTTTTGTTAGTGGCATGTGATCATCACTGAATTGATTATGCCTCTCATCTCTGAGTCAACAAAGTGCTTTGAAAGACACAAGGCACAGTGTTTCTCCAGAAGTAATGCATCGAATCAAACAATGTGCAGCTGTTCCCAATATGTTTGAGGATGTTGTCTAGCCAGTTAAAACACATATCCCAGACTTCTTCCTTATTTAATTGTTTACCTTATTCATACTTGCATTTCTTAATGTTTTGCTTAAAAAGTTTAAACACACTGTGAGAATTTAGAGGAAAGCTTATCCAAAGGTACTGGAGAAATTTTTGGTTTTAATGCTGATTTATTCTAAAATTGGTGTCTTTTGTTGGATCATTCTGCTGATTTAAGGCTGAAGAGAATATGAATTTCACCCAAGGTGCTTAAGAGTGAACCTACAGCTCACTTGAGCAGTGAGCAGTAAGAAACTGTTCCAGAACTAGTAATATTAAAGGTTTTCTTTCCATTCCTAGGGCTGAATATTGTGTGCTTAAGTGCATTTGAGGTTCTTGAATCAAAATTCCCTTTACTGGATCATTAGCAGAATATGGTTAATGAAAGAGGAAAATTTAGGATTCATTTAGGCATCTGGAGATGTTTTTATTAAAGGTCTTCAAAATGTGAGCTAGTCATGCTGGGCTACTTTGAACTGAAGAGAAGTATGCACTACTAGATGCTATTCATATTACATGAATGTAGACATCAAAGTCAGGTAAGTGAATTCACATCTTGGAAATGCCCATTTCTCTCTGATCAATTATTAAGGGAGCCCAAGTTAACCAGCTCAAATAGTCATGCTTGCCTTACAGGTGTTTAAAGCTGTTTGTTTTTAAAGCCAACAAATGAAAGAACTCAGATGAAAAATTTTAAATGTATAGAATTTTGTTAGTTCAGAAGGACTATGAAGCTTTCTAAATTTTCCTTTTTTATTAGTATTATTTATTATTATTATTTAATATATCATTAATTTCAATTATTAATCTCTATTGATTAATGTTTTCCCTTCCTACTTTTATTTCATGGTATCCTGTTAGCCTTTTTGAAAAGCATAATCAAGCCAGTAGAGGAGAGCATGGAAGAATAAGTTGGATAAAATTCCACAGCTTGGTGTTGATTTTATCACCATCATGTCTATACTCATTCAAGTTGGGGTGTCCCAGTCTCTCTCTATGCTCGGTCCCTAGCACTGTCTTCCAGAGCTCCTTGTACACGTGTAACACACAGCCTTCCTAAGTGCTTCATTCTGCCAGTGTGCAGGAGATAAAGCAGTGAGCTTTGGTAGCCTGGAAAGGAGGGTTTAGGTTCTGTATAAATCTCAGTATTTTATTTATCATCAAAATTAAATAGGAGGGATTAACACTACTTCATGATTGTTCACAGTTTAACAATAGGTCTTTCTGAATCCTCATTAGTATTTGTATAGAAGTTACAAAAATTGTATTTTGCAAGATTTAGAGTGGGCAGAGTTCCTAACTGCATCTTTTCTCATATTTCTAAATGCCATTTCAAGTAAATTGCAGGTCAGTAATAGTAAATATTACCAGTAATAAATAGCAGAAAAAGAGGCAGATGGAGAACGTGAAACATTTTTTCAGGAATAATGCCATAGTTGTAAAGAAGAAGTCAAAAGACTGTTTCCCTTTTCTTAGGCAAATGCCATATTTTTTCATAGAACATGTGTTGCTAATTGCAAAATCCTTTCCACGTTCTTACATTTCAATTTAAAGGCTGAGGTTTTGTACAAAAGAATCTCACAATCTCAGATGGGCCATTTTATGGGAATGTAACAGCTGTTTTTTTACATTTGTTGTTTAGGATGCGCATCAATTTCCATGAAAGTATTCACATTGCATATTCACAGCTTTCATTAAATCACTTTTTCAGTTCAAAATGGCCAAGTATGGGTCTGCCTGAAGGTTAAACCCTTTAAATGCAGTGAGTTTGTTGACAAAGAGCAAAGTACATTTTGATGATTTTAAAGTATTCTGCCAGCACTTCAGAAGAGAACTGCATCAAAAGCAATCCAGACCTCCTCGCTCTTTGCTTTGAATGTGCATCATCAGTGATGTCAGTGGGACTCTAGTAAAACAGTTGTTAATTAACTTATGTCCCTTCTTTTGGCGCTGCAGAATGAAAGCACAAAATGTTGTGGGAGCAACCTGAAGAGCAAACATTAGTTTGTTTGTTTCTTTATTAATAATTTATCCAGAAATATTATCAAATTCTCCCAACCTGTGGTGACATTTCTAGGACTGGGCCCTATCAATCTTGCTCCATCCAGATCATTATGATACAAGAGTTACTGTAACACTTGCTCCTGCCAATGCTTCTTGACCTAGCATGCATTCAGTTTTGGCTGGTAGCTTCAAGAAGCAATCTCCTTTTGAGATACTACTTTGCAAACAGCAGGAAAAAAAAAAAAAAAAAAAAGAAAAGAAAAAAAAAAAGAGGCTGCAAATCTGCAAATCTAAAATGAAATTAACTATTTTGAATTGAAGTTGTTTTATGAGCTGTCCAGCAAATAGGCAATCAGATTATAATGGGGGTTCTTATGTGAAGATCAGAAAGTTAAACAGACCAAAAAATTCCCAAACCCTAATTCCCCTTACTAATCTTTTCACAGTTGGGAGAAACCTGCATGGCATAAACATTATAAAAATAGATATTATTGCAACATCCTTAATTTATTAAGGTAAATTGTTTTTTGAGTGGATAATTTAATAACTTTAATCTAAACCAGTCGCTAGCACTTGTCTCTGAATTTCCCCATTTCACTTAGTGAAAAGTGTTGAAGTGTTGACACTGAGATTTGTTTTACATCAGGAAAAAACCAGGCTTTTTGCTCTTGTGTTCTTCAGTTAGAAAATTGTAGAGAATGCTGTGAGTCATTCTAGAAATAAAAACTTTGACTGAGAAAAGAGTAATCTCTATAGCCATATCTGATTACTTCCTTCTTCATGTTTCTTTCAACATGTACTGCTTCATATACCACTGATGTCCTCCTGCCTCTGCAGTGAGCAAGAGTGTTGTGGAAATCACACACATGGGAAATAGCAATCAGATTTTTCCGAGGCATGCAGGTTTAATTTTGAAATGTCCTAACTTTTGAGGGCTTGATTTAAGACCTTCCCTGATATTTTTAGTTAATTTTTAAGCGATTTTCTAGAGTTAAAAACCCTCATCAAATCTCTTTACATACTGTATTGATATTTACACAGGTTTTGTACTTGTTCCTCCTGGACAGCTATTCTGTAGCCTCGCTCCTTCCATAGCTAGAAACTTCATTTTTATTTCTAGATACAAACAATACTGATATTGGTTGCAGTGGGAGCCTTTTAAACAATTCTCTTCCAACCTCTGGTAGCATCTTTCCACTTTACATAGAGTCAGGTTCCCTCTGGTTTTCTTTTGTTAATCAGCAAACTCTTTTAACATTTTGATATAGGAGATTTTTCAGAATGTACTTAATCAGGCCATTGATAGTCATCTATCTCTACTGACAGTACCTCATATGTACATAATATCTCATTTACATTTTTCAGGATCAGCACATCAGTAGCTCTTAATCACTGTGGCATTGATTAGTGCCATCGACTAAGGTTGTTACCATTATCTGTTGACACTGCACATTTATCCCGCTTCTGTCACTTCTAGTCCTGAAGGATATCTGATTCTTCCTAAATTTTATCCTGCCCTTCCTCCCTAAAACCAAACAACACAAAATGAAAAAAATACAAGACAAAAACACCCACAAAATAGCAGTTTTATAAAAATGTTGTGAAATCTATATTCAAGTACCTCAGAAGAGAGTTCACTTAGTGTAAAGAAAGAATGAAAATTTCACTTAATGAAAAGTTTAGAAGAGTTACAATTAAGATCCATGTTTCTCAGCATGTCTCTATCACTGAATGGAAAATGTTGTTTAATTTAGTGGACCAAGATATTTTTACACTTTTCTACACTTCTTTTAGAAACACTGGAGACTTGAAGTAGAATTAAAGACAGAGAAGACAAGGAAAAGTAATAATCAAAATAATTTGCTAGTGTGAAAATCAGGCACAGAATTCCCGCGTTGAAAGCAACATTCATAAAAAGCAAAGGATGTCGTAGGAGGTTCTTTTCCAGTCACATGAGGTCATCAGTCAAATTATTTACACTACTAACATATATTATTGCTTCTGAATCCCATGAAGAAGAGCAATATGGGAGCTCAGCCATAGGGCCTTAATCCTGCAATATTGGAAATGCAGTGACGGCATCACTGAGGTTTGAAGGTTGCTTGCCTTGACTTGATGGCCACACTGTTGCTAATGAAGCCAAGAATGCTGTTCATGTTAAACTTCTTGCTTCCAGCACCCCCTTTTCTAAAAAGCTGTCTTCCAGCCAGTTGTCCCCTGGGCTGTACTAGTACCTAGGATTATTCCTCTCCAGCTGGAGGGCTTTTGGTCTGTACCGGACCCCAGTACACAGACAAGTGAGTCTGCTGTTCTTAGCCCACTTGTGGTGGTGTTCCAAAAAGCCCAGTGCTTTTATGTATCCTTGTAGAAGAGTTCATAGAGTATGTGAGAACTTTAAGTTAACAGCCTGATTAATGCTTGTCACCAGTGTTCATAGTTATGTTCTTTTTAACTTATTGTATAATTTTCCAGTTTTGACTTGAAAGGTTTTATCTGAAAAACTTTACTTACTGAGTCATAAACTAGACTGGGATGAACTTTCAGAATGTCCTGTTAGGCTGTAGAAAAATATTATTACAAGGGACAGGCTTCTGGAGTTGTGCGAAGAAAGAGCAGATGTCTTGGAATTGTCCTAAGTTCAGTGTGCCTTTAACAACAGGCATGCCAAACAGCCGTGCCAGGCAAAATGAGAAAGTCACATAGGCATAGATGAAGCCTGTCATGGGAGTATATTGATGGTGTTTTTAAGCTGGGGACATTTCTGCTTCACAAATAGCAAAGATACAGAACAATGAAGCCCGCAAACCAAAAATTCGTCAGACATTTGAATAGCTTTCAAAGTATGTCAGTGCTTCAAAGGAAAACACAGGTGCAGAGTCTAGGCAGTTCTCAAAGAACTGGGCTTTTCCTGCAATATGTCAATGCTCAGTCAATCAAGCAGAGACAGGGAGGGATGATGAAGATTTGAAGATACCAGAAATCTCAAGGAGAGAGTTCCCAGAGGAAGTGGAAAATGAACATTAGCATCATACTAGCAAAGAAACTTGTTGTCACTTTTCATTCTAAAAAATAGCACAGATTAGAAGCCTTGCCAGTCCAAGAAATGCAAAAGTATTGAATACAAAAATGATTATTTTTTCTAAGCAGATGAAACATTGGCAAAGCTTGGAGGTAGGGAAAAGCAGACAAAACTAAAAAGTAGGATGAGGACTTCAGACATGAAGATGGGAACTCAGTGACATTGGAACCTCTATGCAACATTGAATTGCATGGTCCATCCAAGTAGCATATCCAGTTTTTCCCAGCAGGATGGGAAAAAAAGTGACTAGAAAGGGTTCCAGTATTACAAAAAAACTCATGCCACTTTTTCATTTAAAAGTGAAGGCTGGGGGATAGGTAGGGGCAGGGACAGCCAATGTGTTCATATTGAAGGGTCTAGGCTGCTTCAAGATCTCCAAGTGTCACCAGTGAGCATGGGCTGCTGGATGGTGATTCTCAGAAAATACGGTGTCTTTGAAGAGGGGCATTTTAAATTTTTTTTTTCATTAAAAATTTATGATTTCACCAGGAGAAATCAAGTCATTTTACAGTAATACTGAGACTTTTAATTTTCACAGCCAAACTCTTAGTTTTAATTCCTTATACATTAAATACCTGCAAGTTGAATTGGGAAGAGACCTTGTGTGACAATTTTTTTTGCAAGAAAAAGAAAACTATTTACAGTCATGGATTCAAGCAAGGTGTGTGTTGAAGCACTAAATGAAAAATTTGTTTCCTTTTTGTCTGCTAGATAGGGTAATATGAAGGCTAGATAGCTTCTTGTTACAGTCAGTCTACTGTCTTTAGATTTCATTTGGAGGGAGAAAAAAACCAAACAGTGCACTTATTTAGAAATATATCTAATACTACCTCAAGTCTTCCAGAAGAGAAAGCAGCAATCAAAGTGAAATCAAATATTGGAGTACAGACATTTGTCTCTTTTCTGCATTTCTATTTCGAACAAGGGAAGAAATTAAATGGAAATGGGAGCAAAGAATGAAAGATAACACAAAGTATAAAATGATCAACAGAAAAATCTAGCAAGAAATAAATTATCCTGTATCCACCTTGAAATATTCTATACTCTTTGCTGTAAAAATCAATAGATATTTTCATGAATTTCCATAGTGCGTGCCTGTGCCTCTACTTACAAACAAATTTTTCCAAGACTGTGGTTTAATAGCTGTCCTGTTCTATGGTCTCATCAATTACATAAGTCTGTAAGGCCCATTAGATGAAAAAAGGGAAAGAGAAAGAGAAGTAAAAAACCACTTCAATTTGGAAGTAAAAAGAAAAGTTCCTTTTTTACTTAAATATTTGTTTCAGTGCTGTCATCCTAAATTGGACCTACCTGGTTCGTAACAAAGGAAAACATTTAAGCTAACTTGTTATTTTCTATATATACAGCTCACCCTCATGGATTGCTCCAATATCGCTCTCTGACCTCAAAAGATACAATTCTGTCAGGTCAGTGGAAGAATGTTGTAAGTCATAGTGCACAGCAAAGAAATAGTTACAAATTAAAAATTTGCAAATTTAGTTTTGTTAAGACTTTTTATTATAGCAGCAAAATTCACTGAAACTGGCAAATGCCTCTTATCTCTGACGTATTTAAGTTTGATACTTAAATCATTACAGGACCTTTAACAAAAAGCATACAGGAACTAAGAAATGTATTTTTTAAATTTATTTTGCTTTTAGTTAGTAAAAAAATCTATTAACAGAAGATTAGAACATAGAGATTATGTTCTTAAAAGATGCAAATATCTAAAGTTAAATTGTGGTGCTACTTTCAGTTGTCTTTTCTCATTCCATATTATCTGAACCTACCTACGAAAAGTAGATGCTGCTCCAGCTTGAAGAGGTTATCATGTAAGCAGCAGCATCGGCACCTGTTAGATGTATTTTGTGGCTTTATTGACATCTCTTGAATATATACAAAGTGTGGGGTAGAACAAGTGATCATTCTGGAATATATCCTAATTAAGTCTGAAATGAATATTCACTTCTGGTTTTTTCTGTGCAAACACTCAATCAATATTTGATAGCCAAATTGAGAGCCCAGTATTTTAAGTGGATTGTTTACATTAGAGCAGTCTTGTCCCAGTCTGTCACTTTAAGCTTTTCAATTATTTTCAGAGTCTCAGATAAGCTTGACTGAAAGACTTAATCTTTTAGTTCATGTATTCACTAAAGATGGCATCAAAATCAATCCTTCGTTAAAATCTGTTGAATGAGGCCAATGCTGCTAGAGAAATGTAACGCTACATCTCAATCCAGTGTGAATCAAAAGCTTAATGAGTCTATCTTCTGATTGCTAATGTCTCCTTATTAGCGAGTGTATGAAAGAAAAATTAATCTTAGTACCTTATCAGGTTAAACAAGCAAATCATTAAGGGCATATTTCTCTTTCTTCCAAGAGCTAGAACAATCAAGTGAAAAAGCACAGAAATCACTTAAGGAAAATCATAAAAATAATATTTTGCATACAAATTATGAGAGTGACAGGAAGATCTGAACTTTCTCAAAGGTCATAACTGTTCAGAAACAGATTTTAGCATCTGTTTTGTATCAGCCTAAATGGAGATGAAGTGCAAAGCAAATATTTAATATGAGCCTCTGAATCTCACAATAAAGTATAAAAATTTGGTACAGATTATTTTAACTGAATGTAACTTTAAAAATATGAGATGAACTGACTGCTTATTCTACTGCCACTTCTGGACCAAAAGAGGCACATTCTAAATTTATGGATACATCTTTAGTTACAGTGAAAGGCAAGGAGGTTTGGTTGTTGCATCTGTTTGTTTTCAAACAAAACTCCAACTACGCTGTTCTTGTGTTAACACTCAGTGTGTCATTGATCAGACAAATACTAATCATTCCACCTTCACTTTATAGGCAACAGAAAAACAGTGGACAATTCTGCAATAGATTTTCCTCTCATCCTGATGAAGATATCTAAAAGAAGCCAGATTATTTGTGCTCAAGAAATGCTGAAGGTTTTTCTCCACTGCCTCTAAATGGGAGCTGTGTAGGGGTCCAGGAGGCCATTGCAACTGTAGAAGTCTAGTTTGTAAATATGTAGATGTTGATGAGATGAATCCTACCAGTAATAGCAGAATGTTTCTCATTTGCAGGAATTTATTTTCTTTATAGCCCAGTTTTATTTGAATGGGCACATCTTGAAATCTTTGGCTGCAGCTCAGCTTTTAGAGACAGGAAAAAAAATCTTATATTACAGTTAGCAGCAGAAACTTTAACAGCAGAAATGTTACTGTATGCCTTTAAAAGATGAGAAAACATTTTAAAAAATCAAACAAAAGAAAAAAAAGCAGCATTAATGTTTAAAGTTTTCAGTGCTATTATAGGTGTTATGTCCTGTGTTAGGGTTGTCTAACATATTTGAGGTTAAGTCCTGAAGTTATGCAGATTTAAACATGCAACCCTTGAATACTTCTACTGACTTCAAGAACTCAGTGTAATCCTCCAATTTCAGTGCCTCACCTCTTTCAATTCTCACTTTTCTAGCAGTATTCCACCTTCTATTTTAAGTACCCTGGCATTAGTTCATAAATTCAGTAGAAAATCATTAAGTTCTCTCCAGTCCATTCTTTAATATTTTAGTCAGAAGTGACATCCATCATTAGCTGTACTAAACACCTCATCACAGGTCTTTATTAGTGAAAGTTGTGACCAAAAAAAAAGCACATTTGACTTTCCAGCCATTCTCTACCAAAAGCCTTTCCTCTCTCTGAGGCAGAGTGCAGTATTGTCCTGCTCCACTCACTGCCTGTGTGCACGTGGAAACATTTCTTCTCAGCCTTGGTAATACTTTGCTCACTGAACCTGATTCAGTGTGAATACCAGCAGCTTCATGAATTGCAGAGAGAAAAAGTATCCCTTTTTTAACATGGAGAAGCTAAACACCTTTGCTAGTATTGACTGCTATTGCAAAAGGAAAGACGTGGGTGGTCATAAAAACTGTTCCTAAGTGTTTTTCTTCATCAAGAGCAGCATCCTAAATTCTCTTTGCAAACTCCAAGCTAGTCAAGAAAAACTGTGGGCCCCTGATGTCACCAAGACAGTCCCCTAAGCCCCCTAATTAGAAGTCCCCAGTTGGCTTCAGCTCCCTTGACCCATGATTTTGAGGGCGACTATGAATGAGAACAGTTTAGAGACTGTTTACATACAGAAGTGTTGAAACCCATGGCTAGCAAAGGCAATTGTCCTGGTCACTCCTGCTACCATCTGTATTTCGTAACTGTGGAAGGTCACCAACTGGGACCTGAACTAACATGAAGAAACAAACCTCAAACAAATAACTCTGCCGAAAGGAAGATCTTAATCTTGTCATGTCCTCTGGTTGCTAGCCTGAGTAGGAAGACAGGTCTATTTTAAAAAGTTTGTTCATATTCTAATAGAACAGATGTACAGAAATTCATTGTAAGAAGTGAGATTTAGGGCACAGATCATTAGTACCAGGCCCCAGTCTTCTCCTTTCTCTCATAAGGTCTTTTATCTGGGATTAGGAAACAACTGTCCCTTGGAAACACTCAACAAGAAAAATTTTGACCCCCAGTGTATCTGTCTACTGCAGCTGCAGGGAAGTTACTGCCATCTCACCAATGTTTGTTATTTTTACAACATCAACAGAAGCAGAAATCACAGCGCCCAGGGGCCTTGGAAACTCATTTGCTACAGAAGTGCAGGACTTCATCTTTAATCTCGCTCTGTTTTTAAGTATGTCTCCAGCAATGAGTGTGCTGTGTCATACTAGGTTTGAAAAGCTGCAGAGGATCCTACTATGTGGTTTTCCTAAACTCATTTGAAATTCAAATTTCAATTTAGTAATTGATTTAGAAAACATGGTATTATTCTGCAGTGCATTGTGTCACAAATAATTATATGACAAATTTCAAGTTGCAAAGTATAAATGTTTTCTTCTTGAGAACTCTGAGGAAGTGCTCATATTTTGTAACAATAAAAGCATTTCTTTTCTTATTACCTGAAAGCAATTAATGGAATTCGTTCAAAATATTCTGGGTAAATTTGGATCTGAACAGATACCAAACTCTAAAAGTGCATGTGTCATAACCTAGAGGTAGTTCTGAAACAGGTTCTTTAACACCCTGATGTCCAGCTTCCTCCAAACAGGTCAAATATAAATTGTTTTAAAGCTGTGCAGTGGGACACATGGGAAGACAGTTGAGTGTGTGTGTCTGACAGAAACTTGTTATCTGAGATACTAGAATAGGAAACCAAACCCTTGAATACTGTTGGTGTCCATTCCTGATTTTGCCACTGATTTTGAACATGATCTTGAACAATTCATTTAAATATAAAAAAATTAGAAGGCTTTTAAGGATTGATAGGTAAAGGCTTTTAGTGATCCTTCAAGGAAATTTTCAGTTGATGCATGCGCATCCAAACAGAAGTCTCTTCATGGGTTTGGCAATGCTAGATGAGATCAATGTGAAGGAAAGCAATGCTGAATAAATAGTGCCAATCCACATTCAGTTGTGCTGGACGATGTCCTCATTCTAGCAAGCCAACCTTTTGTTACGAAAGTACAACCTATAAGTGATGTCATTTTGTTTCCTGCAAATTTGCTTCAAATTCCAAGAAAGAAGAGCTACTTGTGTAGGGGAAAATGGATACGTGGAAAATACTTTATTTTGGAAAGACATTTGCAGCTATGGGAAATAAAAGGGAAACAATTATTTTTTTCCCTAATTGCATTTAATTTCCCACAGAATACTTTTCAGACAAACGACTGGGGCCATAACCTTAATTATTCAAAACTGTTAAGCAAATAATCTGTGAATTTATTTAGAAGTACATCAGGTTCTCTCCTACAGTACTGTGCTTTGAAAGTTCACAATAGGTTTCACATGAGAAGCATGAGACTGATGCTGGCAGTCAGTTTATTTGCTTAGGTTGGGACAGGAGCAAGAAGAGAAACACTGTACATGTTTACTCTGCATAAAGTAATTTAATCACATCCATTAAGCCTGCAAGACTGAGTCAAATCACAGAAGCCTGTAGCATTGGTGAATTGCTAGTTGTTCTCTGCAGAATTATGGTGAAACATTAATGACTATCATTTTATTAATGATGTTCATAATTTTTTTTTTAAATGGAAGGTCAATAAGAATTACTTCCTGTAACATTACAGGGAAATTACTTTGAAATTGGTTTGTGTGATTCATGTTTTTTCATTAAAGCTCTCAATCTACTGTAAAATCTGTACAGGTATAAAAGCTGTAGGCGATCATTTAATATGTCAGCAGAGCATCTCAGCTGTAAAACCATCTTAGCATGCATTCTCTGAGAGACTGTGCTGCAGTCTGAGCTTGGGATGTGCACACAATTCAGTAGGTGGCCCAAAACCTGGCCAAGAAAGCAACTTCATGGGTAAATTCATGTCATTCACTGGTTCATCTTTTGGAACCATCAGTTCCATGATGCTGAATTTTTCTGCTCTTAAAATATCACTCTTAAAAATACTATTTTATGAAAATTGTTTAATGCTCACCTTTGAAAGGACAGATCCTCTTCTTTCAGAGATATTTTCAGAGATTCTGGGACATTTTGGTTTTTCCCTTTGCTCATGTAATTATGACCAGAATTACATTAAGAAAAACAAACCAAAGAACCCCAACAAACAAACAAAACCGCCACAACCAAACCACAGCACAGAAAGAACAAGAGATACTACACTGTCCCCCCCCCCCCATCCATCCCCACTCCCTCATACTTTTTTCCTTGGAGGAATAGAATCAATCGGAAGAATTATGTTTCTTTATGGAGATGTGAAGGTTTGTTTTCTGATTTTGAAGTTCAAATAAGTGTGCATGCTTCCTTTGCTCTAACAGTAAAAACAAGCAGAGGCATGCATCAGTATGTATAACACTCAGTATTTGCAAAAAGTAGTAAATTCATTGCCTGCACCATCCTAAAATAATTTGACTAAGGGTCAAATTCTCTAAATAATTCTGCTAAGAAAAGTGTTCAGGTTTAGAAACAATCAAGCACCACTGACTGTGAAGAAAGCAGATTTGTTTTTGTATTTCCTAGTTCAGTGGTCAGAGACATCATGAGGTGAAATTCAGATTCATTGTTTCTTGTGATTTTGCTTTTGGTATACCCACAATATGTGTCCCACTATTGCTTCTGTGACAGCAGTTTTATTTTACTCTGCATGCATGAATAGAATTCCCTAGAATAGTGGATGGGCCATTATATCAGCTCTATCCACATGTAATTATTTCATTTACAAATTTAATTTGTTCTGTCTGCATGTAATTTCCCCCCCTCCCCCTCCCAGAGGATATGTCTCTTGGGCAAAATACACTAGGTAAATATGCACTGTGGAATATCTGTATTCTCACTTTATCAGTGTTCATAAATCTGCTTGGGTCATCTGAAAACATTTTGGGTGTAGATAAGGGCACAAATGGGGGCTTCAGAAGCAATATTACAGAGCTGGCAAGAACCTAATTTAGTTTTCAGAGCTTGGTTGCAATTTGTTGGATCTGAAATTAATAAACATGTGGAAACTCATGAGAGAATCAAGCTAGACATTTTATCAGCATGTTGTTACTTCCAAGGAGAGACCTGTATCCCACAGAGGAGCACTGGGCATTCTCTATGTCTCACTGAGTCTATTTTAAAAAAAAAAAAAATTAGGGGTGATAGGTAAAATTTGTATTCTTTTTTCTGCTCATCTTGAAATTTGAGCCACAAAGTAGCTAGTTTTTAACTTGCTACAATAAATAATCTTGGCGAATCATTTTGCTTTTAAGGATCCCTTTAGGCTCTCAGAAACAGGCATTTGACCTGCTGGTTATCAGTGACTGGAGAAGATAAGTAATACAGGCGAGTTTGAAGTCATGTAGTCATTCTGCTGTATTGTCATCCAAGCAAGTGGTCTGCAAGTCATTATTGGGAACTGCAGATAATTTTCTTTTGAAACATAGCCATGGAGGTTTCAGCAGTGTTTCTCTTTCCATTTTTGGTTCCCTTTTCTCTTATTAAAAGTGTCTTTTCTTTTCCTTTTTGTTTTCATTACTTCCTCAGCCTCTGCACCGTGTTTCATGGGTAACTTCAATATTTCTCTTCTTTTGTTAAATGTGATATGAAATGAGTATTACTTGAATCTGAAATTACCTTTGAAGAAGTCAGTAGGTTTGAAATAGGCCTAAAAGGATCCTCTTGTTGATGATCCAGAGTTTTATCATCTGAATCCTAAATACTGCTTGTTTTACAGTATCACAAACTACAGTGCCAGAACATCATAGAATGACAACGAGATAAAGACTAACCAGGCTGTTCTAATCTGGCTGCAGTATAATTATATACATGAAAATGAAATGTAAATATTAGCATAAAATAAAAAACAAGTTAAACAATCCATTGCCTGAAACTGCCTTTGGAAGGCCACTGAACTCCATAAACTAGATGAAGCTACTTTCTGCAACAAAATTGAATTGACATTTTTATATTTTAATCTTCCAGTACAAGCATAAGGCCTGCCTGCAAAATAGCAAAAACTGTTTTCTTCTTATGTATTCCAGAGGATTTTGAAGGCCTTATGAAAGTTCATTTAGTAATACTAGAATGTTTTTTGCAAAGGGTAAAAGTGGAAATGAAAGTTATCTTCCCTCTTTGGTAGATCCTCTCCCACATCTCACAGTTCATGCCCAGCCTCTGTATACTTCATCCCTATAGAGGTGGAACAAGTGGCAACATCCCTTCATACTTTTTGCCCAGTGCCCTTTTGATGAGTGGTCTGGTGACTGGAGGAAAATTTTCAGGTTGTGCAGAAGGAAGTAAAAGGTTGCATCATTTTCCCCTGCTTTCAAGGATATTGGGGGGAAAAATGTAATATTGCTTGGAGCTGCAATTCTTCTTCAGTACCCTAAGGACTGTTCTGTATTTCAAGGAAAAAAAAAATTGAATAAAACCCAGAAGATTTATAAAGCTGTGTGATAGTAGTGATCTTCCACCCCTCCCCCAGGACCTACAAAAAAGCTGGGACCAATTCCTCCTATAGAGAGGCAAGGCATATACCAGCCTCAGATGAAACACTCACAGAAAACAGAAGAGTTTCCTTCTCCTGAGAACACAGTGCCCTGTCCCTAACGAGATCATTGTTCTGTCCATGTCCATTTGTGGAAGTGTTCCATCTGATTTTCTTTCCAAGATGATGAGGGATATAAGAAACTTAGCTAGACCAGGTAGTCTTTTATATGAAATTCCACAGCTACTCCAGAAGAAAGTAATGAAATTCAGATCATAATAGCTTTGTCTTATATAATGTCCATAGTATACAATTTTTGTACTAAAAATTAAGGGGCAAACAGTAGCCTTGTCCCATAGACTTTGCAGTCAAAAATTTAGCTCTGAAACTGAGAAACTGAGATGTTGCTAAAGCATTATGTAAGGTTGAAATGTATTTATTTAATGAAAAAAGATTGCGTATTGTCTTGCTTCTCCATCTCTCTTATATTACTGAAATGGAATATGCATGCAACTGTGATCAGACCAGGATGAGAGTCCAGAGCGCCAGGCTACTGTGTGAAGGGGAAAGGATAAAAATGAAGGAAAACACTCACATAGTTGGAAAGTGAACTTTTCTATGAAGACATAGAAAATTTTTAAAGCAGCTGTTACAATGCTCCCACCTTCCCAAGGTGGCATAGAGGTTAAAGGCATAGAGGTTAGGTTCTCACTTTTACAAGAATGTTTAAGCCAAATGATAAGAATACTAGGGCTGAAAAGCATAAAGTCACCTTACATTGAAAACCATGTATAGTTTTATTTTTGCTCTGTTCGTAAAGGAAAGAACAAATAATGACAAATTAGAACTAGGTTTTAAAACTATGTAAGATCTGATAACAGAAAGTGAAATTCTGTTGTACACAAGCACTTATACTCAGGTCTAGAGAGAGGAAACTAGCCCTTTTATCTGTAGCCTTACTGTAGATTGTCAGCATTGGATAAAATTAAAAATTTTTATGCCTACAGAAAACAGACCAGCCCTACCATCAGTTTTGTTTGGCCCTTAGTAATGGCCTTTAGTTTGCTGGACAGCAGTGTCTGATTTTTGGTGTTTTTTTTTTTTAATCTGGGGAAGCCTGTAGGGAACAAATAAATATTAAGGAGTTCTCCCCCCATCCATAGTGTAGCCTTGGGTGTACTGAAGTTTAGTGTTAAGAAGTGCCTGTTATTTCTGTAATTTTGAAGCACCTGTCACTGATAAAGTACTTATGTGCAGAACATTAATTCTTTAAGTAGAAAATCCAAATTAATGGTCCAGTTCTAAGTCCTCAGCACAGAGACCCTTCCATGCTGTATAGGTGATTGGAACTGTTTGAAATGAGTAAAAGATTTCTAATAAAGTGTAAAACAGTAGCAAAAAGGCTTCTCTCTGAAGCAGAGAAACTCCTCTGGATGGTTTTAGACCATGAATTACTTCAGCTGGTGACAAGACCTTTAATTTTCAGTCTGCTGGCAAAGGTGATTTTGCCTCCCTGGACATGTTAGGCTTGTCATGGTTTCACTCTTGTTTCCATTATGTTTTAACAGGATATCAAGCTTTTCCCACCTTGAGGGAACTGTTTTTATATTATGATTCAATGTGACATCTACTTCAAATTTGGGGGGAAAAACTGCAGGCAAGTTTATAATTGTTTGAGGAAACATTTTCTGAGAAAGGGGAGGGATAGCCCCTCTCAGACACCTAGCAGTGCCAAGTCCTGATTGCCTTCAAGATCAATCAGCACTTTTTTTGTAATCATGGAATCATATATGTTTTAGGAGACATTTTAAGTCCAGATTCCTTTTTAGAGTGATCCAATTAGATGGAATTGCTCAGGGTCTTGTTGAGTTTTGAGTATCTCCAAGGATGAGTATTTCACAGCCTCACAGGACAGCCTGTTTCAGTGCCAGATCACCCCAAGGTGAAACAGATTTTCCTGTCTCTAAACAGAATTCCCCATAGTCTCACTTGTATCCATTGCTTATCCTTTTATCACTGTGCACCTTTGAAAAGAGTATGGCTCCACCATCTCTGTAACCTCTCAGTAGGTGTTTGGAGACAACAGCAATATCATTCTGGTTTTTATTCAGGCTGAACCAGCCCAGTTCCCTCACCATCTCCTCTTCCTTTATGTGTGCTGTCCCTCTAACCATCCAGTGGCTTTGTGATGCATTCCAGTGTCTGTGTCTTTCTTGTACTGGGGAGTTCAAAGCTCTGCACAGCACCCCTGAGCAGAGGGTGAGCAGAGGAGAGAAACACTTGCCTTAGCTTGCTGGCCACACTTTTGCTAATGCAGCCCAGGTTGTCATGGGCTGCCTTTGCCACAGGCACATTCCTGGCTTATATTCAATATGTTGTCCACCAGGAACTCAGGTCCTTTTCTATAAAGGTGTGTTGTAGTTGGTCTGTCCCCAGCATGTACTGGGCTTATTGCTCTCCAGGTTCAGGACATTTACCTTTGTTAAAGTTTTCATGAGGTTCCTGGTGGCCCATTTCTACAGCCCATTGAAGTTTCTCTGAATAGCAGAGCTGCCCTCCAGCATATCAACCACTCTCCCCCAACTGGTATTGTGCATGAACTTCCTGAGTGTGCACCTCTGTCCCACTGTTCAGGCTGTTAATCAACCAATTAAACAGTATTAGCTCCTGTATCAATCCCTCAGGCATGTGGCGGGTAACCAGCTGCCAGTTGAACTTTGTACCACAACCCTCTGAGCCTGATGAGCAGGCCGATATTCCACCCAACTTATCATCCACCACACTAACATCCATCTCACTATTCTGGCTATAGGATACTGTGGAAGACTCTGTCAAAAGCCTTTCACATTCTAGGAATGTTTACATTTGTCTATCTTCTCTGCTCTTCCTGTGTAGAGCAATCTCTTTCATCAACTGAAAATGAACTGTCAGTCCTGACACTAAATGCTTGTTATGTACCTTAACCCTTCTGATTTTATCCCCCTGTGTTAATCACTTATATTGTTTTCTTCATACTTACTGAGGGATGTCTGTGTTCCTTGCATGATTTCTCTTTAATTCTCATGTTGTTCTAAAAGTCTTGGTACAGCCACAGTCATTTCTTATCTTTGCTGTCTGTCTAACATCAGAGAGGTTTGCTGCTCTCTCTCTGTCTCCATTTACAGACCTCTTTAGTTAATGCTACCTTCCTGGCAGTCTTCTGTCATTTAAATTAAGTTTCCAGAAGACTCCATCTGCCTGGTCTTTGAATGTGCTACAGTTTGGTTTATTTTTCTTCTCATCCTTTTACTCCTTCCTGTCCTTACAATAATGAACTCTTCTCATTCACTTTCACCAAGCTTGCTTCCCACCTTTATGTGTTCAGTCATTTTCTAATTAAAATCAAATTGAGAATAGCCACTTCACCAGTACCTTCTAGTTTGGTTGGTTGGGAAGGGAGGAATTAGAGGGGAGAGACGGCAAGGGAGAAATCATTGCCATAACAATTTTCTGGAATAACTCTGCCTATGCGTGGATATTTCAGCAGGCCTAAGAGTACTGCTGACCTTTAGAGCATGACCCTTTATGCTAACAAACTGTTAAACTGTGCCCTGGTGTGAGCTTGGCCCTTCCAGCTAGTGCTTTCCCCAAATAATTCTTGGGGCAGTTCAGCACATTCTCAATCTGGGGGTCATTACCAACAGGCAGTTTGCACACAACATTGATTTGGAAGCTAAGAGATTTGATCTAATTACACACTGCTTTGACTCAGTGCAAAGGAAAATTATTGGATATATTTCATTCACTGGTATGTAAGATTGTTGTACCCTGCACATTTGGTTTTCCAACAGATTTGATGACTCCATGTTTCATTCGATGCTGTTTTTGTAGGCTTCTGCTGACTATTAGAAAATCCCTTCTCCTGATTAATACTTCACCGATTTTTGTGGTTAGACAAGTCTACATCTCATATCTTCTTGAGCTTCACAAACACTTTATACCTTCTTGGCATGAACCTTAACAGTCTTTCCGCTGTCTTGCGTCTTTGCTTCTTAGTTAACAGAATGCATCTATACCTTTCCCATGCAAAAGGACCTTTCAACCATAACCATTAACTGAGAACTGGCTCCCAGTTTCTTCCTCAGCAAGTTGGTGAAATGCAATTTTGAGAGAGCTGTCAGAAAGGGTTTGGAGCGATAAAACGAAGCATAAGGGGAAGGATGGGAAGTTAGTGATGTTCTGGAGTCTGGGAAAGCTGGTCAGACCAGTGGGATTCAGTGTGTGTTGGGTGCTGTGTGTTGGGGAATGGACAGAAGAGAAGATCCAGGTGAAAACAAGTGGGACACCATAATGTTGTGGAGACTTTGGAGGGCCCATCAGGAATCAAGGTCATCCGGAAGCTCTCGCTCTCCTCCACCCTTTTTTTTAGCTGTTTTCTCACTCTTTTGACCCTTCTTTCTCAATCCCCTGGGACGTGAGATTCATCGGTACCACCAGACCAGCAGAAGAAACAGGGGTCTGTGCAAGCAGAAGGTGAAGATTCAGGCTATGTATGCTGCTGTTACAGCTGTCTGTTTGATACAATTGTTTGCTTAAAGCCTCAAACATCCTTTTCTGCTTTTCTAACACAGTTAGATGTTATTGTTGTGGCTACTAGATTGCCAGGGCTCCTGATACAGAATATTGGCTCACGAAAATAATTTAACTTCACCTTTCCTGATACAGAATATTTGCTTGTGGAAATAATTTAACTTCACCTTTCTTACTGAGGAGGAAACCTTGTCCCTTTGTTAGCATTGGAGTATCCAAGTGCAAAAGCTGTGCTGTGATTGTGTCCATGGACATAGGGATAAAATTTATGAAGACCTATGGAAGTTCCAATGCAGCTACTCAAGACAAACATAGGCCAAGGACAGATAAAGGGGCAGAGCACGAATATTTTATTTTTTTAGTTCTTGAAGAATGCAGATTTCTGTTACTGTGATTGTCATCAAGGCAAGAAATGCCTTCACATTTTTCATTTATTTCTTTTTAAAAACATATGCAGCTTATGTTCTTGTTCCTTTGTGAGATGGCTCCATAAACATGAACAGAAAGCAGGAAACAAGCTTATAGGATGCATAGAGGGAAAAATTAGAAGGTTGAAAGATTTTTCAAAGATTTAAATATTTCAAAGAAGATTTTAAAATACAGAGTCCTCTTTTGATATAAATAGTACAAGAATCCTGGCAAATGATTTGATGAAAATGGCCCTGGAACCCAAGACAACAATTATATACATATGCAAAGCTTTAATTTTCATCCAATCATAGGATTACTCAATGGATGCATTATTATGTATTTTATTTATCATAGAATCAACTGGGTTGGAAGAGACCTACGAGATCATCAAGTCCAACCCTTGATCCAACACCACTGTTATTACAAGATCATGGCACTAAGTGCCACATCCACTCTTATCTTAACAACCTCCAGGGGCTGTGAATCCACCACCTCTCTGGGCAGGTCATTCCAATGACTGATTGCTCTCTCTCTAAAGAATTTCTTCCTAATATCCAACCTAAACCTCCCCTGGCAGAGCTTAAGCCCATTCCCTCTTGTCCTATTGCTGGCTGCCTCGGAGAAGAGACCAACCCCCACCTAGCTACAATCTCCTTTCAGGTAGTAATTTTATTCACTCGTATGCTTCATAGAATATTAGGGCAGAATTTCATGAGTAATTTAAAGTCAGGATACAAGACAATATCAGAAAAAAAACCTATGTAGTACCTTTAGGATCTGTTATTATTATACCATTATGTTGAAACAAAATTACTGAGGACTTTATACCATTTTAAAATCATTTCAGAAGGAAGTAGGCATTGTCATATTACATTTCTTCAATATTTATTCCTTTCTGTTTAGCCTTATAATAGAAGTGAATGTTAATGGCTGGATAGTTTGAAGCAGGTTTGTGTACATATATTTTTCTCCCCCATTTATAACTCTTATTTTCCTGGGGTTTTTTGGTGTGGGCTTTTTGGTTTGAGTTTTTGTTTGTTTCTTTGTTTTTTGTTTTTTCTTTCACTAAAAGCTTCAGATTTTTTAGGATGCCAAATTATCTAAAGTCTTTGTATGAACGCATTGATGTAGAATTTTTTTCTTACTGTATGACAAATGCTTTCTGCTCTGGCAAAGTCAAACCTACTTATATAGGCTTGAAAGCTTCCAGTCCCTTCTAATCTTGGAGGACACCTTTAGAGTGTAAAGCAACTGTACTCAGTTGTACAATTGCCAAGCTTAAGTCTGATTTAGTAATGTCTTTGATTGGGCATCAATGTTTTTTTTAAACAATATGTGTCTTATAAGAATTGTGATATAACATTCCACACTTAAGTCGGACTACTTTAAAATGGAAATGTTCTCTACATATATGTTCCTCCTTACAAGTTAATGACCTTTTGCTAGGGAGGTTAGCAGTTCCACTGGCAGTCTCAGTGAGTCCATGGCAGTTCCTACTTTACTTGGGAATGCAAGCATCGCAGCAGCCAGCACTTCTGTACTGATCTTTCACTGTCCTTCCTTCCACTTCACAAGAAGTCTTCACCTGATCAAGGGGGATAAAAGAATTTATTTTTAATGAGAATGAAGCTAATAAACACAAGCTGCTGTAGTTTCTCTCTGGAGTAAGAAGTAAAATTTAATTCTGAACATAACTATTGAAGCTATCATTGAAATCAGCCTGGGATTTAAAATAAATAAATAAATATTAGTGATATATATTTGATTTGGTTTGAAGACAGGCAACACGGAGAAACATTTTGAAGATGAAGTTACTTATGGGTAGTTAGGGGTACTAGGTATTGTTATGTTTCATCTAATTTTTATTTCTTGGTACTTGTTATGCTGGTGTTAGTTAAACTTGATTCACATGCCTGTAGCTAGAGAAGAGAATATTTCTCACATCAGTTTTGAATAAAACACATAACTTACACAGCTGTCTCAAGTAATAACACTACAATGCAGTTGATTTGACCTTCTTCAGAATACTTATGGAAAAATATTTTTCCACTGTTTGCCAAATAGTTCAATTTACTGTGGGTTTTTTAACCCCCCAAATACTATAAAAAGCTATTTATTATTATTATTATTATTTTTTCTTTTAGATCTGGTATTATACGAAGTTTCTGTGCCAACTTCTCAAATAACTAGCAGCATGTAACAGCAATCATACTGTGGGAACATGAAGGGGAAGGGAAGTTTTGACTCAGTAATAGGTGGGTTCTTTTTCAGTCCTGTTTTGTTTCTAGAGTGTATTTCAGATCTCTTCCTTTCAGTGTGCTTGTTTTTTGTTATCAGGAGGTAGTTGATAAATAATTGTCCACTTGCAGATCTTGTCCTGACACGGGATATTCACTCAGATGTGGAAGCAAAGAAATCTTCTTGGGTCTCACTGGATAACCACAGACAAAGAAACCACAGGACAATTCCTAAAATCTTCCTGGGGCAACTTTTACTCAAAGCTGATAGAAAGTCAATGTAATCTGAATGCATGATCTTGCTTTTGAAGTAGAAGTAATGCAGTAATGTTAGTAGAATGAGCATCACAGATATCACAGTTGCAATCTACCCTGCAACTTTCAAAATGAACTGGGGGCTTCCTGCTTTCAGGGACATTTTAGTTTGACATGGCACTCTGGATTTGTATGCTGTCAGAACACAGTACCATAACATTAGAAAAGCTATATTGGGTCAGACCAAATCTGAGAGAGAGACCTGACATTCTGCCTCTGACTAGAGTCTAAAACAAGTGCCTGTGGTTGTGCAAGCATGATGTGAAAGAGTGCAGTCTCAGATTGTGATCTCCTTACTCTTGTTTCCTTCTCTTTCCTTTTTTCCAGTCAAAAATGTCCATGCAGAATGGTTTTCTTTTGCAAAATGCAATTTGACAGAATTGAGACACAGCATGGTGATCTGTTCGTTTAGTAGAAGATGAAAGAATAAGCAGAGAGGGTTGCAGGCTAAGCTGGAGTCCTATGGCTGCCCCTACTTAGAATCAAGATGCATAAAAGACAAGATAATATTTTCTAAATTAGCCTGAAGCAGAATGCACAAGCTTTTGTCTTACAAAAGAAACAGAAATCTTTGATCTTTTTATCTTCAACTAGGCTATTTTTAAAGGGATAGAGAACAGTCTTCTGGAGAGTCTTGGTCTTTTGCCTCTAATAGTTGAATGGATGATATACAAAGATCTACTCTATACTTCTACCTTACCTTGGCAATGAATATGCTTCTTCCTCCAATAATGCAATTCCTAGAGCTCATTTAATTCCAAGATGAGTTTGCTGTCTTCCCTTTATGTACTCAGGCATGTGGTGACACAGATGATGTTGGGGACTGGCAGTTGTGTAATGGGGAATCAGAGGTAAAAGCCCCAGTACTAGGTTGAGATGCAGTATTCACAGATGAAAATTATGAGCTACTGTTCCTTTGGAATTCAAGTGGGCAAGGGAAAGAAATGAAAAGGAATTAAAGGTAGAGGCATTACAGAAACTGGAAGTAAACACTTGGTGAAAAAAGGAATTTAAATAGCATATGGTTGTTTTCATGGGAAAAGTTGACAAATTATCTAGTAGTAGAAACTAAATCTCCCTGAAAAAATGTTTTATGGTTCACTGGGAAACCCAAATAGAAGGATCCCAGTCTACACTGCTAGGACAAAACAATAGCCATACTTACACTACCTACAAAAATATTTTTAGTTGGCCATTTTTGATACTGTTATGTGGCAGAAGACTTATGCTCAGGACAAACTACGAAACCCAGATAGTACCTTTTTAGGTGTAAGAAACCTGAAAGGTGCTTTGTAAGATGTCTGAGAAAACTGCAGCATTTTGAGGTGGCATACATAAGTAAGTTTTGCAATTTGTCCCAGCTAGAAGAACAACAAAATGATTGCCTACTGCAGTTGAAACACAGCCACCAAAGATCAGACTGGAAAAACAAGGATGAGTTTTCTGGGTTTCTCAGCACCAAAAGACATTTTTCTGCTGCTCAATTGAAGGCAGTTTAAGGGAAAATATGTTAGAGAAGCAGAGAACATCACTGTGTTGGTAAGTAGGGTGCTAAGAACAGTCTAGACCATTGATGTGAAAATGTCCAGACAACAAAGCATGCAGTGAACAGTTAAATTTACATAACTTGCAGTTTAAGAATTCCTTCTTTTCTCTCCATCAATCATGCATTGTATAAGATGCACTTGTTAGACGATGATTAGAGCTGAGAAAGGTGTGTTATGATGCACATTAAAAGAAATTTATGAAAGGTGTTTGGCTTAGCATCTTCCTTCAGAAGAAATGGAAGAAGGCCAATAAGCTCTTTTACAGAATAAAGTAGGTGAGACAGTAGGAGTTGTATCTACTGACAAAGAAAAGTGGAGCTAAGTGATGAAAGAGATTTCAATAGCAGCTGAATAGTACATCATAGAGCCTTAGATCTGAAATAGATGCAGCAGCTGAAATATTCAGTATTCAGAAAATATCCAGAGGTAACATTAGAAGTTATCATTGGAAGCCACAGAGCAAAGCAGGGAAGCAACGGGGATTTGGAAGACAGCTGGGAGGGAAATTACTGGAGCTATGTGGAAGTTGGGAACATTGGGGGGAATTTGGAAGCTTGTGGGTGGCCAAGATCATGAAGAAAATGCTGTTACTGAGTGGTAGGAACAACTATAGGAGTTTTATGACAAAATTTTATGCTTCCTCAGTAGGATTATTCATTTAACGACTTTTTATGTTTTTACACTTGCAGAATAGAACAAGCTGTGGGAGAACCAGATCAGCATTTGAAAACAATAGAATCACAGGTCTCAAAATGCAGAGATAATACGTTTGGACAGATGTGACTGTAATGCTGTCAGCTGCTGCTATTCCATATCAAGGCCTCTAATATTTGCTGTTTATTCTTCAAGCCAAAGCCCTTGGAGACAAGGGATTAGAGGCAAATATTAGTGCTTTTTTTTCCTTTTTTTTTTTTTTAAAGGGAGATTCTGGGAAAATCTTGAAATCATTACTCAAATGTACACCAACAGTTAAAAATACACACAAAAAAAAATAGCCTGCAACTCTTTATTTTAAATCTCAGATTTTTCATGATCAACTCTTTTGAGACCAGAGCCATGATTTGCTAACATTTGATAATTAAATGATGCAACCAAGGGCAGAAATTGGTCAATGGACTCTTTTACAAATTATGACTGTGAAAGAAAGGAAGGAAGTAGCTTGATATTCAGATCCTATTTCCAGAGATCCAACAGGGATTTTTTAGTTCTTTTAAAAGACTGGATTTTTTCTCCCAACAGATAACTTCTTCCATAAATATGTTTTGTAATTGGAAAGAAAAAAAAGGCCAAGGAATCAGAAGCCATTGTGACACAAAAACTACAAAAGCTTGGAGCTACTTTGACATTTTTTCGGGATGTAACAATTTTTATTATGGCAGCTGGAAGGAGAATGATAGAGTGAGCTATGTATGGTAAGATTTGCAAAACTGCACTGCAAAGAAATCAAGATGGGTGGAAATTTTTCAGTTTTATGTAAATCAGAGCCTCTTGGTACTCCAATTTCTGTTTGTGATATTTAAGATTCTCTTATTTTTCCTTGGCTGTCATACCTTTGCTGGAACTACTTTCTGTTGCAGGAGCAGAATTAAATATGCTTTTTCAGGTCCAGCTTACTCATAGTTGTTTCAGTCTTTGCCCTGGCTAAACTGCCCAATAATTACTGACAGCTTGTTACCAGAAAAAAAGCATTTTCTTGTTCTTTGCTGATTATTACATCCTGCACCAGGCAAGACTGTTTCTAGCCATTGATGATAAATGTGATAATAAAAGGAAGAAAACAATTTCCTGTTGAAAGTTTTCTGTTGTTAGACAGGTACTTCCCTTATTGTTCTCCTTTAATCAAAAGAGAAAGAGTGATTTTTTTTTTTTTTTTCTTAGAAAGGTACAAAGCTTCAATTGAGGATGTCACTACCTTTTGAATTCTGGTCCACTATTTTACTTGATCACAACCAAAGAAAAATAATCATAGTCAGCAGGTCAATCAGCATTATTTCTTTTGTCTGACAGCCTCCACAACTAGTTTTAATGACTGCAGTTGCTGTATTGTAGCTACTGAACAAACACTAATTAGCTGTTGGACACAAAAGTCTTAGTAGACTGAAAAGAATTGTCTGGGTATCCCACTAAGCCAGCAATTAAAGGAATATCTACCAAATGTGAGGGCAAGTGTTTTAACTGGCTACCTTAGGGGAAAAAAGAGAGTGGGTCAAGACAATCACCAAGTTCATTGTAAAGTTCAGTACTGCCATTTATTAAAAAACCTCTTGGCAGAGCAAGTTGTTTTCTTGTCTTTTTCTGATTTTGCAGACCATTTCAAAAGTTCTGGTGTTGTTTTGAGTCAACAATGAAGTATGATTTTCCTTTATTACATTATTTTGAAGTTATATAGCCCTTTCCTGTCTAGCAGTGGTTTTTGTTCTGACAATCCTGGGGTCATATCAGCAGATTTTCACTGATTTGAAACCTGCAGTCTTAATGGAAGCTGAGATGTCCTGTCACAGAAGGTAAAGATTTTAGGATGACAGATATTAAAAATCACAACAAAATCAGGACAGTGGACAAAATTTGGAGTTGCAAGTAACTCAGAATAAAATGTAGCCTACAAAATTAGTTGTTGAAGAAGGTGTATGAACTGGGAGAATCACAGGTTTGACTCTGAGATGCTTTTATGAGCCTACAGTGCTGACAGTTAAACACTTTTCTTTTTCATTGCATAAAGTGAAAATACAGAGGGAAAGGGTGAGTGTGCCACAAAACAGTCATCATATGCTGAGGTATTAGCAACGTATCAAATACTGGAATAAATTCTGGAATTATGCTGTGGTAAATCACAATGCTTATTTTCCCCATTCTTGTCCATAAGTGTGCATCCCGTTTATATTGCCTCTGCAACGATGCAATACTTAGCAAGATGTGTCTTTGATTTGTGCAAGTATATGGACCACCAAAGAACAGGAATGATAGCAACCCAAACTATTAGTCCCTAACTCCCCAACTCAAACCATTTAACACCCAGCTGTTGAGTAAAACATTTGATTTGGGACATACCCTTGTTTGGATTTTTTTTTTTTTAAGCTGAGAAAGTTACTTACTGGAATTCAGCATTTGGTTGCAAAAAATGACTGATAGGACCTCTTGAGCAGCTCTAAAACTGTTCTAGTGAACGATGCAATGCAGGTGTTTGTCATTAATTATCCTTCTGATAGAATATTCCAAAACATGAGTTCAAGACCATGCTCCTTGAAGCAGAGGTTTGCTTAAGGCAGGAAAACTGAGGTGGTTCTGAAGTCACTTATCCGGTGCAATTTATTTATTTGTATACATACATGCTAAAACAGCCCCACCTGAAAGCTGAGACCTTTTTGTCTTTGTCAATTTTCAGACAGCAGTTTGCTCGTGAGCCTATTTCTAAGCAACAATCGACAAAAACATGTTATTGGAAAATGGACACTGTATTTAGAATCGGTCGTGGGTTATTTAAGGACAGCTCTGGTAAGTAAAATTAGTTAGATACCGATCTAACTAACCACATACCTAGCTATAGCTGTATTTGGCAATTGGTTTTCTAGGTGACGGTGTCACCCGGACCACATATTCCCACAGGCAGCCGAGCCCCTCTGAGGATCTTCGTTCGTCCCTGTCTCCACGTGCGGGGGGAAGCGCACTCAGAGCTCTGCTGCGGGAGGCACAGCGCGGCAGAACGGGGCTCCAGAGGCACGACGGCAGCTGGGGGGGCACGGGGCTCGGGACGTGGAGGAGGAGGAGGAGGAGGAGGAGGAGGAGGGCCAGAGCCCCCCCGAACGCCACCCCCCGGCCGTCGGCATTACCTGTGCCCGCAGCGCCCCCGGCTCGCCCCGCCCCGCCCCGGTCCGGTCCCTCCCGCTGCGGGCGGCGGGCGGGGCGGTCCCGCACCCCCGGCTATTTGACCCCGCACCGCGGTCCCCGCGCTCCTCCGACGCTGTCGCCGCAGCCCCGACCTCGCCCGCCCGCGCTCGCCCCCGCCATGCCGAACATCGTGCTGTTCAGCGGCAGCTCCCACCACGACCTGTCCCAGCGGGTGGCGGACCGGCTCGGGCTGGAGCTGGGCAAGGTGGTCACCAAGAAGTTCAGCAACCA
The DNA here is from genome assembly GCA_035583185.1 of Anabacerthia variegaticeps. Lineage (NCBI taxonomy): Eukaryota > Metazoa > Chordata > Aves > Passeriformes > Furnariidae > Anabacerthia > Anabacerthia variegaticeps. The sequence continues at coordinate 99,326,313 of JAWWEW010000001.1, forward strand.
GGAGACCAGGTGCGGCCCCGACCTCCCTTCGCGGCGGCGTCACCCGCTCTCACGCCCCGCCGGCGTCACGGGCGCGCCCCGGACACACCCCCGGGCCCGGCGGCCGCTGCTCCTGCTCCTGCCCCGGCTTCTGCTCCTGCCCCTGCTTCTGCTCCTGCCCCTGCTCCTGCTCCTGCCCCTGCCCCTGCTCCTGCTGCTGCCGCTGCGGCGGGTCCCGCCCCGCTTTCAGACCCGGAGTGGGACCCGCCGGGTCGGCGGAGCTGATGCGGGACCTGCGTGTCCCGGTGCGGGATCTGCCCCCAGCAGGGGCAGGGGCAGGTGCAGCCGCGGGGACACGACGAGGTGCCGTGTGCCCTGCCCGGTCCCCCAGCACTCCTTCCTGGTTGTCCCACCCTCCCTTTCACGCCCGCGGAGCTCGAGCACCGCACCGGGGGCGCCCTGGCTGGCGTGTGCTGGCGCTGCTCGGGAGCGCTCCCGCCGGGTGCTCCAGGGCCGGAGCAGGGCTGGCACGGCCCCGGCCGGGCAAAGAGCGTCGTCTCTGCCGTGAGGTGAGGACGATGTTTGCAACAGGCAGCCCGTCTGCGATGCCACGTGCATCCCACCGCTTGCGGATAGTTAACTATGTGGTTGATCAGCTTGGTCTACCTAAAGATAAAGAAGTCATCTTGATTTTATGAACTGCAGTATGTTATGCAGTTTTGTACGAACAGGGTGGTGATGATGATGGATTAGACATTTTAAAAAAGGGCATAGGTCAAATCACACTTGCAGAATTTGTTGCAACTGGTCTTTATTTTGCATCAGCAGCCAGTTTTGTACGTGTGGTGGACCAATTACAGCTCCTGTATGGCTCCCATCCATAGCCCAAGACTGATGGTCATGCATGAGGGTGATACAGTTGTGATGGCCCTTGGCTTACTCCTATAGGAGAGGTTGTGCCAGGTTCCTTGGCCAGACAAATGCAGAAAGTGACTCTGGTAACAGTGCAAAAAACCCTGTGTGAAACCATCAAGACATCTTGCTCACCTGGACTCTGTGAATGTGCTTGCTAGTGCTTTTTCTGCCTATATTAGCTCTCTTTACTAGTTTGTCATCTTAGCTTTCTGACCCACCTTTTTAATTTGCTCAATTTTAATTAATTTTAAATTGAGGTGAAATATGTGTTCATCCCATGAGCTAGTAAGACTGTGCCACTGCTTTTCTATATAGGTGTGTAAATCTAGGCTGCCAGCTGATTCTGAAACACAAGTTCCTGACTGTAAGTAGCTGGCTAGTCTCTGAGGTTCTTGTATGTTTATTTTTATGTCCTTGTTCTGAAACTCCCGAAAAAGCATGTTTCCATTGCTTCCTTTGAAAGATGAACATGATGTATTCTAAAGTTGCTCTCACAAAGCTTGACCTTCTCTTCTGTCTACATTTTTGCATTCTCAGTTTAATTGCTTTTGCTCTAGTTATGCTCACTGACATTGCTATAAACCCTCTTCCATTAGTGTTTATGCAACCGAATGTTTGCACATTCTAACTCTTCTATTCATTCCTGATTACATGAAAGCTTAAATCTTCTCTCGAGTCTTTCCAGTCTCATACTCACTTTATTGCTCTTTGATCTCTTTTCTGCATGATAAAACTTAATTTGTGTATTTGGTTGCATGACTTTCTTGCTAACTTGTCTAACTTTTTCTTTTTTTAATGTTTGTTCTCCAGAGACACTTATCTTAATTTCTGCTTAAAACATAGCAAACAGCAGAACTAAATTGATTTAGGTTCTTTCCAAAGTTTGCATTTTTATTTTGTGAGGTAAATTAATTAAACTCTAGGCTTCAGGATGCAATAATCTCTAATCTGTCATTCCACCTATTTTTCCAGGGGTGTAATATTGGCCTCTGCTATTAAAAAGAAAGGTAGTGGTGACTACAATACGTTCATGGTTTGGCTAATCTAGTGCCAATTTATTTTGTTAGGAAAAATAGGGATGTGGTGTAGTGTAGATATGAGGAATGTGTTTATCATTACTTCTGGTTGCTTCTGTTGCAACACTGTGCTCATGTTTTATTCCCTGAACTAAAATCCTTAACACTTTAAATCTGTGTTTGGTTTTGTGTGGTTTTTTTTTCTTTGTTTTGTGGTTTTTTTCTTTTACAACTTTCTACTTTTGAAATTCTAATACGAAGTTCTTGTTTCCCATTCAGCAAATAAAGTTGTATCCTCTAGACAATGTTTTAAGTGGGTAATCTGTTCAATAATCTTGGCAACTTATTTCAAGATGTTGACTTTCCAGTTTTCTAGACTAATGTTCTTAATTTAAAACCAAACCAAACAAACAAAAAAAAAACAAAACAAAAAAAAAAACCCAACCAAACAAAAAACCCCCCCAGCAATAGTAATAAGAGAATTCCTCAACAATGTACTTGAAATTAAACTACAGGTAAAGTTGACATTTATGCTCCAGTGTTTTTTTCTCCTGAGGCATCTGGATTTTCAGACTGTCTATATAGCAAAAATTCATTGTATGTATATGTAAGCAAAAATTTACTTCTTATATAAAACAAATCTAGCACAGTCTTTTTTTTGTTGTTTCTCACTCTGCTTGTTTCATTTGTAAATTATAAACAAGTGTACTGACATTACAAAATACACTTGCAGTATTGCAGAATACTAGAACCTGATAGTTACAAAGCTCAAAGAGCTTTAAACCATTGCAGTGGCACTTGGGCAGACCCCTGTGCAAACAGATAAGCCTGGGTCTGAGGGTCAGCAAACTCTTGCTTTGTCAGATCTGTTAAGTTAGCAAGTTGCAGAGAAGATTTGCCTTTTGTTAAAAACTCTGTTTTGCTGCATTCTCTTAAATATAAATGATGCGTAAGTTGATAGCTGTGTGCAGCGCCAGTCTTAAATCCTTGTTGCAGGGTTCTAGCTGGAAGCCCTTTACTTGAGAATGGCAGTTAGTCTGGCTTACAGAACAGAGTGGAGGGAAGTCATTAAATATTTTGTGTTACATTTCAACTCAAACAGTCTTTAGGTTTCAGTCCCAGTTCTTAGCAGATGTAAGTGGGCTTGAGAAACTAATGCTGAGGTTACCCAGGGATAGAACCACCACTGTCAAGCTCTGGCTAAATTGGCAGGTACACACCCAACTCCAGAACATTTAAGATGGGAAAGGCCTCTCTTTAATTTATTCTGACACTGGTGTATCTAGAGATGTCACAGTCCTCTTTTGATTTAGGCATTCTTTCAGGTCTGTCATTGAAAAATGTAATGTCAATGCTAGAGGAAATGAGGGAAATTGCTGGTAGACTCAATCACTGCCCCATTTTTTAACTCCTTTCCTCTAAACTGTATGGAAATGCTTTCCTTCAGCAGGCTACTAAAGTCAAGCAACCCTAACAAATGCCGCAAGAGTGCTCCTCAGTTATATCTGGTTGTGGAAGATAACTCTGTTTAGTATTCAAAGCTTGTGTCCGTTAAGTGCCAGCCACAGTGCCGTAGTAGGAGCTTGGGTGGCACCACCTACTTATTTATTTGGCAAAATGATAAGGGCTGCAGTAGGGGCTTAGTCAGTTTATCTTCTTTAAACCTCACAAGCAACTGTCATCAGTGGAGCTGTGCAGTCTGGAGGAAGAAGAAAGGAATGGAAGTCCTTAAACAGGGATGTCTGTTGTAGCCTCAGCATCATGAAACTCTGTTGGACAGACATTTGCATACAGATATTGAACACACGGAAGCTTTTCACATAATTGTCTTCAAATATATTGAGGTGGCATTTCATTATAGTTGAATCACAATTAAGCCCCAGTGCAGATATTTTTGGTGACTTGATTTAAAAAAAAAAAAAAAAAAAAAAGTATTACTCTGTAAATAATTATATTTTGTTACAAGATAGGGTATTCTTGATTCTCTAAAGACTATTTATTTTAACTCTGCCCTTAAAATACTTGTTATTCTCATCTATGATGAGAGTCATAGATGGCGTTCTTTTACACACCTCTCTCCTGGTGAAAGAAGTTAGCTCCTGCCCCTTCCTGTGAGCCTCCTTGCTTCTCCACTTCAGATTCAGTGTCTGAAGTGAGTCTTGAAGTCTTGATCCAAGAGGAAGGGAATTGAAGTCCTGCCTGGCATGTGTGAATTTGAAGGCTTCCTACTCCCAGCCTTATTTAGCTGCTGGAGCTGGGTTGTTTCAGAAACATCAATTTAAAGTGAATGTCTTTTAGCTTTTACAGAGGGAAATATGGGTTGACTACCAAGGGGCATTGCCTGCTGTATGGAAAAAGCTGTGGTGCTGATATGGGGGCCATTTTTTTGTAACTAACTAAATAAAACTGGGATCTTGGACTGAAATTTAATCTTGGAAGTTAGGAAAAAGTAGCTGATGTTTCCTTGGAGAATTCATGCAAGAATGGGTTACAGTCTCTATTTCACACAAAGTGAGCTAATGGAATCAGCTTGTTCTATAAAGTAAATAATTGAAAGAATTAAGAACAAACCTAGAAACTTACAGATTAGGGATGCACAAATCAGCACTAGGCTATAAAATTTCCCTCATCTTCCTCTCACTATGCTCCAGATCTTACTCTGCAGTTGTCTCAGATGAGACAGGACCTCACTACTTCTCGTGTAACCTGGTTTGAGTTCAGCTGATGTGGAGGCCAGGAGCTGTATCACCCCCACTGGAGTGGATGGTTGTGGTGTTTGCAGATCCCTAATCGTGGAATGAGCAAGCTCAGGTCATAAACTGATGTTATATCAGCTGAAGGCAGTAGGGATTAGGGGACATGCTGAAATGTGAATTGTCTTTTTGCGCTGCCCAGCTCCTGAGCAAGTGGTTCACAACTGGGATGTTTGTGTTCTGCCTGTGTCAGTGGAGGCAGCTGTTCCCTCTCTCCCCACTCACACTGTCATGAGCAAGGGGGGGCTGGAGAAATGGATTTTACCAGCTTAGTTGAATAAGATAAAAATTTTCTAGAGTTCACATTGTGTGTGTTTGTCATGGTTTAAGCCACAATAGCCCAGTGTTCTGCTTATATAGGGATATGAGGATTCAGCAAATACAGCTCTTTATTACATTGTTTATTGCTCTGAATCAGAAAAGGTCCTAAATTCTTCAGTGCCTTTGGTTTGAGACTTCCACTGTATTGGCCTTGCCATATCCTGTGCACTTTTACCACTTTTATCTTTGCGATAAAGATATCTTTATCACAAAGATATCTTTATTCTATTTACCTATATCTTTATTTATCTTTGTCTAGATGCTAAAAGCTTAAAATTAAAAAAGACTGTTGTGACAAGTGACTGACAAACCCTCATGTCCTTAGCTGCAGTGTTTGGTACTCAGCCTTTGGAAACTTTTTGCCCAGTTTCAGGCTTGCTAACCTTTGTTTCCAAGTTTCTGAGGGTTCCTTTTGCACTGCGTGTGGCTAAGCCTATGAGCTAGCTCAAGGAAAGGTATTTTCCTCTGACAGTGCTAGGCTGTGTACCAGAGTGGAGGGTAAGAAGATGTTTCCCATCTTCTGGTGCTTACCACACCTGTCCTCACCACTAGGATTGGCAGTTGTTAATGGAGATTTAACAGACATTTGTCTTGGAGCTTTTAATGTGAAAGAGCCTAGAGCTGAAGGGAGACCATGGGTGTCAAGAGATAAGGGATCCCAAAAACTTAAAACCAACTCTGATATTTTCATTGTTTCTTTGTTGTTTTGGGCTTTGATAGTACCCACTTTGTTATGTAACTTCATGTCAGTTGAAATATTTGCCCACTAAGTTGGAAGTCTTGCGTTAAAAGACTTTACTCTGCAAAATGTGTTCCCAAAGGTAAGAGGTCAAACACACCCCACTGCTGACTGCTTACCATTGGCTGGGTTTCAATGAATTGCAAGCTAAGCATGTGGATTTTTTGATCACTTTTGAGATATTGATTCTTTTTGCACACTGTACGAGGACTCTAGACCTTAAATTTTGGCCTCTTCTCTGAGTATTAAAAGGACCTGAAGTACACATCTGCTTTATTGGCATCTAAATTGCTTGAGAAATCTTACCTCTTGTAAGCATGACTAGAAACTTAATCTGTTGTAACTGTATAAAAAGGTACACAGAACTGCTGTAAGTGCATGGTTTGAACAGGATCCTAATTATAGATTTACATTATTTACCATCCTAGTTCTAGCTTTGCATACTTATTCCCCTACTTCCTCACAACTGTTTTTTTTTTAGTTAGGGTGTACAAATTAAAAATTTCCATCACTACTTTCTGCTGAGAGTATACTATAAACCTAGCTCAGAAGGAGCTCAGTCTGCTCTTACTCCTGCTTCTGATTTTTGCTTAATGGATGCTTCAGCCATTGAAATATGTTTGTAACCTAAGTGGATATTGAGCCTTATTCTTAATTCATGGTTATTGTCTGTTCAAGTTTCTACTTACTAAACTGAAGTCTCAAATCAGCCTTTGGAAGCTAAAGGCAGATACCAATGCTGAAACTTGGTTTTCATCATGTCCCATCATATGTGTATCTTTCCCACCTAGAGCCTTGTGCTTGTGAATTCCAAGCAACTGGATCAAAGTTAATTACTTTGGAGGACTATTGATTTCTGTAAACTTCACTTTTAAACACAATTGTGTGGTGTCAGGGCTTTTAATGTACAGGTTCTGTTGACTCTTCTTGAGCGAGGCATTTATTCAAACTATTACCAAATAGCTGAATTTGATTAAATTGCATAAACCAAACAGAGCTTGTAATCCTGAGGGAAGAGCTTGTTCTTGTGTCCTTCCTCTGTGTCCTCACTATGTGAAATTGTTTAAATAACCTCCCAAACAGTTAATTAGGTCATGATATAGATGGGGGAATTTAGTAGTAAAGTTAATAAGATAACTATCACCAAATTTAACTGCTGTTAGCGTAGTGTTGTCTAAGAGCTATTTGAGATACAATACTTCAGATATCTGATTCTCTATAGCCTCTTATGGATTGCCTGAATATGCAAAAAAACCCAAACAAAATGGGGAGGAGGGGGAGGAAACCCCGAAAACAAACAATAAACAAACCCAAACTGCCATTTTCGCCCCCCCCTAAAAAAAAAAACCAAAACCAACATCAAACACAACGAAATCACAAACAAAAAAAACCAACCAAACAAAAGAACCCCCACCTAAAACCCCACCAGTGTGGTTAGTACAGGCTATATCTCATGGAATACTTGCAACAGAATGGCTGGTTATCTTTTACTCTCTGGCTTGGTGAAGGTAAAATAGGCATGTCAGTGTGTATCTCTTGGTTGAGTCTACACAATACCTCTCAACACCAATCTTTGAGAAGGTAGGTAATAAGAGATACTGATCTGTTGCACAGCTTTCTCTAGTTGACTGGAAATGTGACTATTCACAATTAAGTGTGACAAGTAAGTGTCATTCTAGTCTTGAAAGTGTGATTTTTTTATTTTTTTATTTTTTTTTCAAATGCACCAAGAAAGGAAGAAGCAGTTTGTTTTTTAAGTTGTTTACAGGATGAAAATGGTACTGTTGGTGCAAGGTCATTGAAAAAATACAGTTAATTACAATGGAAAAAGCATCACTTCAGGTCCATTGTATAAACCAGACCTATATTTATCTCAAAGTGTATTTCCTGTCCTTCTGAAACCTGTTATTTTTCAGTGATGTGCATAGAAATGGCTGTTTTTAAAGCAACAAAACAACCGAGTGTTGTAATTCAGTGTTCTTTCAATATATAATGAACATGAAGTTCATGTACTTTTGTCATTCAGCCAGGGTTTTTTTCCTAATTAATACATAATGTGTCTGTTAAACTAGCTGTTCCTTTTTTCCAAAGTACTAAAATAGTTTTTCTTTGGATGTATTCCAAAGGTGTGGTATGTGACAACACTTGTTATAGGCAGGTCTTTGTAGGTGCTGAGTCAAGTGGTGATTATAATTTTTTAGAGCCCTCATATTAACCATGAAGCTATAATAATGATTGAGGCTACATCCATCTAGTGGATAGATGCTTTCCAAGGAGCTGGATTTGTGTTCAGAAGGGCTTCTACTTAAGCCTGGCCAGTTTTTCCAATTATGTAATATACTTAGTAGCTTGCTGAACTTAAGTTATGTTGGCCAAGACTTTTTCAGCTCCAAAAAGGCAAACAAACTAAGAAAATACTTTGATTGAAACAGTTTCCTCTGAATGGCCCTATTCCATTGATCAAAAACTTGGACGGGGAAGTAACAGTTTTATGTGTGAAAAATTATGTCTTTGTGGCATGATGAAAGCTTCAAAACGATTTCCTGATGTATCTGCAGGTGACTCTGTCCCTGACCAACTCTGTCTTTCCAGTAACCTGATGTTTGCTAGATGGTTTGCTTTCTTTTGACTGTAAGAAATCCTGCTAGTAGCATTCTTGGGCAAAAAAGATTTATTCAGTTAAGGAGAAAAAATAAGACAGGATCTTACTATAGCTTGTTTGGGACTGAAGAGGAGTCAAATGGGGGAGCTGAGAACATGGACTTAACTATCTTGATGCTGATAAATATTTGCTTATCATTAAGGTGTTTCAAAGCAATGAGTTCCTTTCTATAGAAAGCTAATGAGTCTTACATAGCAGCCTGAAAGCTGGTAAATGAAAGTTCTTAGGACTGTGTTTGACTAGAACAAGCCTCAGCATTGAAGGACCTGTCAGAGAAATTATTTCACCCACGTCTGGGCCATTTGAGTGGTTTCCAGCCAGAAACTGTTGCTCATTTGTGTCTTGGGTAAAGATGCAACCTTTTAAATAAGAGCTCAATATATTTAAACATTTAATAGCTAAGACTAACTTAGAGCATGACTTTAAAAGGTCTGATCACCTCATTATTTAGGAAGTCTGTTTCTTGTGTGTAGTGCATGGATTTAGGGAAAAATGAAGGTTATTCTGCTGTGTTTATATGTAAGTTTTGGAGTAACAGGTGTGGAAAGTTAGCATGGTTCAGCAGTTCATTTCTTTTGCTTGGATCTAGAATTGAGAAAGAGTACACATGCAATAGTTTTATTTTTCTTGTTTGCGTATAACCTCTGTTTAATTTTTGAATTCTGTGATGTGAGCAGTGACTGGTCCCAGAATTTGCCTTGAAATCTGTGGAAGATTAAAAATACTCTTAGATTCTATAATAAGGAACCAAAGCACATAAGTTAGAGCAACTGACACAACATGAAAGTTGAGTCATGGTAAGCTGTTGATGAGCAGCCCTCAGCTTTTCTCTTATGTTTTCTTCTTTTAAAAATACTCTACTTGAACATCATGGTGTAGATTTTAACCAGATGTTTGGTTTTGGCATGTGGTTTGACATTTCCCTTCTAAAATGTTGCAGTTTCCTGAATCAGTAACATCATAATTACAGAAATATAATTACCCTTTTTAAGGAGGTATTTTGATGCAGATAGTGCTTAATGCTATAATGCTGACTCTGTTGTTTCTGTACTTATCACCTAGTTTATTCTTTAAATGGTCATCTACCTGGGAGATGACAAGGACACAGAATATACAGACTAAAGAAAAAGCTGAAAAAACCCTGTATCAAATTTAATAACAATGTGAGCTGCATCAGTATTAGAGCCGTAATTACGTGTTGGTTGGTGCTGACCTTATGAAGGCCATATTTAGACTAAAGTAAATTTTAGACTGGCTTGTATTGAAATAGTCTTTGTGTCAAGGAGGCAGTTATCCAAATCACTGTAAAAAAATCCTATTCTAAATGGGGAGTTTATGAAAAACCTATGGAACTTTGTTAAAAGTAAACTAGATTTTGTTGTTTGTGGGGGATTTTTTTGTTTGTTTTTTTTCATTCTTTAGTAATGCTTTTCAAGTAATTCAAGTGCTGAAATGATCATCTCCTGCTCTTTCAGTGTAGAGATTGGTGAAAGTGTGAGAGGAGAAGATGTGTATATTATCCAGAGTGGCTGTGGAGAAATAAATGACAACTTAATGGAACTACTCATCATGATCAATGCTTGCAAGATTGCGTCATCCTCCAGAGTGACTGCTGTAATTCCATGTTTTCCATATGCCCGGCAAGATAAGAAAGACAAGGTAGGTAAGAACTGTGTCATTTTGGAAGGGTTTTGTTCAGCTTGCTCACTTGAAATTTGTGGAGATTAATAATTTTCATAAACATTTAAGTGATTTGAAATATTTGATTTTTCTCCATCTTTTTTCTTGGTAAAATATTAAGTTATTTTATTTATCAGTGAATGAAGTGAGACAATAAATTACTTTTTTACTTATATTTTGCTAGTTCACATGCCTTCAGTTTGCAAAAGTAGGTACCTTATATGGTGTGTGATATATTAGAGTGCTTTGCTAGCAAATCTCACTTTATGGAATTGGTTTTGCCTGCATTTTTTAAGTTTTGATTTGTTGGGGGTTTTTTTTGGTGGTTTTTTGTTGTTGTTGTTGGTTTTTTTTTATTATTTGGTTTTTTTTGTTTTTTTTTGTTTGTTTGTTTTTGTTTTTTCCTATCTCTATATATGAAGAGAATACACGTTTTTTAGCATTTTAATTGCATGGAATTAAATCCTAAATTTGAAGTGCTGTAACAGTTATGCAGGCAGGTTTTAGAGAGCGAAATGGAGGGAACCAATAAGTCTGCAATGCATAACAGTGATTAATAGAAACATTATTTTATACTGCCAGATAGATGAAACAAAACGAAAAAAAAAGGTTCCAAATCTGTGATAATTACTTTGATTTATGCAGACCAAAAAATTTATGAAAACCCCATAAATACTCTACTGATTTTAGTGCTCTTTTTCTGAATTTGATGTGTCATAACTGATGAATATACCAGTTCAGCCAAGCTGATAACACAGTAACAAACCTTCTGTGGCAAGTAAGACTGATTTTAAAAAATACAGAACTAGACTTTCCTATCTCTACTTTATATACAAAAAACTTTTCTAGTAAGTTATGTGAATGTTACTTTTACCCAAACTCACTTGAAAAGATGCAACAAGAAATGTGAGTTTGGTTTTAAAGATTGGATTGCAGTGATTGTATTTTTTGAAAAACTGCCTCTCTTCTATACTTCCCATAAATACACTTCCCTCTCACTTTGGGCTGCAAGCAAACCACCTTGAAAACTTTCTGATTTTCTTTAAATTCTTTTATTGAAAAAAACCAAACCAAAACAAAAACATGACAGGACTGCAAAGTAATGCAGAAGCTAAAAATAATAGCAGTTATTACAAAATCTGTCATGGTCAGCCTGTGATGTCTAAGAACAAAACTAAATACAGAAAAGTTATTCTCTGGTATGCTCATTCTCTAAGTGCAGGCTCTGTCACACCCTACCAATATTATCAAAACCCACTTGTTATACTTCCAAAAAAAGAATGCAGGCGTTAAATAGTAATACCCTATTCTTTGCCTACATCTTTTGGTACTTTACTTTTGCTGTGTTTTGTACTGAATAATGCTTTCCCTTGGTCAGGAGAGGTGAAATATTTCTTTATATCAAAAAGCCTTGAAATTGAACCAATAAGCATTTTGTTGAAAAAGAAGGAAAGCATCTCACTATGTTTTGATTTTCCAATTCATATTGGAAGATTCTGCTGGACCATCCTGTAAGTTCTTGGTGTAGGAAAAGGCTGAGTATATTTCAAATTTTCCATTGATCTAAATTATGTCTTGTCATGGGTACCCAAAATCCATCTGGCAGACTTTCAAGAGACACTTAAAACCCCCACTCTGGTGGCACAGCATGCCATCCAGGAGCATTTTGTATTTTGGAAATGCCATGTGAAAATAGATAGCCTAGGAAAATGACTTTGATTAACAGAGGTTTTGAGGGTTTTTTTCCAGACTGTTCTCTGTGTGTCAATGAGTTCTGCAATTGTAGGCAAAATGGTTTTCTTTGTTTGTAGTTTCCCCCCCCCCGCCCCATTTTGCAATTGAGAAAATGTTTGCCATCTTTGGAAATTAACCTTGGTAGTTGACCTCCATGTTGCAAAATAAGCTATAATGCTGCTGTCAACATGGGGCAGATTATCGACAGGGACATCTTTCCTCCTGCTATTGGATTGCATCACATCACTTGGTCATTGACCTGTGTTGAGTGCATAAGCTTTGTATGCTGCCTGAAGTGTCAGTAAAGTGCCAGCCATTTTCTTCCTGTGATTGTACACAGATTTTCTTCTATGATGAAAAATACGTGCCATAGTTTTCTTGACTATGAACTGAAGCAGTTTAATTTTCACTACTGCAACGCAGTTTTCTGATTTGAAGTTACTGACTTTCATTCATTAAGAACTAAATAGACTGATTCCTTGCTGCTTTAAATAACCATGTATTCTTCGTACCTCTGATGCAGTTATGATTACTGAGAATAATGAAAGTGCTTTTGAATTGTTTATGTAAGAAAAGGGCCTTGCAGTAAAAATCTTATTCTGAACAAGGCCTTTGTAATCTGCTCTGGAAATTTTAGCAATAAACCTGGACTAGCTTTAAATGAGAATTGGAAGTTTAAAAAAGAAAAAAAAAAAAGAAGGCTTACCGAGAATCAGAAAAGTTGGCAAATTAATGTAGACTCCATCACATGCTGCCCTAAACTAGGATATTTCTGATGCACAAGCTAGCTAACTTAAAATTACCTCAGAGTGTCCATCCGTGCTTTGGCTATAACTGCATTTATGCATCCTCTAATTACACTAACCCTCCAAGCTGTGGGCAGGACACATTTATGAAGGATACTGCAGAGATGCCTTTGAGATAAGTTAGAAGTACAGTGACAGGTGAGTTTGGTGTTCTACCACTCATGTAACTTTGTTTTTTTGATTTGTAGAAGGGATCCGTGGAGCGTTGGGTAGGTATCTTTTTTTTTTTTTTCCCCCCAAATCTAACACTATGCATTTCTGTTAATGTGGCCTTAAAGGGTGAAACTTACTGGGTTACATTATGTATAACTAGGAACAGTTTTCAGTTTCACTTCTTGATTGCAGTTGTGTTTCACCTAGGCCATTACAGTAGTCCTGTGCAATAATTTGCTACAAGAAATCTCCTAGATTCTAGTTAAATATTTATCTGGACATTCAAGATAATGGCTGTCAACTTCTGAAGCTTCAAAGCATATCTCATTTTAGAAATTATAAATTCAGGTAATACATTAGTGAACATTCAGTATCCATACACTTCACAACTGGCTTTCTTGGAAGTGAAAGTTCCAGTTATAAATCTTTAGGGTTTCTTTGATTTCCTTTCTTTTTTTTTTTTTTTTTTTTTTTTTTTTTAAGGCAACAGAGCTTTGACCTTAATGGGCAACTTTTACTTTCTGCTGTGTGTCCATTGCACAGTTGTACAATGTGAGGTTGTTTACATTAGCTTTCTATATTTCCCCTGCCCCTGGTAATTCCAGTGATTTTTCTACAATTTAGTTTCTGTACATAATCTAATGCTGCATTTTGTGCTAATAATTCTGAAACCAATCTAAAATTGTATCAAAGAATGGAACAATGAATATTGTGAATCTCTGTGTTCTTACCTCTCTCATCAGAAGCAAACCTTACAAACAACAAAGAAATTGAACAAAAAAAATGTTGAGTTCTTGTCTTCTTTGTCACTGAGTTTCTGAATAATGAGGCAAGGTTGTCTGAGGTCCCCATGAATATACGTTCTTTGATTTTAAAATAATCTGCAATTTGGATCATATTGTAGCAGAAAACTTATGTCCTATGCAAGCAACCAAAACTTGAATCCTTTTGAATGTGTCATGTGGATTTTCTTTTAATGCACAATTTTGGGAAAAGGACACTGTCAGCTGCAAACTTCTTTTGTCTTAATCTCCTATTAGCCCATTCTTGAGAAACAGGTAATGGTGTCTGGCTAACTTTCCTTCCAAGACCCTGAGTCCACCAAGACATAGGCACTTTGTAATGTGTGCATATCTGCTAAAACAAGTTACCTAGTGGTAAAACTTCAAGTTCTTCCTTCTGGAAGGTAGCCTGCAAGGCCAGCAGCTGAAAGAAGTACCAACTGGTAATGTATACATTAGTGTGTGATGTTGGAAAGTATTTTGTTTGGTTTGCTGGTTTTGGTGCTTTTTTTTTTTGTGATGATGATACTCGTGATCGTGATACATGAGGCAAACTGAATGGTATTCACATTGAAAAAAATGGAAAAAAAAAAAAAGACAAAATTCAATGTGCTGGATGGAGCAGAAATGGCAAACCATGTAATTTGCCTTTAGCCGCTAGCCTGAACTAGTTACTTGTTTCTACCCATGAGGATGATCCTAGTTTGCCATCATCTTTTTGCTTCTCTTCCATTTGAGCTCACTCACCTGGTTGCTGTTTGTTCAGACAAGTCCTGGTGTGCAGCACAAGGGAAGTGGTGGAAGCATCTACCTGGAAAGAAGGGACACGAGCAAGCAGGGGAGCAAACTTCTGATTTCAGCATCCCTGTTAGTCTAGCTTAGCGAAAGCATTAGACCAGATCTTTGCAAAGAACTGGTAAGAGAACACTGTGGTGGAACCAAAAGAGAAGATACTAAATCTTTGGTTTGTGAGAGGTTGCCAGGGATGTGAGAATATTTTGACATCCAGCTTAAAAATGTCAGATGCTAAGATCAGGAATTCAAGTGGCATGAACAAAGAGCTTGCTACTAATAATAGAAATATCCAGAAAGCTTTGGAGTACTTGGACCTTACAGAAATGAACTGAAATGAAGAGCATGATAGCCCTCAGTAAGTGGAAAATGAACCGTGCTACAGTGCAAATGATAAACTTGTATGGAAGCTATATGCATCTGAATTGCAGAGATATAGGGAAGTGCTAGCTGTTGCATCTGCCTTCTGTGTATCTTACATGGACCAAATGGTGGTGATGTTCTGTGGAACATAGGACCCAAAAGGGATGGTTTTCAAAATGAAGAATTTCAGTAATGACGGTGATAAATTTTATCTAGCCATGAGAAAGACTGCAGTATCTCAGTTTCTGTTCTGGAAATATGTTGTCAGTCTGTGGGTTAAAACACAGAAATGCCAAGTTTCCACCTAAATGAGCAGAAATTTTGAGGAAAATACTGGTTCCTTGATAGGACACAGATGGAAAGACATCCAGGTTAAATTGGCTTTGATTGAGCTCATTGTCAGTTATGCCCTTGAGCATTAATGGCAAGAAAGCAGAGATACTCTGTAATCGTGTGCATGAGGTGGAAGGAGAGGAGGTTCCTAGGAGGCTGAACGAGGCTTTTTGATAAAGGGAGATAGCAGGAGAGAACATTGTGCCAGCAAAAAGCAGTCTGACAGTGAGACAGAAACTTTGAATTGCAGTTCTGCCTTCATGCTAATGTTATTGCTAGCTATTACCCTTATTTAAAGATTGGCAAGAAGAAAGCAGTGGGTTTTGTAGGGCAATATGGCTTTTTACGGAGCTTAAAAGAAAATCTCATAGAACTTTGGAGTTGCTCCAAAACCAAAAGTGAGGTGTCCTTCAGTCCTTCAGTCATGGTTTCCAGCTTTCTTTTTTCTTTCTTCTTTTTTTTTTTTTTTTTTTTTTTTTTTTTTTTTTGATGTTGCTCTTTATTCTGCATCCCCCTTCATGCTTTTAAAAAACTCTGGACATTGGCATTAACTTTTCTAATAAGATTTCTATTCTTTTATTCTTTTAACTGCTTAGTTTTTGTTTGATTTGTTTTTCTTTTAATTCCCTTTCGGCAATTAAACATGAATTAACAAAGTATAAGCAGGCTAGGGTAGAAGACCCCTGCCAACAAGGATCTGCTACAAATTTTACTGTGTTATTAAGAAATGCTTGATACTAACATTGTTTTTATACCAGTGTTTTCAAAAGTTGGGTTCACTTTGCCTTTGATCTGTGTTTTTTGCAGTGTTTTTAGAACAGGATGGTTCCTCCAGAGTTGAGTGTTTATGTAGGGTTGAGGTTTAGAAAAATGGAGATTGTCTTCTGCTATAGGAAAGCTAGCTGAAAGTTTTAAGCAGAAGAATTGGAAAATTATATCCCCAATTTTATATGTTTTTAATACAAAGCATTATTAGGCAGATTGTGCAAACTGATTTAGATATTCCTAAATGCTTTACTGAGTTTCAAAACTCTAGTAGCAAGATTAGCTATTGACAGGCTCATTTGGCTAAAGTTCTGGAACTTTTGATATCTAGGTTTCAAATATTCTAAAGGAAATCTTATTCAAAGTAACTAATTTTCTGACTCCTTGCATCTAGTCAAAATATTTTAAAACTTAGGCTTTTGTGCTTTATTCCTCAGAGCCGTGCACCAATCTCTGCAAAACTTGTTGCCAACATGCTGTCAGTTGCAGGGGCTGACCACATTATCACCATGGACTTGCATGCTTCTCAGATCCAGGTAACTATTGGTTCTTCCTAGCTGTGCCTAGGAGTTCTACTGAATTAATGGGAAAGGCTAGTAGTAATTCTCAGTGTTTTCTCTTTGCTTTGAAAGGCTATGTACAGAATTCTCAGGGTTCAGAGTGAGTCTCTCTACCTGTTTCTAGTTAAATTACCTTTTAGGAAGAGATCAGTCTAGGGTTTTTTGGGGTCATTTTGCAGGCAGATCAAATATTTGTGCATTGGAGTCTGCAATAGAACTTACCAAGTCTAATGTAAGAGCTTCCAGAACATAAAATATACTTGGGGCAATCTTAATCTTAGCCTTGTCAGAGATTATAGTGTTACCCTAGGTAGAATTTTGTTGTTACAGCCAAGGGTACAATATTCTCTTTAAAAAAGTGTAGATGAAGGCTGGCAACCCTTATCTGGCTTACTGCTGGATCCAGCAAATCACAAAACTTTTTTCTCAATCACAGATCTGATATAATTTGTCATTCTCACGTGTGCCTTATTTCAAGATATCTTATTTTCTTCTAGAAAAGACCTTATCTTCCAGTTCTGACACTCTGTTTAATCAGAATTTCTTATTATGCTAGATGGCTGTCATGCAAACGAAAAGCAGTTTCATTTATGGTCTAATGTAGATTTCTTGTCTTTACAACTTGCACAAAACCAAAAAATTCCTTTTCTGCTGCTCAAGTAATACTAGCTTGAGTCCTCCCCATGTTGAAATACTGCTGTTAATGTCAAGCAGTTTAAATTTATGGAAGTTGAGTATTACTCACTGGATTTTTTTGAGAGCTTTTCACTTAGTATGAATTTATTTGGGTGACTGAAGGTGATAATCTTCCTTGATTTTTATATCAATGAAGACCATCTGTTCTCTGTTTCGCTACACTTGGGTGATATTTTTAGAGACTCTAGTACTTTTTTCACTTGAGCAGCATTTGACAGTAGTATCAGAGGGCAGAATTAGGCCAGTATAAAATACTAACTCAAGTTCTACCATTAATGAAAGGCAAAGGCTTGATTCTTTCCCCATGTCATTGTTTCAGGTGAGATACAAACACATGTTCATGAAATTCTTTCTCTTTTGGACTAGGGTTTCTTTGACATTCCAGTAGATAACCTGTATGCAGAACCTGCAGTGCTGCAGTGGATTAAAGAGAACATTCCCGAGTGGCGAAACTGTATCATAGTCTCACCTGATGCAGGTGGTGCAAAAAGGTACTATACAAGCCTAAAACTATTAGTTTTACATATGGTTAGTGGTTAAATGAACTAGTTTGTCTAGTGTTCTATTTTCCTCTATGAAATCTGTAAGATACAGGGTACATCACTGAGGAATCCAACTGCATTGTAAAAACAGAACAACTAGTCCTTCCAATGTTGCTCATGCTTGAAAACATTCAGGAGCTTTCTATACTCAAAATATTTTTCTCTCTCTCTGGATATGGTCTCATTAGCTGAATCCCTCCACAGGAGGGGAGAGATTTTTCCTGCTGCTTGCTTCTTTAGTCCAGTTGCTGCACCTCTTCCTGCTTCACTCTGGAATTGCCTAAGCTTCCATTCTCTGTCAAAACATATGGCCTATTCCCACTGTACCTGCTGGCATTTAGGTAAGAGCTTGCTTGACTCCTATTTCCTTTTTCTTTGTTATTGCATTCCTGCAGTTAACCTATTGACCCCAAGTTTTGCATTATAAATACTAGAAAAAGGTAATGAAGTGACAAAAGGTAAAACCAGAAAACTCAGTTCATTGGAGTCTTTCTTCATTCGCAGCATGTGTTGCTCATTTAGAGACTATCTTTTATTTGGTATCAATTGAGTATAAACCGATGCAAAAGCTGAGAACCACTCTGGCTGGTGAGGTGATAAAGCATGCCATTGAGGCAAAATGCTTATTCTCAAATTTTATTGGTCACGCTGCTGCTGCAAAGGGAGCAAAGATAAATGAAAGTGAGAATCCTGTAAGTCCATAGCAATTTAAACATCTGAAACG
Source organism: Anabacerthia variegaticeps (assembly GCA_035583185.1). NCBI lineage: Eukaryota > Metazoa > Chordata > Aves > Passeriformes > Furnariidae > Anabacerthia > Anabacerthia variegaticeps. The sequence goes on from JAWWEW010000001.1 coordinate 99,344,628, forward strand.
TATATGGGGAAAATGTGAAAGATTGTCGTAATTTCATTTTAGCTGAAATCCTTGGGTCTGTTGTGAGCGTTCATATTGTAGTGATTAATAGGGAAATAAGACTGATTGGAACTCCATGGTTGTTCCTTTTTAGATTAATCAAGTTAAGGATGTAAAGAACATAAACTATAGAAAGCATTCTAAAAGTCAGATGACTCAGTCAATTCAATTTCTTCATTCATTCCTATTCAGATACTGTTACTTTCACGGCTGTTTTCTGTTTGAAATTGTTTTTGTTTGGTTTTGTTTTTTAAACAAAATACAGCCTTTGCTTAGAATTCAAGTCAGAAGACAGCATTTTTTCCCCTACCACGTATTTGTGTATTATCAAGTTGATCCTAAGAGTTTATTTTTTGAGGTTCATTCTCACTGTATTTAATAGAGATAAGTGCAGTCTACCTTTAGTATCTTTCTTTTGTAATGCAGCCAAGCAGTTGCTGGTTAAGTAGGGGCGGGTGTTGCTTTCTGTAAAGTCACAACTTCTTCGCCTCAAACAATGTAATGTAAAGAATGTTTTGGCCTTTCCATTTAAAATACAAAGATCCTCAAAATCATGCTTAATAAAAATTGAATAGAATGTGAAAATTGAATGTGAATTGTCTTAAAATTTAAATCTGTAAGCATTAATTAAAAAAAAAAATCCTTGTTCTTACACTTATTTAAAATATCTGAATTTTTTGTTTCTTACCATTTGCTTGTTCCCCAGCTTATTAAATGCTGTGACTGAAATAAGGCATGCAAATTCTATGAATATTTTAATGCCTCTGAAGTACTGAGACTTGCTATTAAATCACACTGTTCACTAAAAATTCCAAAACTTTTGGCTTTTTGGTTTATCATCTGGTTGTTGAAATAGTGTAACTAACAACTCCTTCATACTTAAGTGGTAAAGTAACAAAACTGTATTCTCTATCAACCAGGCATGTTAACTACCTTGTTAATAACATTCTAACAATTTTCTGAAAATACAGTTTACAAGGTTGCACCAGCATTTGCAAAGAAAGCATGGGATTGTTTATTCCTGTGTCTTTATACCTAACAGCTCTGTTATATTAAATAAATTGAAAAAAAACATTCAGAAGTCTATAAAAAATTATATTATTGGAAATTTGGCCACCAGAGGTCACCCTGAGTAGTTGTTAAAGATCTTTGTCAAGCAGATGTATGCTAAGGGAATTATTAATGAAGTAAGCTATTTGATTGCTATTTGAGTACTGTGAAAAGAATTATTAATCACTGTTAACTTATATTTTTTCCCCTTTGGTTTGGATTCTCATCCTGCAACGTTATTTTTCAGTTATGGTGTTAAAGTTCATGCTCCTGGTAGGATTAGAATTGACTTAGAACTCCCTACTTTAAATTACATAGCGTGACTAGTATTGCAGCAGCTTAATAAAAGCTTGTGAAAAGCTTAAATGTTTTCAAAGTCAGGCACTTAATGACAGAAAAATAAAATCAATTCAAAAATCGATTTTTGGAGTATAGCTTTAGACACTCTGATTGTATTTATTAGCAATGAATTAAGATGATTTCTACCCATCTCATTCCTTGCAAAAATTTTTGCTGTGGTAATTTGAAAGCCAGGAAACCAAACCTATGTTTTGTAACAAATATGTATTCATGACTGTTCTTTCTTTTAAAATGGTTCTCTAAATATGGTGTATTTCTTCCTGTAATTCAGGGTTACTTCGATTGCTGATAGACTGAATGTGGAATTTGCTCTCATTCATAAGGAAAGAAAGAAGGCAAATGAAGTGGACAGAATGGTCTTGGTTGGTGACGTGAAAGATAGAGTAGCAATTCTTGTTGATGATATGGCTGACACATGTGGCACAATATGTCATGCTGCAGACAAGTAAGTATTATTATGAACTGGCACACTCTCTCACTGTACTGTAACAGCAGACAGATGAATGTGCTTGTCCTGCATGCCTATAACCCAACCTGACATCTGTAGCACAAAGTCATTCTGATCCTTGAGTCTATAGGGCACAGTTCTGTGACCAAGCTGTGTCCTTCTCTAGAACATGGAATTGAGAAAGTATTTACAGAAATATATGATTTGTGTTTAGGAAGAGCACAGAGCAAATAAAATGTCATATAATTTGAAAGGGACTTGGGCCATCTAGTGCACTTTACAGTTCCAAAATAGAAATAACAGATCAAAAATAATTTTCTTTCTGAACCTCCTCATGGAGCCTTTGCACTCTCCTTAGGCAATCTTTCACAGAGCTTTACTGGATTTAACATTATAAGGTATTTGCTTCCCTGTGTTCAATGCAAGTTTAATATTAATCTTCAATTTACATCTTAAAGACTACTTGTCCTTCTTATTCAAGGAGGTGAAAATAAATTTTCCTGGTTTTTGTCTGAAAGTCAGTTGAAGAGTTCTAATTTCCCTCTAGACTTGAGTAACTTTGGATTGTTTAGTCTTTTCACAAGATTTCTAGACTTCTGTTCAGTTGTCATGCCTTCTGAATTCCTTCCAGTTGGCCCACTTCTGGAGATGGAGCATGTGAATTTAGACACCATCTCATCTGAGGCTTTAGGAGTGCTAAGTAGAAAGGATTACTTTACGATTTTCCATCTGACTTTATGTTGATGCATTTCAGGTTAGTAGTAGGGCTGACTCATCTTCAAGTGGTTTTCAACCAGCACCCTCAGGTTTTTTTCCACCAGGCATCTTTCCAACCACTCTTCCCCCTGCCTGTAGCACTGCATGGGGCTGTTGTGACCCAAGTACAGAACCTGGCACTTGGCCTTGTTGAGCCTTAAACGACTGGCCTTGGCCCATCAATCCAGTCTGTCCAGACCCTTCTGCAGAGCCTTCCTGCCCTCAGGCAGATGAAGACTTTCACCTAACTTGGTCCCATCTGCAAACCTTACTCAATCCCCTTGTTCAGACCATTGATAAAGATGTTGAACAGGACTGACCCCAATACTGAGCCCTGCAGAGCCACACTAGTGACTGGCTGCCAGCTGGGTGTAACTCCATTCACCAGCACTAACTGCGCCTGCTTATCCAACCATTTTTTCCCAGTGAAGAGCACACATGTCCAAGCCATAAGCAGCCAATTTCTCCAGGAGAATGCTGTGGGAAACAGTGTCAAAGCAACAGGGTGGAGCCGGAGTGAGCTAGACATTGGTCCTAGTGGTTTGAAATAAAGATCATCCTATGAGTTTACAGTCTTTAGTTTCAGGCTTGCTGTTTGCATCTAGATAAAAAAGGTGTTAAAAGCTCGTGGTAGAGGGATTTATTGTTCCTTTTCACTTTCATGGAAATTTGATGGAATTTTGCAAAGAGATTTTGTGCAGTTGTTTGCTCTCCATGTTGTAATCTGCGTCAGATTTCAGTATGCTTCTAGGCTGTGCCCTTTACAGATCAAAATAAAAACTTGCCTAGTCAACAGTATTTTTTTTATAGTCCAGTGCTTAGAGGAAGTTAATTCCCATCAAAAAGAAGGCCTTTATTTATGTTTTTTGTGTGTGTTATGAAAGAAGCACTCTTTACTTACCTGCAGTAGATTTCTAGAGACCAAATTCTAAAACCATCAAACACCTTAAATGTATCTGCAGTGTTCACTAAGATGCTTTTTGCTTGAGTGATGCTGCCTTATATCATGTTCTTGGCATGAAGTAGTGCTTTTCATTAAAGTCAAATCTAGGCGGGATGTACTTTGTGTTTAATTAGACTTTCTCACCAAAATACCTCTTAGAACTCTTTTTGTCTTAGCAACCTAGATGCATATCAAGCATATCAACTTACTTAAGTGCAAACTTAAGTACATACCCTTGGTGCACACTCACCCTGTCAAACTGCATCCTCCTCATAGGTTGCAGCTACTCAATGTACTGCTGAGAATGACCAGACAATTTTGATTGTGTTGATTCATTCAAAATGAGATGCTGTTTCTGTTGTTTTTTTTATTTATTTTCCTCTCTTATGCTTTCCCCTGTGCCTTTGTGATGATCTGATAAAATGCCATTCTTCAGGATCTCTGTTTGTAAGACTAGAAAAGCAGGTAGGACATAGCTAAGCATGTGTAGGCATTGAGATGAGTAAAGAAATTAATTAAGAGATTCTGACTTATTCACAAGGTATTCTAGTTCTTTAATTTATACTTTTTTTTTTTTTAACTTCCTCCTCTGCTGCACCACTTCACTGCATGCTTGCATCAGTAGCATGTCTTCCCACAACCTTGCAGCAAGCTAGGCTTTTAATTGTTAAAATTTATTCTTCCTCAGAAACTCCTTCCAAGCAGAACTCTTTGAACTGCAGATGAAAGTAAAGGTGGATAGTAATAGAGACACAATGGAGCTGTGAATGCTGCCATCCAACGCACTTAATTTTTTGCCTGGTTAAGATGGAAGACTTGCACTGGAGTTCAGTTGTATATTGTGCTGGATAGGGTCAAAGTGCAGCAATTTGGATTAGTATGACTGCTGCAAATAACATTTTTTTTAATTATCAGTATATGGAGTTGGAGGTTTTCTGAGACACTTCTGAACTTTTTCAGGTTATACAAATGCCTGAATTATAGATATTTAATATGTAGGAATTTGTGAGTAAAATGTATTTTAGAGTTTCGTGTCTGACTTCATCTATAGCCATGTATGTAAACATGCATCACATCATATTTTTCTTGTGTGTTCTACAGGTTAATGTCTGCTGGAGCTACAAAAGTCTATGCCATTCTCACTCATGGCATCTTTTCTGGTCCTGCCCTCTCTCGGATTAATAATGCATCATTTGAGGCTGTTGTGGTAACCAATACAATCCCTCAAGAGGAGAAAATGAAACACTGCCCAAAAATACAGGTGCAGTGGTATTTTTGTGTCATTTCTTTACACTCTGGATTTGCATTTTACTGTTCACTGGTACTAGAATCTGTGCCTTGAGAGGAAATTAATATTCTAAAATACATAGTTTGCAAAAAATTTTGCTAAAACATGCCAAAGAACTGTTTTAAGGGGATTCAGATAGTACAACAGAGCATTGCAAAATATGTGCTATTTGCCACACCTTGAGGATGCTTGCTTGTGAAAGAGTGGCAAATGTAAAATTTACTTTTTTTTTTTTTTTTTTTAATCAATACTAGTCATACAATATTTGCATGTAGGAACTTATTTATGTTACTGTGGAGGCCACAGAAATCCTAGACCTTTTTTCTTTAAAAACACTAATGGAATTGTTATTGGAAGTCATGTGTCCCATTTTGAGGTTTTCTTTAGTATAGAGTGGAGAAAAGTAAAAGAGATTGGGTTTTTTAATGTATTATTGGATTTTTTTAAAGCCTAATATTTATTTGGTATTCATTGAAACAAGGCAAGCACTTAAAAGGTGAACTTCCTTTAAACTCTGTGTCAAGTAGATACTGCCACCTGATGGCAAGAATAGTGGGGGATTTTGACAACATGTCCTTTGTCAGAAGTCTTAACAATATGACTCTGCAGCAATCTTAGTTAATGCTTTCTTACTCATTTTTTGAGCTTTACTTGGTATTAATAGAGTTCTTATGTATATATTCAATACCTAAAGCTTTAATGTTAAATTATTTCATAGAAATAAGAGATCACAATGGTAGATGAATGTTTGTTTATATATTTACAAACTACATAGTTTAATATTCTTGGCATCCCATAAAATTTTTCTTAATTTTTTTTCAGTTTATTGACATTTCCATGATCCTGGCAGAGGCAATTCGAAGAACACACAATGGTGAATCTGTGTCTTACCTGTTCAGTCATGTCCCCTTGTAACTTCAGGAGATTACACAGCATCTTTGCCAAGATCCCTTAATGATCCACATCAGCCACAAGAAATGAGTATCTTTGTACAATTCCAGAGCTTGTATGTTTAATTATTATATTTGTCTTGTAATCACTACTTGTTCTTTGTAAATGGGCAATAAATCTCCATCTTGAAGAAACCTTATGAATTCCCTCAAGAGTCTGAAAGTCTTCTATTTTGCATAAGTTCTCTTTTATATACCTGTCCTCACTTTCTGCCAAACTGCTGCTCTGGATCCATTTTCCTATACAGAAGTACATATTGTTCACAGAACTTAATGGGATGTATACATGTAAGATCATTTTCTTTGCTAAGCTAAATGCTGCAGACTTGTACCTATTCATCTGTTAGGCAAGCAGCTGGTTTTTTGTTTGTTTGTTATGCCTAACTACCATGAATAGTATTTTGTAAGCCCTAACAGTATGTAAAGATCATGCTGATTTTGAGGAACTGTTCACATATACGTGGTATTAAGGGTTTCATACAGTTCCTGTTTATATTTTCCCACAAGATACATGGGCGGCTGTTTTCTTTTGTAAAGCTCTCATTACATTAAATTGTTTGCATAACATCTATTCCCTGCAGTTACTGTCTTCAGTTGTAAGATCAATGTTTCAGTATTGCTGGGGCTGTTGATGTCACTTGTTTCAATAGTAAGGACCAACCTTTAATCATGGGTTTAAATTTCATTTTTTCCTTTTAGTTTTTGATGTTCCTGGATTGTGATGATATGAATATTTTTGTAGCAGTTTTCCTGTTAATATTATAAAGGTTTACTGTGAAAAGTCCAAACAGGTTATTTAAACACACTTAGACAAATCGGTCTCTACCCATATCTATGGGATTAAAAAGTAGCTGAAAATACTTAGTTTTTTGTTGGTTTGTTGTTTTTTGGTTTTTTTTTTGAAACTGCACAGTCAATAGATCTTCAAGTTTCTATTAAAAAGTACCACAATGTTTCACTGCGCAGCCAATTATGGTACTCTACCTAGTCTGGAATACTTTAAAATTAGAAAATCAAAATCATTATGAAAACAGATTTGCCTCTTGCGTGATAGGAAAGCTTATGGTTAAGTTTGGGTATTGCAGTCAGTAATGGCTTCAGGGAGGGGAAATAATGCCGAAATTTTTTATTTAGGTCTTCAAATCCTACTATGGAGTATTTTCAGTCCTTCTGTTAGGAAGTAAGAGCTTAAGTGTATTAGTGTTCCTGCACTTAGATCATAAGAAATCAAATTTTCTACCTGGAACTGCAGTTACTAATTACAAAAGCATTGAGATGATGCTTCCTTACTACACAGATGCATAAAAAAGAGCTTTATTTCATACTATCTTGCTTATTTTGGGATATATTTTTACAATGCTGTTTATAAAGTAAATTTTTTTGTATTTTTCCAGTTAAGACAGCCTTCAGGAATCTTTTTTTTTCCTTCATTTTTTTTTTTTCCTTAGTAATTTTCTGTTGCTTCTGTGCAATTCTTCTTGCTACATGAGAATGAGTAAAACAGAATTTCACCTATACTGCTTTCAGTGCTGAGTACAGAAACGGAGTGTATAAGTTGTGATGAAAATTCAGTTCAGTCACTAGTTCTCAGGGGAATTCCTCATTGCAGTTGAATTTTCAAAACTGTGTTATAGCACAGTGGAAATGAATTTACAGAATTGTATTATTTTGTAAGGAAATTTCTTAAATGTTAGATTATTTAACCTATTTTCTTGAAAATACTACTTTGCAGATCTGTGGCAACAGACTGCAGGGTTAAGAACTTAAGTGTACCAAAGTCTACACTTTAATTGTACACGAAAGGTATACAATACATTTAATGCATGATATTAATTCAGTTGCTTTAGAGATCAGACCTTTGTTCCAAATAAAATGATGAATTGTTTGCTTTCTGGTGCACAAGTACTG
>JAWWEW010000001.1:99366952-99401277 GCA_035583185.1 Anabacerthia variegaticeps
AGTTCTGTCCTGGAATGGCCAACTAACCCTCAGTCTCAGCCCTTCTTCTGGCAGTGCCTGAAAAATGCCATAGCTACGAGCAATTCACTGGCTTACAACAAGCTTCTTCAAGAAACTGTTTAGCTCTACCCTCCCTGTAAATATTACTATGATGCAGTGTTAACAAAGGATTCTCAACTTCATTTGCCAAAACTGTTGAAGCATGGAAGATAAATCTAATTTTGATATTTTGCCTCAAAATGAAATTCACTGTTAGTTCCAAAGCTGTAAATTCACTTGTTGCGCTATGACAATTCTGAACTGCAGCTGTTGCCAGAACAGATGTTTAGCTGACATGTACTTTGGTTGGCACTGACTACTACACAGCTAGAGAAGATGCTAAAATGGGAAGGCGTGTGAGACAAAACTTAGAAGAAACCTTGCAGAAACCTGCAAGAAACCTTTAAGGCTGCTGTGTGAAAGCAAGGAGGGGGAGCAGAACAGCAGAGAGGCAGAGGAAAAGGCACAATGCAGATGGAGAAAATCAAATAAACCAAGGTGGAAGTAAGAAGAAACAAGGAAAGGAAGGCTAAAAGATAAAAGAGAAAGTTGAAAAAGTGGAAGTAATAGGGGAACATGCAGCTAAAATAGGGCATGGTAGAAGTTAAAGAAGCATTTACCATTAATTTCCAAGTAACCTTTCACCTGCCTGCTGGGCTGTTGGCTGAGCTGGCTCCTTCCTGAAGACTCAGCCCTCCTCTCCAGTGTTGTATTGTCATTTTTAAGAGCTTGGCTCCTCCATTTCCACCTGAGTACTGTGTTACAAACCCTTCTGTATCAAACTGGAATGGTGCTAGCTGGTCCAGCCAGGGCTGGGGCCTAAGGACATGATAAAGTGCAGTTGCCCAGACTTTCTCCAGAAGAAAACCTGGTCAAAATTTGGAAGTGCAAAGCACATAAGACCAAGTCAGTCAAGGAAAGCTTCCATCCCAGTGTTTCTTTAGCTGTGCTGTGGTGCTCCAGAGCAACCTCAAGCACTCCTTCACCTTCTTGTTCCTCAAGCAGGTCCCTGTCCTATAGCAGATGATGGGACACCACTAAACACCTGAGAAAGGAATGGGTCTAGCTTTAGATACATCCTGGAAAAGGGAAGAAACAATGCTCAGAAGCACAAACACCTGGGCCTGTTCTTCACTCTGTTTCACAGAACAGACTTACTGAACACATGATGGTATTTCAGCTGAAGGCTTTTGTAATGACAGCCTAAACCTCTGAATGTGACATGGGCAGGTTCTCTGACTGCTGTGATGATGTCCTTTTGGAAGGGCCAGTGTATTCTCACCTTGCTGGGTGCTCCTGTCTTCAGCATTCTGGGCAGCTTCTCCTCTCTTTCTCAAAGTCCTTTTTTCTTTTCTAGTAACTAGTCTCGGTGACAACTCTGGCTGATGGGAAACTGACACTCTTAACTGATTTAAACCTGCCTATTTCAAGTGCCTCCTGTATTTCCTGATCCACCTGTTCTGACTTGTCCTTTCTTTAAATAGCCTCTCTTTTTATAATTGTAGGCAACCAGACAGACAAGAACACAAACAGAAACAAGAAAATGAAACTTCATGTAATAATATTGCAGATAAGAAGGGGTTTTTTGCTCTCAATTTGTCACATAATTTTTCTTGGTTAAATACAGAAGTGGGAAATACAGACAGACCTGGTTAAGAAAAAGGGAGTTTTATGGTTATATTTTAACAATGTGTATTTCTGATGGCTCTGTTTGTAAGCCTAAATGATCTGTATCTCTAAATATGATAACATGGGCTATAATATGACCCTCTTCAGAAGGTAATGCTTGAAACAGGAACCTCTGTTCCTCAGTTACTCACACACCATCTCCCTCTGTCTCCCCACAACATCTACTTTGGAGCAGATCCTCTTTCTGAGACTTGTTGATTAGGGCAGGAACCCAAGGTCACTTAGCCTTTCTGACATTGATGGGACAAGTATTTTCTCCTCTTCCATTGAAGAGCACCCAAAGGATGCATATGACATGATAATGCTTATATAACAGTATGTAACAGTATGTAACAATGCTTATATATCAGTACGGGTACTAAGGGAGCTGATTAAGAAAGATATCCTCCTTGATTTGTTGCTTGTTAACAAGAGATCCTCATGAGTGAAGTGGTGATTGGTGGACATTTTGGACCATGAAGTAGTTGAGTTTAAAATATTTGGTGACAGAAGGAAAATTGCTAGAAAAACTCTGGATAAGAGGAGAGCAGAATTCAGGCTGCTCTGGGAACCACTTTGTAAGGTCCCCTAGGAAAACGGTTTTGAAGAAGCTGGAATCCATCAGTGCAGTCACATTTTAAACACCATCTCATAAGGGCACAGGAGCATGCAATTCCAAAATGCTGGTAGTCAAGCTGAAAAGGCAGAAGATGCTTCCTGGACAATTTGGATGTCCAGGAATCTTTTTCTGTAGCTAAGGTGAAAAAAACAAAGTGTATGGCCACTGGAAGCAAGGTTTGGTGACCTGGAAGGATGTTGTGGTTTAACCTCAACTGGCAACTAAGCACCATGCAATCACTCATTCACTTCTCCCCCATTCTGGTCGGATGAGGAGGAGAATCAGAAAAGTAAAACTTGTTGGTTGAGATAAGAACAGTTTCATAGTTGAAATAAAGTAAGAAATAATATTGTAACAACAATAACAATAATAATAATAAAAAGTGAGCGAGAGAGAGAAAGATAAAATCCAAGAATGACAAGTGATGCACAACAATTGCTCACCCACTGACCGCTGCAAAACCCATCTCCAAACCTCAATGAGTTCCCCTCCCAGGTAACTCTCCCAGTCTATATACTGGACATGACTATGTTACGAAATATTCCTTTGGCCAGTTCAGGTCAGCTGTCCCAACTTGCAGGGGAACCAGCAAAGGACTTTGCCGAGTGGAAGGATCAGAACACCGGAAAAAGTACAGAACCTAAGAAATCCGTGCTAAAGGAAAGGTTTTATCAGCTTTGGACTCAGCAGGTGCAGAGCGGACCTCAAGCTGCTGTTTAAAAGCTCTTTTGGTGTTTGTGCCGCCTCGCCAGTGCCTCGCCACCCCGGTCCTGTACCCGCCGGATCCCCGCAGCGCCAGGACCCTCCCCTCCCATCTTGGCGGGGTGCGGGGCCGGGGCGAGTGGGGGGTGCACGGCTGTGCCACTCCCCAGTTTCCCCTTTTATGTCGCGGTTTCTCCCCTTTTTTCCTTTTTGTGTCGCACTCCGCCTTAGCACCTTCCTTATCTCCTCCCCAGTTCTAGAACCCTCCATCCCGACCTTATATAAGTCCCATGTGCACCTAATAAAGTGTTCACTCCTGTTTGACCCTCAATTGGCATGGACCGTCTCCTCATTTTCCCCCCCGGAGCACGACACCAACTATGCTCCCTCCCAGCTTCTCATGCACTTGCTCTCTGGCAGAGCTTGAAGCTTGCTTGTCTGGTTGGTGTAGCAGTGTCTGAATTACAAAATGCTGAAGAGTCCTGAGGTTTCTATACATTAGGGTTTCATGGCCACATATGAGATCATAGAGACATTTTATGAATATCTCACCCCAATGCAGGAGTTTAAGATGGATCAAAAGAAATGCAACCCAAAAGTAGGATTTCTCACCACTAACCATGTAGGTGTTTGCACTGAGGACACTTTCAGTTAGGCAAGGTGACTGCTGCTCCAGGTTTATTTGTGCACCAAGTTGTTCTTGAATAACCATGTCAGCTGAACATCAAAATATCTGAAGTACTATTAACACCAACTGTGATGACCAAAGCTGTTCTTCATCAGTTGCTCTTTCCTTACAGAAATTGTAGCAGACAATGGCTAGACTTGGTATTTAGTCTTTGCGGCCTGGAAAGATCATACATGTAGTGGAAGAAGGAGAAAGAGGAGAAATGAAGAGGAATATTGCAAATTTATTGAGTTTTTACAGTTCTTGTGGAATTGGCAGAAAAAAATATGCTACTTACATTAATATAATTAATGTATAACAAAAAGAGTAATCACCGAAAGCTAGTAAGAATTATCCTTAGTTATAGCACAGGTTTATATGCATGTGAAATCATCTTTGGTCTCTTTGATTTCTCTTTTTTTAAGAACTGACCTGTGAGGAACTTGCAGCTGCCTCCCTGTGAGAACAATTTATGTTTTAAGGCACCTCTGGAGATCAGAACAGGTCTGATTTCAACATCTCATTAGCTTCTTTAGCCTCTTGTTCTGCAATAAAATCGGGGTGTTATGTAGCAAACATGATATTCTGTAAAGGACCTTTATAACAGCATCTTTAAGAAAACAAATCCATGAAGATCAGAAGCCCTTGATCTGTAGTAGATCACACTGTAGGTCAATAGGCCCTCCAGTACAGTGAAACTGTTTGTCTGCTGAATAACCCTTGCCATTTCAGTTTCTCAGTCTTGTTCTGAAAGTATCTGTCTGTAGAAACTAGCTCTATGGTAGGCTGTCCATTTGAAAAAAAATCAGCCATAGGCCAAATTTCTCCATTTGCTCTGAAGAAGGTATTCAGATCATTTAGGTTATAATTCTTCTCAGTTGCCTCTGGAAGAGCTCAACTTCACTGAATATATATGGAAGTTAGCCTCCTAATTTGGGAAGATAAATTGTGTGTCTAAATGCAAAAGACAGACACATTAATCTGTCATTATCTACAGGAGTATAAGTCATAAAAATAAAGCACAGAAAAGTAAAATCCTTCCTATTATATCCATCTGCTGCTGCTGCATCTGAAAAGGGAATCTGCATATCCAACATCTAAAAGCAACCTGCATGCGTTCCTTAGTTAATGAGCATTTAGAGATTACTATACATGGGATTATTTAATCAGAAAAAAGACCAAAATTGAGAATCAAATGTGTACCTGGTGAGAAATTCTTAATTTGCCTGTGAAAAATATGGGACAATAGGAAGCCCTACTAAGTTCTGCAAAACTGAGGTGGTTGGGTATTTTTGTTTTGGTGGGAGAGCATCTTTGTTCAAGGTATTGATTCCTGAGGTAAAGAAGTGTATCAGAATAGCCAGTGAACAAAATCCATGGTTTTATCTTTCTTGTTTTCTTTCCTTTAATGATGACAAAACAACTCATGCTAACTATTCACTATGAGATCGTCTGCGTGCATATGAATTAAATAAAGCATACCCAGGAAATAACTTCACATCATTCTACAATGAGGCAGAAGACATACGTCCAAATTGCATATTCAGACACATTTCTTCATCACATTCCAATAAAACCACTGCACTAGTTGCCAGCATCTCTTTTTCATTTATACAACTGTTATCTCCTTCAACATAAGTTAATATTTAATCTTTTTTTTGTTGTTCATTATGAAAGTGGTTTGAGTAATTTTTAATTTGCATGGGTCACAGTGTTGTGTAGGAATATCTGTGCTAGAGAATTGCATTATGTGTCAGGTTTGTTGCTGCATGTGATCCAGCTATTAATGCAAATAATTTTTGAATTATCAGTGTAAAGGACTTCATAACATTTTTATCACTTAAGCTTGTCCTTCAGGTTAATTCTTAACTTATTGGAGAGAGTTTGAAGGCTTGTAACAGCTAATGCCAACACTTCCTACTTGTTTTATTCATGTGAAGGTGTTTGCCCTCAAGTAAATGACCAGAGTGCAATTTAGTTTCACCTTGGTCACTTTAATGCAGACTATGAGCACACTGCTTGGTCTGTACTACAGGATTAATGCCTTATTTTAGTATGTGAAAAGTATCATCAGCAAGCTTGGAGCTCAAGTGAGGTTTGGGAGGACTAGAGAAATAGTGCATCCTAAAATCCTTCTATTTTGAGATTTTAGCAGTTCTGAGAAACTTTAAATTTTGATACTGGACAGAAATTGGCACATTAAGCTCAAAGAATCTAACCAGGAGAGGTCTCCAGCCTGTGTATAGATTAAATGCAATTTTATCAAGTTTAAAAAAGTTAAGGAACTATATCTTAATGGCAGTGATTAACAAAGACAGTACCTTTCACCTACTTTACCTGACTAAGGCTCATGTCCATCAGCACTTTTTCCATTACAACACTTTCTCGGCATCACAATCTTGATGGAAATTGAGGGGATTAGAGGTGGGACTTCAGTGAATCCTATGGAAAATATCTTCCCACAGAACTTGGGCTTGTCCTGCTCTCACAACCTGACAATGTTGTCACTGTCCCCCAGTAACCTGACTTGGGTGTGGTCCTGCCTACCTGTACCTCTACAGCATCTTGACCTGAGGCAAAGTGCCTCAATGATACTTTTCCCTTTGGACCTTGCTTTGGAAAATCTCCCATTCAAATGCATCCTTAATAAAGCATACTTTAATTCTGACTCCACAAAATACTTTCTGTCTGCTTTCAATAAATGCCAGAGCTGCAAGTGAATCCCTTTTGCATCTGATTTCTTCAGTCAGGTCATAGCCTCTGGAGAGGTTGCACAGAGTTCATCTGCTTAGGAAGAGCAGAATTTATCTTTCAATTACCAGGGGAAAATCTAGTCAGGGTATTGAAACCTTTCTCAACACTTATAATCTCTAAAATCACTGTAGTTAGAGGAAGCTATAATTGTTGCTATTAATATTGTATGTTAAAGCATGTTTCCAAAGAGCGAAGAAGAAACAAACTTCTCTTTACCTTAAAAAGCTGAATGTTCTTCATCTTGGTCCAAACTTTACTAGAAAATTTGACATATCTGTCTTTGAAGAATTTAATAATCTCACAGATCTATCCCTGAAACTAGAGGTTTGCACAAAGAAAACTGTATTTTTCTTAAATATATGAAAAAAGGACAACTTGACAGATTACCTTTGCAGCTGGAAGTAGAAAACCAAGTCACATGCATCACTAACATGCTCTGATTGACATTCTGCAGCCAGTTCTCCTTTGCAAGTAGAGATGATTCTGAAAGTAGGTCTTCAATCACCTGTTACCTCTGGGTAAGAGACCATAGCAACAAGCTTGTGACAGACATTGGGTCTGATGCAGAATGGTTCTGTACACAGTATCCTTCTTTAACAATCATAGGGCTAACCTCTTTAAATTCAAAATTATCTCTTCACCTTTGCAGACCAATCATACACCACTACACTTCCTTTCAATTTATCTTCCTTCTCCTCTCTCCAACACTACAAAATTGTAAAATAACTGGCTCCTGTTTCTTAGTTTTTGATTTCATCTTGCTTTTAATCTTTCTTTTTCTTCCAATTCAGACATTATCCAATCACATACTCTGAAAAAAAAAAAAAAGCAAAACAAACCAAAAAAAAAGAAAATAACACACAAAAACCTTCTTCCCTTAATTATTCTGCAGGTGGCTTGATACTCATGTCTTAATTAATCTATTTGGTTTGGTGCCTAGGACAGATAGAGAAGGAGTTTTGGCATTAACTGCTTGTCATCAGACATTTTGATATACTGGAAAAGATTTACCAAAGGCAAATTTTATATATTTTACAGTGATGCAAAAATCAAATGCTTGCACATGATTTGCATGAACATGATGTTTGCTGTAGGAACATGGGCTAGTTTTTCAGTCATCCTCCTCCAGTTAGTGAGATTGCAAGTAAGTGGCTGATGTGTTTTATTCTTTTTCTCACAAGTCAGAATATTTCACTATTGGTTTAGATATTTTTTTTTAAAATGTAGTGATATTTTAAAGATATGAACAGAACAATTCTATTGAAGTTTTAAAACAACATTTCTCATTTTGTATTAAACAGACACTGTCAAAACCAGGCAGACAAGTACTGAATTTCCCATGCATTGCTGCTAACGTTTCCATTCTTCTTTTTGCAATGCCTTGAGGGAACAATTCAAATCACAGGAACAGAGACAGCAAAGGGCAGCAAAGAAATGTGCAATATTAATCTGAACTGAATCCTAATAAAGTCAATGGTAATTGCTCTGTGACTGCAATGGCTTTGAATCAGGTCCTCAGGGGCAGCTTTATAAAATAATGTAGGTGCCAGCAACTTTGCTAATCCCACTTCATACCTATCTCCATGTTTAGATAGCTGAATAGTAGTGAAATTCTACACTATCAGATATCCTTATGTCTCAGACAAGGTCAGATGTATCTGCTACTGCAGTCTGTGCTACACATTTTTGAAACTGTTGGGCAGCACCACTTTATTTATAGTGATTATGAGAAGTCATTAAACACTTCCTTGAAAGTCAGAAGGCATACAGTACTTTTTAACCACACATCACTGATTTCTACATGAAAAGCAAAGGCAGTTCAGGAATTTCAAAGTACTTGGAAATAGAAGTTTTGTTGAGCATAGTCCTATGCAGGTAGGTGTTTCCACGTGCATGAGTGTGTGATGGGGAGATGGAGAGCTGGGTAGTGTGAGACAGCTTGCAGGAGAAGCCTGCAAAAGCAGCAAGGACAGCATTGTGGGATGGGGAAGAAGCCAGCAAGAGTCTTTGTAGTTCCTGGCCAAGAGAACCTCTGTACTTAGAAAATAAAAATATTTACAGTGGCTGTGACAATCTTTGTTGTGGACAAGAAAACAATACCTTGTCCATTCTTGTGAATAAACACTTGCAGAACAATCAGAGTAAGAAAAATATCTGACTCAAATCTCAGGTTCTCCAGTTATGCATAGTAATCTACAAAACTTTAATCTCTAGCTAGCTGTTTGGATTAAGAATTGCATGTATTTTGCCAATGCAGTGTCTAATAAAAAGTTTAATTGTCCAGTCATGTCCTTTTCTAGCAGCTGCTGTGTCTTCATCTGCAATACAGTTACAGTGCACTTCCTTACTTTTTCTTTTCTATATAACGTTGGAGAACAGATGTTGCTATCTCCTTTGAGTTTTGGTGTTCTTCATTCAGTTAATCTGTGAATTCCTAGATCTTTACTGAAGCATTTGCTTTCAAGGTCATTTAGACACTTGCTTCCTTTGATGTGTTCTCAATGTGTACATTTGAACAGGGGACATGTAGGCAGTCCCTGTTCTGAGAGCCACACTTTGTCTGTAGTATGTATTCCCTGTCTTCGTGAAATCTCCATGGCCGTATCCTGAATGCATGGGAGGAGAAAATATTTGAGTACACACAAAATCTGCACACATGTGGCCTCCCACTGTGAGGAACTCCAGAACTTCAGACAGACAGGGAGAACTGATGCCCTCCAGCAGGTCTCCAGATGTGGAGGGCAAAGGTACATGATATACTACACACACCTGTTCCTGGTTGTAGGTAGTGACAACCTGGAACACATATGGTCTAGACTATTGGTGAAGAAAATTTGTTTAAGCTGCTGAAGGCCACGTACTGCTTTGGTACTTGATGACATTTTTTGCTTCAGGTGTCCGCTCTTGGCTGGCATACTCCTGTGAGTTAGAGTTCAGCTACCTCTTGCATGTCATTCCCTCCTGCTGTAATACAGTGGGAGCAGTTGATAAGTAGGTCCATTTTTGGAAGATGTTTTACCCTGGGTGGTTGGTATTTCTGTCTGTTTTTGCAGGGACAGTCCTTAAGGCTTTTGTTTGTACTGGTAATTTGGAAGCTTGAGCTGACAGTATCTTTTTAATATTCTGATAGAGTCCTTTTCTGTTTTGTCATTCCTGTTTCATATCATTTTAACCTTCTTTTTTTCTCATTGTAATAAAATCAATGTCTGACAGTGGGACTTTGAATGAATGAGGGTGTGTGTGTTTGACAGGCGGGTTTCATTAACCTATTTATGCAAGTTCCCATCTACTTTAACTGTTCAAGCAGAACCTTGGCGTACAACTTTGATGAGGTTCATGATTTTTGTTGGCATGCAATAGACCTTCAAGATGTTCCAAAGTGAATTGCACTGGCAGCTGTCAAATGCTTCTATAAGCTCAGATAAATTTAAGTCTCTAAATACTGTTTGAAATCTGCCTCTAAATGAACTAAGCTCCACAATTTCTGGATTTAAAACCAGATGTCAGGGGGCTTTTTTATTTAAAGCGTGCCCTGTTTAAGGGCATATGATGACTGCCCTGGTTGAACAATCTTTCAAGTTTCATCCCATAGCTCATAGCCATGAATCCAGGATCACCTATAAATTGCAAATGCGTGTGTCACATGAAATCGCAGGCATTTCCTGCTTTAACCTGGTATATACTTTTCCCAACTCAAATGATGAGTACTTATCAATATAGGAAATAAATGACAAGCTCAGAAATACTATTTAATGAGATCTTATTTTGTAACAGAATTTGTGATACTAACCCCAAACCCAGAAAAATAAAACCAGAAATAAGCTCAATATAAGAATCCCTTAATTTCCTTCTTATTTTCTGTTCAGCTAGAACACTGCTGCTGAGATGCTCCTGTTGCCATAAATGTTCCCCTCACATCCTTAGCAAATATTGAAAAGCAATTCTTTACCCCATTTTCATCAGACCATAGCTTATGTTCAAACCTGTCTGATTACATCAGCAACACAGAATATTTTTTAATAGTATAAAAATACTGTCCCGTGCTCACAGAAAGCAAGGAAGTGCTAAGACTCCACCCATCAGAATGCAAATACAGTGGAACTGCTTTGAGTTTCTGCTTCAGTGTGACTTCCTTAATTTTTCTGAAATGAAAAAGGGCAGAAGTGAGCCTGGTTAGTAAAGCAGCTGAGGATTTGGTTAAATATTTAGAATTTCTATCTGCCCATCACGTTTATGAACCTTGTTCAGTAAGCTAAAGACACAAATTTGAATGAGTGAAAACATTTTGTTGTGACAATTTTGAAATTAAACATTCTAATTTTTGATCTTGAAATTGTCTGTACAGAATGGGAAACAACTCCCAAACTGCTGTTACTGTTCCAGTAAATACGTCATATTAGATTACTTAGTGTAAAGGGAGACAGAAATAGCTATTTAGGAACAATTTAGAATATCCTGTACCCTTCACTTCTGAGAGCTGTGTTGATGCACACATACGCAGAGGAGGGAACTGCATTGTGGTCACCACAACCCAAATATATTATCAGCTGTGTTACTGACTTCAAATGCTGTGTCTGGACAGAAATAAGGGGAAGTGGATCTCTTTCTCTCTTTGCTAAACTAAGTAGCAAATTTGAATCAGTCAGAATGCCTGACTGCTCAAATAATTGTCTGCCCTTTTACATTAAAATTAGAATAGCTTCATGTATGTTAATGAATTTTTTAGGCAACTGTCATTCTTCTTTTAGGAAAACAAAGAGTGTGCCATCCCACAAAGAACAGCTCTGCTCACTCTTTGCCATCCACATGAAGGTTGGAGTCACCAAGTGCTGCTTACAAACCACCCCAGAAGGTATTGACGCAGAACAACACTTCCTGCTTAAGACGGGAAGTGCAGCTTAAGACAGCTCCTGCAGCTGTCAGATGGGAAGGATGTTGTATTTGGGGAAAAAAAAAAAAATCTACCACCACACTACTCTCCTAAAATGCTGTCAAAGTGCATGGAGTGAATAGATGCAAAGAGACAAAAACATGACAGTTCTGAGATTCTTTCTCCCTGATAGCCTTGGAGAAGAGTTCAGTACAGAGATTGTCTGTCCAGCCAAGGCAACATGCCTCAGCACACAAAATTTCTTTCATTCAAAACCTGAGATGACAGAGGTGTATTTGAGAGTGGGGAGAGATTATTTTGGATCTCTGAGCCAAATTTAGTGTTTACATTACAGCTGGAATTTAAATGCCCAACTCATTACACTTCTCCCTCTGAAAATTAAATTTATGCACCTTGAAAATACTTTCAAGTATTTGAGCTCAAAAAGTTGTCCGTTAAATTATGTCTGAGATTCCTCTGCTCTAGCAAGAAGTCAGTAAAGTCATGCACAAATGTAACAAACCTGTGGCTGTCAAATGATAACCACAGTGAGAGGCGCATGCAGTGAGTGACCTCGTCTGCCTTTGCAGTGCTTTACACTGTATGACTGAGCAGTTTGCCAGAATATTCATCTCTGACAGAACCTCCCTCACTTTACACTCCACCTGTCTCTTCTTGTGGCAACTCAGTGAAGGCTGATACCAGAGCCAGTGTGACCCATGGGTCACCTTGAGCAGGTGGCACTAAACCATGGCCAGATGCAGCTGAGCTGCCTGCAGGTGGTTTGCATGTGCCTCTGACCCTTCTTTCAAAACACTGCCTGGGGAAAGACACCACTAGCAGCAGTGGCTCAAGGGATCAGTGTCTATTTTCCAACAGCCTGCTCAGTGACGCCAGGAATTTGAGACATTGCTGAGCCCAACAGCAACCATGCTTACTGTGAACTGCACCGCTGGGTAAGTCGAGTTCACATCATCCCCCTCAGGTATATTTAGAAAAGCCTTCACCTCAACGAGCAAATATTCAAGAACCAATCCTGCTGGTGAGTCCTGGGCAAGTCATCCAGGTAATTTGGTGGTAGTGAAGAAAATAAGAATTGTTTGTGTGTGTCTTGTTATGGCTTCATTAGATAGCTTTGAACTTAGACTGAATGCTGCTTTTCTGTCACCTATTCTACAGACCATTCTGTAAATAGAACACTTCCACTCATCTGTTTTAATGCACCAAATGCACTTTTTGATAGACCTTATAGGATTTTGAGTGGAGATTATATTCTTCCATCAGTTAATTCTTGCTGGGCAAGTATCTAAAACAATGTTTTTATTAAAGCTTTTGCTTATTGCTCCTTTGGCTTCCTATCACTCTCTCTCTCCACTGTCATTCATCCACATTAATTTATTTCCCAGCTTTTACTATCAGCATTTGAAGAGTTTTAGAAGCAGAAGAATTTATGTGCTCCCATCTTTTTACCTATGCTTTTAGAAATCATCTAGAGGAATTACTTTTGGTGTCTTTTCTGATAATTTTTACTTTAATCATTGTAAGCTTCCTTTAATAAATACAACTTTTATTAATTAATACAAAAGCATATCTTTTTTCAGAGCAAATCTAAAAATTAAATACAACTGAAAAGTACATTACTATTCTAAAAACATATAAGCATATAATTTTTTACATGAGGATATTTTAGCTGTGCTTACAAAGATTAATATTGTTTGATGTACTACTCAGTTCATCTATCTGTTAATGGAAAGAGCTGCAATTTATGTTCCAAAAATCTCCAAACAAAGTTTCATTCTCTTTAACAGGATTAAAATACTTGATTTTTTGGTTGGTTGGTTGGTTTGGTTTGGGTTTGGTCTTTTTGGGTTTTTTTTGTCTGTTCTTTTTTTAATGTTTACTATACTGAATATGGGGTGTTATCCAATTAAGTCCATCACTAAGACTTTCAAAACTTCTTATTACAATCTGGACAAACCTAAGGCTCCAGAAGATGTCCCAGTATCCCAGTATTTCAGGTGTTCCTAACAATGGCATAAACAACCGTCACAGAGTAATTTCACTCTGTTTCCACTGAAGCAGGTAACACAATGTGTAAGTCCCTTGGTACATACAGTTCCAGAGGGGTTTACACTTTCTTAAACAGCCTTTGGAGAAAGCCCTAACAAGTTTTTTCTGGCTAGTGTCCATTACAGCTAAATGAAATACCAAGCCCTCGAAAACAAAGGAATAAGGTAAAGCTGAAGATACTCCTCCAGAGATACCTTAATTATTGGTCTGCTTCAGCAGATTGTGCTCAGCAAGTAGACATCATTCCTTAGATTAGGCATCCTACTTGCAGCTGAACATTTTTAGGACAAAAAGCCACTAATATGCTCATTTTTTCCCACAGGTTTTATTTGCAGTAGCATATTTGTTTAGACATGGAGTGAATGCAATTGAAAGCAACTCTCCCCCTTTTTTGACCTTCTTGTGCTTTGGTTCATCATGTGGAATGGTCTTGAAGCACATCTTTTGGTTTCCTCCTAACTGAAACAAAGCTGAAAGACATTATGCAGAAGCACAGCTCACAGCCATTCATTCAAAGGACTAGACTAAAATACCTCTCTAAACAACCTTGAAATGTATATAATGTTGCCAGTGGGCCCTCACCATCAGCTGCTTTGCCCTCCAAATTATTCCTGTTGTGCCAGACTACATGCCAGTGTGAATGATCAGTCAGTGTAAGCAATGTTCAATACTGCCCACAAAACCAGCCTGATATAATATTCATTCCTCTAATGCGAT
Organism: Anabacerthia variegaticeps; assembly: GCA_035583185.1. Lineage (NCBI taxonomy): Eukaryota > Metazoa > Chordata > Aves > Passeriformes > Furnariidae > Anabacerthia > Anabacerthia variegaticeps. The sequence continues at coordinate 99,381,059 of JAWWEW010000001.1, forward strand.
TTCTTTAACCTTGGGAGGGAAACACTTATTAAGCCCATAAACAACTAGAATCCATGATATTTATAAAGTAGCTAACAGTTTTTTCTCGTGACCTTTTCATAAAAGCATGCTCTGTGTAATTAAAAATGATCTAGAATGTGATTATGGAAACTATAGGACAAAACTATCATATTAATGCTTTTATTAATGGGCCATTCACAGAGCTGTTCTCTCTTAAGAAAATCTGTTCAAACTGTTTTTCCTTTAAAATAAAATGTCTGCATCCAAGATTATTTGTTCTGCTTGTTCTTCATGATCCTCATAGACCAGAAATCTTTTACTACCCCAGAAAACTACCATGTATTTAGAAGCAGAAATCATCAGTTTTTTTCATAGGCCTTCACTGAAGCTTGAAGGTTTTAACAGCAAATGGAAATAAATGATAATGTAGTCACGTTGATATTTGCCTATATTCAAACCCAAGCAGTTTCTGATGACATCTTACAGAAGTTCACAAATCTTAAAGAATATCATTATAACCATAATATGTCAGGTCATTCCTATTACATTCCCCCTTTCCTCCCCCTCCCCCCTCCCCAATTTAACGGAATTAGGGAAATTACATCTCAGTAGCAAACCACACGAAGTATCCAAGGGTTTTACATGTTTTACTGCTGCACTAAGACCAAGTGACAGCAATGCAGCTCACACTGCCTGGAGTTTGCTCTGGAAATTTTATTTACAGATTATTTAAATTCTAATTTTATTTACAGAATATTTAAATTCTATTTATTGCTCATACAGAATTGTATGACCAAGAACTGCTACTAAAGCAATCCTCATGGAAAAAAATTTGCTTCAGGAGATGAGGCTTTTGCAGGTCTCACTGATTCAAACATTCTTTCCTCTTCAGCAGCTTCACCACAGCAACTCTCCATCTGCTCTCATCAGAAACAGAATGATACCTTTACTTAACTAAATAAAAAGCATTCTTAGATGGGATTTAAATATACTGTTTAATGTGGAATCTCTTGATCCAGGCAGGCATTATCTGAGGTGGTATAATGCTCATTTTGTATGTGAGCCCTGCATGGATAACACTTCCATCAGAGCATTTGCTGGCTTTGCAAAACCTTTAACAAATTAAACACTTGAGTTACTGCCAGCCCTTCTCTGATTGTACCTGCCATCATCATAGCATACCCCACTGAACTGTCGTATAACCTACATTGAATTATTTCAGGAATGAAATAGCTTTGAAAAATTCTTGCAGAGTTTGACCTTTCTGGATGAAGTTATCTTTAAATTCTGAGGGGAAAAAATATACTGATGGTATCTAAACCTCTCACGGTCTTTTTCTTCTCTAATATCTTCAAAATGATTAAATTTTCTAGGTATGTTTGAAGAGCTATCTGAACATCACTCAAAAACTGTTTCTCTAAAATAGTCAGGGTTTTTTTATGATACAAACTTTATAAAACAACCTAACTTCATTATATTTCAAAGTGTTAATAATCTCCCACAAGTTAATTTGCAAGACGCCATCTAGAGGAGAAGGTAGGACTAGTCTGTTACACTGACTTCGTGAAAACATGACTATTTGACCCTTTCATGCACTGCTAGGACAAAAGCGTGGACTATTTATTTTAGCTGCTCTCAGACCCAGAGTGCCTGACCTAGAAAAACACTGGATCGGAGCTTCAAAAGCCTCACATTCATTAACTCAGAGCAGTTTAAACTCAGATCACTTAATAAGCTGTAGGGAAATTACCTGATTGAAGCTGTCTATGAATTGCAATAGTCAGGCTGTGAATGTCACTGAATTTCATCTATGTGACTTCAAATATTTAAATCTATCAAACAGTATATTGAATTTTACTTGTAGTTTTGCATTAAAAAAAATTAGAAATCTAGAACTGTTAGAGTTGAGCTGCAATAGGAAAGACTCACATCTCAGCTACCATTTTCTGAAACCTTGCCTCAAGGTTTTTAGCTTGTGATGGAATGCATTTTCTACATGTCGAGACAACCATCTAAGCATTAATCCTCCTGAGGAATCAGTGTTCTAAGGAAAGTACTTTAAAGTTTTATGGGTCAACAGATAGATATGGGAAAGACATGCATTTTTTAATATCCACAACCTAACACATCTCAGTATATCGCACATTAAACAGGTAACAATCCCCACTGAAGCATACTTACTATGATAGTTGTGAGAAGCAACAAAGTGAAAGCCTTTGACTTAACATCTTTTAGAGCATTTACTCATGTGAAACAGAATGAACAAAGTTTTGACATTAACATGACTGTTGTTGCTTCTCCTGGAGATTTCTGTCTCACCCTGCTGATAAGGTTTAACAGCATTTCAGAGATTTATGTAGGATATGCTGTTGAAATGGTATGTCCTTGGTACTTTGATCTGAGTTTCAGCATGCTAAGAGAGCCAGTCAACCTGCAGGACTTGAAAAGACATGTAGCGAATAAGCAGATGGACAAAATCCTGCCTTCGTCAGATGGACACAGACTGCTAACACCTTTACACCACAGGCAGCAACAACCCCCTGTACAATAATCCAAGGAGGGGGTATGTCCTACAGGGCAGATTATTGCACATGGAGCAGATAATGATCCAGGTTACAGCTGACCTGAGCAGTGCAGGCCTGTGCTGAGCCTTGCTGTACTACATAGGACTAGGATGTGAGGACAGTCCCTTGCTGCGCATGTCCCTTACAGCCAGCTTGTTGAAACCAAAAAGCCCATAGGCAGTTACCTATTTGTTTCCAACTATGATGCCAAAACCATGTTCCTGACTTTATCTTGAAGTGAAGGATCATATTTTCCTCTGAACATTCTTTTTTACCACAGTAAGTATGATGAATAGAGTTGCTTTGCTTCTAAGAAAATCCTATAAAAACTCTGAAGACAGAAGTGCTGGTGGACCTCACCACAAATGTGAAGTCTGAGCAGAGTGACATGTTATAGCCAGAGTATCATTTTTGGGTTCCCATACTGGAGGGAGGATAAGATGCTATAAATTGTCCCACTTTCATGGGATATTAATAATATGGTTAACTTCCCTGATAGTGCTTTTACCTTTCCTTCTGAGATCCAAAAAGAACCAGCACATTCTGGTGCCAAACAGACATTGAGCTGGTATGCAGAGATTCACTTGATTTTCTACTTATTAGCATTATTGTGAGAGAAATCACAAAACATGTGTTTTCTGGGATGCCCACTACACACACTGGTCCTGCCCAGGAAGAGGCCTGGCTGTATGTCCATGGCCACACAAAACACTCCTGATGACACACGCATTGTGTAGGGCACTCAAGATAGCCCTTTCATCTCCTTCATCTCACATTCTTCCCCTTTTTTCTTCTTCTTTGTATGTCTCCTTACCAGAATATTGTCTGCAACATTTTAATAGCTTCTTTCTAACCATATGCATGTATTCTTTTGCATAATAATGTTCTTAAACATTTGTTATATTTTTGTTTTTTCTTTCCTTATAAATATTATTGTACTTCAAAATATTACTGTCATTTTGAGACTAGTACATTTCTCTTTTTATGATACTTAATCTTCCTTCCAAAACAAAAGGAAAGGAACAAAGCTGACAAGGGAGATAAAGATGCCTGAATGCTGGTGGTACAAGCCTGATCCTCCACATTCAATGTGAGCCTTTTTCTTGTCTTCATTCATCCTTGGAATATTATATTACAAATACAAACACATTCCCATGTGCAAATATATTAAAGTGACAAAAGTCTGATCAGTCTTTCAGAGAGATGAAAGATTTTCCAGCATTTTTATCTCCCATAAGCAGTTAAGTAGTCTCTATTGTCTGTGCTGTTGGTATTTATTTAGAAAGACATCTAATTTCTCTACAATAGCAATGAAAACCCAGATGAACTTTGCAGTCCTTACTATGCAAAGGCACTTCATGAATTCAAATTCAATTGCTAGCCTCTCTTTTCAGTTGGTTTGTATTGAATAGCAAAACCAAGGTATACTAATGTCACTATAAAAAACAGTCCAGGAATGTGTGTATTTATGTTATGACTTTTTTAAAGCTAGTGTTAAGTACCTGTTAACATAAAAATAAAAGTCTATTTTTTTTTAAAGAAAACCTGGATGCCTCAGTCACAAATCTGTTATGAATTGCACTTTGATATTTCCAAAATTCTGGATGTATTTAAATATCTAAAATGCTGCCATTTAACATTGCAATGAACAATTCCTCTGTCATTCTTAGCTGTAGTATACATCATTTGAAAGGAAAACGTGGAGATATAGCTGATGAAACTCCCAGACAACTGCAAGAAGAAACTTTTAGAAGAGTCTTTTCAGGGCCTGAACAAATTGATGAACATAAATCTACACAGGAACCACTATCCAAAAGCATTAGAAATGCCTCATGATTTATGCAAGAAAATGGTGAAAACTGAAGATGAATCTTTTGCTAACTTTGCAAATCCTAGGGAATTGCAGGCTGATGAAAACCATTTATGTAAAATACCAGCTGGGTTTTCATTTCTTTCAACCACTCTGTATTTGAGAAATAACTGAACATTTGCCATCAGAAATACTTCTTTTAGTACTTACACAGTGACAGAACTATTGGAGGAGATTCTTCCCTGTAGAAAAAGAACCAAAAACCTCAACACCCCGCAAAACAAATGAACCCCCTTAAAATCCCACCCCTTTCTTCACACAGCATTGCTTTTTCTACACTCTGTAAACACAACTCTCTGTGAAGAGCCTCCTGAAGCAAAGTGCTCCCTCACTGGAGAACCTGTGCCTGGGGTCCAGAAGCAGCCAGCAGGGCAGTGCAGGGTCTGCAGTGCAGACTGGGAGGGGTGCTGCTCCCAAAATCCAGTCCATGGCTCGCTCATACCCAGGACAGAGCTGACATGGAAGCCTCCCACCAACTACAGCTACCAGCACTCTTTATGTCTAAAACCTGCTCTTCTTGAATTCAACTACTCAACAAAAGACAATGGCCTGGGGTCAGGTTTTTATTCCATGTTATTTATAGCTTCTTGACTCATCATTTAATCACAGAAAAAAAGTGCAAACTCAAGTGTATAAACATGTCTGACTACTGCTTCCCTCCAGTAACCATATTTAAGAGATTCGATGCTCGAGGACTTTATGATGAACAGCTAAAGCCCTTCAGAAATGTGAAAAATCTTCCTAACTGCAGTTTTGGAGTTTATTTATCACACAAGTTGATTTCAGTCTCACTAAGCTAAGCAGAATTTCTTTGTCTGGCACCAGAATATCACCTTTATTGCAGCGTAGCAACAAGGATGCTATTAGTAGAAAATCAGTCAAAACCAGATACAGGCCTGGAGTAAATAATATGCCCTTCCCAGGAGATAAGTCCAGCAATGATATATATTTGCTAAAAATTCAGTGCAACATCTTGATAAATTCTTCAAAGTTCAAACAGTGCTTTTGTTCACTTCAACAGAGAGTTGAAGGTGTTTAGAGGATATTGTGTTTGAATGTGTCTTTTAATAGCATTAACCAAGCTCTGAATGGTATCAATTCTACCTTCCAACCTAATCTGAAAAAATTCAATTTCCCCAGCCATAAACTGGACTTTTTTTAAGACCTCGGAAAAAACAAAACAGGATTTAAGGTTTAAAGAGGTCTGCATCAAGTTTACGCACATGAATAAGGAGATGCCAAGAGGACAGAATGATGGTGGAAGCTCACACTTTTTTTTGAAATCACACACAGGTGTCTTCTGAAGTGCTATGCAGTAATGTCATACCTAGAAAAAAGGAAGAACTGGTCAAGGATTTGAAGATCAGGGGCAACTTTGACTGCCATGACCTTTTGATGGTGGAGATGAGTATCCTGAGTGGAGGATCCTGCAAAAAGTAGGGCTGTCTTCAAAAGGTGAAACAGGTTGCCCAGAGAGGTTGTGGAGTCTGCTTGGAGACATTCAAAACCCAGATGGACACAATGAGCAATCTGCCCTAGATGATACTGTTTAGAGCAGAGGAGATTGTACTAGATGATCTCAATGGTTTCTTCAGCCTCAGATACTCATCAAGTTATTTTACACTCACAGAGACTATTGTAGTCAACAGCTCTCTACAAAAGTGAGAGTTTGATTGAAACTGCCTCAGCTACTTATGGACAGATGGAGATGACAGTTATGTAGATCAATTAAGAGATCTTTGTAGACTGGTGCATTTTGACATATGCCACTTCATAATATTCCCCATCAGAAGTTTCTTGATCATCCACAGCATTTATCCAAACTATTTATAAGCAATAATAAACTGCAGTACTTTTTGAATGGAAAGCACAGATTTAAAACCTCAAATAAAGCATCTAAACTTAAAAGCAAAATTCGAAGTATAAGAAAAAACAAATGTCATATAATGTTAGCAATCCTAACCATTTATATTATAAAAATATATGTATATAGTCATCTTAGCAACTGCATTTCTGTCTTTTGGGTATTACTACTTTAAGATAGCAAGTCTTCCCAGTTTTCTGATGGACTTCTTTGGGAGGACAGCAGTGTACCTAATCTCTGTTTTTACAGGCACTTTCATCACATAAAGCAAGCAACCTTCCTATCTAGTAAGTAAAATTACCTGGTGTATCTGGGGACTCCTTGTGACTGTGCCTTTGCAATTCCTGATTTCTTTAAAGGGATGCATGTAAATGTTAACAAAAGCATCCCATGAGTGCCAAGTGCTGTCATCTATGTAATAGCAGAGCATTAACATGTAGAGCATAATGAATGCAGACCTATCTGCCCAGCTGGGGTTTCAGCACCATGTTGCTCTTTCTCTTCTCTTATTATTTTGACTGCTACAATAGCCCTGCCTGACAAATTCCCTGGCTTTCCATCCATGGTCACACAAAACACTCCTTACAACACACCCAGTGTCATGGGTGGGAGTGGAGGTTTAGACAAAATTTATTAAGCAAACCCTGCCATTGAGTCACAAGGTGAAAAAAGAACTCCTTTGCCTTCTAAACTCCTCAGAGAGGAGCCTAGAGGAGTCTGGATTCAGCTGAATCCAATCAGCCTGGGATTATATCAACGCTTTCAATTTAAGGAATTACAGAGGTGTGACTGAACCACTTTGTCCCGCACATTTTAATGATTGGCAAAATGAGAATATTTATATAAAATGAATAATTTATTAATATAAATACTCGGACAAAAGATCTTAATCCGAATTACTTACTATGCAACATAAAAGTTAAAACTACTAGTAGTATAGTATAAGATAGGACAGTGCACTATATTGAAGCAATTATTGAAGCAATTACATTAAAGCCAGCAAAAAGAAACAATTATTAAGTAGAGACTTGATGTAACTCACCGATACCAACACTCATGGGGAGATCTCTTTTGCTGAACCTCAAGGAGTATCCTTGGAGGATGTCCTCAGCCAAGGGAGGAATCTCCACATATACATTCCAAGGATTATGTCAGAAGAGCCTGACTGCATAAACGGGACTGGACTTTTAGAGTATAGACTGATTGACTGGCAGTCAAAGATTTACAGGCCAGCAGACTAGCTTATCTGTCAAATCCTACTTCAAAAAGTAGGATGTGTATTTGAAATCTGGTAAACCAGGCTGGTTTTAGCATAATTCAACACCAAAGCAGCATCCTGATGCCAGCGGTTGAACTTGCATGATGGCTTGTGCTGTATGCATTCTCTGATTGGACTGTATGTCTTATCCTGGTGGGCTATCCTGCCACAGCCCGTGGTGACAAAGAGGGAAAGCACCAAGCTCCAGTCTGGCCTGGATTAAAGGAAGTCCTGCTGTGCCTGGAGGGAAGGGCCTGGGAGGTAGAAAACACTGAATGTCTTTTCTGGCAGTTTAAAAACAGCTGGGCTCATAGAAAACAGAAGCTAGTACAGAAGATTTCATACAGACTGCAGTGAGTGGTGGGCCAGAAAAATCAACCTTTACCTTAGAAACTGTTTCATCAGCATAGAGAAATCACCTGAATTGTGAAGGTAGCTGTAATTTCACTGGAAAATAGTTCTGCAAAGACTGCAGCAGTTTGGAACCGTCAGAATTCATAAAGCTTTGGCCTGATTTTATGAGAAGTATGATAATATCACATAACTTGAAGTTTGCATTCATAAATGCTATACTGACAATTTTGGGGGGTAAACCACTATGGATTTAAACAGCTTAAACAGTTATGATCTCACTTGCCAGTGGAATTCCTAAATGCTTTTTGTCTTTGCTAACATTCGATTAATTTATTCTTCCTCTTTCACTTTTTTTTTTAAAATATTTTTTCACAGTTCAAATCATTCCCTGACCCCCAAAATACAAAACCACCTGCTCATTCTTCAGTACATATTCCTGTCTAAAGGAAACTGGATTTATACTTTCTCTTTAGTTAATTCCCCAAAGGCACAAAAGTAGCGGTGGAAGTCCACACTTTTCATGGCTCATAAATATAATTTATTTAAAGTGATTGAAATAGAGTTATTTAATAATAGACAAGAAACACAGAGGAAGCACACAAGGAGGCACTTAGGGGCTTCATCAACAGATACGGGTTTGCTCCTCAGAATGTTAATTGCTTTAAAGGAATACAACATTTCTCTTATAAGGGTGATGCCTAAGGATTTCAGTGTATTTCATAGATTTTTAGAATTATATAGATTGAACGGATTTTCCTAGGTTGCTCACATTTTTAGGTGGTGTTTAGAGATCACTGGACACTTTCTTACACATTTCTGAGTTTTGCCAAGGACACAGCGTTTTGAAGAAGCACCTGCAAGATAGCTGGAAGACAAAACAGAAGAGAAGGCCCAGAGCCCTTGGAGAGGCTCCAAGGGGAAGTTCTGAGTTTTCTGAGGGTGGACACCAGGGCAAATGGGTACCATGAATTGGTTTTTAGATATAATATATGCTAATTACTGTAAATTATAAGAATTGTAACATCAATGACCATACTTTGGGTGTGCACCTGGAAGCTTCCACATAAAGGTATTTCTCTGTCTATTTCCACTAATGTTGTTTTGAGCCTTTTTTTCCGGGAATTTAGGCATCAAAGGAAACATTTCTGTCTTGCCCAAAGAAGATATTAATATTCCTAAACATAATTGTTCTTTTTTTCTTCTTTATTGACGATAACCTTCTGGACTTCAAAACTGAATTTAAGAAAAAAAAATCATTTCTCTACAAAATCAGCTTTTTTGTACTCATTTTCCTTGAACTTACTGGAAAATCTGCCTGCAATTGCAATGGCACAAGTAGATTAGCTGGGACCCAGTTCTGGGTATGCGCTTTTGGAGGCTATTTAAATAAATAATACATATAACATAGGCTGCTGATAAACTATTACACTTCCAGGGGGCTTTAGTTTTGTGCTAATTAGAATAATCATCTCATCAACCTTTTTCACAAGAAGAAAGTGTTCACATGTGGTACTGTAAACGTTTATGTTGGCTATGTTGGCTCCTCTACAGTCAGAGACAAGTTTTTCTAAAAGTGCCAAGCCCTAATGTTTGGGAACATGAGCATCTCCACTGAATATATGGGAAGCCTGAGAATCTGAGCGGCTACTCTTGATCTTAAAACCAGTGGTTGTGAATAATCCTGTTGCCATCTCACTGCCTCCTTCAGATCCTTGAATTATCTAAGGTGTTTTCCTTTCATCTCCCTCATCTGTGGTTCATTCCCAAACTATGCATAATAAAAGAGATTTTCAGTTTCTTACTCTCTGAAGGCTTCCTTGCAAAACCTAAAGCAGACTGCACAGAGAAAATTAAATTAAGACTGGAAAAAAAAACAATGATAATTTTGAAAGTGATGTCAGAGTGATGACATAAAGTACTAAATCCATACTTCCATAAGCTATGTAGAATGAAAGCTATGCAATTGGGACTGAAACTTATCAAACACTTCAAAAATTTGTTAAATAAATTTAAGAAATATTAATTATAATGTTATATAACAATATTAATAATAAAAATTATTAATAATTAGTACCAATAAGTTAATGAAGTAGGTTTCCTGCTATTTTGCTCCTTATAGTTTAAGCAGTGCAGAACCAGTCTTCTACAGTGTAAAAAAAAAAAAAAATCTGAAACATTAAAAAAATTATCCCCCCCAAAAAAATGGAAAATCTGACAAACCCTGAATAAAAAAAAGAACTAATTTATCATTTGATTTAATTTTAAATTCAGTTTTCACAAAACTTTTGCTAGCAAAATTGATGAATGATTTTTAAATAAAATTTCAGCTCAATGCCATAATGTGAAATAATCTAGTTTTGAAACTTTCAGGTGTATCACATCTACAACATCAAGGTTAAATATTGTCAGTAAAAGGACTTGTCAAAACTACAGCATTTCCACTACCTATTTTTACCATCCATTTAAATTTAACAAAAAGCCTGTTTCAAGAAAGAAATTAACTCTTCCAGGTTCAGGGAGTTTCCACAAGTAGTTTCATATTTTATTTTCATTTCCTTGCTACTAAAGCAGTGGCAAAAATAGACCAAGTATCATTATTTACATACTTTTTCTATATTTAATTCTAGTGACGGTCAATGAAAGCTTGAGAGATCAGAAACTTTCTGACTAACGTTTGCTGAGAGGTGTCACTACTGGTAGCTGGTGGAAAGATAAAATTCCCCAGCAATTATGGGTGCATTTCCAATCCACAAAAAGATCCCATTTTCATTTTTCTTCAGCGTTCATGTTTACAGTCAAATGAGTTGAAACTAACATGACTGTTTATCTTAGTTTAACTATCGATCAGAATGGACCACTGGATTGGGGAACCTTGAATAGGATTTGCTCCATGATGCCATTAGTAGGCTAACCATCAGTAATATGTTTACCTCAAAGTAGTTTGTTCCCTTTCCAGTGGAGATGTTTTTCTTCTGGTAGACTTTCTGGGGAACGGCATTTCACAAAATCTATGCTCCTGTGGTTGGCAGGAAGTTCTACCTGTGACTGATTCTTTTCATTCCTTATTTTTAATTATGGTTATAGGGCAGTTCAATAATGCATGCTACCTAATGTCATCTCGTGACACTAAAAAATGCAAAATCTATTTCTACAAGGATCACTGATAGCAACCAGCTAATGAAACAGGTAATAGAAAAATCTATGCAGAGAAAGCCATTTTCTGGACAGACCAGTACTGTCAGGTTAGCCTTAAAAAACAGAACTCTGCTGCATCATCTTCAGTACAATCTACTGCACTGTGCCATAACATACAGTTTTCTTATAAACTTTTTTGCTAAAAAGCCAAACAGACTTTTGGTTTTGCATTTTAACAGCCTTTTTATGAACAGCATCTTGGGAAAAGTTAAGATTTTGAAACATGCAGAAGAAGTATTCATGTACAAAACTGTGTGTTCATAATTTCTGGTCCATATTGATAATATATTCCTATTTCCAGGTCACTATCCTGTTCCCATGTTGCATTTACTGTATTATTTTTTTTAAAGACAGTAAGATATACAAGGACATAATTCTTGGTCCAGGCAACTTAAGAGGTCATTTTCACATCTAAAAAAAGAAAGTAAACTACCAGTTTAGCAAATATCACTACTTCTGACTTGCTCCCCTTGCGTTTTACTTTCCTCAGACACAGAGCTTCACCCTCTTTGAAAGATTGTTTTGACTACCTGTCTGCTTTGTGAAATCCCCATTGCTCCCTCGGTCACTCAGGAGAAGCAAAGGATGTTATATTAAAGGTCATCAATGATCACAAATATTCCACAACTACATATGCTGACAGGGTTTCAAATTTCAACACAAATTCTTTATAAACAGTGGCAAAAGTGTGTAAAATACATCAATACCTTATAAAAATAATTTCCCTGTAGTATACTAGCAACCGATCAAATAGCATTATTTTTACTTCTATTTTAATGTGACAAACTCCCATCAGAACAAATCACAAAATCAGTCAGGGAAAACCCCCTAGAAATGGCATAACAGCTGACTGATTTCCTCACAGTATGGGCCTATAAATACACAGCTAGAAACAGTACTAGGAAACAAAATTAGAAGATTAAGGTTTGGCCTACAATATTTTGAAAATGCCAACATTAGAAATGGCTTTACAGTCTCAGCCTTGCTTGTTGCACCAGGCAGCATTGCTTCTAAGCCACATGGTGATGTTTTTCTTCCACACCTCCCAGGCTCAACCATCTCATTTCACCAAATCCCATCACATTCCCTAGGCTCTGGTTCTTTTTCCAACTCCAGCCCCACCTGAACTGTGTATCTTGCCCTTTTGGTGGGCAGGTCACACTGTGCAGCTCTGAACTTCTTTCATGAGAAGGAGAAAAAGCACATATTGGAAGGAACTGCATCAGTATTGCAACCCAGGCAACAAAGATAGTAAACAGGAAAAGCTATTGCTATTTCTCAATTCAGTCAAAATAACAAAGCAAAATGCTTTTTGGAGATGACTGACCATCCATTATGTACAGTTTCTCATGCTGGTTTTGGATCACAGAAGGAAGATACTTACGCTGTGTAGCACATGCAGCTATTTTGGCCAAGCACACTCACATGCTTTGCATGTACCTGACAGATCATGGAGGTACCACAACCAGACCAGCTGTTAGAAGACTTCCTCTGGATGATGGAAGAGTTTAAGGTGAGGTGGTCATTCAGAAAGGAAAAAGAACGGGGAGGATTTTCTGGGAAATGTGCCCGAGTTTCAGATTTTGAAGGTATTAGTCAGAGCCATTTCAGACTGGGAAGACAAATTGATTGCTGCCCCTCCTGCACATGTAGTCTGCACCTGGACTATGAGGCAAAGGAATTGACAGCCTGACAGGCTCCTACATTTTAAGGGCAGGTGGCTAGCAGGGACTGCAGAACTGCGTGAAGAAGATGCTTATACAAGCATCTCAGCCCATTACTTCGACGAGTAGCTCCTGTCCATGCAACTGTGGGTCAGTAATGCTGGTTGGAAATTTCCTATTTGACACATTACAAACCCTGAGCTAGCCAGCAGCAGTTGTTGTTGACAAGAAGCTTGAGAGCAGAGATAATAGATATTTATGATGGGGTTATAAAAGGACTTTTCAGCCTGTTGCCATAAGGAATATAGCATACCTGACCACAAGCATCTAGTTAGAGCACAGGGCATCCAGCCAGCTTTGGAGTCCCTTACAGAGAACATGCACGCAGAGTTAATCCTCTGGAGCCACTGGTGTTTCTGCCAGAGCATGGGTGATGCTTTAAAAATGCAAGCGTACTCCTCTCCCTGAGGATGAGCTCTTGGAAGGGAATATGAGCTTATCTCCGGTAGATCTTAACAATGGCAAATTCCAGCTACATGGAATGCCACAGACAGTAGCTCTGCTCCATACTGAAGGGCATTCCCATGACTGATGGATTACATATCCTCCCTTCCAGTTACCCAGAAACAGGATGTGGTGATAGGGGAGATGGGGAGGATCTTAGTTGACACCTGGTGCCATGGTCTACTTGACATGGTGGTTTGGACTTGATAGGTCAGATTCAATGAACTCAGAGGTCTTTTCCAACATAACTGATTCTGTGATTCTGTGACCCGATGATCCAGGATGGATCTCAGAGCAGACAAATTCCTGCAGTTTTGCACCACAGGATATATTTGAGCATGGGCTTGTATGGCTGATCAGCTGTGTGGGCACACCTCAGTGGAGATGCTGGTGGGCACTTCCCGCAGATGGAACCTTTGTAGCCTCATGACAGCTCTGCAGTCAGAAAAGGGGCAGATAAGACCATGGCCAAACATGAACCATTGGCAGTGTAAACTTCTTTAAGGGCTATAAGATGGACAAAGTAAGCAACTGGCCTCAGAGTGATTCATATGGAAAGCTTCAAATCACTGCCAAAAGGAAAAGTGGTGACAGAGATTCTCAATTAAAAAACTTTGCATAATTTTTCTGCTTTAACCTGAACCTTGGATATGAATAGATTTACCTGCAACTTTTTAAGTTCACAGCCACAAAGCTGTAAACACAGTGCCTCTGAAACATCAGCCAGAGCCCTGCCACTTGGTGCAATTGTGGAAAACTGGAAAGAAAAACGTCAGAGGAGAGCTTCTGACAGTGTTAATGGAATGCTGCCTTTTCCAGCTGGAGGGCACATTTCTTATGCCAGGACAACACTCTCTTTCTGAACATGAGCAATTCCTTTCTCCTGTTAACAACCAACCTCTGCAAAACTACTGCTGCTGCAGAAGAGAAGCACAGAGACGGAAAAAAAAAGCTTTCTTAGGACCGTGGGCACACAAGCATGTTGGCCATGAGAGGACACGAATGTGGAAAGCAGATGATGGTCATGATTGCCATCTAATGGCCAGGAATCAGAAAACAGAAACGGGGGAGCGATGATAAGGACTACAAAACAATGAGGAGGAGGGGTGAAGAGGCAAGGGACTCTATGAATGCAGGCTTGGTGCTAAGCCTTACTGACTACTCCTACTTCTAAATGGAAATTCAATTTGTGAGATTCGCATGAGGAAATGACAAAAGGTGTTTAGATCTGACACAGAACTTTCTATTGAGCCCCGCAAGTAATGTGAACTGCCAAACTGTGCTTATTATGTAGTTACACATTCTTTACTGCAGGTAATATTGCAGAATATCTATGTACTTTTGGCTATCCTTTAGAAAGTAAGAAGTAAAGAACGAATGAAAGATCTGTTCCCATTTATAAGGATGCTGCAGACAATGCACTTCTTTGATTAAAAAATATTAAGTGATCACCAGAATCTGTGTTTCTTTCCCAAGACATTTCCAGCATACTGCAAGACGAAGGAAGAGTTTTCACCTGCAGAGTGCAGTGTTTCCCTAAAAATATGGTAGCATGAATGCTCATAGACATCGTAAAAGGTGCCTCCCACTCCCTGCAAAAGCTGTTTTTTTACTAAAGACAGCTTGTAAAAAAACCCAATTATATTGTCTGAAAGAAGGTGCCCTTAATAACGATCATGCTAATCAGGGAAATTACGCTGTAAGGTTCAAATATGCACAGCTTAACAATCTAATTATAGTGACACTTTCTGGCAGTGTATCTATGTTAACAAAGTGCATAAGTAGTACATCTAGCATGTGAATAGACAGTGAGACTGTGTGCTTAAAGTCAAGCAAATTATTAAGTTCTTTTGTAGATCACATCATCCTTAATACCCAAATTACTGCCGGGATTACTTCTTTTAAAAAAAGAAATCTATTATTTGTTTTAAATTCTAAATATTTTGAAACATGCACTTACTTCCCTAGAGGAGTTCTTTTTCACTGGTTTACTTCGAACTCTACTTTTCCAGATAAGTTATAACTAAAAATTTTCCTTCGGAAAGAAATATGTTCAACATACATAGCATGTAGTTCAAATATGCAGCCAAAAACTCTCAGAAGCAACCCTTCAGGCAAATGGAGTGAGTAAATATAGTCAGGGAAGTGGAAGAAAACCACATTTGTCTTGAGCTACAGCAATGAATTCCACATCCACTTAAGCTACCATGATGTAATTTAGTAAGAATACTGCTCGGACCAAATGTCTACTTTTGTACCTTGCAAAAGCACATATAACTACTCTGCTTAGTAAGTTAAGACATGAATAATATCAGTTGCACTAGCCAACAGATCAACGATTTTATTTCTGGTACCACTTCATCCATTTCAGAGTGGGACTACATTTCTCCTGGGTGTATTGAGTGTGGGGTGCACTTCCCCTCATTTTAATGAGTAAATATGGCTCGTGTTATAGTCAACAATGAGAAACAGATGCTGCTATAGAGGATTTATCTGACCTGCTGTAGACACTTACCTTGGTCCTAGGGTCTTTGGCCCTTGGAGGTGCACATTTCCCTGTATGACTACAGAGAGGGAGCCTGGAGTGACTAACTTTGAATCACCACCTATTTAAACAGCTGGCTTAAAGAAAAAAAAAAATCCTAGCCATATCTTTAAGAGGCCTTCATTTTTTTTCCCTCAGAAACTATGGGGCTTAGTATGCATGACATTCCTGAAAGCATGAGAGGAGGGCAGAGGGGTGGAGAAAAAAAAGGAAAAAAAGGTGGGGGGAAAGGTATTTTGCCTTCTGTATTTCCCTTTCAGTTCCTTTCTCAAAGCGGATGTGGGGAGCCATTAAACGGCAGCTCAGACAGCATGGCTCAAAGCTCAGTGTGACAAGGTCATGCAGAGGTGGTGAATGAATGTACAATCAATTCAGCAGAGTACTGCTGGCTGCTGTGATTCTGAAGGGGTCATACATGCAGGAAAAATGAAGAGATGCAAGGATTTTTCCACAGTAATAGAAAGAAATAAAAGTATATGTGATTGGTATTTCATACCCTTGATATTTTTAAGTTTGTCACTATTTTTAAGCATCACTGTGCTTTCAAATCCAGTCTGGTATTATTGATAGAAAACTAAGAAGCAAGTGAGAACAGTTGTGCTGGCAACTATATAAACAGTGACAGACATGCCAGAAATTTTTCCGTGGGTAGAAGAAAAATCTGGCAGGTATGCAAAGAAGAAGAAAATGGGACAATTAGGAATGTGTGAGAAGGCTTGGAGAAGAAGGGGAATCAGGCAAAGAGAGGCACCCACGAGAAAAGATAAACTGTTTTCTGTTTTGTTTTATTTTTCCCTAAAATACATACATATATGCATATGAATGTGCACATATACACTCATAAAACTGCAAGCTATGATGATAATGTATTATATCAAACCTTTTGGCTTTTCTTGGCTTGAAGGGCATATTCTATGACCTCTATAGTAAACTCAGGATTCATTTTTTTTGTTTCTTATGGAACTACAAGATATAAAGAAACTCCTTTAAGTAGAAGTAGATATCGATTGCTCCTACAATAATTATACAAAACATGAATGAACACAACCATATTCTTTTTTAAAACGAAGTTCTAAAGTTCACAGCACCTTACAAAGCATCAGCTCATATTCAAACTGCTGTGAGTGGACTGGGTCAAGAGGATGCTCTCCATATCCTGCCCTGGGAATCACTTACTGTGTTCACAAGACAAAATTAAAGAATGAAATACTATTTTCCAGTATATTAATCTGATTTTTTTCCTGCAGCAGAAACTTCCTGGATGACCATGGGGCAGGTGTGCTAATTTGAAATGCAACTTCCATCAGGATGTGGAGCCTTTCAAGGATTTCACCAGCAGCAACTCTTTCTACCTGAGAGAGCAATTTCCCTCTTGTTAAAAACAGTTTCATGTGGGTACCTCCTCACCCAGTCAACAGATACCAGGTTATCACATCTACTTAGTGTTGACGTTAAAGAGAATTAAGTACCCAAGTATCTCTGAGAATCTGGATAATTAATTGGCTACTAAAGAGCTCACCTAATGTTAGCTATTTAAAAATTAAGTGACTACTGTAAGGTAGTCCTTCTATATTCTCCGACAGTCAACAGGATGGCAGCAGGAGGGAACTCTGGAGAGTGATTCATTTCCCTTGTCCTCCACCTCTATCCTTGGATCAGATGACTTATCTAAGAGAGACTGTTGTACTAACTGTGGGAGGAGTCTGAGTTACAGCTGCAGACTGGCTTTAGGTGGGATGACTCACACCCCTGCGATGTCTTTAGGAGCAGCTGGGGCAATCAGGGAGAGTCCATTTCTTCTACAAGTGAGACTAAATTTTCCAGGTTACTTCTGTTTCTTTTGAAAAAGACTGTCCTTCGGACTGCTAATAGAATTCCTCCCTCAAAACACCTTACACCTTGGTAGAGGACCAATTGTTGATTCTTCCTCTTAGTGGACACGCTTTATAGGGATTTTCCATTCTGGCTGTATTTCCTCAGTTTGGTTACAAGAATGCCACACAGTAGAGGTCTCAAGGGCCCTAGTGGAGTCAGGATATCTTACACTTATTGCTTTCCCATTATCCAAAAAAAGAAATTGTATTGGCTTGAATCGCTGCTGGCAGTTCTTTATCATGATGTTATCTTCCGTGTATTTAATTTTATTTCTGAGGTTTGAAGTTAAGCTCTTAAGTGTATAATCCAGTGTTTTTCTGTATTCCACCATTTAAAAATGGGTATAGTCTTTGACCTTTACAGCTTTTCAGAGATCTCTCTTGTCTTTTTCACATTCTTTGAAGAATGCTGTATACCCAAGTTATGACTTTGATTTGCTCCATAAGTATCTTAAGTCAAATTTTATCAGATTAATTTATCTCAATTTCACTGTCTAACCCAATCTTCCCTTAGTTTGAATGCCACTCGTGTCTTCATCTGTCTAAACTAACATGATTAAGTTCTTCACAGAGTTTACCTTTTGGTACCCAAAGACATATGGTAATTTTCTCATTTCCCTTAAAATTTCTTAGGGAGGCTTCAGTTTTAGCCACTCATATTTGCTCAGAAGTTTTTGTTTCATGGATGTGGATACTTAATATGTCTTGTCCCATATTAAAGCAGATGGGCATCACCAACTAAATGAGGGAGTGGTAGTGAATAAGACCTTCCTAGAAGGTACCACAATTATCTGGAGAATGGGAGATCCTGTGGTTTCAAGTCAGGCCCCTTCTTACCCCTTGTCCTAAGCCTTGCACTCAATACTTGTGCAAGTTTTCATCCCACCATGGTCTGGGTGAGGGGTGAACTTCGAGATGTTAAAATTTCAACCACACAGGGGCTGAGTACCTGGAGGCTGCCAACTTTTGACACCACAGTGCAAAGAGCAGGCACTAGCACATACTGCTCTGCTCTGCAAAGGGCCAGGGGAAATTGCATGTGGGAGACAGGAGGGCTCAGCAACCCCCCGAACAGCAGTGGAAGGGACCACCTCTGGGAAATGCCTCTGGTCCCTCCATAGTCAAAACCAGGAAATACAAGTTGATGGCATCTTTTCCTATAGGCTTCCTGAGCTCCCATTGGAGGTTTCAGGACAAGTGTGGCAGCAACATTAAGGTAGATTTTGTTCTTTCCCCTGCTCTCCAGGCTGCATACTCAAATGTTCAGTGAAGCATTGCCTACATTGGGTATCAGCATTATGCCAGGCTGTATTTCATCCACCTAATGCTGGTGATGTATTTGTAAAATCTCAGAGAAATACTGATATTATGCAGCCACATGAGTACTTTAATACATCATTTGAAAATGGCAGATTTCTATAAACTATTTAAGTTGTTGAGAGTAAAATTGCCCCAAATTCCCACTTATATATACCAAGTCATTTTAAAAGGTCTTTTGAATTCTTGCCCAAAAAAAGGCTTGGGTAAAAACTTTGTGTCAGAAAATAATCAGTCAATTCTCGGAGGGAGACTGATTAGTCTCACTTTATGTTTCAGTCTTTCTCCATTACCAAATCCCTCCTTTATCTTTCATTTCTTTTCCTTGCCATAAATTGAAAACATACATTAGCTTTCTCTCCTCAATACAGTTTTGACTAGAAGTATCAAAAGTAGTCTCTGATGTCCCCATCTCAGATGATATTGAACACCTTTGGCCCTTCTTATAGTCTGGGTATAGTAGTGAGATGGCCACAAAGTTGACCTATTTTGGCACCAAAACACAGGACAAAGACAAATACTAATTGAATGCTAATTTAGATATTATCCATAGTATATCTTTGCTTGTGCAAAAGAAATAATGCATGCTTTTAAGGTTTTAAATTCAAAGTGAGTTACTATGGATGCTGGGTACAGATGGGCAATTGCCCAGACTATTAAGTATGAATGACTTTTTATGCTGGCTGACTTTCTTTGCTATCTTTCCCTGATTCAAAAGTGACTTTAGATATTTGAAAGAAGACTCACAGATTCAATGGCTGAAACAAGAGTAGTCCCATATGCAACTTCTTTGTCTGTGGCTAGTTTCTGTTTTTAAAGGAAAACACTAATCATACTGCTGAGCTCCAAAAAATGGCCTGAAGTATAATGACATAGGATAGCTTATTTTAAGCAATCCATTCATTAAGTGTTTTGACACAACTCATGCACAGCTCTGCTTGGCCTTACTTCAGCAAAACAGTATTCCCTGAAAATATCCACTTGCCCACCCTCTATTTCATGGTATTATTTATTTTCTCCCTAATGGTGTTTTGTTTGCTAGCCATTACCATTAAAAGCATGATTGTAGGGCAGGTAAAAAGCAAATACAGATGCATGTAAGGAAAGAGGACTGGTTTGAATTGCTGCTCCAGTTCAGTAGTGAAGGAGGAGAGGAGAGGAGAGGAGAGGAGAGGAGAGGAGAGGAGAGGAGAGGAGAGGAGAGGAGAGG